>CM031243.1:587591212-588320940 GCA_018340775.1 Taxus wallichiana var. yunnanensis
CCCACTCATAAATCATAAATCATAATCATGGTTTTAGAGTAATATATTATATGACAAGTATTGGAGAATAAAAAATAATAATAAAACATTAATTGTTTAAATTAATTTAATTAACTTGATTACATGTCACTTTTAAACCTAAAATTTGATTTAAAAATAGCCAATACAACTAGTCACAGACTCACATAAATTCCCTCACATCAACAAATTAGGCACTCAAGAATCCAAAATTGAAATAATTTCCATATGTGACATAATTTACATGCTCGAAATAAAATTGGTATATTAATAAATTCATAATATATTTAAGGATTTTTTATGTATGTATGTATGTATGTATATGTGTGTGTGTGTGTGTGTATCTATATATATACATATATAAGTTTCAAGGGTGATGGCCCTAATAAATCCCTTGTTTATTTTGCAAAAATAAAACAATAGCATGTGAAACTACTTACAATTAGTCTACTCCTAAACTAACAATGTTAAAACAAATATGGCAGATGAATTTGGAAACTTTGAATGAGACTTTTTGTTACATGGTAAAAGAATGTTTTCACCCTTTATGGTCCTTAAAAATCCTTAACATCCTCATGATACTCTATTTTCTTGTTAAATATTTATCAAGTTCATTTAATAATAAAAATGACTTCCTACGTATTATATATATATATATATATATATATATATATATATATATATATATATATATATATATATATATATATATATATATATGTATGTATGTATGTATGTATGTATGTATGTATGTATGTATGTATGTATGTATGTATGTATGTATGTATGTATGTATGTATGTATGTATGTATGTATGTATGTATGTATGTATGTATGTATGTATGTATGTATGTATGTATGTATGTATGTATATATATGTGTATGTGTATGTATATATATATATATATATACATATACATAGACATACACATACACATACACATACACATACACATACACATACACATACACATACACATATACATATACATATACATATACATATACATACGTACATATCACTTTTAATCCTAAAATTTGATTTAAAAAATAGCCAATACAACTAGTCACATACTCACATAAAGTCCCCTCACATCAACAAATTAGGCACTCAAGATTCCAAATTTGAAATAATTTCCAGATGTGACATAATTTACATGCTCGAAATAAAATTGGCATATTAATAAATTCATAATATATTTAAGGATTTTTATGTATGTATGTATGTATGTATATGTATGTGTGTGTGTGTATCTATATATATACATATATAAGTTTCAAGGGTGATGGCCCCAATAAATCCCTTGTTTATTTTGCAAAAAATAAAACAATAGCATGTGAAACTACTTACAATTAGTCTACTCCTAAACTAACAATGTTAAAAGAAATATGGCAGATGAATTTGGAAATTTTGAATGAGACATTTTTTTTTACATGGTAAAAGCATGTTTTCATCCTTTATGGTCCTTAAAAAATCCTTAACATCCTCATGATACTCTATTTTCTTGTTAAATATTTATCGAAGTTCATTTAATAATAAAAATGACTTCCTACGTATTGTGTACAATTTACTATAGTTTCCTCAATTCTTTATAATCTTTAGGAAATTATGTAGAGGAAACAACATAAACATAGTCTTAACTCTACATCATCTAAGAAAATAACCAAGGGTTCATATACAAAGTATGTACCATAATTTTTAATCGGCCTAACAATTAGTCCAAACTAATTAGGTTTGGATGCAATGTCATAGAGTCCACAAATATTTCTTATTGTATTTATTTTCATGGGCTCAAAGAAATGGATAAACAAGGAGCTATTCTACTATAACATCAAGTGGGTGAAACAGAGATAATTTATTATCTTCCTTAGAGAGGACATTTCACTAAGGACATTTGCCAAATCCATTTTAAGAATTAGAGAACTAACGTTGGATTCACCATTTCATCTAAACATTTTTATGTTTTTTTTTCTAATTTCACCAATTAAATCGATGTTTGTTTTCACTAGATTCATCACCCCTGTGAATCTAGCTAGAACAAAAATTTCACCATTTCTACAAGTTTTTTTTTCAGTTCCTTAAAAAACTTCCTGCTACTCATGCCTCCAAAAAAAAATCTTCCCTCCAAGAAAACAATCCTTCCTCCCATTTTCAATCAATTAGGTGACTCACCTCCCTCTAACTCCTTATATTATTATTGGGCAAACACTAAATTACCCACTACACTCAGTTTGTTATCTACTCATTTGGGAAACCTTCCCCACCCAACCAGTCACTTGAGCAACACATCCCTCCACTTTGGCTACCTATTTTTTGCTCAATATTCCTCTCCAACCTTCCACTCCCACCGCCTCTATTTCCCCCTCCACTTCCCCCATGCGGTAACACCCAAAATCCCATTTCTATCCTCGCCTCTTTACACCTATCGTTACTCAAGCCACTCTCTTAGTCACACGGTAAACCCATTCCACACTCCTTTCTTCCACTCATGTTTTCTTCCCACCTCTCAATCCATCTCTCCGCTCACTCACCATTATGGTCGGACCTCCCTCTACCCCTATTCTCCCATGCAACTTGACCTAATCCCATCACCACTAACCCATCTTCCACCATTCGCGTATGTGACCCACTTTATACTAACCTCACACACTCCCCTTACCCTTCAACAAATCTCCTGAATCCCTCAATTATTTGGGAAATCCACCTTACCCTATTTTCCTTTTCATGACACTCCACCCACTCTTTACATTCATTCACCAATCCTCTAACTTTTTTAGTTCACCCATCCAATCATTCTTCTTTGCCACCCCCAAATTAAAATCATGATCTCTAGCCCCTACTCATCACGACCCCTTTCAACCTCTCCACCGGCGCATTTATGCTCTTCATATTCCCTTATCTACACCACTCACTCCCATTGTGGTCTAACCTCCCTCTATCCCTAGTCATCCATGTGACCAAACCTAGTCCCATTCCCACTAACCCAAACTTCCCTCAATTTTGTAAGAAACCCACCTTATAACAACCCCACATATGCCCCTTTGCTTTGTTTTACTTTTTCATTGCTATTGTGATCCACCCTTCATCCTTCAATCACTTGGGTGACCTACTATACCCTTTTTACCTCTTCACCACACTTCCCATGCTCTCCACCTCTGTTTTTCAGTCGTGTAACCCTTCACACTTCACCATATATATTTTTATAACAACATACCCCTATCACCAACACCACACTTCCCTTTCCCTATCACCCATTTCACCTTTCATCCACTACATACTCTAGTTGCCTATGTAATATGGCTCCAACATCTATCCGGATCACTATAGTGATCCCCGTAGTCAAATTGGTCCCTATACATTCCATCCTCACCACAAGAAATTAAAATAATCACACAACATCACAAAAATCCTATAAGAAATATATTAATAATAATAAACCCGCTTGACCATCATAACACCAAATACACATTTACTATTTACATGTTCTCTTTACAAATTTGTAAACATTCCTTTTTGTCAATTGTAAATTTTTGGCTTGTACTAGGATGGGGAAAAATTATCAATTGAGGGGGCACAATCCAAAAAAATACTTCACTCATCAATCATATGACCAAAAACAATCAATTTGTTAATCAATCACTCAATAAATCAAACCAACCCTATAGCAATTACCTTACAAAATTAGTCTATGGATCCCTTCGCAAATTCGTTGAAGTGGCCCATCAATCATCATTTCAAAGATATTTTCTATCCAAGTCACCAGCCTAAGCCTGTAACATGTGGTAATCATTTTCTTAGGGTCCGATTGACCCCATCTTGTCTTCAAATTTTAAGTTACATCCTTCCCCATACACGACATAGCTCAATAAGAGGTGAAATGTAGCTACTCTAAAATGCATCTTGGCACAAGAGGTTGCATCATTTATAAATGAAACAAAACACTAAAAAGTATTAAAATCCCATTAAAATAATAAAATACCTCAAAAGTATTAAAATCACAAAGCATTATAAAAATCAAAAAATATAAAAATTACACCATAAATATCAACACAATAATAAGACATTATATCCGCTCATGCATTAATCAACTACACTCAACCACTCAACCACCAACATTAAATTCCCTCCCATATATCTATACACTAAGGTCTGAACACTCACTCACCTACACATATCCATAAAATCCATAAAAGAAGGCCCGTAGTCTATTTTGGCCTGTATTGACTCTTTGATCACTTTCATCCATCTTTCTCGTGCATGTAACCTCGCAAGTGCTCCCAAAAGCAAAGGAAAAGTACATGCGCAAAGTAGGTATAAGTATTGTTGGTTGGATTTTTTTCATTGAATATGCCCAATGGAAGTATGCAAAAATCAGCAACAGTTTGGACAGGTGAAATTTTCTCTGCTTTGAGAGGGCGGTTCCTCTTGATGATCTTATTTTTGTATTTTTGGTGCTTTTAACTGGAAAGCACAAAAGGGAGGTAAAATTTAGAAATGGAAAATACAAAGAGGAAAGAATAATGAATGGGGAAAGAACACAACCCTATAGGTGTTAGGCAAGATGGAAAAATCTGAGACACAAAGTTCTATTAATATATCTTATCAATGATACACTAGTCCTTCTTGGTCGTACAAGATTGTCTTACAAGGTTTGTTGGATTCAAAATAGAGAACACTTCTATCCGGAAAATACATATAATGAGCATGGAATCTAGGAAGCACAATGTCTTCTTCTCCCTCAGAATATGTTGATATGGCACAAATTCCACATACCGGATGATCAACAAAAATTTTGATTCACCTAGGAATCATTCATACTATGCAGGAACATCAGTATTAATAATCCAATCACGGGGTAAGTGCAGCAAGTTGGGGGACAATTAAGTGGACATCAAATCCCGAATTTTATGAACTGCGATCGCGGTTTATAAACCACGATCGCGGTATTAAAAACCATGATCACGGTCTATTTTTCCAGGCTTGGGAAATTCCAAACCTAAAAGTGTGCTCGTGCTTTATAAACCACGCTTGCGCTTTGTAAACTGTGCTCGTGCTTTTCAAACCGCACTCATGCTTTGTAAAAATCTCGATCATGGTTCTCTGATACCAAAAAACATCCGTGGACCTCATTTTTCCCACCATTTTAGCACCACGATCACGGTTTACAAACCGTGATCGTGGTTCTTATTGTATCATCAAATCCGACCCTCAAGGTTTGGGAAATCTTTGTTTTTCCCCAACCAAAGCTATGGAAGGTCATTATGAAGTGTAAAAGGTCAAAAAACCTCAAATTTGCTCTTCCAGAGACTTGAACCATGCTAAAAAACTAAAAAAATTTCACAAAAATGGTGCCATCACATAGGGGAGATTGTTAGCTTCGTAGAAATATTGATTTTAAAGTGAATAGAATAAGATAAATATCATTTTATAATTTTTACTAACAATAGGTCTTTAAGACATTTTTTCCCGTGAATGTTCATGTCTACGTTTAAGACTGAACTTTTGTTTTGCTTATCAAAATGTGATAAAACTTATACCATCCCAAGCGTGGAAAAATTCTATACACGTTTAAAAAAAAGATATTTGATTTCAATATTTTTTGATATAGTTATGGCAGCAAACAGAAAGCGCTCCGTTTTCTAAATATTTCTAGACCACTTTCACGGAAAAAATCATTTAAAAAAATATTTCTCGAAAAAATACAAAATAAAATCCATCCCAAGATAGACAACTACATCTAACATTTCACCAAAGGAAAAAAACAAGATTTGGTCATCCAAAACGCAGGCAAACGGACTACAATCGTATAAGTTTTTTCAAAAAAAAAAACCAAGTCATATAATTTTAAGTGTTTAATATAGCTAAACTTGTCTATTTTTTTTTAAATTAATATTTTAGAAACTAGATTCTGAATGCTACGATTCATATTTATATAAATTTTTCTAATTTTGAGTGCGCGTATTGCTAATAATCCCTACAAGTTGATATTTTATTTTATTTTGCAATATGACGTCCACGGATGACCCCATATTTGTCCATCAACTTCTTGCACTTACCCCACAAGTAGTTTAGTAGATTTTATAATTGAGAAATCATTAACACAACAATATATAAATTATTGTATTGATTTTTGTACATAAAGTTACTGAGAAAATGTGTAGATAGAATAGTTTTCTCCTTGAGCATGGAAGGAAGAAAATGAGAGAATGAAAAAATAGATAGATCCTGTTACTGTTAAAATGAATAATTATATAGGAATTCTTCTCCAAGAAGAAGTTATAGAACTAATTGACTAATCTTTAACCCCAATCCCAACATCAAGTTGACTCAACTTGAGTTATTACAATTTACAAATGTATAACATTTAATTAAATTGGTGAAAAAATTAATTAAATATATTTCAACTTTAATTATCATTTCATATTCACTTGATGAAGACTTAGATGATAATTTCACTCCTTCTTCATATTTTCCCATAACCTCGTGGTTGGAGAAAATAATGCCCATGTCTCTTAATTTCACTTTCAAACACCATTAAGATGCCATTTTTTACCGGGTTTTTTCCCGAAAATTATCCATGAAATATTCATCAATTTCTAGATTTTTTTATTTTTTTCCATAGATCTTGGAGCTATGATTCCAACGAGCATTTATTTGCACAATTTCATTGAGAATTACTCAAGATACTGCCATCCGAGAAGAGGTAGTTGTTTTGGGATTCATGAAGCTTACTTCATTATTAAGAGACTGTGAATTAAAGACATTTTAAATATTTTTCTCTCCTCTTCTAATTTTTCACATCATCAAAATGTCTTGGGGCATTTAAATACAGGGGGCTCATCATTGATTTGATTGATTTCACGACTCCAAATTGGGGAGGGATTGAAATTTTTTTATATTGGCCAACTCACCAACCCTAGGTGAGTTGGATCCCTTCATACCTCCACGTGTCTTCCCCTTTTATTTTACACCATCAACATTGCTTCAACCCCTAACTTGAAACCTATGCTTTTGAATCACCAATTTTCTAGTTGCATCATGCTTTCATTCTTTTACATTCGTGGGCCATGTCGACTGTTTGGGCTCATTGTTTCTGATCGCCAACTCAAACAATCCCCAATCTATCCCATCATATTCACATTGCTCGCCTAATAATTTTACCAACTTGGTATTTGTGCTTGGGTTCATGCCAATGTGTTTTGGTGATTATGGGTTTCTTTGACAATCCAAGCCCATTTTCTTGTGGGTCATTTAGGACCCGAAAAGTCATCTTCCCCGCAATACTTTCGAAGTTTTTCCTTGACCGCTCGATTCCTTAATTGAGCCACTTTCCCACACTATGCATTTCAATGAAGTCGGGCTTTATGGGCACGGGTGTCCTAAGGGCCACTTGGGCCATTTTTCTCTACCATCATTATTAGATTGTTGAGCTTCGTGTTATGTGGTGATTTTAGAATTTATTGGCACGTTTGTCATAAGTCCGCGAGGGCCGTTTGGGACACACATTTCCACTTTTTTTGCATTACACCCGTAAGAACTCGGTGAGATGACATTCTTCTTTTCTAAATTTACTAAGTGCTTGACATCGCCTAAATCTAAGCTTTACTCATTTTCGATGCTCGACTTGATCCCCGAGCTTTCCTTCAAGTGGCTCGGTTCTATTTTTGTAGGGTTTTTCTCCAAGTTCCCTATTTCCTCATGCTTATTGAGCCGAGTGAGCCACTCCAACTATGATTTGATCTTTTTTGTGACCATCTCGCCCCCACTTACTCATGCATATCTGAATTCCTTCACCGTACTCGACATCTTCAAGTGATGGCCGGACTCAGCCCAATGTAACTTAGTAGCTCCTCTAGTTGCTTGATCAAGAGTTCAACACGGTGCATTATCCAACCTTGAATCAATAGTTTGGTCCTTCATTTCACTACTCCTTGATCTGAGCCCAAACTAGCTCTTCCGACCGAGTTGTTTCTTTAAACATGCCACGAGCCATCATTTTTTTGTTCTGTCTATCCTTAACTCATTCTGATGGGCTCCCATTTGCTCAAGTCTTTTGTGCTCATTGTTAAAATCCCATAATTAGAGAACTCATTGCCAACCATTTGTGATGGGATCACCCTTGTGAATCATTTTTCCTTCAATTGAGCTCAACTTGATCTCATCTTCCTCAATATGTGGGTTTGGTTCATGTGTATCAATTGAATCATCCTCCACCCTCAATTACTTTTGCGAGATCTCACTCTTACTTCATGGACTGGTTTGGTCTCTATGATACTCTTGTATTGGTTCCGAGCTCCTTGACACATGCAATATGAACCATCACGGGTGTATAAATTAGGCACATAAGATAACAACTAATAGAAATAAAATAAAGAATTACAAATAAAATATATTATTGTAAGCTCGATCAACACTTATATGCATATATTTCTTCTTCTAGTTCCATAGCTTTAACTCAATATAATCTCTCTAAATGTGTTTGATATGTCAAAACACTTACAATTGCCTCTAATAAATAGATGGCTTCATCTAACAATAAAACACTCAACTCATAAAAATAGAGCTAAAAACACGTGATTTTATGCAATAAAAACTTTTAATTTATTTTCTTTATTAGCTTTTCCTAAAAGTAGGAATCTAAAAGTGAAATATCTAAAAATTAAAAGCATGTCAAAACACAAACTGCTTTTTTCTTTTCTTGGGGCAAAATTAATTTTTTTCTAACACTCCCCCTTAATTTTGACCTTCAAACTTTTATTCTTCTAGAGTTGAGTGTGCACTTCCAAATCTGACATATTCATAATCACAAACTCCCAAACAACTTCTCAAATACTCAAAAAATTCATTTCCCAAATCTTTTATAAAGATATCAGCAAATTGATCTTCAGATCTGCAAAATTCAAGACAAATTTCCTTGTTAACCAACTCCCTGATGAAGTGATACCTCATGTCTATGTGCTTGCTCCTCTTGTGAAAAACATGATTTTTGGACAATGCTATTATTGAATTGTTTTCACAAAAATCTGTGTAGCATCCTCTTGATTTTGCCTCAAATATTTCAACACTCTTCTCATCCAAACAACCTGACATGTTGCTCCTATTGCTGCTACATACTCTACTTCTGCTGAAGATAGTGTGACTATGGGATGCTTCTTTGATGCCCATGAAACTACACTTGTTCCAAAGTGAAAAGCATAGCCGGATGTTCTCTTTCTGTCATCAATACTTTTAGCATTGTCACTGTCTATGTAACCTATGAGTTTGAACTCATCTAATGTTGAATACAAAATTCCATGATTCTTAGTTCCACATACATACCTCAAAATCTTTTTCCAGCTTGCCAATGTGAATCTTTTGGAGATTCCATGAACCTTGAGATGAGGCTCACACCATACATAATATCCGGCCTTGTGGCCATCAAATACATGAGACTTCCAACTAGTCTTTTGAACAATGTTGGATCTACAAATGATTCGTTGTCATCTTTGCTTAACTTCAAACCTACTGCAACAGGTGTTGGTGCGGCTTGTAATTCAACATGTTAAATCTCTTCAAAACATCATTAGCATACCTTTCTTGTGAAATAAAAACTCCAGCTTCTAATTATTGAACTTTAAGAATACTTATTTTACATCCATATAATAAATAGGCCATTTTTTTTAGTTGCAATTGTTAAAACCAATCTTATTGTGTCCAAATGTGCTATAGGTGCAAACATCTCATTGTAATCTACTCCATATTTTTGTGAAAAACTCTTGCAACCAACCTTGCCTTATATTTCGTACTTTACCATCGGTAGTATATTTGGTCTTATAAACCCACTTCAATCCTATCACGTCCTTTCCTTCTTAAAGATCTACCGATTCCCATGTTTGATTCTTGTCTATGGTGTCTATCTCATCATTCATGACTTGAACCCAAACTTCATTTTTGTAATCATTTTTACACCCATCACAAAGGAAAGAAATCCCATGTGTGTCGGCCTATAATGGGCACTCACCCGATAAAGGTGCCGAGTTTCTCTTTTATGTGAGTTAAGTGGGACCATCATCTAATCATGAACATACAATCATCATAGGGCTAATGAATAAAGGTGGAAATGGACCTCATAGGGCTCTTAATGGACAAATGTATTCATTCCAAACAGAGGGTACTTATAGATAACAAATAGAACTACAATAGAAAGGAAAATACATAAGGATTTACATCTATTCCATAACATCCATGAATAGAAATGAAAAGATATAGATATGAACCGAATCAATTACATTCATACTCATTCATGTTTGTAACCTCATTACATTCAATGGATCCATTAGACTACCACATCTTGATCAGACCAAAGTCATACATCACAACAGGATCATGTCCTTCATCCATACAAAGAAAAATTTATAACCTATCCCCTTAATACATTACTCCCTTATATAGCCTTTACCCAATCCCACAAAGTTCTCATAGTATTTCTATAGAGCTCCTCTCTATATTCTCCTCTATGTATATCTTTCTACTATGTGGGTGCTTGTATATATAGGTTTCTTCAACCACCGACTTGCTTTTTGGGGCTATAGATCCATGCCAAGTGTCCAAGTGGTCCTCCATAGAAGCATGCTCCTTCAGATCCAAGCTCTCCACTCCTTGTAATGATGGTCTTCTGGAATCCTCTATCGCTAAGCATATTCCTTTCGTGGGCACCACATTGCCAGGTTGACACCTTATCCACTTCTCATTTCATTGTCAAGTCACGCTTTTCTCATGTCCTACCCAAAATGCCCAATATGGCTAATTCCTAAAACCTTATCTCTATCTCGTGCATGTGTCATAGGTTTTCTTAAACCCTTCCTTAAACCCTATCATGCACGCCTTCTCCTTGTGCGCCCTTCTTCAACTAGGCCTTGCGCGCCTATGTGCCTTTTTGTACTTAGCCAATATTTTGGGGTCCCAACATCACCCCACACTATGCATGTTCTCATCCATGGGAACACTTCTCCAATGAATAAATAATTATAATAGACTTTTGTCTTGAAAAATAATAAGGGGATGAAGAATTTGGGAAAGAAGAAAGAATGGGGAAGTGATGGCATTAATGCAACAAGCTAGGAAAATATTTTTGTAAGTCAACCTCTAACTTGTTCTAGGCATCGAATTTGTTTTGCACTCTTTGGCAGAGGTCACCGACTAGGTGCTTACCTCCCCAAAACTCAGTCCATCTCCTTGAGTGTTCATAGTGTTAAAAATTTTCTCCAACTCCTTGCTCATGTCTTCAAGTGCGTCCATCCTTCTAGTAATCTGTGGGTATAGTTCCTTCAACCGGTTTTTGATTGAACCCCTTAAGGTTTCAATGGCCTCAGATTTCTTTTTGACCTCAGCAAGGATTATGTCCCTTTCCACCCTATTTCCCTTATTCTTCTCTTGAAACTCCTTCAGCTCTGCTTCATGAGTGGTGACCAAGATGCTCACCACTCTATCCTTGTCTGCATAATTATCGTACGCGGCCTCAGAGATTGGGTAGCAATCTTGACATCTACAAGTACCTTGCTATACTCAGCAATGATTGCTACCACTTTCAATTTTTCCTCCCTCCAAGCATGCTGCCACTTCTTCCATGGACTCCAGGGCCAATGGTTGTCTCTCCATGGTGAGGATGTGCATCATATCTTCTAAGCATTCAAGAGTGGATCTGTACTTCTACGTGGGTGGTGTTAGGTTTAGATGCTTCAACATAATGGCACTTGTGATAGAATCCATACTTTTTATATTTCACACACCTTTTCCTTCTCATCCCTTAGTTCATGCTTCAGCTGTGCACTGATCAATCTTTTTATTTAAAGCCCTTAGTCTTCTCAGCCAGCTCCTCTTCCTTCTTTTCTAGCTTTCCTCTAGAAATCTTACTCTGTCATTTCTTCCAAAGATCCTAGCCTTAGTCTCAATTGTGACCTTGTTGAGTGCATTACATAATTGCTCATTCGAGAGTTTTTGGGACATTTACCAAGGGGTTGGCTCCCTTAGACTCCAGTACTGACATGATTTCCCCTTGGTATACTTTGAACTCTGGCTTGTCAATATGGGACTCAAACGCCCAAGAGAGCATCTTCCTTGTCCTGGGGTATGCACCCTCCTTGTCAAATGACTCCATAGCTAGAAGTTCTTCCATGGGTATAGTGCTCTAGAAGTGCACGCGTAGCACCTTCCTTTGGTCATCAACATAGCCCATGACCTATCCTCATTCTGTATCAAGGCTCTTCCTTCCCGAGTGTGTGGATTTGGGAAACTCACCATTAGACTGGGACCTCCTCCCATACTGACTTGTTATTTCTCAATGCTTTCCTCCTTACCCTCTTCCATCACTATGTCAGTGTTGTGCTCTAATTCTTATTCTACTAAGGCCTCAATTATTTTTTTGCTTCTCTTTCTGCCACCTCGTTTACTTTCTCCTACGTAAGGCTTGGATTTTTCTACTTCTATGTGCCAACCTCCTCACTTCTTCCCATGTCCTAGGCACCTTCCTTCTCCTGGATACCCTTGCACCACATGAAAAGGAACCCATGTTCTTCTTCTCTACCCTCTTCTTTCTGAATTGTGCACGCTGAAGACAAGTGGCTCTTGATCTCCTTCAGGATCATCTTCTTCATCATCATCATCCTTTTCACCTATGTATTTCTCCAAGCTCTCAATTTCTTCCGAGTCAGCCTCCTCTTCTATCCTCTACTTCTTTCTGAGAGGTGACTCTTCGCAAGGGATCCATCCTTCTCTGCTTCCTCTGGTGACTTCTCCTTGGTGAGGGGTTGCTCTAGCACCTCTTCTTCCGGGGTCTTCTCCTTTACTGGGGATTTCTTCTTGCGCGTATAGGTGCTAGGTTTGGCGCTTTCCACCGATGTGCTTATTGGCTGGGTAGTCTACACACTTGGTGCTTTTTCTTCTTCTCTCTCCCTTTTCTTGAGTGGGCTTTCTTCTACCCATGGGATCTTTAGGTATGGAGACATCATTCTCTAGGTATGCACCTTTCTCAAAATTTTTCCTAATGCAGAGATATACATGCGCACGGACTTTCTGCAATTGGTAGAGTTAGGGGTTTCATCATTCTAACTTCATGCGCTACGTAATTTTCCACGTATGTGTGCTTCTTGGGGTAGACCAGCGTCTTGTGCATCTCCCTGTGGTCTCTGATAAACTTCACTAAGGTCAAACCTTAGTCTCTTTACTTCTTTGAACTGTTAACCCCCACTTGGAAGTACTGGGTGGTGAAGGAGAATGGAGTTTACACCATGGGCTCATGGTTTCATCCACCAACATGAATCTGCCTATGCAAAAGTATTGGTACACAGAAACTCAACTTATCCCTTTATAAGCATTGGTAGTTGCTTTGGGATTCTCCACTCTACCCCAAATGCATCCCTTAAGTGCTTATACCACTTATATAGGTGTGCCTTGTGGGAGGCTTTCATTGTTTCATATGTATTCTTTGAAAATATTTTCACCAATAAGGGATCTTCAGCTAGATACTCCCAAACAAACTTGTTTTCCACCTTAGACACTCCTATCTTTGAAAAAATTATCAAGAGGATATTTCCAAAGAGGATATTTCCAAAGAGTATCTTGTCTCCTTCTCCTGTGCACTATTGATTATCTCATCTACAATGAAGGTCGATAAATTGTAGATTGTGCCCCGATATTTTTCTGCACACATTCAACTAGGCCTTATTCACCTGCATCCACCTTTCTTGATCATTTAACTTTGTGACCAAGTGCGTGGCCATTCTCATGATGGGATCTGGGATTTCCACAATATCAAAATACCTTGACCCCTTCTTGTAATCATATGCAGTGACGGTTGCTTTGATGGCATCCTTATCTCTCAAGTCATCATCTATGCTTTCTCCCTTGTAGATGAGGCTTGTAAACTTCAAAATCAGCTGAGGGGTTATGCACATCTTGTGCCCCGTGAAGTAAAAGTGGTCCTCATGCACGCGTGACATCAACCACTGATAGAGGTGCTCAAGCTTTCCAAAGTAGGGAAACTCATAGAGTTGCAATAACCCTACCTTCTCCAACTTCACTTTTACCTCATCGCTATAGATGGGCAAACCCTCTGGTGTCCTTTTGTTCATGAGCACTAACTCCAGCAGTGCCATTTCCTTCTCTATTGTGTTTGTGTGATGGTTATAATCACTCACCGCCATATTTCTCAAATGGGATTCCCACTCCTTCCCAAGAAAAACTCCATCCGGGTACTACATTTCTGCATACCACTCCTCATTCATGCTTGTGGTGGTTTTTGCTGGCTCTGCCCTTGCCCTTTCCCTTTCCCTTTGGCTTCTTAGGTGACACGGTTGGTTTCTTGGGTGCCATTGTCTAGGTCCTCTTATCACTTCAATCTCTTCTTGTTACTCTACTCTTCCACTTCTTCCAACCTTAGATCTCAAACTTGTGAAGAGAACCTCTTAAACCCGTGCCCTAGTTTTTCAAACCCTAACTGGGATAATTCCTTCACAAAAAGAGCACCTTCTCACAACTTCTCTTATGCCCGTGAAATCCCTTCCTTCTGGTTTGCAAATCTAAACTAGTTATTCATGCTCAAACTCTTAAAATTTTTCTTCACACGGATCAGTTCTGGAAGCCCTAGTTTGTAATGATGTAAAAGCACTTCTTTCTTCGTATACGCAAAGTAAATAATGAAATGCCTCGACCCTTTATTTATATTTTTTCCCACTTTGTAACATTAAATGCTACCTTACCTACCACTATACTTTAACACTTAATGTGTATTTTTAAACAAACCCAACGGTAGTGCTTTAACTCACACGCCCAACCTTGTGCGGAAAATTCTCCAACCTTCTGGCACGAAACCAATCCATCTTGACAGGAGACAATTATGCATGTGTAACCAATGATGAAGGCACTTCTTCTATCATGATTTTTTCTCTCTCCTACCTCGTGTTGCTTTTGCACTTCTTCCTCTCTTGTACATGGATCCCCAATGTAGCTTTATCCTGACACCAACCATCCTTTTTCACCTTTCTTGCATGTACTTTCTTCATAGGGCCATTCAATTGGGCTTTCCAATGCATTCCTTCCTGGTGCTTCACACTTCAATTTCTTCCACCTTACTCCACCCCACACTAAAATGATGTGCGGTCCTCTGCGTAATTACAACCTTCAAAAAGTAATGAGATTATCGGCGCCCAAGGTGCAACACAAAATAACAACAAGAAAGGGAAACACAAGAAAGTAAAATGCATTAAAGAAAATCCTAAACTAATTGGAAATACTACCTTATTTACAAACACCAAGAAGACTTATTTATAGTAGGGCTTCATCCTACTCCCATTGAAGTGTCCTGGCAATCTCGTCCCATCCAATGCTTGTAACTAGAATGCGCCTAAATCAAGGATGTATGAGATGGTGTAGGGACCCAACCAATGCACTTTTAACTTCCTAGGATGGCACAAAAACTTGGAATCATATAACAACACCATATGGCCAACCTCAAACTTCTTGTTCCTAATGTGGTGATCATGCCATGATTTTTTATTTGATTTTTCTGTTGTTTGGCTCCATTTGGCCAATGATCACCTTTCATCCAGCTTCATTAATTTATCAATCCTTTTCTTCAAAGCACTTGCTCATCAGCCACCCTCCCCTGTGCATTATTCATGGAGAAGGTAACATGAACTCAACCGGCAAGACAACCTCTACACCAAACACCAATTGAAATAGTGCGGCTTCATTTAGCCTTTTATAAATTGTCCTATAAGCCCATAATACAACTGATACCTTTTCATCCCAATCTTGTCTTTTGACATCACAAATCTTTGTCAGGGTATGACTCAGTATTTTTTAAATGCCTCCACGGTTCCATTTGCTTGTGGGTGATAAGGTGTAGTTTTGTGATGAGCCACCATGAACTCTACTAACATGATCCTCACGGTCTCATTCAAGAAATGTGTACCCCTATCGTTGGTTAAACTTAAAGGGCATCCATACCTCATGATAATGTTCTCCCACAAAAATATTGTTGTTGTAGTTGTTGTACAGTCTTTAGTTGGGGTTGCCTTTTCCCACCTTGTCAAATAGTCCATGCAAGTGATTACATAACGTGATCCAGTCCTACGTGTTCTTTGGTACAATAGGTACTATAAAGTCTATTGCCCATTTTTCAAAAGATTCAGCGCTAGGGATAGGGCATAAAGGCATTTCATCTCTCTCCGTCGGCTTGCCAATGCGTTGACAATGGTCACACACTTTACAATACTCCTTGTAATCCTTATACAGAGTTTCCCACCATAATCTTGCCATTAATATTTTACGTGTGGTGGCATTTCTGCATAATGTCCACCTGCACTTCCTCCATGTGCTTCCTCTATGATGGTGAAGTGCTCATGCTCTAGTACACACCTGCACAAAACTTCATCACGCCCTAGTTTGTATAAGTCCCCACTGATCAACATGTAGGGTGCAACGCGTATGGCTAGTTGATTTTTCTCTAATGTCTTCATCCCTTCCAGCACCATACCTATTTTAAGGAACACAACAATATCCTCTAAGTTTGAGGGCATGTGCCATACCTAAACAACTACACATCTAGCATGGTATCTTCAATGCTTACACGTCTCCCCTTGAATCAATCCTAGACAAATGGTCAGGTCCGAATTACTTTTCTGGTTTGACAACCATCGTGAAATTCAATCTCTTGGAACAATAGTACCCACCGACATATGTGCCCTTGTAGGACGGGCTTGTTCACAAAATATTTTAATTCCATGTGGTCATTGTAGAAGATAAAGGGAGTTTCCAACAGATACTGCCTAAACTTATGAAGCACATAGATCATAGACAATGTCTCGCGCTCGGTCGTAGTGTAATTCTACTCTGTTGGTGTCAACTTCCTACTTGCAAAACATAAGGGGTGATCAAAATTCCCTCACCAGGTTGTGCAAGCACTACCCCAATGGCCATCCAAAGGCATCTACATGAATATGGAAGGGCTTATCCCAAGAGGGGAAACGTAATATAGGCACGGTGACAAGCCTATCCTTCAATGTGTCAAATGCCTTTCTTTTGCTCTCCCTAATGGAAGGCACTTTTATGTCTGAGCAACTCTTCTAAAGGCACGGTGATCTTGGCATACCCCTTGATGAACTTCTGATAGTAGCCCATGTGTCTAAGAAACCCACGCACTGCGCTTTGACTAGTTAGCTCCCCCAATCCCACAATCACTGTAATTTTGGTAGGATCCACCAAGTAGGCCTTCTTTGCATATGATGTGTCCCAACAGGGTCCCAAACGGGTAGCAAATACAAACTTCTTGATGTTGAGGGATATCCTCAACTACCAACACCTTTCAAACATCAATCTCATATTGTCACAATGGTCCTTGACCAGTCCATACACAATCCAATCATCAAGGTAAACTGGAGAAACTTGTGGATGAAGTCTGGAAGGCTTGCACTATAATGTACAAGAACACAAGTAGGGCATATTATTCAACCCAAAAGGCATGACCGTATAGGAAAAACTTCCCCACTCGGTGGCGAAGGTTGTCTTTCTCTAGTCTTCCTTTGTAATCCTCACCTGGTGATAGCCTAAGAACCCATCCGTGAAAGAGTAGACTTTGCACCCTGCCACTCCTTCCAAGATTTATTTAGTGAATAGGGTTGGGAAGGGATCAATGACACACACTGCATTTAGATCCCTATAATCAACACATATCCTTATCCTTCCATCCTTTTTATACTAATCACCATTGGACTTATCCCTCTTGACTCCTCCACACCTCTATGATTCCTGATGCTATCATCTTGTATATTTCCTCCTTGAACTTCATGCATAGATTAGGATTCATCTGGTATGGTCTCTTCTCAGACCGGTGCACACCTTCCTTTAACTTAATTCTCATTTCCCCCAAGGAATGGTGAACGCCTTTGAGTTCATGATACACATGGGAATAAATCCTCAAACTCACGTAAAAGATCAATGATCTTAGAGACTTCCTTCTCGACCAATAATCACCAATGATAGCTTCCTTGGATTTTGCCCCCGACCCAATATTAACCTTCTTTGTCTTTAAAGGCTCATGATAGGTGCATGTTCTTTCATCAGCACTATCCATCACTTCACACGAGCCTAGAGAATGGTTAACCTCCAAATTTTCCATCTCTTCACCATCTATGACATAGACCATCTTGCCCTTTTCTTTTCTCTATGCATGCACGCTCAAACTACACCTCATCAAACTCATCTTCACCAAATTGTCCCTCCAAGCATGGCTCTCCTAGAAATTCTACAAGCCTATCCTCTTCCTTTGCACTATCCCCCATCGTAAGGCACTTGACCTCTTGCAATGCCTTATCCACCGATGGTTTGGTGCTTCAATACTCAAATTCTTGGACGAGATCAACCACTAGTTATTACCAATTCCTTGTTTGGTGGTGTTTCTTAGAGTGGATGTACTATGCGCATGTAAAACCCTGCATTGTAGAATACAATTTGTGTACCCAAAGGGATGGTGGAAAAGCTTCCACACCTTCCCTCTAGGCTCTCTCATAGGATTGGATGTGGAAAGAGGTGGGCTCCTTACCATGGTAGTCTTTGATGGTGGTGGGCATGTTGCTTCTAGAGAAACGAACAGAGAAGGAAATTCTCACTTCACGCCATTCCAAGAGATTATCCCGATGCGTTGCCCACCAGTGTGCAGTAGTTCCTAGTAGGACATAACTTAACATCCCCCTTCATTAATTTTCCTCCTTCCACTGAGCTTCCATCTTCTACAAAAAGACCTCAAGGATAGCTCCTCCTGAGTACTTAGGTAGCTCCTATCCCCCAGGCACCGAACCATACACGCCTTTGTCACCTTTGTCATCGATCCTTTCAAATGTCATCTAATTAACTCATAGGTTCTACGCACCCAATTATCACATTCTAGACTAGTGGTGTCACTTGCCAATTGAGCATCCTCAAACAGATAACTCCATTGGTAGGATGGATTATCTCTGGATCCCGATTGAGCACACATATATTTTATCCAAGACCTCTTCTACCAAAGGTTTAGTATAGGGTGTTGATTTCCCATTAGGCAGCGGTATGATGACTTGTTTCTCCTCATTCTCAAAGCTTATGTATCCTTTGTTGAACTGAAGATACACATTTTTCTTATAGCACCATGGGTGCCCAAGTAGTGCTGGGAAATTTTCTACCTCGGCAAGCGCCAAGACTTCGAAGTCCCCAGTAAACTTATCTCCCTAAATGGTGATGGCTACATCCTTTAAGACACCGATGGGAATTTCCTTCATTTTTTTTCCATATACAACACATTCGAAGAGGGCTGTAATGCAGGCCTTCCCGTCTAATGCGATGCATCTAAGGTGAGAACATTGACCTTCATGCATGTGTCAATGAGTATATTATTAAGGATCCATCCATCCACGATCACATTTAATGTGATCTCCTATCATAGTCAAGGATATGAGGGGGAAGGTTTTCTTGCAAGACCTACCTCTCATGCTCTTCCCCGACGCGTGGTACCTTCTCTCTCATCCATGCTCCTAGAAAGGGAATAATATTCTCTTTCCTTATCATTTTACATACTTTCTTGACCTCATCTAGGTCTATCTTTTGACTTCTTTATTCATAGACATGATTTGATAGGGATTTGATATATGTTGGATAGATTAGTATGTTGATAGTTTTTCATTTGATATTTTGGATACTAACTTATTACGATGTTGTTTGGACCTAATTGATATATGTTGGATACTTATTTTAGTCACATGTCTAGATTATATGGATGTATGTCATTTATATTTATCTCTATGGCTAACTCATGGTAAATTGTGTGTAATTGAGCATGTTTTCGCACTTACGATTCCATGATGATGTTAGGATATCATATATTTCATTGATCACTTATTGAGTAGTTGATTTACATTGTATCGGATAGTGCGTTTAATGTGTGCAATGAGTGTGTAGGTGACAGGTCACAGGAGAACGTGGGTTTCAGGGTGGCTACACAAATTGTGCACAAGCGGCCCATGGGGCTAAGTCCTAACCATGTTTATTGTATGAGGCCTTAGTATTAGATTTCATTATTTTGGGCACCATGAGTGACCCTCATTTGTAATGTAGTATGTCATGTAAAATTAATCTTGTTTAGGATGTTTAGTTTTTAAGTAAACTTGATTTGGGGACTTAATGGTCCCCACTTGCATTAAGTTTTGTGTTTGGGTAATTGTGTATTTAATTAGAGGGGATTAGGGTCACATGTGAACCCTTGGGTGGGCCCCACATCCTCTACACTTGTGCCCAAATGTGCCAAACCCGAAATTTGGCTATTTTAGGCATTTTAAGTGACCCCTTTTAAGTTTGGGAGTTCACTTAGCATGAAAATAGGCCCTTGGACCCTACCTAATAGGTAGGGGGCTTAATTTCAAGGCATAGAGGGTTTCCCTCCCATTTTCCTCTCTTTGGTCACCATCCATGTAAGATGGATTGGTATGTGTGTTTGTTAAAAGTTGCACAAGTTTGTTTTGTTTTTCATTTTGGGTAATTTGGGAGAAAAGTGTTAAAAGCTATTTTATCTTTTCTCTCTTTTATTTTGAGAATATTTGACTTTGAGGGAAGAGAGGGGTGACACATGTCACCCCCTCATTTGTGAGGAATTTTTGGCTTCTCTTCAAATTCTCCCTCATGGGGGAAGAAGAGAACTTTTTTTTTGGATTATTTTGCTTGGGGGCTTGGTGATTTTGGAGCTAGAGCTTGCTTGGATAAGGAAGTGGAAAAGCTAGAGTGTTGGAGAGATTTTGGAGGTAGGCTCCTTGAGCTCATTTTATGTTTTATATTATGTTAGATCTTAGTCTTGTTTTTTTTTAAAATGTGTGTGTTGTTTCTTTGTGTGTTTTATTTGTTGAGTATGCTTTGTTGTTTTTTTTTTCTCCATCCATCATATGACATGATGGATTTTGGATTTTATGGGGGAAGAGAGAGGGATTTTCCCTCTCAAACCTCATGGCTTGATGGGCAAGCCATGTAGGTTTTTTTTACTCCCCTCATATGGTTTGAGGTGGGGAAGGTGGTTCATATGGTTTGAACCCCCTTCCCCATTCTTGTTGAGGAAACCCAATGGGTTTGAAAATCCTCCCAAGAAGGATTTTGGTGAATGGGTGGAGAAATAAGGAGGGTTTGATGACTTTGGAGGAATAAGGAGGTTGTGAAGATTATTGTTTATGTGCATCCAATGTTGGACTACACTTTTGGCACTTGGAGATCTCTTCTTCTCTTCCCCATTTTGGAGGTAGAATATGGTTTCTCCTCCTTTCCTTCTTTGAAAAATTTGGTGTTTTCTTAGTGTTTTTGTCTTGTCTTGTATGTGAAAATATAATGTTGTTGTGTCTCCCTTATCTTGTGCAAAGTTTTGTGGAAGCTCTCTCTCTCCCATGGGCTTGGGGGAGGCTAGCATGTCTTCCAACCTTGGAAAGGCATGTAATGATGCCTAAAGGTTGGGTGGTTAAACAAGCTTTTCTCCTTGTGTTGGTTCTTTGAAAGCATTCAAAGTTGGAGCTCAAGTGGAAGATAGTTGGAGTTTCTTGTCATCTTGGTTTCTCATTGTCTCTCTTCATTTTTGTGGACATCATTCTCATTATAACTATAAGAATATGGCTATGTGGAAGCTTCATTTTTCTTGTAAAATCTATTTTTGTATTTGGTATTACTTGTAAACTTGAGTCACATTTGTTGTGTAACCTTCCTTCAATCTTTAAAGAGATAAGTCTTGTAATATGATTTCTTGAGTAGTTCATGTATTTTGGAAATATATTGCATATTGAGCTTAAGCTCCTTGAAAATGAAATCTTGTAAAATGTTATTTCCTTTAATATGAATTGATTTGAAACTCCATTTTTGAAAGGAAATTTATTTATTGGAATATGTTATATTTAAAAAAAATATTTTTGTAAAATTTGTGATCTTTTTGATTATTTTTGAAAATAAAAATCATTTTTGAAATACATCTCATTCCTTTAAATTTTACAAATTTGAAATATGAAAATATAAATCTTTTTAAAAAAAATTATGCTTATTCTCTTTTAAATGAAAATATGAATATTAAAACAATAGGAATGAAAATTTCAAATTTTTTCTTTTCTAAAATATTTAAAGTATATTAAACTTGGGATATTTTTTTTTAAATTTAAATGGGTTAAAAATTTTTTAAAAAAAAAAAAAAAATAAAAAATAATATATTAAAAATAATTAAAATATATATATATATATATATTAAAAAAAACTATTTAAATTTAAAATTTAGATATATATTATAAATAGTGTATGTATATTATGTATTTTATATTTTATATTATATATATATATATATATATATATATATATATATATATATATATATATATATTATATATATATATTTGAAATATATTTTATTATATATATTATATATATATATATTATATATATATATATATATATATATATATATATATATATATATATATATATATATATATATATATATATATATATATATATATTATATATATATATATATATATATATATATATATATATATATATATATAATATATATATAATATATATAATATAAATAAAAAAAAAAATAAATATAAAAAAAAAAAATATAATTGGGGAAGTTTATTTAATTTAAAAAAAAAAAAAAAAAAAAAAAAAATGGGGAGGTCGAGCCCTCCCCCCCCACCACATATTAAACCTACCACCACCACCACACATCCACTTCCCCCATCCACTCCCCACCCACCCTCCCCCCCCCCCACCACCCCCCCCCCCCCCCCCCCTCCCCCCCTCCCCCCCATGCCCCCATCCCCCCTTTCATTTCCATATTCCCCTTCCCTTTCCAACCACCTCTTTAAATACTAATTTCATTAAAAATGACAATCTTTTAATAAATTTCACCATATATTTTTTATATATATATATATATATATATATATATATATATATATATATATTATATAGCCTTATTGTATTGATATATATTTGAAAATTAAAAAAAAAAAAATAAAAAATAAATATATGGTATTATGGGAAAGGAAAAATAAAAAAGAAAAAAATAAAGTAAAAAATAAAAAAATAAATAATAAATATAATATAATGGATCCTTCATCAAAAAAAAATCCATGAATTCTTCTCTCATAGCTCCTCCCAACTCTGCACATACAAATGACAAAAAAAAAAAAAATGAAAAGAAATAGAAAAAAAAAAAAACAAAGATGTTTAGGGAAACTTTAGGGTAAAATTCAAAATCAATGGTCAAGATTTGATTAATCCTAGGGTCCATGTGTAACCCTACACACTTTTAAGTCATGGGAATTTAATGGGAATGAGAAATAAAATAAAAAGGGGTGTGTGGAAAAATTAAATAAAAAAGGGGGAAATTAACTAATTAAGTTTTAAAGGGTGTGTAGACTTTTATTTGTGACCTAGTGAACTTAATTATAGAAAAAATAATTTATTTTTTGGGACTAGATGTTTATTTAATTTTGGGTAAATAAAATTAAATTAAAAAATTAATTATTAATGGGAAAAGGTTAAGAAAACATTAGTATTATTTAGTTTTTTAAAAAAATTTACCCAAATTTTTAGTTACATTTTTGGTGTGGTTTTCGGTGTCTCGAGGTGGGGCATTACATTTGGTATCGAGCATGAGGTTCACACACGACACACTCTAGACTCTAACTAGGTAAAATTTTAAATATTTAATTAATAATTTAATAACATTAAAACTAAAATAATTAAAACATTTATAAATCATTATAATTTAATAATTTTTTTTCTTACCTCATACATAGGATGGCACACATGAGGTGACGATCGGTTAGGGGTTTGGGACATAGTTCACCTATACGCCCGAACCGCAGCAAGCACTGAATTAGGGCCTCAGATCTTAGAGGCTCTTTAGCAGTTGATCGGTGTTGTGTAGCAACAATGCCTTCCACCACCGTAGGAGGTGAGAGAGGAGGACATCTAGTCAGGAGATGAGGAGCCGATAGGTGAGGATGCACACTCAGAGCCACCAGAGCATGATACCCCTAGGTGGGAGAGGTCACGTAGCCCTTCCATTCACCATGAGAGGGTGGCCTCGTACCATCGTATCCATTCACACAGCTTGAGGGACCATTTGGAGATAGATGACCCCTTTCACCTGTTGCACAACATCTAGGATCGTGACACATGAAGTGTGATTAGGGATCTTCTTCACTTGCAGCCACCTATATACACTAGCTCTACAGATGGCTTTGGGGCTGAGTCATGGCTCCTTAGCCTTGATAGCTTGCTTTGGCTTGCACTCTTATGAGAGAAATGTCAAAGCCAAGTTTCCATACACCTCCTCTGAGACACAGCAGGTGTTTGGTGGAGGAATGAGGAGCGGAAGCTCCATTTGACTCGAGAGACAAGTGACCTGGGAGTTGTTTGAGGAGTGTTTTAGGGCTCGTTATATGTCAGAGCATTTCATATAGAAGAGGATTGATGAGTTTCATGACTTATGACAGGGCTCTAGCATAGTGGCACAATATGAGAGTAGTTTCTGGATCTTTTAGTATGTGGACTACCTGCAAGATGAAAAATTGTAGGTAAACAGGTTTATTCGGGGCCTGAATGCAGACATATAGTAGGAGTAGTTAGGATGTTATCTCCTCCCACACTTGAGAAGGCCATTGAGAAGGCCTACTTAGCTGAGGAGAACAGGACCAGGGCACAGAGAGCACCGAGATAGAAACAAGAGCAAGTTTTAGGATAGGATACAGGCCTTTAGAGTCAGAGGTCATGGGGTACAACACCACCCCCTAGAGGAGGATTTGGCCTCCCAGTAGCTTTGAGGGCTCCCGCATCCACAGCAGTCAGACACAACATCATGGCCACCAACAAGAGGCTAGATAGACTCAGAGCTTTCAGAGAGGTGGTACTAGAGGAGGTTTTGGTGGAGCTAGGGATAGGAGATAGGGTACTCAGTAGGTACAGCCAGCTCACACACATGCAGTAGTTCTACTAGGGTTGGGCTGGCAGGATCAGTTCACCAGAGTACAGGAGGGACCCCATCTCAGAGGGGTACAGGAGGATGTTTTATTTGTGGGTCCCCTGATCATTATGTGTGTATGTGTCCACAAACCCACTACCATGGATATGTAGAGAGCTCCTAGATCCGAGAAGATGGTGGGTGATGTAGGACATGCCCATCATGTATATGTAATGGTTGACAAACCTAGGCTGAGCATCAGGCCATATTATTGAGATGATAAGTACTATTAGGGGTATTTCTATCTCAGTACTTTTTGATTCAGGTGCTTTAGATTCTTTTATATCTCCTTCTATAGTGGACCAGTGTGGGCTAGTGGTGGCTAGGCAACTAGATAGTTGGCAGGTTGAGTTGGCCTCTGGGGCCAAACTTGTCGTGGACTCGTATGTGGAGAGTTGTACTTGATTTGGGAGTCTTCTCCACTACACTTGACCTCGAGTTATTCCTCTAGGATCCTATCAGGTAGTTTTGGGTATGGATTGGCTCGAGGCTCATCGGGCTAAGGTAGATTGTAGGAATAAGGTCATTGAGTGTCAGGATGATCTTGGGAGTGTAGTTGTGATATCAGGGATGTAGAGGCCTATCTCTTTGTGCATGATCTCGGCTAAGAAACTCAAGTGGAGCATGCGTAAAGGTTGTCAGTTGTTTCTATCACCATCAGTGATCGATCAGAGAGCACTCAGAGCATTCACCCTTAGATGATCATGTAGTTTTGAGGGAGTATGTAGATGTGTTTCAAGTGAGCTTCAGGGTTACCACCCCACAGAGAGGTGGATTTCACCATTGATTTAGTGTCAGGATCCACACTAGTTTCTAGGGCACCCTATCGGATGATGACTCTAGAGCTTCATGAGCTCAAGATTAGTTAGAGGAGTTGTTGGAGAAGGGTCTCATTCATCCTAGTGTATCTCCTTGGGGAGCACCAGTCATATTTGTGAAGAAGAAGGATGGTTCTCTTAGGACTTTGTGTAGACTTCAGACAACTCAACAAAGTCACAATAAAGAACCGTTATCCACTTCCTAGGATTGATGACTTGTTTGATCAGATGGGGAGCTAGAGTGTTCTCCAAAATTGATCTCAAGTTAGGGTATCATCGTTTGCATATCAGATGTAGACATTCATAAGACAACTTTTCACACACGTTATGGGCATTATGAGTTCACCGTTGTTCCATTTGGTTTGACTAATGCCCCAGCTATCTTCATGAGCCTCATGAATGGAGTATTTAGGACCTTTCTGGATCACTTTGTCTTAGTGTTCCTAGATGATATATTGATATATTCTCATTCGAGGAGGAACACGAGGAGCATTTGAGATAGGTACTATAGGTTTTGAGAGAGTAGAAGTTGTATGGGAACTTGGAAAAATGTAGCTTCTTTAGATAGAGATTCAGTACTTGGGTCACATCATATCAAGAGAGGGTATCTCAAGTAGATCCCTCTAAGATACAGGCTATCATGGATTGGCCAACACCCACATCAGTCACTGAGGTGAGGAGTTTTATGGGTTTAGTAGGTTACTACCATAGGTTTTTTAGATTTCTCTAGGATTTCTCACCCTATTACTTCTCTTCAGAGAAAAGGGAAGAAGTTTGATTGGTCAGAAAAGTGTGAGTAGGCCTTTCAATTTCTTAAGGAAAGGTTAACCATGGTGCCCATCTTAGTAGTTCGGACCTACAGAGAGGATTTTTTGTTGTTTGTATTGATGCATCACTAGAGGGTTTGGGAGTAGTTCTTATGTAGAGAGCATGGGTTATTGCCTTTGAGTCACGTAAGCTCAAAGACTATGAACTTAATTATCCTACTCATGACTTAGAGCTTGCAAAGCATTGGTTCATGCACTTGTGTGTTGGCATCATTTCCTTTTGGGTAGACCTTTCATTTTGAGGACTGACCACCATAGTTTACAACATATCTTCTCACAACCAAACCTCAATGCTCGACAATGGCATTGGATGGAGTTCCTATGTGAGTATGACATGGAAGTGCAATATATCAAAGGAAAGGAAAATGTCATTGCAGATGCACTTAGTAGGTGATGACATGTGCTTGCATCTTTGACTTGTCAGTCAGATTTGAGAGGTAGGATTCTTGAGCATCTTCAGAGGATAGGTTTTATGAGGGTGCTAGATAGATGTTGGAGTCATAGGGTTCATTTAGAGGGCAGATATTCAGGGTGCATTTTAGAGACAGATGGTTTACTTTGGTTCCATAGGTGCATCTATGTGCCTAAGTCAGGTGATCTGCGTAGCTTCATCCTCATAGAGGCTCATCGAGCTCCATATGCAGCACACATCCAGGAGTAAAGAAAATGCATGCCGATCTGAGGAGTTATATTATTGGCTGGTCTTGATGAGACATAGCAGATTTTGTTGCATGTTGCCTTGAGTGTTAGAGGGTCAAGGCAGAGCATTCTCATCCCGCAAGACTCTTACATCCTCATGATATTCCCAGAGTGGAAATGGGATGTGATCTCCATGGATTTCATAGTAGGACTCCTATGTCTTCTTATCATCATGATGCCATTATGGTCACCATGGATAAGTTGACCAAGGTTGCGCATTTCTCACCAACCAAGGTCACCTATAATGCATAGGCCATCGCCAAAGTATTTATGGAGGACATTGTTAGATTGCATGGGATTCAAAGACCATCATCAATGATAGGGATACCATTTACACTTTAGTTTTCTGGACTTCCTTTCAGGCCGCTCTGGGTACTCAAGATTAATTTCAGCTCAGCATATCATCCAGAGATAGATGGACAGAGAAGAGAGGGTTAATCAGTACTTGGAGGACATGTTGAGGATGTATGTGATGGACCAACAAAAAAAGTGGGAAGATTATCTTCATTTAGTTGAGTTTTCATACAACAATAGCTATCATAGTTCCATTGGTATGGCTCCTACTAGGATTTGTATGGATGACCTTGCAGGACACCTCTGAGTTGGGACAGACTAGATGATAGGATTATTCTTGGACCAGCTTACCTATAGGACTTAGAGCAAGTAGTTGTTTGATTAGACAATGTCTTGAGTAGGCTAGAGCATGCCAGAAGGCATATGTAGACACCAAGAGGATTGATCGTCACTTCTAGTGGGTGACAAAGTCTTCTTGAGAGTTCATCCACATAAGAGTCCAATCCGCTATGGAAAGGGTTCTAAGCTATCACCTCATTTTGTGGGGCCTTTTGATATTTTAGAGGTCATCGGTCTAGTTTCCTATCACCTAGCTTTGCCACCATGCCTTGCATGGGCCCATGATGTATTTCATGTTTTTGTACTATGTAGATATGTACCTGATGTTTCTCATGTTTTGGATTGGTCGGCATTATAGGTAGAGGATGGAGGGTAGTGGAGACTAGAGCCCATACGCATACTTGGAGCACAGGAGGTTGGCCCTTGGGGTCGAGACTTGGACCAAGTTAGAGTGTAGTGGGATAGATATGATGAGACAACAAGCTACCTGGGAGGATGCTACACCATTGAGGGCTAGATATCCCTATCTCTTTCAGTGACTTCTAGGAGGAAGTCTAATTTTAGGAGAGGGGATGTAGTGCCCACATTTTTATAGCCTCATTTATCTATTGATTTCTTTATTCATAGACATGATTTGATAGGGATTTGATATATTTTGGACATTATGTTATGATATTTGACCTTCTTGGACATGTATGGAGATTTGGGCGTAGTAGCCAATTTGACTTGATTAGTATGTTGACACCTTTTTTCATTTGATGTTGTGGATACTAACTTATTATGATGTTGTTTGGACCTAATTGATATATGTTGGATACTTTGCTTAGTCGCATGTTTGGATTATATGGATGTATGTCATTTTATTTATCTCTATGGCTAACTCATGGTAAATTGTGTGTAATTATGCATGTTGTCACATTTTCGATTCCAGGATGATGATATGATATCATAGATTTCATTGATCACTTATTGAGTAGTTGATTTACATTATATCGGATGTGTGTTTAATGTGTGCAATGAGTGTGCAGGTGACAGGTCACAGGAGAACGTGGGTTTTAGGGTGGCTACACAATTTTGCACAAGCGGCCCATGGGGCTAAGTCCTAACCATGTTTATTGTATGAGGCCTTAGTATTAGCTTTCATTATTTTGGGCACCATGAGTGACCCTCATTTGTAATGTAGTATGTCATGTAATATTAATCTTGTTTAGGATGTTTAGTTTGCTTTGTAAACTTGATTTGGGGACTTAATGGTCCCCACTTGCATTAAGTTTTGTGTTTGGGTAATGTGTATTTAATTAGAGGGGATTAGGGTCACATGTGAACCCTTGGGTGGGCCCACATCCTCTACACTTGTGCCCAAATGTGCCAAACCCGAAATTTGGCTATTTTAGGCATTTTAAGTGACCCCTTTTAAGTTTGGGAGTTCACTTAGCATGAAAATAGGCCCTTGGACCCTACCTAATAGGTAGGGGGCTTAATTTCAAGGCATAGAGGGAGTTTCCCTCCCATTTTTCCTCTCTTTGGTCACCATCCATGTAAGATGGATTGGTATGTGTGTTTGTTAAAAGTTGCACAAGTTTGTTTTGTTTTTCATTTTGGGTAATTTGGGAGAAGGGTGTTAAAAGCTATTTTATCTTTTCTCTCTTTTATTTTGAGAATCTTTGACTTGAGGGAAGAGAGGGGTGACACATGTCACCCCCTCATTTGTGAGGATATTTTTGGCTTCTCTTCAAATTCTCCCTCATGGGGAAAGAAGAGAACTTTTTTTTTTGGAGCTTTTGCTTGGAGGCTTGGTGATTTTGGAGCTAGAGCTTGCTTGGATAAGGAAGTGGAAAAGCTAGAGTGTTGGAGAGCTTTTGGAGGTAGGCTCCTTGAGCTCATTTTATGTTTTATATTATGTTAGATCTTAGTCTTTTTTTGTTTAAAATGTGTGTTTTTTTTGTGTGTTGCTATTTGTTGAGTATTTTGTTGTTTTTTTTTCTCCATCCATCATATGGCATGATGGATTTTGGAGTTTATGGGGGAAGAGAGAGGGATTTTCCCTCTCAAACCTCATGGCTTGATGGGGACAAGCCATGTAGGTTTTTTTTTACTCCTCATATGGTTTGAGGTGGGGAAGGTGGTTCATATGGTTTGAACCCCCTTCCCCATTCTTGGAGAGGAAACCCAATGGGTTTGAAAATCCTCCCAAGAAGGATTTTGGTGAATGGGTGGAGAAATAAGGAGGGTTTGATGACTTTGGAGGAATAAGGAGGTTGTGAAGATTATTGTTTATGTGCATCCAATGTTGGACTACACTTTTGGCACTTGGAGATCTCTTCTTCTCTTCCCCATTTTGGAGGTAGAATATGGTTTCTCCTCCTTTCCTTCTTTGCAAAATTTGGTGTTTTTTCTTAGTGTTTTGTCTTGTCTTATATGTGAAAAATAATGTTGGTTATGTCTCCCTTAATCTTGTGCAAAGTTTGTGGAAGCTAGCTCTCTCTCCCATGGGCTTGGGGGAGGCTAGCATGTCTTCCAACCTTGGAAAGGCATGTAATGATGCCTAAAGGTTGGGTGGTTAAACAAGCTTTTTCTCCTTGTGTTGGTTCTTTGAAAGCATTCAAAGTTGGAGCTCAAGTGGAAGATAGTTGGAGTTTCTTGTCATCTTGGCTTCTCATTTCTTATTCATTTTTGTGGACATCTCTCATTGTATCTTTAAGAATATGGCTATGTGGAAGCTTTCATTGTCTTGTAAAAAATCATTTTTGTATTTGGTATTACTTGTAAACTTGAGTCACATTTTGTTTAACAACCTTCCTTCAATCTTTAAAAGAAACTTGTAATGATGTTTTTTGAGTGTTTCATGTATTTGGAGAAATATGTTGTATTTGTGAGCTTAAACTCCTTGAAAAGAAATCTTGTAAAATAATATTTCTTTAATATGAATTGATTTGAAACTCTTTTTGAAAAGAAAGATTATTTATTGGAAAATATGTTTTACAAAAACAAATAATGTAAAATTTCTTGTTGGAGAACATCTTATTTTTTGAAAATAAAATGAATATTTAATTTAAATCATTGGAAAAAACTATCTTTCTTATAAATTTTACAAATTTATTAAATAGAAATACAACTATCCTTTTAATCTTTTCTTTTAAATGAAATGGATATTTTTGAAAAAAGAAAATTTATTTTACTACATATCAATTTATTAAATGATACCTTTTTAAATGAAATTTAAATAATTTTTATTTAACATTTTGGATATTTCAAAATTATTTGAAACTAAAAAAAATTAAAAAATATTTTGAAAATATAAACATTAATTTATAATATAATACAAAAAATATTTAAAATATTTATTAATATATATATATATATAATAATATATAAATATATATATAATATATAAATATATATATATATATATAAATATATATATATATATATATATATATATATATATATATATATAAAATATTAATATATATTAAAAATATATTATATATATATTTTATATATATATATATATATATTATATATATTATATATATATATATATATATATATATATATATATATATATATATATATATATATATATATATATATATATATATATATATATATATATATATATTAATATATATATAATATATATAAAAAAAATAAAAAAAAAAAAAAATATATATAATAAAAAATATTAATATAAAATATAATTTTAAAAAAAAAAAAAAAAAAAATATAATGTGGGGAGTAAATGAACCCTCCCTAACATGTTCCCCCAAACATTTTCCCAAACTAACCCCCACCTCCCATCCCCCTCCCCCCACCCTCCCCCCCCCCCCCCCCCCCCACGTGTTTCCACCACCCCACCTCCCTCCCAAACCCTTATCCCCCAATTTCCAAATATTCCCCTCCCTAAAACTTCCACCTCTCTCCAAACGTTGCCACTTATACTTTTAACCCCATGACCTTTGGAAAAAAAAGAAAACAATTCCATTCCATGGATTACAAAATATGGTATATATATATATATATATATATATATATATATATATATATATATATATATATATATATATATATATATATATATATATGGGAAAATGTGCCTAAAACAAAATAAATAAACCATAATGATTTATGATATAAATAATGAAAGGAATGCTTAAGGAGAATATCCATCTAAAGAAAAAATGGTAAAAAAAAAAAATAATAATAATGAAATATTATTAGGATCCTAAAAAAATAAAAAAAAATCCATGAATTCTTCATCTCTCTTAGCTCCTCCACAACCTCCACAAATGCAAAAAAAAAAAAACAAAATGAGAAGAAGAAAAGAAAAGAAAAAAAACATAGAGATGATTAGGGAAACTTTAGGGCAAGTTCAAAATCAATGGTCAAGATTAGAATTGATCCTAGGGCTCACATTAAACCCTACACACACTTTAAGTCATGAAATTTTATGGGAATGGGAAATAAAATAAAAAAAAGGGTGTGTGGGCAAGTTAATTAAATTAAAAGGGGGGAAACTAAGTTAAGTTATAAAGGGTGTAGATATTTTTATGGTGACCCTAGTAACTTATTATAGGAATAAAAAATTATTATTATTTGGGCTAGTGTTTATTTAATTTTGGGTAAATTAAATTTAGTATAAATTAATTATTAATGGGAAATAGTGAAGCAACACATTAGTATTATTTAGTTTCTTTAAAAAAAAAAAATTACCCAAATTTTTAGTGTTTTTTGGTGTGGTTTTCCGAGTGTCCCGAGGTGGGGCATTACATTTGGTATCAGAGCATGAGGTTCACACACGCGGACTCTCTGGGTAAAACATTTAAATATTTAATTAATAATTTAATAACATTAAAACTAAAATAATTAAAACATTTCCACAATCATTATAATTTAATAATCCTTTTTCTTACCTCGTGCACAGGATGGCACCCATGAGGCGACGATCGGTTAGGGGTTTGGGACGTAGTTCACCTATGCCCGAAACCATGCAGCACCGAATTAGGGCCTCAAATCTTAGAGGCTCTTCAGCAGTTGATCGGTGTGTTGTGCAAGCAATGCTTCCTTCCACCACCACCGTAGGAGGTGAGAGAGGAGGACATCAGTTAGGAGATGAGGAGCCGATAGCGAGGACGCGCACACTCAAGAGCCACAGAGGAGCACGATACCCCTAGGTGGGAGAGGTCACGTAGCCCTTCCATTCACCATGAGAGGGTGGCCTCGTACCATCGTAGCCGCTCACATAGCTTCGAGGGACCATTTGGAGATAGATGACCCCTTTCACCTATTGGACCCCAGCGCAGGATCGTGACAGGCAGTGTGATTAGGGATCTTCTTCACTTGCAGCCACCTATACACCGGCTCTATAGATGGCTTTGGGGCTGAGTCATGGCTCCTTAGCTTAGATAGCTGCTTTGGCTTGCACTCTTATGAGAGCAATGTCAAAGCTAGGTTTTCCATACACCTCCTCGAGACGCAGGCATTTGGTGGAGGAATGAGGAGCGGAAGCTCCATTTGACTCGAGAGATAGTGACCTGGGAGTTGTTTGAGGAGTGATTTAGGGCTCATTATATGTCAGAGAATTTCATATAGAAGAGGATTGATGAGTTTCATGACTTACGACAGGCTCTGGCACATTGGCACAATATGAGAGAAGGTTCTTGGATCTTCTGTAGTATGTGGACTACTTGCAAGATGAATTTTTTAAGAAAAACAGTTTATTCGGGGCCTGAATGTAGACATAGTAGGAGAAGTTAGGATGTTATCTCCTCCCACGCTTGAGAAGGCCATTGAGAAGGCCTACTTAGCTGAGGAGAATAGGACCAGGGCACAGGAGCACCGAGATAGGAACAAGAGCAAGTTTCAGGATAGGATACAGGCCTTTCAGAGTTAGAGGTCATGGGGACAACACCACCCCCTAGAGGAGGATTCTGGCCTCCACCAGTAGCTTTGAGGGCTCCACCGCATCCACAGTAGTAGACACAACATCATGGCCACCAACAGCAAAAGGCTAGACAGACTCAGAGCTTTCAGAGAGGTGGTACTAGAGGAGGTTTTGGTGGAGCTAGGGATAGGAGACAAGGTACTCAGTAGGTATAGCCATCTCACACAACAATCTGCTAGGGTTGGCCGGCAGGATCAGTTCACCAGAGTACAGGAGGGACCCCATCTCAGAGGGGTATAGGAGGATGTTTTATTTTTGGGTTCCCTGATCATTATGTGTGTATGTGTCCACACAAAACCTACTACCATGGATATGCAGAGAGCTCCTAGATCTTGAGCAGATGGTGGGTGACATAGGACATGCCCATCGTGTGTGCAACAATGGTTAACAACCGCGGGGTGAGCATCAGGCCATAGTTATTGAGATGACAGGTACTATCAGGGGTATTTTTGTCTCAAGTACTTTTGATTCAGGTGCTTCAGATTCTTTTATATCTCCTTCTATAGTGGACTAGTGTGGGCTAGTGGTGGCTAGGCAACCTAGATAGTTGGCAGGTTGAGTTGGCCTCTGGGGCCAAACTTGTCGTGGACTCGTATGTGGAGAGTTGTGTACTTGATTTGGGAGTCTTCTCCACTACACTTGACCTCCGAGTTATTCCTCTAGGATCCTATCAGGTAGTTTTGGGTATGGATTGGCTCGAGGCTCATCGGGCTAAGGTAGATTGTAGGAATAAGGTCATTGAGTGCCAGGATGATCTTGGGAGTGTAGTTGTGATATTAGGGATGTAGAGGCCTATCTCTTTGTGCATATGATCGGCTAAGAAACTCAAGTGGAGCATGTGTAAAGGTTGTCATTTTTTTCTATCACCATCAGTGATCGATCAGAGAGCACTCCAGAGCATTCACCCTTAGATGATCATGTAGTTTTGAGGGAGTATGCAGATGTGTTTCAAGTGAGCTTCAGGGTTACCACCCCACAGAGAGGTGGATTTCACCATTGATTTAGTGCCAGGATCTGCACTAGTTTCTAGGGCACCCTATCGGATGATGACTCCAGAGCTTCATGAGCTCAAGATTCAATTAGAGGAGTTGTTGGAGAAGGGTCTCATTCATCCTAGTGTATCTCCTTGGGGAGCAGTCATATTTGTGAAGAAGGATGGTTCTCTTAGGACTTTGTGTAGACTTCAGAAGCTCAACAAAGTCACAATAAAGAACCATTATCCACTTCCCTAGGATTGATGACTTGTTTGATCAGATGCGGGGAGCTAGAGTGTTCTCAAAATTGATCTCAAGTTAGGTATCATCAGTTGCACATATCAGACGTAGAACATTCATAAGACAACTTTTCACACACGTTATGGGCATTATGAGTTCACCATTGTTCCATTTGGTTTGACTAATGCCCCTGGTTGTCTTCATGAGCCTCATGAATGGAGTATTCAGGACCTTTCTGGATCACTTTGTCTTAGTGTTCCTAGATGATATATTGATATATTCTCTTGTTCGAGGAGGAACACGAGGAGCATTTGAGATAGGTACTACAGGTTTTGAGAGAGCAGAAGTTGTATGGGAACTTGGAAAAATGCAGCTTCTTTCAGATAGAGATTAGTACTTGGGTCACATCATATCAGGAGAGGGTATCTCAGTAGATCCCTCTAAGATACTGGCTATCATGGATTGGCCAAACACCACATCGATCCGAGGTGAGGAGTTTTATGGGTTTAGTAGGTTACTACCACAGGTTTGTTAGGATTTCTCTAGGATTTCTCACCCTATTACTTCTCTTTAGAAAAGGGAAGAAGTTTGATTGGTCAGAAAAGTGTGAGCAGGCCTTCAGATTTCTTAAGGAAAGGTTAACCACGACACCCATCTTAGTAGTTCCGGACCCTACAAAGGACTTTGTTGTTTGTACTTATGCATCACTAGAGGGTTTGGGAGTAGTTCTTATGAAGGAGCATCGGGTTATTTCCTTTGAGTCACGTAAGCTCAAATACTACGAACTTAATTATCCTACTCATGACTTAGAGCTGAAATAGTGGTTCATGCGCTTGTGCGTTGGCATCATTTCCTTTTGGGTAGACCATTCATTTTGAGGACTAACCACCATAGTTTACAACATATCTTCTCAACCAAACCTCAATGCTCGACAATGGCATTGGATGGAGTTCTATGTGAGTATGACATGGAGGTACAGTATATCAAAGGAAAGGAAAATGTCATTGCAGATGCACTTAGTAGATGATGACATGTACTTACATCATTAACTTTGAGTCAATTTGAGAGGTAGGATTCTTGAGCATCTTCCAGAGGACAGGTTTTATGAGGGTGCTAGACAAATGTTGGAGTCACAGGGTTCATTAGAGGGCAGATATTCAAGGTGTATTTTAGAGACAGATGGTTTACTTTGGTTTCATAGGTGCATCTATGTGCCTAAGTCAGGTGATCTGCGTAGCTTCATCCTCACAGAGGCTCATCGAGCTCCATATGTGGCACATCAGGAGTAAAGAAAATGCACGCCGATCTGAGGAGTTATATTATTGGCCAGGTCTTTGATGGGACATAGCAGATTTTGTTGCACATTGCCTTGAGTGTCTAGAGGGTCAAGGCGAGCATTCTCATCCCCAAGACTCTTACATCCTCATGATATTCCAAGTGGAAATGGGATGTGATCTCCATGGATTTCATAGTAGGACTCCCTATGTCTTCTTATCATCATGATGCCATTATGGTCATTGTGGATAAGTTGACCAAGGTTGTGCATTTCTCACCAACCAAGGTCACCTATAATATGCATGCCATCACCAAAGTATTTATGGAGGACATTGTTAGATTGCATGGGATTCCGAAGACCATCATCAATGACAGGGATACCATTTACACTTCAATTTTTTGGACTTCCTTTCAGGCCGCTCTGGGTACTCAGATTAATTTCAGCTTAGCATATCATCTAGAGATAGATGGACAGACAGAGAGGGTTAATCAGGTATTGGAGGACATGTTGAGGATGTATGTGATGGACCAGCAAAAGAAGTGGGAAGATTATCTTCATTTAGTTGATTTTGCATACAACAACAATAGCTATCATAGTTCCATTGGTATGGCTCCTACCAGGCTTTGTATGGATGACCTTGTAGGACACCTCTGAGTTGGGACAGACTAGATGATAGGATTATTCTTGGACCAGCTTACCTAGGACTTAGAGCAGCAGGTTGTTTGTAATTAGACAACGTCTTGAGTAGGCTAGAGCATGCCAAAAGGCGTATGCAGACACCAAGAGGATTGATCGTCACTTCTGCAGTGGGTGACAAAGTCTTCTTGAGATTTCATCCACATAAGAGTCCAATCCACTATGGAAAGGGTTCTAAGCTATCACCTCATTTTGTGGGGCCTTTTGATATTTTAGAGGTCATCGGTCTAGTTGCCTATCACCTAGCTTTGCCACCATGCCTTGCATGGGCCCATGATGTATTTCATGTTTCTGTACTATATAGATATGTACCAAGATGTTTCTCATGTTTTGGATTGGTCGGCATTATAGGTAGAGGATGGAGGGTAGTGGAGCTGGAGCCCATATGCATACTAGAGCACCGGAGGTTGGCCCTTTGAGGTCGAGACTTGGACCAGGTTAGAGTGTAGTGGGACATATATGATGAGACAACAACTACCTGGGAGGATGCTACACCATTGAGGGCCAGATATCCCTATCTCTTTCAAAGTGACTTCCAGGAGGAAGTCTAATTTTAAGAGAGGGGGATGTAGTGCCCACATTTTTATAGCCTCAGTTATCTTTTGACTTCTTTATTCATAGACATGATTTGATAGGGATTTGATATATGTTGGACAATATGTTATGATTTTGACCTTCTTGGACATGTATGGAGATTTAGGCGTGTAGCACCAATTTTACTTGATTAGTATGTTGACAATTTTTCATTGATATTTCGGATACTAACTTATTACGATGTTGTTTGGACCTAATTGATATATGTTGGATACTTTTCTTAGTCGCATGTCTAGATTATATGGATGTATGTCATTTATTTATCTCTATGACTAACTCATGGTAAATTGTGTGTAATTGAGCATGTTTTCACACTTACGATTTCATGATGATGTTAGGATATCATATATTTCATTGATCGCTTATTGAGTAGTTGATTTACATTGTATCGGATAGGTGCGTTTAATGTGTGCAATGAGTGTGTAGGTGACAGGTCACAGGAGAACGTGGGTTTCAGGGCGGCTACACAAATTTTGCACACAAGGCCCATGGGGCTAAGTCCTAACCATGTTTATTGTATGAGGCCTTAGTATTAGCTTTCATTATTTTGGGCACCATGAGTGACCCTCATTTGTAATGTAGTATGTCATGTAATATTAATCTTGTTTAGGATGTTTAGTTTGCTTTGTAAACTTGATTTGGGGACTTAATGGTCCCCACTTGCATTAAGTTTTGTGTTTGGGTAATGGTGTATTTAATTAGAGGGGATTAGGGTCACATGTGAACCCTTGGGTGGGCCCCACATCCTCTACACTTGTGCCCAAATGTGCCAAACCTGAAATTTGGCTATTTTAGGCATTTTAAGTGACCCCTTTTAAGTTTGGGAGTTCACTTAGCATGAAAATAGGCCCTTGGACCCTACCTAATAGGTAGGGGGCTTAATTTCAAGGCATAGAGGGAGTTTCCCTCCCATTTTGCCTCTCTTTGGTCACCATCCATGTAAGATGGATTGGTATGTGTGTTTGTTAAAAGTTGCACAAGTTTGTTTTGTTTTTCATTTTGGGTAATTTGGGAGAAGGGTGTTAAAAGCTATTTTATCTTTTCTCTCTTTTATTTTGAGAATCTTTGACTTGAAGGGAAGAGAGGGTGACACATGTCACCCCCTCATTTGTGAGGATATTTGTTGGCTTCTCTTCAAATTCTCCCTCATGGGGAAAGAAGGACTTTTTTTGGAGCTTTTGCTTGGGGCTTGGTGATTTTGGAGCTAGAGCTTGCTTGGATAAGGAAGTGGAAAAGCTAGAGTGTTGGAGAGATTTTGGAGGTAGGATCCTTGAGCTCATTTTATGTTTTATATTATGTTAGATCTTAGTCTTGTTTTGTTTAAAATGTGTGTTGTTTCTTGTGTGTGGTATTTGTTGAGTATGCCTTGTTGTTTTATTTTTCTCCATCCATCATATGACATGATGGATTTTGGAGTTTATGGGGGAGAGAGAGGGATTTTCCCTCTCAACCCTCATGGCTTGATGGGCAAGCCATGTAGGTTATTTTTACTCCCCTCATATGGTTTGAGGTGGGGAAGGTGGTTCATATGGTTTGAACCCCTTCCCCATTCTTGAGGAAACCCAATGGGTTTGAAAATCCTCCCAAGAAGGATTTTGGTGAATGGGTGGAGAAATAAGGAGGGTTTGATGACTTTGGAGGAATAAGGAGGTTGTGAAGATTATTTTTATGTGCATCCAATGTTGGACTACACTTTTGGCACTTGGAGATTTCTTCTTCTCTTCCCCATTTTTGAAGGGAGAATATGGTTTCTCCTCTTTTCTTTCTTTGCAAAATTTGGTGTTCTTCTTAGTGTTTTAGTTTGTCTTGAATGTGAAAATGTAATGTTGTTATGTCTCCCTTAATCTTGTGTAAAGTTTGTGGAAGCTAGTCCTCTCTCCCATGGGCTTGGGGAGGCTAGCATGTCTTCCAACCTTGGAAAGGCATGTAATGATGCCTAAAGGTTGGGTGGTTAAACAAGCATTTTCTCCTCGTGTTGGTTCTTTGAAAGCATTTGAAAGTTGGAGCTCAATGTGGAAGATAGTTGGAGATTCTTGTCATCTTGGCTTCTCATTGTCTTCTTCATCTTTTGTGGACATCTTTCTCATTGTATCTTTAAGAATATGGCTTTGTGGAAGATTTTCATTGTCTTGTAAAATATCTATTTTTGTATTTGGTATTTCTTGTAAACTTGAGTCATTTTTGCTTAAGCAATCTCCCTTAAATCTTGCAAAGAGGCTTGTAGTATGTTTTTTTGAGTAGTTCATGTATCTTAGAAATATATTGCATATTGAGCTTGAACTCCTTGTAATGAAATCTTGTAACAAGATGTTCCTTTATTATGAACTTGTTGTAACTCCTTTTTGAAGGAAAGTGGATCTATTGGAAAAAAATATATTTGTTGAATTCTTTCTTGACAAATCTTGTAAAATGATTGAATGTAAAATAAAGAATCATTTTGAAATACATCTTTCCTTATAAATTTTACAAATTTGCAAATAGAACACAACTAGTTTTCTCTCTTTTAAATGAAATGGATATATTGGAAAGGAGTAGGTATTTCAAAACTACATATCAATGTCTAAACATACCTTCAAAGGATACAACTTGGGATAATTTTTCTTTAACATGGTATGAGAAGTAATTTACAACAAAAACAAATATATAAAAATACATATGTAAAAAGGTGATTGTCTTATAATATTGAACTATGCAAAAAAAAATTACATAATTGCAAGATGGTGTATGTATAAATCTAGTTATAGTTCATTTTATGATTCATTAATTATATATATATGTGTCCATTTGTGAAATTTGATGTGTGTATATTTTAATATAAATATATTATTTCATATAAATAATTTAGATGTATCATATAAATTTATATAGAAAATATTTTAATATAAATATATTATGTCATATGAATAATGTTTGTGTGTTTGTGTGTATATAAACTATAATGTATGTGTGTGTGTGTATGTGTAATATTTTATTATATATGTGTATGTATATATATATATATATAATAAATTAAACTTAAAAAAAAAATAAATTTAAAAAAACTAAACAAAAATTTTGTTAAACAAGATATACGGGGAAAGTTTATGTTTTAAAATTAAAAAGAAGAAGAAAATATATTGAGGGAGAGGTCGAGCCCTCCCCACACCCGCATTGTTCCCAAACCACAGCCCCATTGTTCCATCCTCTAACTCCCCACACCATCCCCTTCCCCATCCCCACGCGGTTTCCACCCCCAACCCTACGCGAAGGCCCTTATCCATCGATTTCCCTATTCCCTTCTCTCCCATGGCCAACCACCTCTCCAATACCACCGCCACCTATACACGACTTGGGCCTTGGGACCTTCCTCGATGGATGGGTTAGGGAATCCATGGATTAGGTCTTTGGTTTTTTGTTTATTGGGTATATAGAGTTTTTTATTACACACACACACACACACATATACATATATATATATACATATCGGGAAAATGTGCCTCTATGTCTTGCCTCTTAAACAAAAAAATAAATAACCATAATGACTTGGTGACTATGAAAGGAATGCTTAATCTGAGAAGATCCCAGCTACAATTGGTATACAAAATAAATAATAATGAAATATTATTAGGATCCTTCTCATCAAAGAGAAATTCCATGAATTCTTCTCTCTTTGAGCTCCTCCACAACCTGTGCATACAAATGACAACACAAAACAAAATGAGAAGAAGAATAGAAAGGAAAAGTAAACATAGAGATGATTAGGGCAACTTTAGGGTAAAATTCAAAATCAATGGTCAAGATTAGATCCATCCTAGGGCTCACATTAAACCCTACACACACTTTAAGTCATGAAAATTTTATGGGAATGGGAAATAAAATAAAGAAGGGTGTGTGGGCAAGTTAATAAACAAAAGGGGGAAACAAGTTAAGTTATAAGGTGTGTAGACTTATTATGGTGACCCTAGTAACTTATTATAGGATAAAATAATTATATTATTTTGGGCCAGTGTTTATTTAAGTTTGGGTAAATTAAATTAGAATGAATTAATTATTAATGGGAAATAGTGAAGCATACACTAGTATTATTTAGTTTCACAAAAAAAAATTACCCAAAATTTTAGTCTTTTTAAATTCTACTATTACGGCGCATACTATCCTACTGGGAAACTATCCTTGACATGCCCCTCTACTTCACAATTTGTACACCATATACCACTGCGAGTCTCATGGGCTGAGTTCACAGACAACTTCTCTAGCTGCTTAGCCATAGCAGTAATTTGAGCTTCTAGAAACGGGATAACACTAGTATCAACACTTCCAATAGCTTCAGCACGTAGAGCATCTTCTAATGCCTTGTGCAGTCTGTGAAAGTTTTATGAGATAGAGCTCTTCTAAAAGGTGTTATCAACCCCCCAAAAAACCATTGAGCATGCTATGAAGGGTGAATGTCATATGATAATTTTGACATGAGGGTTTTGAACCATGCATCATACTCCCGCACACTCTCTGCCATTCCCTATTGAATCTCCTTCAGGGCACTGATGCTCTTCTATTTAAACTTAGGGATGTGGAATTCTGCTAAGAAGGCATTCTTTAAAGCAGTATAATCCACCACCATTTGATGAGGGTCATATTTCCTATACCAACTATGCGCGCGCCCCGCAATGTCATTGCAAATTGGCTTGCCTTTCACTGGGTTGTGATCCCCTTTGTGCACCATAGTAGCTCACACTTGTGAACATGTTCTGCAGCATCTTCAATACCTCTGTAATTTGGAAAATTTAAAGACATCTCAGATAAGACTTGAGGAGGTGGCCGGGGCCCTTGTCCTCCTAAGCAAGAGCCTTGGTTCCCTCCAAGTGTTTTCTCCGCCACCGGATCCACCATGTCTTGTGCCTCCTGAGCCACCAGATCCACCAAGTCCTATTCCTCCTAAGCCACCAGATCCACTAGGTCATGTTCCTCTTGACCCACCAAGTAGACCAGTCCTATAGTGGTCGTGCCAAGGGTCCCCAAAGTTCCACTGAACTACATGCCCACTGTCTGTGATAATGCCCCACTACCACTAGTGTACCCCGTGCCACTCCCAGATGTGAGACTCGAAGGCTTGTGTACTTTCTCCTTGTCTAAAAATTCCTCTAAATACTGGAATAGTATGTGTAGCCATAGAAGTGGGAAATGAAAAATTGTATCTCTTGGGCGCAGATCTGTCACTTCCACTGATACCAACTGGGTTAGCGATACTCCTTCCTTGATCTGGAAAACCAAGTGCCATGGTTTGGTCACTAGGTGGGTTTAAATACATGCTAATGACTCTTCTCTCTCCATGTGACGAACTCTCATCAGAAGTTGAAGGGGTCTCTCTTATGCACTTGCCAAGATGGGGTAGCACAGACTGCTCAAGTTCCACGTCCTCTGCGTGAACCTCAACTCCTTCCCACAACGTCTACCTCCATAGATCCATCACACTTGTAACCTTGTGTTTTCTAGAAATATCCCTTTCACACGCTTCACTATACTTGAGTTGTCTCTCCTCCCTTTCTTTCTCCGTCGTAATATCTGCCATCTTCCTCCACCCTAGCTTCCTCACCTAATGCTCAGAATGGTTTATCGGCCATTGGAAATGCCTCTAAACTCAAGGTAACAATCAAGATCTTCATTTCCAGAGGGATAACACGTAGAAATGATCCTCTGGGCTCCTACGAAACTCAAACTCAAGTAACTTCCAGACAAGAATATGTAGAAATAGTGTACTCTAGAGTGTAGCTAGCCAATACTCCTTTCCACCAATGATCCACAACACGAACCCATGTCAGATCTATATCCTGAAGCCTCTGGTATTCTTCTTGGGTCCACACGCATGATCTATAATACCAGCTTGATCTAGATGCATATGTTAAGAGCCATTCATACTATTCTACTAGGAAGTAACAGAAAAAGTTTCACATAAATCATGGTAGATGTTCTCTTCTACCCATCTGCGTGCATCAAACTCAATTCTAGTGCTGAATCTCTGAGAAAATTTATCCTCTGTGCTTTTAAACCATGATTCAACACTTTCCAAGGTTAAATTCTCTATCATCATGTATTGCACAGATCATGATGTATGCCACTTCCCACTACAAATTTGAAAAGAGGTCCCGGTAATGGAACCAAGATGTAGTCATTTTTACACCCGTCACAAAGGAAATAAATCCCATGCGCGCCGACCTATCACCCAGTAGGCACTGGGTGCTCACTTGAGGCACACGCGAGCGCCGAGTCTCTCTTTTATGTGATTTAAGTGGGAAACCATCATCTATGTCATGAACTTAATGAATAAAGGTGGAAATGAGACATACAATCATCATAGGGCTCAGAATGGCCTCTAGACAAATGTATTCATTCCAAACAGAGGGTACTTACAGATAATAGATAGAACTACAACAGAAAGGAAAATACATAAGGATTTACATCTATTCCATAACATCCATGAACAGAAATGAAAAGATATAGATATGAACCGAATCAATTACATTCATACTCATTCATGTTTGTAACCTCATTACATTCAATGGATCCATTAGACTACCACAACTTGATCAAACCGAAGTCATACATCACAACAGGGATCATGTCCTTCATCCATACAAAGAAAAATTTATAACCCAACCCCTTAATACATTACTCCCTTATATAGCTTCTACCCAATCCCATAGATTTCTTGCAGTATTTTTGCAGAGCTCCACTCTCTATATTCTCCTCTTGTATATATCTTTCTACTATGTGGGTGCTTGTATATATAGGTTTCTTCAACCACCGACTTGCTTTCAGGGGCTACAGATCCATCACCAAGTGTCCAAGTGGTCCTCCATAGAAGCATGCTCCTTCGATTCAAGCTCTCCACTCCTTTTAATGATGGTCTTCTGGAATCCTCTATCACTAGGCATGTTCCTTTGTGGGCACCACAATGCCAGGCTAGCACCTTATCCACTTCTCATTCACTGTCAGTCACGCTTTTCTCGTGTCCTACCCAAAATTCCCAATATGGCTAAGTCCTGAAACCTTAGCTCTATCCATGCATGCACCACGGGTTTTCTTAAACCCTTCCTTAAACCCTATCCTACGTTCCTTCTCCTTACTCGCCTTCTTCAACTAGGCCTTGCGCGCCTATGCACCTTTTTGTACTTACCCAATATTTTGGGGTCCCAACAATTTTCTATAGCCTCTTCAAAGTATATTGGATCTACAACTTGAGAAAACAATGCAAAACTGAAAAAGCATTAGTTGTATCAACATTATAAATCTCACTAAGACTCCTTGTTTTTTGGTACAAAGGGCTACCCACGATGATGAGCTGTTTTTTACCTTGAAGGAGTAGCTTAGTGTTTTTGTGGTGTGTCTACTACATGGTTGAAGATGACTGAAATCTTGGAGACCTCCTAGATATAGATGGAGGTGTAGCTTTTGCTACAACTTGTGGTGCATGTCTAAGATTCAAAGAAGATACAATACCTTATTGCTCAATGCTTTCATCTATCATATCATCATGAGGAATAACAATTGCTACATTGACTATTTTCTCAATACTTTCATCCCATGCCTCATTTTCAACAAATTGTACATCTCTGTTGATTATGACCTTTCTGGTAACTAGATTAAACAACTTGTAATATTTGTATTCTCTGAATATCCAAAAAAAATGTATTTTTCTCCTTTGTTGTCTAACTTATTCCTTAGCTCATCAAGCACATGTGTGTATGCCACACAACCAAAAACTCTAAAATGAGAAACATTGTGTTTCCTCTTAGTCCAAATTTTTTGAGGAACCATGTTTTGAACAATTTTCATTGGACACTGTTTATGATGTAAACAGAGTTGCTACTGCTTCTACCCAATACTCATTTGAAAGATGTTTTTCCTTCATCATAATTCTCACCATCTCCATGATGGTTTTATTCTTTCTCTCTACCACACCATTTTGTTGTGGTGTATACCTGGTAGTAAATTACTTGTGTATACCATGATATTTGCAAAAATTCATAAAAGCATTGGAAACATACTCACCTCCTTTTTTTGTCCTTAGAACTTTGATGTAGTACCCACTTTACTTTTCCACTAAAGCCTTGAACTGCTGAAATATATCAAAAGCATCTGATTTGTCTCTCAAAAATTACACCCATGTCTTCCTTGTATAATCATCAATGAATTTCATAAAATATGAGCAATCTCCAAGTGGTGCACTTGTTCTTCTTGTTTCACCAACTAACAAAGATTCTCTATGTTACTTCTCTAAAATACAACCTTCACAAACTCTATTTAGGTTTTTGAATCAAAGGAAAACCTTTCACCATATTTTTTTGTGTAATAAATTCAAACCACCAAAGTTTAAATGACCAAACCTAAGATGTCATAGCCATGATTCATATTTTTCAACTGACTAAAAATTTGATTCAATCTCCTTAGCTCTGGATTGATCTATAGTATGAACTCCGGATGTGGTTGGTATAATCTTCAAAGGAAACATTATGTTGCTTTTCATCTTCACTTTAGCAATCACCTGGGTATTTAGAGCTTTATCCATGATCACACATTCATTTTCTTCAATGTAAACTTTGTATCCCTTTTGTACCAATTAACCAATTCTCATAAGATTGTGCTTCAAACTGCAACATAATAAAAATCTTGCATAATCTTTTGTTCCCCTTTTTTTTAGAATGTTGATTGTTCATTTGCCTTTTATAGTCACTATATTATTATTCCCAAGGGTAACTTTTATCTTTACTGACTCATCCAAATTAGAAAATAAATCTAAGTTACCTGACATGTGATTACTGCAACTAGAATCCAAATACCACACATCACTAGGACTCTCTTGGGATAGATTACACTCAATAAGGCGATGTTTCGGCAATCTTTGTGCATGCAATAAACATGGAGCTTGGAGTAGAGCTTCCAACCTAATTTTTATTTTTCTTGTTTTGATCATATTGTCCTACATTCAAAAGTATAGTGCCCATATCTCTTGTAATAGTGACACTGCACATGTGATTTATCCTATCTTTGACCTGAAAAATGATTATGATTGTGCTCTTGACTATGTCCTCTTCCACTTGAGTTTGATGGACCGCTGCTACGTCCTCTAGATGAACTTCTTCCTCTGCCTCTAGGGTTGAAATTTCCTCTTCCTCTTCCACGATTTCTTGATACCTGTGATGAAAATGCTTGATCTACAACTACATGTGATCTATTCAACCTTTGTTCATGATTTATTAGTGATGCATGCAACTCATCAATTGAAAACTGACTTAGATCCTTAGTTTCTTCAATAGAAACTACCAAAGGATAAAATTTTGTAGGAAAACTTTTGTAGTTTCTTTCTTAATTCCTTCAAAGTGTCTTTCTCTACCTGTGAGAGTGTGTTATATGTTGCTGCATTTGTGGGCTCTGTGTACCCATTCTCTACGATTTCCCACACATCTTGGGATCTAAATAGTGCCTTCATGGTTAATGACCAATACTCATAATTATTTCCTGTAAATAATCGTAGTATTTTGAGTCTAGTTTCTAAGCTACTAAATTTTATTTAAAAAGATAAGTTTAAGTGGGTCAAACAACTAAAATACTAACACATGCTCATGTTTTTGTTAAAAACATAATAAAGTGACTTTTGTGCCCCCACCATTTAGTATTTTTGAAAACCCTTTGGTAGAAAGATAGCTAGGAGCATCTAGTTTGGGCTCCATTTTTAAAGATTTTTTTAGCAAAAAAATTTTATTTATGATTTTTTTAGTACAAAAATTTTATGTTTTGAAAAACAATTGAGACTCGACCATGGCCCCCTAACTACCTCAAAAATATCAAAAATTAGAATTTTTTTAATATGTATAGAATTATGCCTAGTTTGGGCTAGTATAAATTTTTTTAATCTAGATGACCCAAATAAAAGATACACCATGAAAGATAGACATATTTACACTTCAAAAATACCTATAAAAAGGCATAGTTAGAAAATAAATAATATGGAAACCTTATATTAGTCAAAAAAAAAATAGAAAATTATATTTTTAGAAAGAAGAGACTTTGCTCTACGTCGTGGTATAATTTTTTTAAAATGGATCGATTATTTTATTTTGATTTATCATAGAGGAAGTGTCATTTTTAAATTTTCTTGTAAAACCTCGTTGTTTGTTGTGTTTTTACAGGTCCATGCCTCAAGCTTGGGGATCCAAACCAGATCCCAAGCCTTGAGGCATGGCTTGGGAAAAGAGAAAACACAAAACACGTACACGTTACATAACACGTACTCTTTTTTTTTGTTTTATATATTGTGGCCCCCCAACGTCCCTTTGATCTCTTTCACGGGAATTCTACAAACATTTTGTTTTGTCTACAATATTATCTACATTCTTACACGATTTTTTAGTATTTCATTTTGTCCCATACCCCACTAGTTTATTTTTTCTAATCATGGGTGATAAATTTCAAGCTAAGGACAAGAAGAAAGTCAAGAATAAAACACCGAAGCAATTGGAAGAGAAGAGAATAAAGAAATTGAAGAGAATGCAAAAACTTCGAGCAGGGCAAGGTACATCCGCTATATCAAATGTAGCTAATGTATTAGAAAATTGGGATGAAATACATAATGAAAATGTAGAGAATAATGATTTTTCAATGAATAATGATATTGAATTAAATGATAATGTTGGTATAGATGAATAAATTGATATGAATCCAATTGTTGAACCCTTACTTGAGAATCCAAATGTTAACCCCAAAATTTGTATGAAAACATTGAATGAAGAAAGTAACCTTGTAAACGAATCTTCACCTCTAAGAACACCTCCTTCCATTTCATGAAGAAAACCAATTCACTTAATTGAAATTAATGAAAACATTATAAAACCAATGCCTACCAAAATGTCTCGAAAGAAATGCGAGAAGAAAAACTAGTGGAATTTGGGATAATTACTTTGAGAATTTAAATGACACACAAAGATGTCAATTATTTATTCCATTGATGAAATTAATTAAGATGAGACCTAAAATGAAGACTTATTAGTGCAAATTAGCAATACCCCTAAATGACCTTCATATCTGCAAGTGAGAATTGGGTCATTTAGTGTGATTGCACAACATGGAATCTTTTCCCCAAGTGTGGGACTTGCAAAAATGGGAAAAAAATATCCATATTGAAGGCTAGTTCCTCTACTCCTCTGATCAGATGTATGCATGAAATTTACAGAGGTTTAACTCAAAATTCTACTCTAATTCTACCAAGGAGACAAGGATAGAAAGAAAAGAAGATAAAACTAAACTGACAAGGTGATACACCAAAGGAGTGGTGAACATCTATTTCTGTAGATTGAAATAGATTATAAAAATTTCAACACAAATTTCTAAAATTGTAATGAAGGATCAAGATAGAGCAAACAACACAAGAAAGGATTGAAAATTCATTCATGAGCTTGCATTGTCATTTCCATTTTTAAATATAGTGCATTATAGCAGCAAGGAGGTAAAAATGTGTTACTGATCCTAAAAAGGGTCGATATTCCACAAATTCACTTGTAAGAGTGAAGGAGGGAGCTTGTAGAACATAAAAAAATGTCCAACCTTTACAAATGAGCCAAATTTGGCTTTTAACAATGAAAAAATCGAGTTCAGGAAGGAGAAACGTGGGAAAATTGAAATGAATGATTCAACCATTGAACAGATCCATCAAAATAGCATGGGTACCCTTAAAATTTCATTCCCGAGATTTTTGACCATGTTGGAGAAGAATGGAAGCCATACTGCATTAAAAATGGTGGTTAAATGTCGGTTCTGCTCTTTTTCCCATGCCAAAGGTGTTTTTTCATTTTCTCTCACTAAACTCCACCAAAAACAAAATTGAATATTCCATCATGTAGAGGACTTCAATAGCTTTCCAATGACACCAAAATCAAGAAAAACCAAGCTCTAGATCAAAAGATATGCCCCTCTGAAGATTTAGGGAAAAACTGGGGCAAAATTGGGTCGGCGAGGCCGAAACCTAATTTTTTTCCCCTTTTTGAATTTGGGAAAAATTCCCAAAAAGCTCCATGCCCGCCACTCTGCTACCACATGGCACTTCCTCATTCATCTACGGGTTCAAATGGCCATTTTACCTTTTTTTGAATTTTGGAAAAAAATTCCAAAATTTCCATGCCCCGCTACTCCACTGCCACGTGGCACACTTTGATTTGGCGCGGGCCTTAAACAATTTTATTTCCTCCACGGGCTTCCAGGAAAAAATATTCCTTTGTGCCATTTTGACCACTTTGGGAAAAAATTTCCAAATCCTTCCACACCTCGACCCCCCGCCACGACCTGGACACGCATCATCCTCCGATGGTCCACGGGCCTTTGCAAATTTCTTTTCCTTCTCTGTAGGCTTTCGGGCCAAAAATTTTCCTTTGCACCTTCTACTACTTTGGTAAAAGCCAAAATTTACTCCACCCCTCCGACTCCTGCCACCCTCATGGACATGTGGCACACTCTCATTCAACATGGGGCTTCTGGGCCAAAATTTTCCTTTGCGCCATTTTGGAAATTTTTTTCAACTTACCCCCGCCGATCCGACCTCCGCCACCACGTGGCACCTCCTCATTGGCGCGGGCCTCAAGTCATTTCTTTTCCTCCACAGGCCCACAGGAAATTTTTTTCCTTTGTGCCTAGTCCACTCTTCGGTGATTTTTCCAACTTACCTTTGCTGACCCGCCATTCCGCCCTGCCATGTGGTGCATTCCTATTGGTTGCAGGCCTTCCCAAGGAAAATTTCCCTCAAAAACTCCGTCGAGCCATAACTTACAAAATACAAGGAGTTAGAAGGAAAATTTTACCTTTCTGGAAAGGTAAGAAAATTATCTATCTGATGAAGCCATTTCCAGATAATTTTTAGTGCCTGAAAAGTGAAAAAAAATCGACTGAGACACAAAAGAAGGAAGGATGAAGGAAAGTTAGCCAAAATAAGCGGGGGCTTATTTTGGATAACAATTTGGCAACTCGGATGGATCAAATGCCCTGCTGGATGAAGTGACTAGCGCTGAAGCAATCCATTGGGAAATGGAGTCATCAACTTAACTACTTGGTACTCTCAACTAATTAGAAAATTTCTAGAAAGAAGATTGTGAGAGTAGAACATTACTGATCCGGAACATGGCCTGCAAAGATGCATCCTTGGGACAACAAAGCTTGTGCCAAAGAACTTAGGGAAATGTAAAACTATGCTACAAAAAAACAATGTGTACAAGCACTTGGAGGAATGAAAATCTAAGCTAATATGTAAAAGGTGAGGACTTTCCTTCTAGTAGCAATGCTTTAGATGGATTTCATTAACTGGAATTTGCAGTTCTTCACCATCCAATGTAGACAATTGGAAGGCATTGTTGTTCTAACATTTTGTGACCATGTACGGGCCACTCCAAATAGCATCAAACTTTGAATGCCTCCTTTGCTTTTTGCTCAATCCGCATCCCATTTCAACACTAAATCTCCAGCTTAGAAGGTTCTAGCCTTAGCTTTCCTATCAAAGATTCTCTTGATCAAGGCTTGGTCCTTCTCCATTGTTTGGGCTGCATGATCTCTGATTTCTTGGAGTTCCATCAATTCTACATATCTAACCTCCATGGGTTCAAACTCCAACAATTCCACTTTCTTCATGAGTTCCAACGTTGGAAACTCAAGTGACATAGGCAAGATTGCCTCTCTTCCATAAACAAGTCGAATAGAGAGTTACCCGGTGGATCTCTTGGGAGTTATCCTATCAGCCCATAAGGCTGATTTAAGTTTAGGTGCCAAGTCCTCTAATTTTCATCAAGAGACATCTTGATGATCTTTAATAGGTTCTTGTTGGTACACTCAAGCTTGGCCATTACCTTGAGGGTAATAATTTGATGAAGTGCTCAAATAGATCCCATTCTTAAAAGACCATTCGAGTTAAATTGATCCTATGAATGCCAATGCATTATACGATATTATAGTGGTAGGTATACCAAATCTGGTTACTATCCCCTCATAGAAGTGTAGAATACTAGATTCATTTGCCTCTTTGAGTGCCACCACCTAAGTCCATTTGGTGAAGTAGTTTGTTGCTATTAGAATCCACTTGTGTCCTTTGCTGAGTTTGGGTTAATGACTCCAATGAAGTCCAAACCCCATTGCATGAATGGTTGGTCAACTGAAATTGGGTGCAATGAAAGCGCGCTAATCATTCCTTACACCGTAAAGAATGCACAATTTTTACACCTCTTGATCCACGCATAATAATCACTAAACACCTTGGGCGATAATAGCCATCCTTCATAATCTTGAGGGCTGTCACTCTTGGATAAAAATGACCCCACTGATCCACCATGGAATTCTTCTAACATTCTCTTAATTTGATTTGTCCTAATGCATCTCAAAGAAGACTCCATTTATATCCTTTTTGAACAAGACACCATCAACAAGTACATATGGAATAGCCTACAATCTGAAGTGTCTTCTCTTGGTTTTGTTCATCTCTGGAGGGCATAGGCCTATTTGTAAGAAGTGCATTATGTCTTGGGTCCAGCAAGGAGTGAGCATACCACCATTCTCTTCTTGAACACCTCTTTATTCTTTGTTGTCTTGCAATGCCAAAACAACATCCCTCCCATTGCTTGCTTCCATTGATTTGCTCAAGACCAGTTGCTCACACAATCCCTTTCCTCGGACCAGCTTTATGACTTTGATCTCTTTGTCATACTCCATGACATGAGTAATCCACCCTACACGTTTTTCATTTAGGTCTTTGTTGAGGAGGAAGTCTTTGACTCCCACATGAGAAACAAATAGTTGAACCTTGTTGTTTGAAACTAGATGGTTAAATTTCTTCAAGATGCTAATCACTACAAGAACATGATTCTCAATGAAGGAATACCTCACCTCATAGTCCTCCAAGCTTTGGCTAAAGAAGGTAATTGGCTGCTCTGCATTTTCTTTGTTCTGTTGTACTAAAATTGCAGAAATTGTATCATCACCGCCAAATGCATAAAGGATAAAATCTTTAGAGAAATCTAGGTTAATGAGAGTTGGAGCTTGTGAGATAGCCTCTTTGATTTCCTCAAAACTTGCCTTACCTTCAGCTATCCATTTGAAATCCATACTTTTCTTCAACATCATAGTTATTGGCTTGACAAGGGCTGCAAAGTTTGGAACAAACCTTGAACAAAATTGATTCTTCCCAAGAAACTTTGAAGGGCCTTCTTGTGACTTGGTAATGGCAGTTTTTATTGCTTCAACCCTCTCTAGATCAATTACTAATCCCTCTTTGGAAACAATGTGGCCTAGGAGCTTTCCTTCATGAGCTAGGAAAATAAATTTTTTGGGATTCAAGGATACCCCAAATTTTCTACATCTTTGGAACACTTGTCTCAAATGAAAGAGATGATCTGTTGCACTTTTAGAAAATATAGTAATATCATCTAGGTATATCAGCACTATTTTGTTGATCAATCCTTGAACACCATATCCATTGCCCTTTGGAAGGTAGCTCCAGCGTTAGACAACCCAAATGGCATTTTCCTATATGCATAGGTTCCCCATTTGGTGGTGAAGGCTATTTTGAACTGATCATCCTCCTTTACCATGATTTGATTATACCCTGAATAACCATCTAGAAATGAAAACCTCTCAGAGCCAACAACAACTTGTAAAATCTGCTCCATAGAAGGAAGTGGGTAATGATCCTTGAGGGATGCTCTATTCAAATCTCTAAAGTCTACACAAAATCTGATTTCTCCACTCTTCTTTCTAACTGGAACCAATTTTGCAACCCAGCTTGAATTCTTGATAGGAAATATGATACTTTCCTCTATTAACTTATTCAATTCCTTCTTCATGAGAGGCTCCATGTGTGGATTGACCGGTCTTTGTTTTTGCCTGATGGGTTTAGCACTTGGATCTAATTCAATTGTGTGTTGAGCTAGCTTGGGATTGAAACCTCTCAAGTCTTCATAGCTCCAAGAAAATATATCCAGGAACTCTTGGAAAAGTTTCATGAACTCATACCTTTCTTGCTTGGTTGCCACTTTACCAATTTGAAGTGATTTTCCTTCTCCCACCGAGATGGGCACTAAATCTTCTCCCTTGACTTGGATGTTTGCTTTCTCCTTCCTAAATTGATCATTAGGATTAAAGATGGACTCCAAAGTGACAATTCCTTTTGGTAATTTGTTGGTTCTCAGCTGTACCACTTGATCACCATACTGTTGTTCTAACTTTTCCTAATTTTTGGCTAAGAACTCAGCTTCTTCTTGCAAGAAATTGATGATTTATTGGTCACTTTCAAACACTTGCCAACTTACATTATTGTCTGGCACTGATGACCTTACAATCACATGAATTTTTGGCTACACTTTATCTTCCTTGATACTCTCCACAACATCAAAGGCTGCTCCAACTACTGCAAGCCTATCAGCAGCTTGGTTTTCTTTCCTAGGCATGGAGTTGATGCCAAAGCCTTCAAAATCCTCAATTAGGTCCCACACCCTATTCTTATAACTCTTGAGCAGGTCATTTTTGGCAGCATATTTTCCTTTAACTTGATTAACAATCAACTCACCTGTCAGTAAGACTTGTAAGTTTTTGATACCTCTCTTTCTTGACCAATGCAATCCGTGTATCAAAGCTTCATATTCAGTAGTGTTGTTAGAACATGCAAACTGAAATCTAAAAGCTGAATAATACTTAATGCCTTGAGGTGAAACAAGCATAGCTCCCCCCGCACCTTGTCTACTTCTTGATCCATCAAAGAACAACTGCCATACCTCATTTTCATCTTTATGGTCTGGCTTGGTGGTGCTAAGAATAGGCTAATTTTCTTTATGCATGTAATAAACTCCTAGTTCAGATTCCTCTATTTCCTTGTAGGGATCAAAAGCATGTACCTTTCTTGCCCATTCATCAAGAGTCAAATTTGGGATGCTTCCAACTTTGGTGTCAGCTTCATCTGTGCCTAGATAATCCTCTTGATCAAATGTTGAACAGTTGGCATTGATTGGGCTTGGAGTATGAGGCTCAATGTGAAATTTTGCAATAGGTTCAGACTTGATTGTGGCCTTTGCTCCATATTTGGTCCGAAACAACATGTGTGACCAATAAGCAAATAAATAGCCTCCAATTCTAGTTGTGAAATCCTTTGACAAACATACAGAAAAAAGTGGTGGTAAATCTATCACTGACACATCTTGCTAAACAGTGACATTAGGGCATGCATGCAAAGTGAGGTTCAAATATTTAATTACCCCTACTGTTGTTCCTGTTGTCCCATCCAGTTGCACCACCCCTTTGGATATGACTTCATATTGGAAGCCCACTAATCGCTATTTGCTTGGGCATCACAGAACTACTTGCCCCAGAATCAATCATACAATTATGTACTAGTTTATTCCCAATGATCAACGAAACATAGAATGGAGGGGGCTTCAAAACTTTACCTTGCTCTCCAAGCTTCCCCTCAAAGCCGAGCAAAGCATTTGTGAGTACCTTCTCTTGCATATGAGCTTGTTGATTTGAAGTTGACCAATTCTTCATGGCAGCTTGTAGTAGATCCCTTTGGCATGGGATGGATAGTGACTTCCACATAGATATATTCACATTTGTCTTCTTCATTTGTTCAATGATGTTAAATGGGGATGAAACATATCTTTGCTTCCCCTTAGCCTATATATTATTTTCTTTTACATGGGCTGCAACAGCTGGCATTTGAGCTGGTCTAGAAGGTGGCTTGGGTTGTCCTTGCACATTTGGAACTACATTTTGCTTGCCAACACTTTATGGAGTGATGGAAGGTTGTGGATCACCTAGAGCTAATGACTGCCCTTCACTAATATTCCTCTTCTTTGACTGTGTGATAGCTGCTACATTTTGAGAAATTGTTTGATTCATACCACAAAAATCTTCACCTGCCAATTCACAAGTGTAGTCTCATTTGGAGTTGTATTTTGCTAAGATGTTCCTTGTTTTTGGTTTATTTCTTGACTCACCTCACTCTCTACACCAATTTTTGTCACCATCAAAGCTTGGTTCAAAGCACCATTGAAGCACATAAACTGTTTGTGAGGTTCATTATATGGGAAACACCAATCATACTCTTGAGCTATATTATGTTGCATGACGGCACTAAGGCTTTAGAGGTAGATGCAACATTGGGGTTATAGGGTAGAAATGGTTTGTTGGCAGGAGGCCTTACTTTATTTTGATTTGCACTGATTTGGGTGGCCTATTAAGTTGATATAGCTACCTATTAGGTGAGTTTAAGATTGATAAGAAGGTCTAAAAATTTATGCGTGTTGTCTCTTGAGTGTAACCAACTCATTGCCTAAATTTTGTAATCGTTTCATGACTTCTTCAAGTTCATTTGAGGCACTAGAGGGTGAAGTAGAAGTTTCATTTGAAATTTGATTTCTAGGAGTGGGAATAGGAGCTAAAATAGGTGCTTGACTAGTGCTTGGGCTTTCCAAGTTTGGATATAAGGGCATAGGAGGCCTATATGTCGGTTTACCAGCTTGGATCAAACAATTCTCAGCCCTAATGGTGATGTTATAAGTTCATGGTATATTTGCACCTCCCATGGATTGGATTAACATAGAAATACCATAATTTAAAGCTTTGAGATGGTATAAGAAAGCACCTTTAGCTGTTGGCCTTACTATTACTGGGATTCCATCCCATGTCCTTTGAAATCTGAAATTTAAGTCTGTTAGCTGCTCATTGGGAGCTCTCTTGATAGTTGTCAGTTGTTCCAATAGAGACAAATTATCTCCCTTTTCTCCAAACTGATCATGGAGAGCTATGCACAACTAGTTCCAATTTTGGATAAAACCTACCCCAAGGCTCCTGAACCATTGCAAAGCTATCCCTTTGAATGAAGATGCCAATAATTTGACAAAGCAATTTACATCTCAACAATCTCATGGATTACACAAACATTAGCAATGTCTTTGACATGATCACCAGGAGTGGTCGATTTTCCCGGTAAAGAATGGGATGTTCTTCAATTTTACAACCTGGAACCGGGTTTTGTGCATTGAGAGCAAGTGGGTTGTTCTAGTGAAGTTGACATAAGGGTTGGATTGTGCCATTCGATTGGCCCGACAACCCTTATTTATTGGTTGAAAGGTCTACGTGTGGAGGAGTTGATAGAGTTCTGTTTGGTGGAGATGGAGACCTTTGAATTCTTCTTCCCTCTCTCTTCTTCCCGGGATAATTGAGATAATCAAAAAAATCACTCTTCTCTGGCCCTTGACCTTGTTTGGATCCTTCTCATGAATCTTCAGACTTGGACTGATGAAACCAGTTGATTTTATCCCTTTGGAGTCGCCAGATGTGCAAATCAGGGCTCTTTTTAAGCAAGGAACTTACAAAAAATGCACATCAACTTTGTTGTAATGAAGATGAAGACCTCTAAGGTCCCACCAAGTGTGCCAAAATTGTTAGTGCAAATCAGCAGCAACCCCTAAATGACCTTCAGATCTACAAGTGAGAATTGGGTCATTTAGTGTGATTACACAACATGGAATCTTTTCCCCAAGTGTGGGACTTGCAAAAATGGGAAAAACTCTCCAAATTAAAGGCTAGTTTCTCTACTCCTTTGATCAGATGTATGCATGAAATTTTCATAGGTTTAACTCAAAATTATACTCTAATTCGCGCCAAGGAGACAAGGATAGAAAGAAAAGAAGATAAAACTTAATCGACAAGGTGATACACCAAAGGAGTGGTGAATATATATTTCTGCAGATTGACACAGATTATAAAAATGCAACAAAAATTATGCACAAATTGCTAAAATTGTAATGAAGGATCAGGATAGAGCAAACAACACAAGAAAGGATTGAAAATTCATTCACAGAGCTTGCATTGTCATTTCCATTTTTAAATACAATGCATTATAGTAGCAAGGAGGTAAAAAACATGTTGCGGTCCTTAAAAGGTCGATATTCCCCAAATTCACTTACTAGGGTGAAGGAGGGAGCTTATAAAACATGAAAAAATGTCCAATGCTTTACAAATGAGCCAAATCTGGCTTGTAACAATGAAAAAACCGAGTTTAGGAAGGAGAAACGAGGCAAAATTGAAATGAATGATTCAACCACTGACCAGATCCATCAAAATAGCATGGGTACCCTTAAAAGTTCATTCCCCAAGATTTTTGACCATGCTAGAGAAGAATGGAAGCCATATTGCATTAAAAATGGTGGTTGAATATCGGTTCTGCTCTTTTTCCCATGTCAAAGGCATTTTTTCATTTTTCTCTCACTAAACTCCACCAAAAAACAAAATTGAAGATTCCATTGTGTAGAGGACTTCAATATCTTTCCAATGACACCAAAATTGAGAAAAACCAAGCTCTGGATCGAAAGATATGCCCCTCTGAAGATTTAGGGCAAAACTGGGCAAAAATTGGGTCGGTGGGCGAAACCTAAAAATTTTCCCCTTTTTTGAATTTGGGAAAAATTCCCCAAAAACTCTCCGCACCCCACCACTCCACTGCCACGTGGCACTTCCTCATCGTCCATGGGTTCAAATGGCCATTTTATCTTTTTGAATTTTGGAAAAAAATCCAAAATTTCTCTCGCGCCCCGCCGCTCTGCTACCACGTGGCACACTTTGATTTGGCGCGGGCCTTAAACAATTTTATTTCCTCCATGGACTTCTGGGAAAAAAATTTCCTTTGCGCCATTATGACCATTTTGGGAAAATTTCACCAAATCCTTCTGCACCTCCAACACCCACCACGATTTGGACACGCGTCATCCTCCGACTAGTCCACGGGCTTTCGGGCCAAAATTTTTCCTTTACATCTTCTACTACTTTGCAAAAAGACAAAATTTACTCTCCTTCTCCAACTCTCGCCACCCTCATGGACACATGGTACACTCTCATTCAACATGGGGCTTCTGGGCCAAAATTTTCTTTTGCACCATTTTTGGAAAAATTTTCAACTTACCTCCACCGGTTTGACCTCTGCCGCCATGTGGCACCTCCTCATTAGACACGGGCCTCAAGTCATTTCTTTTCCTCCACAGCCCATGGAAAAAATTTTTCCTTTGCACCCCGCCCACTCTTTGGTGATTTTTCCAACTTACCTCCACTGACCCGCCATTCCACCCTACCACGTGGCACATTCCTATTGGTTGCGGGCCTTCCCAAGGAAAATTTCCCTCAAAACTCCGTCGAGCCATAACTTGCAAAATATAAGGAGTTAGAAGGAAAATTTTACCTTTCTAGAAAGGTGAGAAAATTCTCTATTTGATGAAGCCATTTCCAAATAATTTTGAGTGCTGAAAAGTGAAAAAAATTGACTGAGGCACAAAAGAAGGAAGGATGAAGAAAAGTTAGCCAAATTAGCGGGGGCTTATTTTGGATAACAAGACCACTGGGGTTAAGAACATCTAATCTTGTTGATCAAAATGCATCAATTATTGAAAAAATACATAAAGCATACCAAATTGTAGGTGGAAAAAGACACACCAAAGATAGTAATGCCACATGACGTGCACTAACTAATTGTATAGTAAGTGATAAAACAGTTAATAAACGCTTGATTAGAAAATCAAGCAAAGTACTTTGAAGCTAAAAGAAAAACACTAATGAAAGCAATAAAGAAACGTAAACGTCTTGAGTTAGTCAATAACACTAACTATTGGGCTTTCTCTAGCAGACTTCCATGAAAAGACAAGAATACATCATCGATATTCTAAAAGAATTAATTGTAAAATTTTGGAATGAGAACACAAGGTGTCACCGAATAGAAGAGATACTGAGTAAAAAAGAAGAATAGGTTCTCGTAATAATTGTGAATGTGTGTAAAACATATCTTAGATATGAGTCAAATAGAATTTTCTCTAAGTTTAAAAATGAAAATCCACAAATTAACATTAGCCAAATATTCTTTGAAATGAGCAAACCCTTTTATGTGAAAATCAATCACTCACGTACCACTTGTTGTTGCAGGCATCATGTTGAATTTTCAATGCATTATGATGTTTTTTTGTCAAATACATCGTGTTTTGCATACTAACATCATGTTGTAGGAGTGTGGAATAAATGTCCCACAAAAATATTCAAGGGAATTTATTCCGACAATATTTTGTGAAAAATCAACAAGATAATTTTTTTATAACAAAGCATGTTTGGATGGAACGTGCAATGTATGCGGTGGCTTGCCAAATCTGAAAATTTGTATCCATGAGGAGAGTACATATTCAATAGGAAAATAATTGGTTGATTTCACCAAATATAAATTGGTGGCATATCAATTAAAATATGGAAAATAATCTAAGAGGTGTGAGCTTGTTACAAAACAATTACCTGTATCATAATATATGGTCAAATTCAAAGAGGAAATTTTTATGAGTATGCAAGGCACACACATAGAGCTCGATGGTTGGATGAACAATTCAATTTAAGCAAGGACACATTCCCACTTGGTACTATTGTTTCAGTAGTTGACTTCAGAGAAGTACACATTGCGATCCAAATGGAAGTTCGGTCTCAATATTATAACTCGGTGCAAGTTTCTATTTTTGTGTATATAACATTCATGCACTCTCCTAAAAGCACGAGCAAGATCAAAAAATATTAAGAGAGTATAATTTCTACATCAGTGATGATCAGACACATTCTACAAAATATGCACAAGGGTTTTTCTAGGTGTTTTATGTGAACTTGAATGAGAGAAACATTAGTTTCGATCAACATTACATTTGGTCGGACAACTACACATCACAATTCAAGAATGCATGGATGTTTTATTGGCTAAGTAGGATACACAAAGAAACAAATGTTTAACATATCGGAGTTTTATTAAGGCAGGGCAAGGAAAAGGAGAGCATGATGGTGCAGGAGCATGTGTGAAAAGAGAACTTGCAAGAGAAGAGTTAAAGTTCAAGGATGGTGCTAAATTTACAGATGTAAAAAGCATTGTTGATTGGTGTGTCAAGAATATGGGCCATGAATCTCAAGAGAGATCAACGGTTTATAGATATTTTTGGTTGATAGAGAAACAACATCTGACAAACTTTGAAGATTGTATGACAGTTGTAGGATCAAGTGATATGCACTCATTCGTAGTTCAGATGCAAATGCTTGGACTATTTATACTAGGTGCATGACATGTTTTTGTATATCATGCATTGATTTTGTGTGGAATGAATGTGAGTCATAGTAGTGATTGGATGAATGGACTTGTAGACCTCTAATTCCACTTGACACACATCAAGTTCCACAAGCATTAAAACTTGTAGGGTCTTCAAATCAAATGACAACATCACCTGACTTTGACCAAGTCTCTGATTTAGTGCAACAAGGTACATACATATATGCACATGCCATGTTTTAGATTTATAAATTATTAAATGGTCAACTCTTAATGTATTTATAAATTGACTGAACAGTTTTACTTTTTGATACATAGGACATGTTTTTGCAGTTATTGCGATGAAATTTAATGAAGAGGGAACAGACTACTTCTTATCTCATTTTGTAGAGGGGAAAAATTGACTTCCACATGGTCATTGATGGTGAATACCTTGAGTATCCCCTTGGATCGGTGGTAGTCACTAGAACTTGGCTTGACGATATCCTATGAAAAAATCAAACATTTGGTTGTTTGAAGACTATGAAGTACATTGGAAGATACTTCACTATTCACATCTGGTCCTTGCAAAAAATATTAAATTGATCAAATATCAAGGTCGGCCATCAAACAAAAATCTGTGGAAGGTTCGTGAATTAGATCATGAAGCAATTCTTGCTCATGTCAAGAATAGAATTGATCCTCATGCGGTTCACTAGATTGAATTTGCAAAGGTATGTTCTTCATGAATTTAATTTGAATATTTACTTAAATGATTTTTTTAAAAATTATGATTTGAAATTCTATTTAATTTCTTACTAACATGTTTATGTAGGTTAGTGGTGCCAAAAAAGCTTTCACCTTCACGTGGTTGAAATCGTCAAGAGAGAATTTATTATTCTCGAAGCCAAGTGAAGCTAAGAAAAATTAAATATTAGAAAGGAACACCAAACAAAAATTCTCATTTCACCACCTATATTATAAAAATATCTTATTAAAAGTCTCATTTCACCACCTATATTGTATGAACCACCTATATTATTCGGGTGATTGGCAATGGACAACCTTACACTTTGGCGACTCGGTCGAATGAAGACAAAGAAAACCATGAGATACTTTCGTAGTGGGACCCAACATGGAGCTATCATATCTAACGTGATTTCTCTAAGTGCCATGGAGTCTAAGAAATCACCTGTCGAAGATATGGCGTGATTGGGCCTCAAGGCTCTTAAGTGACTACGCCCGGACAGGGTAGCCTAAAAGCACAAGGCGTGTAGGGAACCAAAATGAATGCTCAACTAGCGTTCACCAGGCCACCCCCGACTTGTTGGCATAGTTGGTTCGGTCCCATGAACTTTCATTTGCAAACTCTGATGTTTGTGACCCTACACTAACTGCGTAGGGAACCGCACTATTTCTCAGCCGTTTGCAAACAATAGGACAACGAGAGACCGAATGGAGATGGAAAAATCTACGAGAGGATGTTGTAGTGGAGCCCCCTGACGTGGAGCTCTTGGATATGATAAGACATCTCTAGGTGCCATGGAGTCCGAGAAATCACCCATCGAAGATATAAGGTGTTTTCGTCTCAGGGCTCTTAAGAGACTACGCCCAAACAAGGTATGGTTGAAAGAACCGAAAGCACGAGGGGCGTAGAGGAACCAAAAAAATGCCCTCCTTAGAAATCACCATCGAAGCATTCACCAGGCCATTTAGACATTTTGGCCCGAGATAGTTCGGTCCCACATGCTAGGGAACCAAAAAAATCCTCTGCAACTAGGCCATTTGGACCCATTCTAGAGTATGGTTCTGGGACCTTATACTTGACATCAGAAGCCGCAACTCGCACTATTTCTCACGTTTGCAAACAATAGCATAACAAGAGAAGAGGATGGAGACATGGAGAAAACCACATGAGAGGATTTTTAATATGTCCCCACCATGGAGCTTTCAGATCTAACGAGTCATCTCTAGGTTCCACAGAGTCTGTGAAATCACCCATCGAAGATATGGCGTGATTGGGCCTCAGGGCTCTTAAGCGACTACACCCAGACGGGGTAGCCCGAAAGCACAGGGAGCATAGGGAACCAAAAAAATCCTCCACTAGTGTTCACTAGGCCACCCTGATGTGTTGGCATAGGTGGTTTGGTCCCATGAGCTTCCATTTACAAACTACTGACATCTCTGGTAGCCCTACATCCTTGAATTTTCAACTGCACTATTTCTCACATTTGCAAACAACAGATGTGAAAGAACCGAATGGAGATGGAAAAAATTGTGAGAGGATTTTTTAGTGGGCCCTGATGAGGAGCTCTTGGATTTGATGAGACATCTCTAGGTGCCACAGAGTCTGAGAAATCACTCGTCGAAGATATAAGGTGTTTTGGTCTCAAGGCTCTTAAGAGACTATGCCTGAACGAGGTAGCCCGAAAGCATGGGGAGCGTAGGGAACCAAAAAAAATCCTCTAGTATTATTCAATAGGCCATTTGGATGTCATGGCTTGGCCTAGATGGTTCGAGGGTGCCACACGCTACTATTTGTAAACATTACAACATTAGAAGCCTTACACTCCACTTTCAAACTCAACCTCTGCCCTCTCTGACTAAATGCACTATTTCACGCGTTTGTAAAAAATAGCAATGAGAGAACCAAATGGAGACAGAGAAAACCATGAGAGGTTTTGTAGAGGGCCCGACATGGAGATTTTGGATCTTAAGAGATGTCTCTAGGTGCCACGGAGTTTGAGAAATCACCCGTCGAAGATATGGCGTGTTTGGGCCTCAGGGATCTTAAGCGACGAATGAGGGCAGAAAGCATGGGGAGCATAGGGAGCCAAAAGAATGCTCCCTAGTGTTCACCAAGAAGCATGGCATAGTTGGTAAGGTCCCACGAGCTTCCTTTTTTGGACCTCTCCAAAATGAATCTTCCAATAGTTTCACTAATAACAAGAGCTACCGGAATGACAGAGAAAACCGCAAGAGGCTAGATGCTTTCTGTAGAGGGTCCCCACCATGGAGAGTTGGATCTCGGGAGACATCTCTAGGTGCCACGAAGAAATCACCCATCAAAGATATGGCGTGATTGGGCCTCGGGGCTCTTAAGCGACTACGCAATGAGGTAGCCAGCGAAAGCTGGGATTATAGGGAGCCAAAACAAATGCTCCACTAGCATTCACTCACCAATGTGTTGGCACTCCAATAGTTGGTCGTCCCACGAGCTTTTTGCTGACCTACAACCTATGAAACAATAGAGATTTCGGACTTGCTACTATTGAGTGTTTTAAACAATAGCAGGAGAAGATGAGCAAAAAACCGCGAGAGATTTCGTAGAGGGCCCCAACCATGGAGGTCTCAGATCTAATGAGACATCTCTAGGTGCCATGGAGTCTGAGAAATCACCCGTCGAAGATATGGCATGATTGGGCCTCGGGGCTCTTAAATGACTACACCTAAGACGAGGTAGCCTAAAAGCACGGGAGCATAGGGAACCAAAAATGTTCAATAATTTTTCCATAGGATACGACTATGTAGACTATGAACTTAACTTTTTTTGGGAAACCACCAATGTTCCAACTTATTTCATTTTGAAAGAATGAATGAATAATATTCAATCAAGAGAGAATGAAGAGAATTTTTGAGACATTACAAAAGGTTGTTGGCATGTGGGGCTTAAAAAAGAAGAGGAAGGCCATATAAATATTCATCAGATTTGCAACTTGAACTTTATTGGGGAAACTGGCAATGAACATGAAAGTGGAAGAAAAATAATTAGGTGAATATGACATTCAAAAGGTTGCTTGTGCAGTGCGAAATCACCAAAAATAGAAGGCCATATAAATATTCAGGCCTTCTATGATTCAAGAAGAAATGCCTCCGAAATTCATAAAGAGTCAATTTGATTACCCAAAAACATCTGGAAAAACTTAAAGAGAAGATACGAGTGGAATAAAAGGAAAATGGGAAGCGTGGAAGGATCACAATTTAACTAGAATGAAGATCTACATGATGTTCTCGATAGAATCATGGATAATCTTAAGGACAACATGCCAAGTTGATTATTTTTATTAATCTCAACTACTTCAACTTCACAAATCAAACCAGGTAGTTCCAAAAGCAGCATACTAGCAAGAAAAACTAGAATGAAGTATTGATAATTGAGCGTACTCGCTTAAGATCCCTAAGGCCCAATCATGCCATATCTTTGACGGGTGATTTCTTGGACTCTGTGGCACCTAGAGATGTCTTGTCAAATCAAAGAGCTCCACATTGAAGCCCTCTATGAAAGCCTCTCACGGTTTTCTCCATCTCCATCTGGGTCTCGCGTTGTACTATTGTTTACGAAAAACACATGAAATAGTGTAGTTTGAGTCAGTGTAGGGCTGCGAAGGTGTAGTTTGCAAAACAAGCTTGTGGGACCAAACCATCTATGCCAACACATCAGGTTGGTCAGGTGAATGCTAGTGGAGGCTTCATTTTGGTTACCTACGCTCCTGTGCTTTGGGCTACCCATCCAGGGCATAGTCACTTAAGAGCCCGAGGCCCAAACATGCCATATCTTGACGGGTGATTTCTCGGACTCCGGAACCTAGAGATGTCTTGTCAAAACCGAAAGCTCCATGTTGGGGCCCACTATGAAAGCCTCTTGTGGTTTTTTTTGTCTCCATCCGGTTCTCTCGTTGTCCTATTGTTTGCAAATGTGTGAAATAGTGCGGTGAAAGTCGGTGTAGAGTGTCAAAGGGTGTAGTTTGCAAATGGTGGCATGTGGGACCAAACCATCTGGGCTAACAAATCCAAATGGCCTGGTGAACACTACTAGAGGATTTTTTTGGTTCCCACGTTCCTCATGCTTTTGGGCTACCTCGTTCGTGAGTAGTCTCTTAAGAGCCTTGAGACCAAAACACGCCATATCTTTATGAGTGATTTCTCGGACTCGTGGCACCTAGAGATGTATCATCAGATCCAAAAGCTCCATGTCATGACACACTATGAAATCCTCTCATGTTTATTTTCATCTCCATCTGGTTCTCTCGGTGTCCTATTGTTTGCAAACACGTGAAATAGTACAGTTTGAGTCAGTATATGGCCGCCAGAGGGTGTAGTTTGCAAATGGAAGCTCGTGGGACCGAACCATCTACACCAACATGTTAGGGTGGATAGATTAACACTAGTGGAGGCTTTGTTTTGGTTCCCTGTGCTCCCCATGCTTTCGAGCTACCCCGTTCGGGCGTAGTCGCTTAAGAGCCTTGAGGCCCAAACACGCCATATCTTTGACAGGTGATTTCTTAGACTCCGTGGCACCTAGAGACATCTTTTCAGATCCAAAAGGTCCATGTCAAGGTCCACTACAAAAGCCTCTCGTGGTTTTTTCCCTCTCCATCCGGTTCTCTTGTTGTCCTATTGTTTGCAAACGCACGAAATAGTGCAGTTTGAGTCAGCGTAGGGCTGCCAGAGGGTGTAGTTTACAAATGGTAGAATGTGCGACCAAAATGTCCGGGGAAAACATGTCAAAATGGCACTTGGTGAACATCACTGGATTATTTTTTTTAGTTCCCTATGCTCCCGTGCTTTCGGGCTACCTGTTGGGCATGCAGTCTCTTAAGAGCCCTGAGACCAAAACACACCATATCTTTGACGGGTAATTTCTCAAACTCCGTGGCACCTAGAGATGTCTCGTTGGATCCAACAACTCCATGTCGAGGCCCACTATGAAATCCTCTTACGGTTTTTTTCCATCTCCATCTGGTTCTCTCACTTTGTCCTATTTTTTTGCAAAAGCACGAAATAGTGCGGTTTGAGTCAATGTAGGGCTACAGAGGGTGTAGTTTGCAAATGGAATCTTGTGGGACATAATCATCTACGCCAACACATCAAGAGTGCCCAGGTGAAAGGTAGTGGAGGTGTCATTTTTTTTCCCTACGCTCCTCGTGCTTTCATTTACCCTGTTCGGGCGTAGTCACTTAAGAGCCTGATGCCCAAACACGCCATATCTTCAACGGGTGATTTCTTAGACTCTGTGGCACCTAGAGACATCTCATCAGATCAAAAGCTCCATGTGGGGCCCACTAAGAAATCCTCTCATGGTTTTCTTTCTCCATCCGATTCTCTCGTTATCTTATTGTTTGCAAACACATGAAATAGTGCGAGTTTGAGTCGGTGTAGGGGCTGCGAGGAGGGTGTAGTTTGCAAACGGTAGCATGTGGGATGAACCATCTAGGATAACACATCCAAATGACCTAGTGAACACTATGGGAGGATTTGTTTTGGTTCCCTACACTCTGCGTGTTTTCAAGCTACCTCATTCGGGTGTAGTCTCTTAAGAGCTCGAGACCAAAACACGCCATATCTTCTACGGGTGATTTTCGGACTCCGTGGCACCTAAAGATGTCTCGTTAGATCCAACAGAGCTCCACATCGGGGCCCACTACGAAATCCTCTTGTGGTTTTTTTGTTTCCATCCGGTTCTCTCGATGTACTATTGTTTGCAAACACGAGAAATAGTGTAATTTGAGTTAGTGTAGGGGCTGCCAGAGGTGTAGTTTGCAAATGAAACTCATGGGATAGAACCATCTATGCCAACATGTCAGGGCAGCTAGGTGAATGCTATTGGAGGCTTTGTTTTGGTTCCCTACGCTTCTCTTGCTTTTGGGCTACCCCATTCGGGCGTAGTCGCTTAATAGCCACTTGAGGCCCAAACACGCCATATCTTCGACAAGTGATTTCTTGGACTCGTGGCACCTAGAGATGTCTCGTTAGATCCTGACATCTCCATGATGGGGCCCACTATAAAATATTATCGCAGTTTTTTTTCATTTCCATCCGGTTCTCTCATTATCCTATTGTTTTACAACACGTGAAATAGTGTAGTTTGAGTTAGTGTAGGGATGTCGGATGGTGTAGTTTGCAAAAGAGCATGTGGGACCAAACCATCTAGGTCGATACATCAAAATGGCCTCAGTAAACACTATTGGAGGTGTTTTTGGTTCCCTATGCTCCCCGTGCTTTCAGCTACCTCGTTCGTGCGTAGTCTCTTAAGAGCCTTGAGACCAAAACACGCCATATCTTAGACGGGTGATTTCTCAAACTCCATGGTACCTAGAGATGTCTCGTTAGATATAAAAACTCCATGTTGAGGCCCACTATGAAATCCTCTCACAGTTTTTTCTGTCTCCATCCGATTCTCTCATTGTCATATTGTTTGCAAACGTGTGAAATAGTGCAATTTGAGTCAGTGTGGGGCTGTCAGAGGGTGTAATTTGCAAACGGAAGCTCGTGGGACCGAACCATCTACGTCAACACTTAGGGGTGGCCAATTGAATGCTATTGGAGGATTCATTTTTGTTCCCTATGCTCCCCGTGCTTTCGAGGCTACCCCGTCTAAGCGTAGTCGCTTAAGAGCCCTGAGGCCCAAACACGCCATATCTTCGATGGGTGATTTCTCAAACTCCGTGGCACCTAGAGACGTCTCGTCAGATCCAAAACTCCATGTTGGGGCCCACTATGAAATCCTCTCGTGGTTTTTTTCATCTCCATATGGTTCTCTCGTTGTCCTATTGTTTTGCAAACACGTGAAATAGTGTAGTTTGAGTTAGTGTAGGGTGCGGAGGGTGTAGTTTGCAAAAACAAGAATGTGTGGGACCGAACCGTCTAGGCCAACATGTCCAAATGGCCTAGTGAATGCTATTGGATAAGTTTTTTTTGGTTCCCTATGCTACCCGTGCTTTCGAGCTACCTCATTCGGGCTTAATCTCTTAAGAGCTCGAGACCAAAACACGCCATATATTTGACGGTGATTTCTCGAACTCGTGGCACCTAGAGATGTCTTGGTAGATCCAAAAGCTCCATGTTGGGACCCACTACAAAATCCTCTCGTGGTTTTTTCGTCTCCATCCAGTTCTCTCGTTGTCCTCTTGTTTGCAAACGTGAGAAGTGCAGTTTGAGTCAGTGTAGGGCTGCCAGAGGGTGTAGTTTGTAAATGGAAGCTCGTGGGAAAAAGCCATCTATGCCAACACATCAAGGTGGATAGGTGAACACTAGTGGAGGCTTCATTTTCATTCCCTACGCTCCCCGTGATTTTGGGCTACCCCGTTCGAGCGTAGTCGTTTAAGAGCCCCGAGGCCCAAAAATGCCATATCTTCGACAGATGATTTCTTAGACTCGTGGAACCTAGAGACGTCTCATCGATCCAAAAACTCCATGTTGGGGCCCACTACCAAAGCCTCTCATGGTTTTTTCTATCTCCATCTGGTTCTCTCGTTGTCCTATTGTTTGCAAACGCGTGAAATAATGCAGTTTGAGTCAGTGTAGGGCTATCAGAGGGTATAGTTTGCAAACGGTAGCATGTGGGACCAAACCGTCTTGGCCTAGCACATCCAAATGGCTTGGTGAATGCTACTGGAGGCTTTTTTGTTCCCTACGCTCCTCGTGCTTTGGGCTACCTCGTTCGGGCATTGTCTTTTAAGAGCCTTAAGACCAAAACACATCATATCTTCGACGGGTGATTTCTCAAACTCCATGGCACCTAGAGATGTCTCATCAGATCTAAAAGCTCCATGTTGGGGCCTATTACGAAATTCTCTCACATTTTTGTTGTCTCAATCTGGTACTCTCATTGTCCTATTGTTTGCAAACGCATGAAATAGTGTAATTTTAGTCAGTGTAGGGCTGTCAGAGGGTGTAGTTTGCAAATGGAAGCTCGTGGGACCAAAACACCTATGCCAACACGTCAGGGTGGCTAGGTGAATGCTAGTGGAGGATTTTTTTTTGGTTCCCTACGCTCCCCGTGCTTTCGGGCTACCCCGTTCGGGCGTAGTCACTTAAGAGCCCTAAGGCCCAAACACGCCATATCTTCGATGGGTGATTTCTCGAACTCCGTGACACCTAGAGAGACGTCTCGTTAGATCCGAAAGCTCCATGTTGGGGCCCACTACAAAATTATCTCATAGTTTTTTCCTTATCCATCTCGGCTCTCTCATTATCTTATTATTTGTAAATGCGTGAAATAGTGTAGTTTGAGTCAATGTAGGGCTGTCAGAGGGTGTAGTTTGCAAACAGTAGTGTGTGGGACCAAAATTTCTATGCCAACACATCCAAATGGCCTAGTGGATGCTATTGGAGGATTTTTTTGTTCCCTATGCTCCCCGTGCTTTCAGGCTACCTCGTTCGGGCGTAGTCTCTTAAGATCCCTGAGACCAAAACATGCCATATCTTCGACAGGTGATTTCTCGGACTCTCGTGGCACCTAGAGATGTCTCGTTGGATTCAAAAGCTCTATGTCGAGGCCCACTACGAAAGCCTCTCGTGGTTGCTTCCATCTCCATTCAGTTCATTCGTTTTCCTATTGTTTGCAAACGAACGAAATAGTGCAGTCTAAGTTAGTGTAAGGCTGCTAGATGTTGTAGTTTGCAAACAGTAGTGTGTGGGACCAAACCATCTAGGAAAACACATCCAAATGTCCTGGTGAATGCTAATGGAGCATTCATTTTGGTTCCCTACTCTCCCTGTGCTTTTAGGCTACCCGCCTCCGGGTGTAGTCCCTTAAGAGCCCCGAGGCCCAAACACGCCATATCTTCGATGAGTGATTTCTGAACTCGTGGCACTAGAGACGTCTCATTAGATCTAAAAGCTCCACGTCGAGGCCCTCTATGAAACCCTCTTGTGAATTTCTCCGTCTCCATCTAGTTCTCTTGTTGTGCTATTGATTTGCAAACGCGAGAAATAGTGTAGTCTGAGTCAATGTAGGGTTGTCAGACGTTGTAGTTTGTAAACGGAAGCTCATGGAACCAAACCAACTACGCCAACACATCGGGGTGGCCTAGTGAACACTACTGGAGGCTTCATTTTGGTTCCCTACGCTCCTTGTGCTTTCGGGCTACCTGTTCGGGCGTAGTCCCTTAAGAGCCCTGAGGCCCAATCACGCCATATCTTCGACGGGTGATTTCTCGGACTCCGTGGCACCTAGAGACATCTCATTAGATCTGAAAGCTCCATGGTGGGGACCTCTTCAAAATCCTCCCATGGTTTTCTCTATCTCCATCCGGTTCTCTCACTGTGCTATTGTTTGCAAACGTGAGAAATAGTGCAGTCTGAGTAAATTTAGTAGTTTGCAAACGCAAGCTCGTGGGACCAAACCAAATACGCCAACACATCAGGGTGGCCTAGTGAAAGCTAGTGGAGCATTTGTTTTGGTTCCCTATGCTCCCCGTGCTTTGGGTACCCATCTGTGCGTAATCGCTTAAGATCCCCGAATGACTAGATTGGCTTAAGAATGAATTTGATATGGGTATGTCCAAGAACACACGGGAGTTATCAATCACCTAGTAAATCTTTCTTGTTTAGTTATAGATGGGAGTCACTGGCTCTGACTTAATGACCTTCCATTCATTGATAATTTATGTTATGATAAACCCATGGATGCTTTCAAAAGTGCCCTAAAAAGGATAGGGGTAGTCATCAAGCCTAGTGAAGGGTGTGATGTGATTTCCAAATAACTTGAAATGCCTACAAATTTAAAGGTAATAACATGAATTGGACAGGATTAGACAATCAAGAATCATTGAGTGTTTGAATCAGAATGTCATTGCATCGAAGACATTCTCAAGCATTAGAGTAATGTATATGGAGAGACATTCTCAAAAATCAATGATGAAAGGAATCAAATTGTGACGATTTGTCGGTGTTTTAACATGGGAGAAGACTACAAAGCATAGAAGAATGTAGTAAGTACATGATAAGATAGGAACAGTACAAAGAAACCATGAGCAAGAAGAATCACAAGGTAAATACACATATACACATTGATAAATTGAATGAATAATTACTCGATTAGGTAACTCTTTATATACATACATTATATAAATATTGATTTCCAAATTTTGATGCATATTATACATTGAAAATGCTAGTACATGTACATCACCAATAAATGAAAAAATAATCCATAATGTCTTAAATATTGTCAAGTGCACATCATATTATATTCATGCGAAAATAATCTCGGAAGTTGCGTAAAGTCTCATACAAAATTATCAAGTTCCAAATAGTATTTTAATGTGCATAATAAATACAAAAATGCCCAAATAGGTCATATACCATCAAGTTCAAATGCCATATAGGCGTACATACAATGCCATGCACATAGGCATACGAAAAAAATGTCATGTGTAAGACATATATATTTCCTACTCATCAAAATCTATCCCTCTCTTGGCCTTGTTCGAAGAAGGCCCTCCCTTAGACAAAGATGGAGATCCATGAGACGACTTTGGATCATCTGAGCCCATGCTTCAATTCCTCTTCCACTGAATACTCACTGTAGATGTGCCTGTAAATGCAAACAATGTTTTTTTGTCAAAACTTAATTTATATATGTTTTCAACATGTATTTAAGACCATGCTAGAATGAAAGTATTAACATAAATACACAAACTTACCGCAAGTTGTCGATCACGCCAAATTTACATCTCATGCTCAGATGAGTCATCGGGAGCTCTGCAGTACGGATAGGGGTACAAAGACGACGAGATGGAGGATTCCGTGCCCTCAAAGTCAAAATGGAGGGGGTTGAAGTTCCCTACATACACATAAGATCAGAAAATCTAACATCAAAATTAGTGAAAATAGAGCTAAGTACATGTATCTACATAATGACAATATTTTAACTAATTTTATCAATATAGAACTATTATTTTTACCTTGCCACGCTTGAGAATCAAATGAACAGGGTTGCTACTTGTTGCAGGTAACTCCTACATATACACAATGAAGGACATTATTAACATAATTTAATAATTCTACAATGAAAGACATTACTAACATGTAATTTAACATAATATGAATTACACGAGAAATTTAAAAAATTTACGTGTTGTTTGAATACCTCAGTGAGTTACTGCACAGATGAAATCGCAGTGGCAACACCTTTATCTACTTGTCGCAGAGATGGTGGGGTGTCTAGTGAAGTCAACATCTTTATCAACCATGTATATCACGTGAGTTAGATGGACATACTGAGAACATACATATATTTGACTTTAAAACTTATATATATATATATATATATATATATATATATATATATATATATATATATATATACATGCAAATACACACACACACACATGTATGTGAAATTTTTACATAATTAACATTCTAAATTACCTCTATGAATGTATGTGTGTGCATGGTCCTCCCGCTTGTGGTCGGGATGAAGATGCGCCTCCCGTCGTTTGTAATATCAATGCATGTACATGTAAAATACAATTATTTCAAAATTTAACATATATAAATAAATCAAGTACTCCAAACTTTTTGTAACACACATAACAAAACATAACAAATTTACCGTGAAGGTGACACCGATGAATGTAATCCAAATGTCTCACTCAAAAGGACATCTGACATAGTGACATTATCATGTTCACCCCTAGCACCAAGTGCACCAAAATCAGTACATGCATGAAAGTATCATCCTCCTCGGGCCCTAAACATATGCTACCACATGACGAGCAAAGATGTGGCCTCATGCTAGTACTCCCGAAGGGAATACTCTGTGTACCTCTGTGAGCATCTGGCTTAGAAATCTCCCTCGTATGTCAAACAAGGGTCACAGATAGCCCCTGAAGCGCATGGAGTGTATCAATCTCTATTGTCTCCTTCATTGCTTGAGGGACAATCTCAGGGTGAGGGGCTTTATGCGCGGGAATCTACCCACTTGAATAGGTGCACGTTGTGCACTTGGTTGTCTGATCCCGAGATCCTTTTCCTCGGCCCCGAAATCTCGAAATCAAAATAATTTGGGATCTCATTGAGGATAAACTCACAATAGAGTTTCCTCAAAATTATAGTGGCACCTTGTTGTTATTACAAGATGGAAAATCAACACCATCCACCATCGGTCCCAAAAATTATTTTTAATCAAATCATTATTGCACCAATGGATGGGAAATCATTTACATGTCAACGGAACAAGAAAACTAGTGCGGGGGTCCGTGAATAAGGTGCATATGAGTTCTTTTGAAATTTCTTTTTCTTTACATCCACATATGACAATTTGTTAGAATAATAAACCCTACAACCCTCTCTATAAGTTGTCCAATAATCAATTTTCCCCATTGCCGCGTCAATTTGAACAAGTAATGCCTCCAATGTGTTTGCAAGAGAGGTGCGGTGGGGGTTTGTAGATTGTGCATCCCTCATTGTTTTGATTAAATCCTCAATTTCAATTTTGTTTTCAACTATTTGGGCTACTAAATCTTCTTGACTACCCGATGGATGTTGAGCAACTATGGGAGTGTCGGGAGGGATGACAGGAATAAAATGGTTTGGTTGTGGTTGATTCCCTTGACCTCTAACCGTAACAATAAAAATATGTATTCAATTCAAATTTTATTTCAATGCAATTTTGAGAAAAGAATTGTGCTTACCTCTTCTCCATGGTGCCATCGTCGATTCGGATCTTCCGGTGATCTAGAAACGATCCTTTGAGCTTGAGATCCAAATTTGAATGAAAAATGTGAGGGCATGGTTAAGCTCGAAACTCACTTTTGAGGGAGGAAAAATGATAGAGGCTCGAGCCTATTTTATTTATTTATAATAAGCATAACGCGTATGTGTTATGATTTGGTGATTCTGAGCCAAAAAAATTAAAATTCATACGTGTTTTGCGTTTTTTTCCTAGATTCTTATCGCTTTTTGGCCCCCAACTTGGTACACTCACCCAATTACAAACTCATATCAACACTTATGTGCATATATTTCTTCTTCTAGTTCCAAAGCTTCAGTTGATCAGGGGATCAATTTCAATGTCAAATGTTCCCTAAAATTCCCTAAACCATGTCAGCGCAGTAGATCCTTGGTGAGCTTTTTTTTGACGGCAGTAAGAACATGAAAAACAGACACTCTGAGCTCAAGATATGTCCAGTCAAAGTTTGGTCAACTGAAGGTCAATGTTGGTCAACAAGGTCCAAGGTGATGTGTACGTGTGCACAATTGGCCAAGTGGCTCATTCGGAAGTGGAAAAGTGGAAAAAGGAGAAAGAGGACAAAAATGAAGTATTGGTTTGTGACCTCTAGTCTTCGTCAGGTGAAAAGTTGTTCATTGAAACAAGAGGCTCAACTTTTGTTACGGAGGGGAGCCTAGCCGCCGTGAGGACGATTATATCATCGCCGACATGGTGGGTCCTCAAACCACCACGTGGCTTGCCACCACTTTTCCATATTTCATTATTGAAATATCATATTATTGTGTGGTCAAATTTCATATTGCTTTGGTAATTATTCACCATGTATTGCCATATGGTTCCAAGTCACAATGTTCGGAATTGACTGAGTTTATTATTAACTCTACTTGGTATTATTTCCACATAGCTATCCACATCATTGTTTGGGATAGTATTATCTCCTTATAGATTTGGCGAGTCAAACAACCAACTCCACATTACGGCGGGACTAGCGGATAACATACATGCTCAGTGGAAAACTCAACATCCAACACCATCCTCGGGCTTATATACGGTGAAACAACATAGCCAACCGTATTAATGTGCAAAAAAATGCACAATGTGGTCAAAGCCATGTCTATAACATGTAAGGCGGGATAATTTAAATGCCCTTATTCTCAACGGCGTGACCAATATGGGATTTAATCTCACCCACAACAAACCAAAACGGTCGCAAAGGAGGCACCATGATTTGAACTCCACACCCAATGGTTCTAAAGAAACCCGCCTAGCCAATCCTCCAAATGAGCACATCAAGTTATAAAATGAGCTCGCATAGGTTTATAGAAGGAAGTGCCGCCTGTGTCGAGGAATAAGGAGACAGTTTTGGAAAAGTGTAATTTTGGGGCACTTTTGCTCACTTTGAGATCTCAAATTATATATGAAAGTTGTTCGGAATTTTTAGACGATCGCGATGGTGTGATTTTTATCCGATTTGGAGCTTTTGTGACAAATTTAGTTTCTGTTAAATTCACATGAAGGTGTAGAACCAAAGGGAGACACTGCTGCAAGTGGATCAGGAAGATGAAGGACCGAGGTTGTTAGCAATATTTTAATATTGTGAACATTATTATTATTGTGCAAATAATGAGTTGGTGACAACTCGTAGAGATCTCTTAGAGAGATTCTAGGTTTGTTGAGTGAGAATAGGTATTGGGAGAGATTTGTGGGATGCTGAGTGATTAGTGGGATGAGTGTTGACTCCTAGAATCAAGGAGATCAATCTTCTATATATTGTAATCTCCCTTGTCTAATAAAATATCCCGGATGAATCAATAATGATGTGTTATTTCTTATTATTTCCGGTGTTATGTGATTAGTTTTTTGTGCATGCAAACTGAACCAACTTCTAGATTTGGTATCAGAGCATGGTCGATCACTGTTGTGGAGTCTTCAGTAACAATGGTCTGATTTATCAAATGCCTTTGATCATCAAAGCCCTGCACTTGATCCTGTAGACGGAGACACCGTGCAACACTGAATAGTGGATTTGCAGCTGCCAACGTTACACTTCATTCAACACAGATGTAAGCATACATCTATGGGCCGTGTATTGAAAAATGTATTGTACTGCTAGTTCGTGATTTTATTTGTGAATCTGCGTACCTGTGTAAGGAGGATCTTGTTTGCAGCCAAGGAATTATGAGCTTGTATTTGATATTTGCACCGTGATTTGCATTGGCATTTCTCACCACGTGGATTCGGCTCATGCATTTCCGCCCACATTTGTAGATCTGCCTGACACATGCACACATCTGCATTTACATTGAAGATTGCTTCGGTTTGCTTTTAGATGATTGGGAAGACACGACTTGGCAGAGATTTGCATCAACAACTCCAGGGAATACGGTTTCCACCTATCTTGCATGTATCCTATTGTGAAAAATCTCCACACGGCTTTATAAAAGAGTTTACCTCCCCAGCATTGATCCATCCGCCAGTTTTGCCATCTTCTGTTTGACGAGATCAATAACCTTCACTAATCCATCGTGGATTCGTGGACATCCATTTAATTCTACAGTACTCCTGTTGATGGGTTGAGAGGAATGAAGGACGTGCTTGGATCATGCGATTCATTTTGATTGACAGTATTTGCGTGTAGTAAGGTTTACATTGAATCACATTTGCTTTGAACTGCTTTGTGGAGACATTATTTTTAATGTGGTTTCCAGATCTATTTCAGATGCACTCGTGTGCATAGCAAATACTGCCAGAATCTAGAATTTTTTGGGCAAATTGTGCATATTCTATCAACAAACGCCAGACGAACGTAGTGTTACGTGAGATCGGATCACTTCTTGACGACATGCTCATCAATCATCACAATCAATCGTCCGTAAAACAAGCTGTGGGTGGATCTATCTAACCGTGTCGTTTGGAAGTTATCATTTATTGTTCTTGGCTGACCATTGTGAAGTACCCTGTGTGGATTCCCTTCAACACAGATCGTGTGGATCAATTCTAATATTGGCGAGCCCAATCCAATGGTATTAAGTTTTTTTGTTTATTATATTGTCCACACATCATGTGTAGAGTATACGGTCTGTATAAGTCAATAAGTAAATTAGTATTATAATTGTATTCAAGATTGAGTCTGCAGTCTTTATAAGGTCGATGCGAGTTTTAACTTATTTAGTCGATATACAATAGGTTTGATATTTTTGAAGTCTTGAGTTATTTTTAGTGTCTTTGAGAGTCATTAAAAATGTCAAAATAGGTGATTTTAGGGTATCTGTTTGTTGTCATTCTATTGTCATCAAAATTGAGTCAAAAAAAAAAAGGACAAATGAGTGCATTTTCGGTGTAATCCGACACTCTATTTTTAAGGAAAAATGCAAATGAAAACTGTTCTGGCAGCGGGGGCTCCGCCGACTCCCGCCACCGTATCGCGACAGTGGAACGCGTATCGTCCTCGACTATACTTTCGCTGCTTGAGTTAGCGAGGACATTCGAGATGGAGGCGGAGGCAACGGAGGAAGGAGGACAGACCGGCGTCCCTCTCAAAATGGCACATGGCGACGGGCCGCATAATGAGTTTGTGGCATTTTTTTAGTTGTGTGTTTCATTGTTTGTAATAAGAACAGATGTCACATTCCTGTTCAGAATTGTATTTCCTTTTATAACCTCCTGATGTAAATATGTGATAGTAGAAAGATAAAAGCACAAGAAAAAGCAGCATCATGTTTTTCTTGAAGAGGATGAACAGAGGTTCATGAGCAGGGGCTCGTACCTAGGACAGAGGTCCGTTATTGTCGAACAGGGGTTCGTATTTGGTGAACAGAGGTTCAACATACCAAGATCATGAGCATGCAGAGGCAGGCAAGCTGTAGAAGACGTGTGAATGTTTTTCTCTACATTGTTCACATTAGGGGAGTGTATGTGTGGAAATAATAATGTTAACAATAGGGGAGTGAATGTTAGCAATATTTTAATATTGTGAACATTATTATTATTGTGCAAATAATGAGTTGGTGACAACTCGTAGAGATCTCTTAGAGAGATTCTAGGTTTGTTGAGTGAGAATAGGTATTGGGAGAGATTTGTGGGATGCTGAGTGATTAGTGGGATGAGTGTTGACTCCTAGAATCAAGGAGATCAATCTTCTATATATTGTAATCTCCCTTGTCTAATAAAATATCCCGGATGAATCAATAATGATGTGTTATTTCTTATTATTTCCGGTGTTATGTGATTAGTTTTTTGTGCATGCAAACTGAACCAACTTCTAGAGAGGTTGAGCTCCATTAACATCCTTCAAGGTATGAAACATAGTTTTGTAGGATTTTGATTCGATATTGGTCAATGTAAAGGTTATTATATTTACTTTTTTAACATTATTAATGGATCGATTCACCACGAACACAGGATGTAGGAATTCCAAACCCCGTAAACAATCTGGTGTTGTGTTCTAATTTTTATTTTCAGTTTCTAATATTTGTAAGTAATTTAAATTCATAATATGAATATGGATGCAACTATAATCAGTAATTGATAAAATTGGGAAAATCAATTAAATCTGAAACATCTGATTTTTGGGGCTTCGATCAAACAGTGAAATTTTGAGTAAAATTGCAAACTTAATTTCAGTTTGAATTCAGTCCTAAATCAGATTTTTAATCAATAATTTGGAGTATTAAGACCTCTTAAGTTGATTAGATTTAACGATCCTTTGAAATGATTAAAAGTGTTAGATTCAAACACCCGTTTTGGATCATCGACTCAATGCAATCTCTCTTAATGTGTTTGATATGTCAAAACACTTACAATTGCCTCTAATAAATAGATGGCTTCATCTAACAATAAAGCACTCAACTCATAAAAATAGAGCTAAAAGTAAATGCTTTTTGTGCAATACAAAGCTTTTGATTTATTTGCTTCATTAGATTTTCCTAAAAGTAGGAATCTAAAAGCAAACTACCTAAAAAATTAGAAACATGTAAAAAAACAAATTGCTTTTTGCTTTTCTTGGGGCAAAATTAAACTTTTTTCTAACAATGAGAACATGTGTGAGCTCATCAAGCCGTTATACAACTTGACCTCTTATGACAAGTGTATAGTTTGGTTATTGCAAACATAACCGACTTGTTTGGAAGCCGCATGTTAACTACTCGATAGACATTCCTTATAGCTCATGGGTTCTCAACTTGCCAACATTTATGTGAGCTCGTGTGACTCGATGGAGACATATCATCCCCTTCTGCAATTGAATATCTCACTCGTTTAGTAGTAAACGACTCGTCCCCTTCGTAACACATACATATTCAATGGTATCTCATTTGGCTTCAGATCGAGAATATCAATAGAATGGGGCTTGTTTTTGTAAATAGTTCACCAATGGGCTCGGTGAACTCAACCGATAGCTCGATCACTTACCCTTTCAAATAATTGAGCAGTACTCATTTTAAGAGATTCCCCTTTATCATTGATCAACCAACACTTGGTTTGTGAACACAAGGCACTTTTGAAACCTTTCTCGGCTCATCTGTCAAATTTTTAAAACAAAATTCAAAAATTTCACCGTTTTATAGTGGGTGACAACAAGTATGCAATAGTTAGATTTTAAAGAAAATTTGTACACATCTAAATCACTGTGTGCAATTGTCATGCAATTTAACTATCATTTTACAAAATTCATACTCATTATCATTAATATTGACACCATTTTTGGGTCCCCACAAACCTCCAATCAAGTATATCATTTGTTTTTTGGCATTCAATAATTATAGTCTTTTAGTTTCTTATCATGTCAATTTTATCTACCTTAAAAGGGTTAGGGATCTCACCAAGGAAGATCCTTTAACCAAAATATAAACTAATTTTTTTCAAGTGTGTTTGTGTGTATATTCGGGTATTCAAAGATTAATTTGCATATGTAAAGAAGAACCAAGGTATCGTTGTCTTATAACTCATTTTAAAGGTATCTAAACCCTTAATAGTGATCATTTCATTTTCATTTGAATATGATTATATTATGTTTAATCACTAACTCTTGACTCATTTAAGTCAAAACAATATGTTGACTACAACGTGGACTAGCGATAGGTGTAGTCATATAAGGATCAATCTCAACTCATAGTATTTTAAAGTACAAAAACTAGTCATGGGTTTGGTAAGGATTCAAATGAAGAAACATGTTCATCTCAGTTAGGGAAAATCCTCCTATAGATTGCTCACTAGCAGTCCCAGCAGAAAGAAAACATGAGATGCCAATCTTTTCTCACCTAAAATATAGGTTAAGGATCATATCGGATACACAATTTTCAAATGCATTAGCTATATTATGAACTCGAGCTCTAGAAACTACTATGGCAATTGAAATATTTGTTATCGATGGGCATAGTCATTTAGAGACAACTATCACCAATAATAGTTAAAGTGAAAATACCTAAGGTCTTATAAGGGCTCCATGCCCTCCAATTCATGCATGTGACATCCCTCCTTCCAACCTTCACCCTCAATTCCCATCTTCATTCATCCACCCACCACATTCACCAACCTCTCATTACTCTTCCAACTACACCCTTTCACTTCCATTTATCGTCCATATTATTATTGTTGTTGTTGTTATTTTATATAATTACACACACCAAACAATATTATTGGTATTGTTGTTCTTTTGGAAAATTACACACACATACACACGACCAACCACCGTTGGTTAGGTTGGGATTTGATCACATGTGATTTAACTTGTTAACATTTTCCCACACCAAAAAGGGTGGTAAAACAATTCCACATATTTTAACTTTAAATCCTCAAAATTGACTACTATATGTTGGATATATTTAATATGTCAATAATTAAAACAAGAGTTATTATATTAAACCTAATTTAATAGCTAAAATTTAATTATTTTTATTAATAATTTTTATATAAGAGTTTTGAAATAAAAGACATTATAATTAAAAATGAATGTGTTCATAACAAATTAACACAAAACATATTCAACACACACACACACGCACACACACACGCACGCACACGCACGCACACACACATGCACACACACACACACACACACACGCACACACATGCACACACGCATGCACGCACACACGCACACGCACACACGCACGCACATGCATGCACACGCGCACACACACGCACACACACATGCACACGCACACGCACATGCACACGCACACGCACGCGCACGCGCACGCACGCCACGCACACGCACGCACGCACACGCACGCACACGCACGCGCGCACGCGCACGCGCACGCACGCACACGCACACACGCACGCACACGCAAGACGCGCACACGCACACGCACACGCGCACACGCACGCACGCACACACACACACACACACACACACACACACACACGCTTCCCTATGAGGCGTAACGCTCCCCTACCGATGTTCTTTTTATTTAACATTCCCATGCCTTCGGTAGATCGCTTAGTCCCGATCATCTTCGGTGCAAGAGCGCTCGAGCGAAGAAGCTATTACGCACTCTTTCAAGGATCGTTGTTTCTAGGCGAACCTCATGGTCGTCTTTGTACTCCCACCTCCTTCATCATGAAGCGGCCATTTAGGGACGTATCCTTCCCCTTAATATTGTTTGATTAATTGGTTCCTTCCAATCCAATATATATGATTTTTAATAAACCTATCATTAAGAATTTATTGATCTAATTTAAAATGTTGAATATGAATCCTCAACTTTATATACATATGGAAATAATTTTATTAGATTAAATTATGATGTTACTAAGTTAAAATAGCAATCAAAATATATTATTATGATAATAAGTTTCAAAAATATATAAAATTTAAATTAGTCCTAAATCACATTGTTTTAATAAAATTATTAAAACAATATTTATTTTATTTTAAATGAATTAAAATACATTTATAATTATTTCAAGGCATAGATGTATATATGGAGTGAAAGAGTCTGATGTCCTGCCCGTGAAATAAAATTAATTTTTGTCCTTCAAATAAAAACTGGGCCCACTTAACTTTTTGAAAATAAAAACAAATATAAATGTAATTTTACTTTGCACTTAAATAACTACACAAGGAAAAACAAATACAAATGTAATTTTACAGATGTAATTTTACTTTGCACTTAAATAATTACATAAGAAAAAAATAAATACAAATGTAATTTTACTTGTTGCACTTAAATAATTACATTGAAAAGAGAGAAATATAATTTATTACATAAGAAAAATTATATACATAAACTATAATATTATAAAGTATAATAAATTATAATATATTTATTATAAAAATAATATTATCACAAGAAAATTTAATATAATAAATTATACTTATTGCACATAAATAATTACGTTGAAAAAAAAACACAAATATAATTTATCACATAAGAAAATATATATACATAAGAAAAATTACATACAAAATCTATAATATTATAAAGTATAATAAATTATGATATATTTATTATAAAAATTATTATTATCACAATAAAATTTAATATAGTAAACTATACCTACGGACATAGTTTACATAAATTTCTATAAAATAAATATGTTAGTAATAATGAACATGTTTAAATATGAATGTGGAAAGATTTTTCCTTATATATTTGAAAGGAAACACAACACAAAAACTAATTATGATAATTTATTTAAAATGAGAATACTTATTAAATAAATTAATAAGTTTGAATTTAATATTGAATTAATCATAATTTCAAATTTTAAAAGTATAAAATTAAAATATAAGTAATTTTCACAAAGATAATTTCATATATTTTATTTTAATATCAATTAATCAAAATTCTATAAAAATAAAGAATTTGTAATTATAAAGAAGATCAAAATGTTATTACAAATAAAATAAAAACATCTCTCACTAAAAATATATTCCTATTTTTAAAAATATATATAAATATTTAATAAAATTCAAAATTTAAAAAGGTAAAATAAAAAATTCAAATTCAAAGCATGTTTATAATTATTAAAATTTACAATTCTAAATTATATTATTAAATGTAAATGGTTCCATTTATGAAAGATATACAAATATGTTCATAAAAAAGCATTGAAAAAAAAAACCCTTTTACTAAATTAATCTCTTAAACTTTTAAAAAAAAAATCAAACAAATTTAGATTACTTCATAAGGAAATTTATATGTAATGATATAATATTAAATTTCACATTAATCAAAATAGAAACAAATAATTTAAATATCATGTAAGGTCAATAGATCTTAGAAAAGTTTTATGGAAGTTATGTTTTATATTAAACGGCAAATTTTCATTATTAATTGAAAATACATTATAAAAGTTGTCAAGAATAATATGAAAATTCAAGGTTCAAAACAAGTATATATTTTTAGATTTTAGGAGTTAAAAACACACCTCTACTTATTAGTAGTAAAGTGATCCAACTATTCCTTAAAAAAATTTGCTCCAAACACTAAGAATCCAACAAAATCCAATGTTTAAAAATATTTAACAAACTCCCGATTCAAGCATGCGTATATTTATCAAAGATTCAAAAACATGCCTCCACCTTATTAATTGTAAATTGATGTTCAATTCTTGGATATCCGAATAAAATAATTATATAACACACTAAGCCCTAGAAAATGTGTCAATGTCCGAGGCCACCAAACATCTAACCAACCAAAAACAATTCTAGTGTTTACACTTACTAACAATATTAAACCAATAAATAATCATATGAAACACCAAGGCCTAGAAAGTGTGTCTAAGTCCATCTAATCAACCTAAGTCCATATAGTCACGTAACAATATTAACCCAAAAGCAATCATATGAGGAACTAAACCCTAAAGAATATCAAGTTCCAAGGCCACCAAACATCCAACCAATCAAAAAAACTAACCATCCAATCAACCTAAGTCCATATAGTCACGTAACAATATTAACCCAAAAGCAATCATATGAGGAACTAAACCCTAAAGAATATCAAGTTCCAAGGCCACCAAACATCCAACCAATCAACCTAAAGTCCCTTCTATATAATCACTTAACAATATTAACCTAAAAGCAATCATATAAGGAACTAAACCCTAAAGAATATCAAGTTCCAAGGCCACCAAACATCCAACCAATCAAAAAAATCTAACCATCCAATCAACTTAAGTCTATATAGTCACGTAACAATATTAACCCCGTAGTAATCATATGAGAAACTAAACCCTAAAGAATATCAAGTTCTAAGGCCACAAAATATCCAACAAATCAAAAAAATCTATATGAACTAAACCCTAGAATATATCAAGGTCCATGACAACCAAACATCCATATAAATGTCCATTGTAGATATTTGCAATGTTGAACATGGGTTGTAATGAGCAATAATATGAAACCCTCACAATATCAAGATCCAAACCTACCAAATATCCAACCAACCAAAAATCTAAGTGTCCATTGTAGATTTATGAATAAAAACTACATATGTTATAAATAATAAAAAATTACTATATATATTAAAATGTATATATTATTGCTTACCAGACTCATCAACCAATACTATACCCAACTTCGTAAACAAGTTAACTAAGATCCATGCCAAACAATCATCTCCATAACCCCATTCCTGGATCCACTAGAAATCCAAGCCTTCTACATTTTCTCTAAGTATGAGATATGTCCCTCAGATGAAGTATGATAACTTGTGTCCCTACTTAAAAATTATTTATTTTCTTAAGGTTAAGTACGTTCTTCCAATTGTTTCTTTGTAAGGTTGATCTTCCTTCTCTATGGGTTGGCAAAAATATTTCTGTGCTATCCATAAAAGTTATATGAAAAATATTTCTACTTCTGTCCATAAAAGTTATATGAAAAATATTTCTATTTCTGTCCATAAAAGTTATCTTAAAGACTTTACCTTTTTCTCATATATCTATGGCAATAAGCTACCTTGATGGGAAAACAACAAATGATAACTATATTAATTGTTTATAAAAAGTTGTATACTTCTCTCTGCACAAAGTGTTCTTTGTTGAGTGACAAAATTGACTAAATTTACAAAAGGTACAAACGCATAATAAACAAACAATAAACTTCTTGCAAATAATATATAATATCATTGATTGGGAATGCTCCATACAATTCTTCACCTGCAAACATGCTGAACGTATAATTTGAATTGATTGAATTGATGGGAGGAAAAGGAACCAAAAAATACTTTAAAAGTCTGTACAAGACAAGACTTGAAAAGTTTGTTTTACACTTCGTATTTACATAGATTATTAGCAAAAATCCAAACAATTCCTTAAGGGCTTAATTACTGAAATTGTAAATTGCAGTGGACTGATAACAACTATTTCAGTTAATTGACTTATAATCTCTGAATGTAAACCACTAAAACAGATCTGGTTACAATTTGTACCTACACATGCCATGTCTTCTGAGAAAATTAAATATTGAATAAAATTCTTCTGGAATCACTGATAAAAACTACACCATGAAGGAAGGATAAAACATATAAATCATGAGCAAACAAACAAAACATGCATATAAACCATGAACAAAACATGCATATAAACCATGAACAAAACAAATAAAACATATAAATCATGAACAAGGCTATGAAATATTTCGTTGTAGACATTGCACTGGATATCAAAATTGTGTTCTTCATGAGCACCATACACAAACATGAATAGTAAAGACTGACTTTGGACGTAAAATAAGTTGCAGGAGCATATGATTCATTTTCTTACAAGAAAACCTGCTCACATCTATGTGAACTAAGTCTTACAGTGCAATAGATGATTCAAATTAAAACACACTAGAAACAAAAAGCAAGAGAAATGCCAGAATGCGACATTAAAACACACTAGAAATAAAAAGCAGCAGCAGCAGCAGCATGGTTATGATGGAGGCAATATTATTCAGAGCAACTGAGGCAAGGTGGTCATATCAACCATCTGATCCGAAGTGGTTTGCTGCAGAAGCTCCTGAAGAAGGGTGTCTAGGCTGTAGAGAGTATCACCGGGCCATTGATATGCAGCTGCCAATTGGCTGATGTTGTTCATGTCATATTTCTCACTCTGCTGCCTATTCAAGCACAGACACTGATAATTTGCGTCTACCAGCTTTTGTAGATCCTCAGTGGGAAAATCAGATGTGCCAATGTTAGTAGTGCAAGAGGGTGTGGAGGTAGTAGTAGCATATGGAAGACCATTAACATAGTCAAAGCTTTTGCTGCTGTTGTTGTGGTAGTTGGGGTTCGATGAGGGAAGGAACTTGTTAATTATCTGATCCAACAAACCTGAATCTGCATAGGAACCGTCTGCGGTAGCATTTTCAATGTTGGAGCTCAATGGATTTGATGACAGTGGGCTGCAAATCTCAGATGAGGGTGCAGAAGCAAACTCTTCTAAGAATGGAAGAAGACAATGGTTTCAACTTGGTTTGGCAAAGTGGGTGTCGCAAGGTTGGTGTTAGGGATTGCGCTGGATGATGTTGGTAGTGTTGGTATTGAAGGCAGGTTGACCGAATGGGGTTAAGGATGGCTGGCAGCATGGGAATAAGCATGGAATGGTAAAATCTTTAGTAACGGTATTTTGATAACAGACTTCAGGATTGGGCAATTCAAGTGCAGAGGATGAAGATATACTAGGATCAGGATTAGGGCTAGGCAGGCAAAAGTTCTGCCAAGGCCTTGGAATGGCATTAATGTTGTTGTTGCTGCTGCTATGATCTCTAGGAAGAGAGACGGGAATCTGCGAGCTGCCTGAACCACCTCCAAGCAATTTATGATTCTTCTCCATCTTATCAAAAGAAGACTTAGTGTAATTGTTCACAATCATGTCTCCAAAGGAGCCAGCGTTTGACCCAAGATTTTTCATGCTTGAATCCTCCCATTGATAATCACACCAACAGTCCGGATGCACCTTTGTGGGTTTGGCCAAAACTGAGCCTAACTTGGAGTAAGCACCCAAAGTGGGCAATGGAACAGCCGGCGGCTTGGAGAAGATGCTGCATGGCTCAGAATTTATGTAGAGAAAATTGGTCCTTGCCCTGATGCCTCTCATGGATCTTGCAGCCACATCATATGCATAAGCAGCCTCTTCTGCTGTGTCAAAGGTTCCAAGCCAGCGACGTTCTTTGGACTTGGGATCCCTGATTTCTGCAGCATAACGACCCCATGGACGTCTCCTAACACCTCTATATCTCCCTGCCTCCTTAGAGCGTTTGAACTTCTTAGGACTAAGGCTCAGGTCTTTAGCTCCATCATTCTTTTCACTAGTCTCTTGAGGCTTAGACAGCTTCTGTGATTTCTCCATTGGCTCTTTGGCTTTCAAGGATTGAGTGGTGGGTTCCTAAATAACACAAAGCAAACAGTGAGTCAGATTTCGAAAACACATGGAAATACTTCATACTCTACAAGACTGTTGTTGGTGTTGTTATATCAGTACAAAACACGACTTCAAGGGCCGTTGATGGTGTTTAGAAACACACATAGACATGCTTGAAACTCAACAAGGCCATGACGGTATTATCATAACAGTGCAAAACAGCATTAAGGCCATTTGTTGGAATCAGAAAACACACATAGACATGACTGTAACTCAGTAAGGACATTGTATCAGTGCAAAACATCATGAAGCACATTGTGGGTATTCAGGAACACAGACAGAGACGCCTACAAACTCTACAGGGCAATTCTTGGTGGATGTATTATATCAATATACAAAATCAAAGTTATCACCTTATCTACTTGATTTGATTTCTCAAACTGAGCAGCTGCTGCTGATGCTGCCAGTCTTTCCCACACAGCTTCCAAGTACGTGAAGGACTTGTCTTTACCTTTGGCTTGGGCTTGCCCTTGCATTCTTTGTGCGGGTATTAATGAATTCAGAGCAGTACTTCCCAGAACAATTGATGACTGTCTCCACGCCTGCTGATCAGAAAGAGAAGCTCAGGGCACACCTAATCTAGCACACTTTGTCAACATCTAGCCAACTTTTTGGGCAGCCTTCTTCCTAACTCTGTGGGAGTGGACTTCAAAAAAAGGAGGGGTGCTTTCCTTCTGAACTTGCCCTGGTGCAACTGTAAGGGATTTTTCCTAACAAGTGGATCTAATGGCTTTTTGGGACTTAGAAAAGATGTAATGTGCAAGCGAGCCTTCCTCTTTAACAATAACAAGCCATAAAGCCCTACTATATATTGGGTTTCTCTCTTCCATCTGGGCTCCTATATAGCTAGCTAGAACTGCTGCCTTTCCTTTCACTTGAAATCCTGGCCGTACATGGTACGTGGTGACTATGTTCTGTCCCTCTGTTTGCACAGTGCCCAAAGTACTTAGCCTAACATGGTACAGTGCCACTATGGTCCATACCCACATGAATAAACTGTGGGCCAAGACAAACTTTTCAAAGAATATCTCATAATTTGATAGGCTAACATTGCGAGACCTTAACTCTTTATTGGGTCTATGCCATTGGGAACATCTCCAATCCCAAGTTCCCAACCCCTATAAAATATCCTTCCCACATTAAATTTTATTTATTCATCATTATCTATCATTACCTTGGCGGCGCACACCAATCGGACAGCTCTTCCTCCCTCCCCACAATCTTGAGGAGCTCTACCAAAATCACTGCCTATCTAGGATATGTCCCTTACCTTGATGTTTTGTTAGAATCTTGCCAAAAATGCCTCCAAATCCAAGAAATCACATGAATATTTTTGTTTAGTTCCATGGGGACCTTAACCCAAAAAGCTGGAAATGTTATTGAACAAGAAATGCCTCCATGTTCATGGTACCCCTAGATTATCATAAGCTAAGATATATGGGCGTGGACTACAATATTTACTCAAATAATACATTGTCAAATGTTTGAGTTGGGTCTAATCTAGATTAGACAAGTTTGAGAAAACTAGCTGATTAATTCCAGATTAAGTATCTTTTAGGTATGATTTGTACACATCCTTCCCCTCTCTCTCCCACGTTTGAGTCAATTCAGGAGTCATATGTGGCCTTCTAGCATATGGATTATGAACTTAAATCATTGGTTCAATTTATTGTTCAGCCGTTGGTTACTTTGCCAGACATGCAAGACTAATTTAATTTTGTGGACATGAATATAATTTTAAACCCAAACAAGGTATGTTTTATTGTTAACCTTTTTTCCCTTAATCAAGTGGAGAAGACCTACAAACCCTCGGTACCTAAAGTCCTTGGTAGAAATTCAAATCATTGATGTTGAGAGAAATACACATCAATATATGACATTGAAATTTATGATTATAGGCTCAAGGTACCAAATGATTTAACAATTGTTTCTTAGCATGAAGACAAGTACTAGATCAACAAGGCAAGACATCGAAAGAAAAAAGGTTAAATTCATTCAATGGTCAAAATTGCATGTGGGTCAAAGAACCTTACAATCAAACAGTAAAACAATTCATTAATATTAAAATGTAATGTTATAAGGTTGAAGTGACATGGGAGGATGAGGATTGTGGCCAATTTTTTTGTATGATTCCTCTAATTAATACCCAACACGTCTACACAAAGAGTCCCAATCAAAATTGAACTAGAATTGGACTTAAATTCATATTTATCCAAAAAGTGTGAGCTCATACTGACTTGACAAGATCAGTGAAGAATAAAAAACGAAATGAATGAAAAGTAAGGATGGTCAATAGTCCCAATATGAAATGGGTCTTGTCAGGGAAATTTGATAAAGGACTTTTGGTTAGGGGCAACAGAGGGAATGATGGAATGTTTGTTGCAAAATGTATATTTGGTTTGATTTGAAGTACACTAGTCCTACACTAAACATACTATATATCTCTGAAATAATATGTCTTCTCTTCATCCATTTTGTCCTTAAAATTTGACAATTCAAGCACAGCTAATGACTTTGCAGAACTTTCATGGTGGAGATCATGAGCCTCACTACCTAGTACACTCAGTATAATTAGATTTTATGCAGCAACTCACCACTGGTGACTCAATTTTTAATGTACTTTTAAATGTTTAGATGCATTACATGTAAATATTGCATGAAAAGATAGGATACCTACTATTCCTAAGTTTTTCTACTTTGGTTGGAATTTCAATGCCCTGGTTTACTGAACAAAGTGAAGGACTTCATTCAAGTATGCCCAGGCAGTACATGTAACTGGGTCCCCAAAAATCTCCACGAGAATACCGAGGAAAACAAAATCGTCCTATTTGGAATGGAATTTCAAAGTAGCCATTGATTTTAATTTCTATGTTGCTATAGTCATTAGATCTCAATCACATTTCTACCAAATACAACTATAGATTCGGTAAATGGGTGTGTTTCATATGTGATACAAAATGGCCATAATTTCAATCACATGCCTTATATTCTAACTTTAAAAACCACATGATGGGAATGTGAAAATATGTAGACATGCATTAAGATGAAGATGGGAGTAAAAACAACAATATATTATTATCAATACATTAAAAAAATACACCCTATTCCAATGTACTAAACACTATTTGTTGTTTGTTAACAACATTAAAAAATAGGGATGGTGTGTTTTATATGTATGTAATGGTCATGGTTCCACTTGCAGTATGAGTCACTCTAATAAAAGTATTGGAAAAAATGAATAAATAAGATTAAGGTGTATGGGCATATGGTGGGAATGAAGTTATTATGAATATATTATAATCAATATATATAGTATGGTTGTAATATGGAATTATTAACAATATATTCTAATCAATAATTAGTATGCAGAGTGTTTATTAAGGGTTTTAAGCATCTTAGCTAGTATATGGAGTTAACGTCTTCCTCTCAATTTTTATAAAGATTTTATAGTAAAAATTTTAACAACATATAATTAGAGTAAAAAGGCTTGTTTCTTGCTTTTGTAGTATTGAAATTATTAATGACATCATTAAAATTTCTTCTTCTTATGATTTCATGTTCAATTGTCAAAATGGAAAGGCTATTAAATCTATTTTCCCATTGTTGACATTAAATCACTTTCTATTCTTGTTAAATTTTAGAAGTGCTTAATTTTTTAGTTTTATCCATTTTTATTAAAGTGCACTTTTATATATAAGAAAAGATATATTACACTTTTATTATTGGAGTATGCCTTTATATTAATATACAAAAGTGTTACAATAGTGGGGGTGACCGGAAAACTCATGGTCCACAAGCCACAAAACGCCATGAAGGCAAGAAAAAAATGTCAAAAGGCAACCGAGACAAAACAAGACTAGAAAGTCACAAAATTAGGGACTCATGGGGTAACAACACTAGGAGGTGGAGGAGGATCATCCTTTAGAGGGATGAATTCCCCCTGTATCTGGGTTCCTCGACAGAGGATCAATCACCCAACCATCATGATCTAGCATTTGAATATTCAAAGGCACCATGATACCCCAACTAGGTGGCGGAGAACCTCAAAACTGGTTCCCTCAAGAGGAGAGTTCCAGTTGGAAGAGTTGGCCACAACCTTTCCCCAAGGTGGAAGATTCTAACCCAATCCAGAGTTGGATAGAGTAGGACAACCCCGAGGAGGAGAGGGACGTCGGCTACTACTGAGAGCAACTTCGCAATGCGACATAGGGGATGGAATAGGGGCACAAGCATCCTCTGGAGGAATCCAACTCATAGTGTAAGGGGTGCTCCCCGATGATCCAAAATTTATTGCAGGTGCATGAATTTTAGCACCACTTTGTACACCTTGTGTCCGGATCTAGCATAGTCACAAGAAGAGATGATATAACCACTTTATTATTAACAACTAGCTCCAAAATAAGCTCATATTATTAAAAATAACATTATTTATATCTTTCCACAATTGAAAGAGAATAAAATCACAAAAAAATCCATATGTAGATAATACGAGTAGAAATATTATCACATTTACCAAAGATGACATTTTTCCAATCAAAAATTCAAGATGGAAGGGAAGAAGAGAGAGTGTATCCAATTTCAGAAATTGGGCCGAGGACAAGTCCAAAAAACATGTTTGAAAGACTTCAAGATCGACCATAACAAGGGCATTTAGGATTGGGGAGGCCAATATGACTTAACCACTCTCCCAATGGAAGACCTTGATAAATGAGACACCAAAGAAAGAAATTAAGCTTGGGTTCAAAATGGGGTTCCAAGCCTTGTTGAGCCTTCAAGCCAAGTGGATAAAGAGGATTTTAGGATCCATTGGGCATTAAGGTTGCCAATGGCAGGAGATAAGGGAGACAAAATATCATAAATCGCACTGCATCGATAGTTAAAAAAGGCAATATCCATGTTCCACCGCCAGTCCCACCACCATGCTAAAGGAGGTTATAAACCAAGCTTATGAAGCATAACATCAAGCATCAACTCCTGAATTTTGAGCATAGGTAGAAGATTAGAATTGATCAAATTAAAATTTTATTTTATGTCATGCCAAGAAAGCCAATTTCTCGAGAAACAAGGTCTCGAGATAGTATTGATGTCTTTGCAAGCTAGCCAAAAGCACCTTGATACTAAGAACTTCAACCAAGGGGGTGTTAGTGCAAATTCACAGACCCCTGGATGTTTTCTCATATTTCTAGTTTGATAATGGGCATCCAGTGTGATTGCACAACATGGAATCTTTTCCCAAGTGTGGGACTTGTAAAAATGGAAAAAACTCTCCAGATTAAAGGTTGGTTCCTCTACTCCTCTGATCAGATGTATGCATGAAATTTGTAGAGGTTTAACTCAAAATCCTACTCTAATTCTGCCAAGGAGACAAGGATAGAAGAGAGAAAAGAAGATAAAACTAAACTAATAAGGTGATACACCAAAGGAGTGGTGAACATCTATTTCTATAGATTGACACAGATTATAAAAATGCAACACAAATCATGCACAAATTGCTAAAATTGTAATGAAGGATCGGATAGATAAACAACACAAGAAATGCAAAATTCATTCACAAAGCTTGCATTGTCATTTCCATTTTTAAATACAATGCATTACAACAGCAAGGAGGTAGAAAACATGTTGCAATCCTAAAAAGGTTTGATATTCCACAAATCCACTTGCCAGGGTGAAGGAGGGAGCCTATAGAAACATAAAAAAGTCCAACCCTTTACAAATGAGCCAAATCTGGCTTTTAACAATGAAAACCCGAGTTCGGGAAGGAGAAACATGAGAAAATTGAAATGAATAATTCAACCACCAACCAGATCCATCAAAATAGAATGGGTACCCTTAAAAGTTCATTCCCAAGATTTTTGACCATGTTGGAGAAGAATGGAAGCCATACTGCATTAAAAATGGTGGTTGAATGTCGGTTTCTGCTCTTTTCCCCATGCCAGAGGCATTTTTATCATTTTTCTCTCACTAAACTCCACCAAAAAACAAAATTGAAGATTTCATCGTGTAGAGGACTTCAATAGCTTTCCAATGACACCAAAATTGAGAAAAACTAAGCTTTGGATCAAAATATATGCCCCTCTAAAGATTTAGGGCAAAACTGGGGCAAAAATTGGGTTGGCAGGCCGAAACCTAATTTTTCCCCTTTTTTGAATTTGGGAAAATTTCCCAAAAGCTCTACGCACCCCACGCTGCTCCACTAACATGTGGTGCTTCCCCATTCGTCCGTGGGTTCAAATGGCCATTTTATGCTTTTTTGAATTTTGGAAAAATTCCAAAATTTCTCCGCGCCCATTGCTCCGACGCCATGTGGCACACTCTGATTTGGTGCGGGCCTTAATCAACTTTCTTTCCTCTATGGGCCCATGGGAAAATTTTTTCCCTTATGCCATTTTAAACACTTTGGAAAATTTCACCAAATCCTTTCGCGCCTCGACCCCTGCCATGACTGGACACGTGTCATCCTTTAGTTGGTTCATGGGCCTTCGCAAATTTCTTTTCCTTCTCCTTGGTGGGCCTGCGGGCTAGTTTTTTCCTTTTCACCCTTTACTATTTTGGCAAAAATCCAAAATTTTCTCCATCCCTCCGACTCCCACCGGTCTTATGGACACGTGGCGTATTCTCATTCACCGTGGGGCTTCTGGGCCAAAATTTTCTTTGCGCCATCTTTGGAAAATTTTCCAACTTACCCCACCAATCCGACCTCCGCCGCCACATGGCACATCCTCATTCGGCATGGGCTTCAAACCATTTCTTTCCTACGGGCCCATGGGAAAAAAATTCCTTTGTGCCCCGCCCACTCCTTGGCGATTTTTTCAACTTACCCCCTGTTATCTTGCCATTCCGCCGCCATGTGGCACATTCCTATTGGTTACGGGCCTTCCCAGGGAAAATTTCCCTCAAAAACTCCACCAAGCCATAACTTGCAAAATACGAGTTAGAAGGAAAATTTTACCTTTCTGGAAAGGTGAGAAAATTCTCTATCTGATGAAGCCATTTCTAGATAATTTTGAGTGCCTAAAAAGTGAAAAAAATTGATTGAGGCATAAGGAAGGAAGGAATGAAAGAAAGTTAGTCAAAAATAAGCAAGGGGCTTATTTTGGATAACAATTTTGGTGACTCAAAGGGGTCATCCACCTACTGGATGAATGATCAGTGGCCTTTGAAGCATCCATTGGGCATGGAGTCATCAACTTAACTACTTGGTACTCTCAACTCATTAGAAAATTTCTAGAAAGAAGATTGTGAGAGTAGAACATCACTTGATTTGGAGCATGGCCTACAAAGATGCATCCTTAGGAAAACAAAGCTTGTACCAAAGCACTTAGGGAAATGTAAAACTAAGCTACAACAAAACAATGTGCACAAGCACTTGGAGGAATGAAAATCTAAGCTAATATGTACAAGGTGAGGAGTTTCCTTCTAGTAGCAATGCTTTAGATGGATTCCATTAACTAGAATCTGTAGTTCTTCACCATCCAATGTAGACAATTGGAAGGCATTGATGTTCTTACATTTTGTGACCATGTAGGGGCCACTCCAAATGGCATCAAACTTTGAATGCCTTCCTGGCTTTGCTCGGTCTGCATCCCATTTCAACACTAAATCTCCAACTTGGAAGGTTCTAGCCTTAGCTTTCCTATCAAAGGTTTTCTTGATCAAGGCTTGGTCCTTCTCCATTGTTTGGGCTGCACGCTCTCTGATTTCTTGGAGTTCCATCAATTCTACATATCTAACCTCCATGGGTTCAAACTCCAACAATTCCAATTGCTTCATGTGTTCCAACTTTGGCAACTCAAGTGACATAGGCAAGATTGCCTCTCTTCTATAAACAAGTCTCGAATGGAGAGTTACCAGTGGATCTCTTGGGAGTTAACCTACCAGCCCATAAGGCTTATTTAAGTTTAGTGTGCCAAGTCCTCTTATTTTCATCAAGAGTCCTCTTGATGATCTTTAATAGGTTCTTGTTGGTAGACTCAGCTTGGCCACTACCTTGAGGGTAATAATTTGATGAAATACTCGGATAGATCCCATTCGAGTTACCTTTGATCCTATGAATGCCAATGCATTATCTGATATTATAGTGGTAGGTATACCAAATCTGGTTACTATCCCCTCATAGAAGTCTAGAATGCTAGATTCATTTGCCTCTTTGAGTGCCACCACCTTAGTCCATTTGGTGAAGTAGTCTGTTTTTATTAGAATCCACTTATGTCCTTGGCTTGAGTTTGGGTTAATGACTCCAATGAAGTCCAAACCCCATTGCATGAATGGCTAGTCAACTGAAATTGGGTGCAATGGAAGGGCTGCTAATCTTTCCTTACCTGTGAAGAATGCACAATTTTTGCACCTCTTGATCCATGCATAACAATCACTAAACACCTTGGGGCAATAATAGCCAACCTTCATAATCTTGAGGGTTGTCACTCTTAGAGCAAAATAACCCCCACCTAATCCACCATGGAATTCTTCTAACATTCTCTTAATTTGATTTGTCCCAATGCATCTCAAAAGCACTCCATTTATATCCTTTTTGAACAAGACACCATCAATAAGTGCATATGGAATAGCCTGCAATCTAAAGTGTTTTCTCTTGGTTTTGTTCATCTCTGGAGGGCATAGGCCTATTTGTAAGAAGTGCATTATGTCTTGGGTCTAGCAAGGAGTGAGCATACCACCATTCTCTTCTTGAATGCTTCTTTATTCTTGGTTGTCTTGCGATGCCAAAACAATATCCTTCCCATTACTTGCTTCCATTGATTTTCTCAAGACCAAGCTGCTCACACAATCCCTTTCCTTAGACCAGCTTGGTGACTTTGATCTCAATGTCATACTCCATGACACGAGTAATCCACCCTACACATTTTTCATTTAGGTCTTTGTTGAGGAGGAAGTCCTTAACTCCCACATGAGAAACCAGCAGTTGAACCTTGTTGTTTGAAACTAGATGCTTAAATTTCTTCAAGCTCCTAATCACTGCAAGAACATGCTTCTTAATGAAGGAATACCTCACCTCATAGTCCTCCAAGCTTTGGCTAAAGAAGGCAATTGGCTACTCTGCATTTTCTTTGTTTTGTTATACTAAAATTGCAGAAATTGTATCATCACCCAAATGCATAAAGGATAAAATCTTTAGAGAAATATGGGTTAATGAGAGTTGGAGCTTGTGAGATAGCCTCTTTGATTTCCTCAAAACTTGCCTTACCTTCAGTTGTCCATTTGAAAGCCATACTTTTCTTCAACATCATAGTTATTGGCTTGATAAGGGCTACAAAGTCTGGAACAAACCTTCAAACAAAATTGATTCTTCCCAAGAAACTTTGAAGGGCCTTCTTGTGACTTGGTAATGGCAATGCTTTTATTACTTCAACCCTCTCTGGATCAATTTCTAATCCCTCTTTGGAAACAATGTGGCCTAGGAGCTTTCCTTCATGAGCTAGGAAAATACATTTTTTGGGATTCAAGGATACCCCAAATATTCTACATCTTTGGAACACTTGTCTCAAATGAAAGAGATGATCTGCTGCACTTTTAGAAAATACAGTAATATCATCTAGGTATATCAACACTATTTTGTTGATTAATCCTTGAATGCCATATCCATTGCCCTCTCGGAAGGTAGCTCTAGTGTTAGACAACCCAAATGGCATTTTCCTATATCACACAGTTCCCCATTTGGTGGTGAAGGTTGTTTTGAACTGATCATCCTCCTTTACCATGATCTAATTATACCCCGAATAACCATCTAGCAATGAAAACCTCTCGATCCGAGAACAACTTGCAAAATCTGCTCCATAGAAGGAAGTGGGTAACAATCCTTAAGGGATGCTCTATTCAAATCTCTAAAGTCTACACACAATCTGATTTCTCCACTTTTCTTTCTAATTGGAACCAAGTTTGCAACCTAGCTTGAATGCTTGATGGGAAATATGATACTTGCCTCTATTAACTTATTCAATTCCTTCTTCATGAGAGGCTCCATGTGTGGATTGATTGGTCTTTGTTTTTTCCTGATGGGTTTAGCACTTGGATCTAATTCAATTGTGTGTTGAGCTAGCTTGGGATTGAAACCTCTCAATTCTTCATAGCTCCAAGAAAATATATCCTTGAACTCTTGGAAAAGTTGCATGAACTCATACCTTTCTTGCTCGGTTGTCACTTTACCAATTTGAAGTGATTTTCCTTCTCCCACCGAGATGGGCATTGAATCTTCTCCCTTGACTTGGATGTTTTCTTTCTCCTTCCTAAATCAATCATTAGGATTAAAGATGGACTCCAAAGTGACAAGTCCTTTTGGCAGTTTGTTGGTTCTCGGTCATACCACTTGATCACCATATCTTGTTGTTCTAACCTTTCCCGATTTTTGGCTGAGAACTCAACTTCTTCTTGCAAGAAATTGATGATTTGTTGGTCACTTTCAAACACTTGCCAACTTACATTATTGTCTGGCACTGATGGCCTTATAATCACATGAATGTTTGGCTGCACTTTATCTTCCTTGATACTCTCCACAACATCAAAGGCTTCTCCAATTGTTGCAAGCCTATCAGCAGCTTGGTTTTCTTTCCTAGGGATGGAGTTGATGCCAAAGCCTTCAAAATCCTCAATGAGGTCCCACACCCTATTCTTATAACTCTTGAGAAGTTCATTTTTGGCAGCATGTTGTCCTTTAACTTGATTAACAATCAGCTCATTGTCATCAAAGACTTGTAATTTTTTGATACCTCTCTTTCTTGACCAATGCAATCCGTGTATCAAAGCTTCATATTCAGTAGTGTTGTTAGAACATGCAAATTGAAATATATAAGCTAAATAATACTTAATGCCTTGAGGTGAAACAAGCATAGCTCCCCCTGCACCTTGTCTACTTCTTGATCCATCAAAGAACAACTATCATACCTCATTGTCATCTTTATGGTCTGGCTTGGTGATGCTAGGAATAGGTTGATTTCCTTCATCCATGTAATAAACTCCTAGTTCGATTCCTCTATTTCCTTGTAGGGATCAAAAGAATGTACCTTTCTTTCCCATTCATCAAGATTCAAATATGGGATTCTTCTAACTTTGGTGTCAACTTCATCGGTGCCTGGATAATCCTCTTGATCAAATGCTGAATAGTTGGCATTGATTGGGCTTGGAGTATGAGGCTCAATGTGAAATTTTGCAATAGGTTCGGACTGATTGTGGCCTTTGCTCCATATATGGTTTGAAACAACATGTGTGACCAATAAGCAAATAAATAGCCTCCAATTCTAGTTTTGAAATCCTTTGACAAACATACGGAAAAAAGTGGTGGTAAATCTATCACTGACACATCTTGCTAAATAGTGACATTGGGGCATGCATGCAAAGTGAGGCTCAAATCGTTAATTACCCCCACTATTATTGTTACTACTATCCCATCCAGTTGCACCACCCCTTTAGATATGAATTCATATTAGAGATCCGGTGATGATCAGCTATTTGCTTGGGCATCACAGAACTACTTGCCCCATAATCAATCATATAATTGTGTACTAGTTTATCCCCAATGATCAATGAAACATAGAATGGAGGGGGCTTCAAAAATTTACCTTGCTATCCTCTAAGCTTCCCCTCAGGCTGAGCAACATTTGTGAGTACCTTCTCTTGCATATGAGCTTGTTGATTTGAAGTTGACCAATTCTTCATGGCAGCTTGTAGTAGATCCCTTTGGCCTAGGATGGATAGTGATTCCCACATAGATATATTCACATTTGTCTTCTTCATTTGTTCAATGATGTTAAATGGGGATGAAACATCTCTTTTTTGCCCCTTAGCCTGCACATTCTTTTCTTGTACATGGGCTGTAACAACTGGCATTTGAGTTGGTCTAGAAGGTGGCTTGGGTTGTCCTTACACATTTGGAACTACATTTTGCTTACCAACACTTTGTGGAGTGATGGAAGGTTGTGGATCACCTAGAGCTAATGACTGCCCTTCACCAATATTCCTCTTCTTTGACCGTGTGTTAGCTGCTACATTCTGAGAAATTATTTGATTCACACCACAAAAATCTTGACCTTCCGGTTCACAAGTGTAGTCTCATTTGAAGTTGTATTTTTTTGAGATGTTCCTTGTTGTTGGTTTGTTTCTTGACTCACCTCATTCTCTACGCCAATTGTTGGCACCATCAAAGCTTGGTTCAAAGCACCATTGAAGCACATAGACTAGTTGTGGGGTACATTACATGGAAAACACCAATCATACTCTTGAGCTATATTATTTTGCACTGCACCGGCACTAAGGCTTTAGAGGTAGATGCAACATTGGGCCTATAGGGTAGAAATGGTCTATTGGCGGGAGGCCTCACTTGATTTTTATTTGCAGCTGGATTGGATGGCCTATTAGGTTGATATGGTTTCTATTAGGATGAGTTTGAGGCGATCGGAAGGTCTTAAACTTTGGGCTTGCCACCTCTTGAGTGTAACAAGCTCATTGCCTAAATTTTGTAATTGTTTCATGACTTCTTGAAGTTCATTTGAGGCACTAGAGGATGAAGTAGAAGTTTCATTTGAACTCTAATTTTTAGGAGTGGGAATAGGAGCTAAAGTAGGTGCTTGACTAGTGCTTGGGATTTCCAAGTTTGGATATAAGGGCATAGGAGGCCTAGGCACCGGTTTACTAGCTTGGACCAAATAATTCTTGGCCGATGGTGATGCTATAAGTGTAGGTATATTTACACCTCCCATGGATTGGATTAGCATAGAAATATTAGAATTTAAAGCTTTGAGATAGTATAAGAAAACACCTTCAGACTTTTGGCCTTCTGTCACTAGGATTCTATCCCAAGTCCTTTGAAATTTGAAATTGAAGTCTATTAGCTGCTCATTGGGAGCTCTCTTGATAGTTGTCGGTTGTCCAATAAAGACAAATTATCTCCCTTTTATCCAAACTACTCATGGAGAGCTATGCACATGATTGGTTCTAATTTTGGATAGAGCTTGCCCAAGGATTCTGAACCATTACAAGGCTTTCCATTTGAATGAGGATGCAAACAATTTGACAGCAATTTGCATCTCAACAATCTCATGGATTACACAAACATTAGCAATGTCTTTGACATGATCACTAGGAGTGGTCTGATTTTCCCCAGTAAAGTATGGGATGTTCTTCAATGCTGCAACTAGGAACTGGGTTTTATGCATTGAGAGCAAGTGGGCTACTGCCAATGAAGTTGACATAAGGGTTGTGTTATGCCATTCTAATTGGCCTGAGAACCCTTGTTGATTGGGTGAAAGGTCTACCAGGTGGAGGAGTTGATAGAGTTCTATTTGGTGGAGATGGAGACCTTTGAATTCTTCTTCCTCTCTCTCTTCTTCCTAGGGATAATTGCAAATACTCAAACAATCCCTCTTCTTTGGCCCTTGACCTTGTTTGGATCCTTCTCATGAATCTTCATCCTTGGACTGCTGAAACCAGTTGATTTTATCCCTTTGGAGTCACTAGATGTGCAAATCAGGGATTTTTAAGAAAGAAACTTACAAAAATGCACATCAACTTTGTTGTAATGAAGATGAAGACCTAAGGTCCCACTAGGTGTGCCAAAACTGTTAGTGAAAATTCATAGCACCTGGATGTTTTTAGATTTCTAGTTTGATAATGGGCATCCAGTGTGGTTCATGCACAACATGGAATCTTTTCCCAATTGTTTGAATTGTAAAAATGGGAAAAAAACTCTCTAGATTAAAGGATGGTTCCTCTACTCCTTTGATCAGATGTATGCATGAAATTTGCAGAGGTTTAACTCAAAATCCTACTCTAATTTTGCCAAGGAGACAAGGATAGAAGAGAGAAAAGAAGATAAAACTAAACTAACAAGGTGATACACCAAAGGAGTGGTGAACATCTATTTCGTAGATTGACATGATTATAAAAATGCAACACAAATCATGCACAAATTGCTAAAATTGTAATGAAGGATTGGGATAGAGCAAACAACACAAGAAAGGATTGAAAATTCATTCACAAAGCTTGCATTGTCATTTCCATTTTTAAATACAATGCATTACAACAACAAGGAGGTAGAAAACATGTTGCATTCCTAAAAAGGTCTGATATTCCACAAATCCACTTGCTGGGTGAAGGAGGGAGCCTATAGAACATAAAAAAATGTCCAACCCTTTACAAATGAGCCAAATCTAGCTTTTAACAATGAAAACCCGAGTTCAGGAAGGAGAAACGTGAGAAAATTGAAATGAATGATTCAACCACCGACCAGATCCATCAAAATAGCATGGGTACCCTTAAAAGTTCATTCCCCAAGATTTTTGACCATGCTGGAGAAGAATGGAAGCCATATTGCATTAAAAATGGTGGTTGAATGTCGGTTCTGCTCTTTTCCCCATGCCAGAGGCATTTTCTCATTTTCTCTCACTAAACTCCACCAAAAAAATTGAAGATTCCATCATGTAGAGGACTTTAATAGCTTTCCAATGACACCAAAATCAAGAAAAACTGAGCTCTGGATCGAAAGATATGCCCCTATGAAGATTTAGGGCAAAACTGGGGCAAAAATCGGGTCGGCGGGCGAAACCTAAAATTTTCCCCTTTTTTGAATTTGGGAAAAATCCCCAAAAATATCTACGCCCCACCACTCTGCTGACACGTGGCACTTCCCCATTCATCCATGGGTTCAAATGGCCATTTTACACTTTTTTGAATTTTGGAAAAATTCCAAAATTTCTCCACGCCCCGCCACTCCGCTGCCACGTGGCACACTTTGATTTGGCGCGGGCCTTAATCAACTTTCTTTCCTTTGGGAGCTGTGGGCAGAAATTTTCCTTTGCGCCATTTTAAACACTTTGGAAAATTTTTCCAAATCCTTCCGCGCCTCCAACCCCCACCATGACTAGACACGTGTCATCCTCCGGTTGGTCCGTGGGCCTTCGCAAATTTCTTTTCCTCCACCTTAGCGGGCTGTGGGCGGTTTTTTCCTTTTCACCCTTTGCTATTTTGGCAAAAAGCCAAAATTTTCTCCGCCCCCTCCGACTCCCACCGGTCTCATGGACACATGGCATATTCTCATTCGACACAGGCTTGCTTGGGGCCAAAATTTTCTTTGCACCATCTTTGGAAATTTTCCAACATACCCCTGTTGATCCGACCTCTGCCGCCACGTGGCACATCCTCGTTCGGCGTGGGCTTCAAACCATTTCTTTCCTCTATGGGCATGTGGGAAAAAAATTTCCTTTGTGCCCCGCCCACTTCTTGGTGATTTTTTTCAACTTACCCCGATGTCCCGCCATTCTACCACCACGTGGCACATTCCTATTGGTTGCGGGCCTTCCCAAGGAAAATTTCCCTCAAAAACTCCGCCAAGCCATAACTTGCAAAATACAAGGAGTTAGAAGGAAAATTTTACCTTTTTCTGGAAAGGTGAGAAAATTCTCTATCTGATGAAGCCATTTCCGGATAATTTTGAGTGCCTGAAAAGTGAAAACATTTAATGTGGCGTGGCACAAGGAAGGAAGGAGTGAAAGAAAGTTAGTCAAAAATAAGCAAGGGGCTTATTTTGGATAACAAAGGGCATTATCACTTTGGTAAAGATAGGGGACCACTAGACATTGTGATCATTAAACGAGATTCTAGTGTGGAATTCATCCCCAATCCATCAAGCAATGACTTAAATACTTCAAATGATTTGAAGATACTCTTCACAACAAAGGTACTTGTATTCTTAATAGGCATTTTGGTGATGATCAAGGTATGTATCCCAATGTTTTTCTAGCATTGTTTACCATAAAGATAATCTAAAGAAATGCAATGTCATAACAGAAGTTTCAAGTTTGGTTACCATTAATGCATATGATGACCCAATTAGCATAAAGAGAAATGCTTTGTTTATAGACATCAATGACTCCCATACCACCTTGGTCAAGTGGGAGGGTACATACATCCCATGCAACTCATTGGAAGCCACCTTGCTGATGGTTAGACTAAAGATAATCCCACAAAATCTTAGCCAACCTATCAAAGGATGCCCAAGACGGGCACCAACAAAGTCCATAATACACTTGGGTGGCAACCAAAATTTTGGTAGAAAATGGATATAATAATAAACTAATCTCCAACACTCTTTAAAATGTTATTAATCTTCCTCCTAAAACATTAAATCAACATGAATTAAACCATAAAATTATCCTCCCCTATATAAAAAAACCACTAATAGGATCACAAAAAATTTAATCAAAAAAGGTATCACCATTTCCTTCACTCCCATTAACACATTAAGGTCTAATCTTAATTCCTTAAAGGATAAAATTGACGCCACTCTCCACAACGGTGTCTATATGATAAACTACTATTATGGCAAATCATACATTCAAGAAACTAGTAGATCAATCAAAACTCGGTTATTAAAAATGATAAAGACATTACATATGATCGTATTGATCAATCAACACTAGCTAAACACTCCATCTAATACTAAACACTCCATTTATAAAGTGGCACCTTCGGAAAGCCATTGAGATAATGCACCATGAAAATAATATCAATCGTGATTCATGTTGGTTCAACAACAACACTTGGAAACCACTTATTCGTGGTCTTCCTGATTAATATGATTTTTTATCCTTCTCTCCTTTTCTTATGTTCTTAACAATAAAAAAATAATTTTAAAATTTTTAATTTTAATTTTTACTATTTTTAATTTAACAATAAAAAGTAATTCCCAAACTAAATTTATTATTAAATAATTTAATCTCATTTATTATATTGAAAAAGGGAATACCTATTTCAGATTTCTTAGATAATTAAATTTTGTATTAGGTTATTGGATTACATAATGTTCCACAATCACATTGGTCATATAGCGATCGTTGGGAATTCGTAAAATGTCTTGCTATGGTGGAAAAGGAGGATTTGAAACAAACTATTAAAAATGCAAATTGTATTTTGCTTTCAATTGATGAGGTCACAACAACTGACAACACTTCTTGGGCTTGCATTCATGTCTATACTTTTATAAATGAAGTAAGAAAACCCCATCTCCTGGCTATTCATAAAATGGTGGAAAATTGCAATTCTGAAAATCTTTACAAATTGGTGGTGTCAAGTTTAAAGGATATAACAAGTATGGATGCTTTTTCCATTTCCACAAAGTTAGTTTGTGTTGGAACTGATAGTGCAACAATAATGCAGGGGGGCATAAATGGTCTTTGTGTCAAACTATAAACAATGAAACAGATCGTATATGATTTTAATACATTGCATGACGCAAAGAATAAATCTAGCATGTAAAATTGTGAGCACATTCAAAATTGTAGCTAGAGTGGAGAAGCTCATCTATGACTTGAATGCATATTATTCAAGTAGTCTAAAAATATTTTTATAATTTCATAAATTTATAATTGGATTGATAGATGGGAAAAAGTTTCTTAAAGATTTAGATACCGGATGGATTTCCATGTATGAGCCTGCTTGTAGAATATTTGAAGAATATCCTTCATTGATAGGTTTTATGTATAAATACCACGAGGGAAGTAGATAAAGCTAAATATTTTTGTACCGTCGACATATATTAAAACTTTACTTACATTATGTGGTATTTTTCCAATGTTGAATGAGATCAATGTTTTGATGAAGCATGCCCAAGAGTGTTCCATCTACATTATTGACTTCATACAACTGAGAAAACATGTATGCATGACTCTAGATAATTTATATTTTTCAAATGGAAGTTTTCAAGGACCTATTTTTGAAAGTTGGAATACATTAACTAACCTTAAGAATCCAAGCTGCTACTTAAAATTTAATATAAATGATCATTTGTGTATAACAGTTCATGGGAAAGAGATACCACTTCACACTTTTCAGAGAAGAAGATTTGCATTTGGATCGAGAGGAAGAAGTACGAGTGACACATAATTTATATGAAATAATATTATATGACACACATGAAATAAATTGAAAAATATTTCTCAATCTTTATCTATGGAGATCCGTGAATGATTTAAAAAAGATAACCTACTTAAAGCAATGAGAGTTGTGAATCCACTATTTTGGAATACAGCTGGCGGTGTTATTGAAAATTCCATCAGTAATTTATTTTTAAAATACATGAATAGTCTAATGGAACATTTCTGTAAGCATGAAGAGATAAACGGTGTTGTAGTTGAAGGTATTTTGCAAAATAAGTTATTGAGTTCTCATTCACAACATTTTGCTCTTACTATGTTAGAAAAATTTGTTTTCTAGACAAACTAATAGAAAATGGTTCCATAAAAAGGCTTTGGAAGAAGATTTATTCAAGCAAAGTATTTTGAGAGGCAATTTCAGCAAGTATTTTTTTACTATATGAATTATGCCAAACTATGATCCTAGGATTTGTTGAAGATGAAATAGTATTTAGTGCATTATCCTTTGTAAAATCAAAAGTTCATAATAGATTGGATAGAAATTTAGAAAGTTTTCTAAGATTGTATGTTTCAAGTTATTATGTGGAAAATTTTCCTTATGAAAGAGCACTTGGATTATGGAATTCACTCGTAGAAAGAAGAAGAGTAGGTAATATTGTGACTGATGCGGGGGATCCAAATATATCCATCGAACATGCTTATACTTGAAGAGAGTTTGAAGACACTTATGAAGAATGGGTTGCTCCAACGTTGTTTTAATTGCTAGAGTCCTAATTTCTTGTCTACATTCTAGACACTATTGAAAAAATGATTTGATTATTTATATATTTCATATCGAATAAGTATCAACTGGTCTTACTAGACTATATATGTTGTTTTACTTGTAACAAATTCATTTTTATATTTTGTTTTATTATTTTAAGAAGGATAATGATTTATTTAGATCTATCTCTGTGTGATTAATATTTTATCTCTGCATGAAACATAATTCTTTTCTGTACTCAAACAAACACACACCAAACATATAAAACCATGTAAAACATCTCCAAATAGTAACATAAAAAAATTCATAAGAAAGCGAAATCGGAATACAAGAGTGCATATTAAATTGTTCAAAAAATTCAAAAAAGTGTTTCATAATTGTAAATAAAGTTTCCAATTCATAATTAAACATGTATACATACCAATAAGTTGCTGATGAATTTGTGAAGACATACATGTTTTCATAAAATATTGTTGGCCAATACAATTACAAATATTTGGCGTTGTCATCAATTTATTTTCAAATCTTCCAGAAAGTTTTGTCATATAAGAACACAATACAAGGAACCTTCTTTTCCGCCTATGATTATGATTCATAGTTTTCCTTATGTCTACCACTCAAAATAAAAGAAGGGAAAATTGCCTAGCCACTATCTTTTAATTCCTATACCAGTTGTCGAAATTGTGAAAACACACTTGTCACATGGTGAAACTATTTTTTTAATATTTTTTTGTGTTGCATCTTGGTAGCTTGAGCTTCTTCTTGCAATGGAGGTAGAACTTGCTCAATTTTTATAATGCTTTGTGCTAAAACTCTCAATTTATGCAAATCTTGCATTGTGCTATTGGGATTGGAAAGAATATGTTTCTCCTCCCTTGCAACATCTCTTGACGACAATAGTGATGGATCAACATCTATCTTATCTTTTAGTAAGATTTTTGGATCCTTCCCATGCTCCTTGATTATCTTTATCAATGTATTATTTTGTTTATTTAATAAGTCTTTCTTTCAATTATATAAATGCATTCAAGATTTTGCGAGCATTCTTCAAATGCACATCAAATACAACTACATCTTTCTTTAAATTTCCATATTTTACCTGTAAAACATAAATGTATTAGATAAGTTATAAATAATTTATTGCAATAATCATAATTTCACAAATTTTCACATGTAGAAGATGACCTACCACAACTTTTTCTTTTTTGCATTTGTAATTAAAACATTATTTTTGTCTCTAGCCCATTTGTTGTAGCACGCCTGGGCTTCAACATTAAGATTTTCTAACATGTTTAACATTATATCTAAAATTTCATCATCATATTCATTATTATACAAAATTGTACAGACTAAGCTTTATTTAGCAAAATGTCAAGCCTTGTTGCTTGGCTCTCTACAACAGTGAACAATGAGTGCCTTTGAGCATGATTATGGTAACGACTATTTATTTCTTTGATCAAAACTTTGGCCCTATACTCCCACTTGTGCACTAATTACACATCTCCCATAACCAATTCCTAAATTGTGCCCCCATACTTTTTGATATTATATTTTGAAGGCAAATATGTCTTTTGATCATTTATGAGTGGAATTTGACTTGGTTGAGGAGGGGAATATCTGATTTCATGGATAGTTTGTTGCGTTTGTGGTTGAGCAGGTAGAGGATTACTTTATATCATATCATGAGTGTCAAAATAATTACCCGCCTCGATATCAACACTATCAAACCCCAAAAACTCATCATTGAGCTTGATCTAACCTTCAAAATCTAGGTACCAGTTTCACTCTAGATACCACCTAGTGAAAAACCTAGAAATTCAGAGGTTACAGGGTGAATTGTTCCTGTGGAGTGAACAAGAAATGTAATATTCTTCCCTGGAAATTTTCTTTTTGTTTGTACCACCCATAACAACGTGACCAGAGGAGGCCTTTTTTAAATCTGTTGTGTTCATTGTTAACTGTAAGAAACAAACTATTACCAAATTAAACATCATACCCTTGTAAATACTATATATAATATTTGTAAGTTAAAAAAATAAATTACACATTATAAATTACTTGGCATGGTTGGAAAAGAGACCATATGACTTTTGTGACCATATGAATGATATACATCGTCAAAGTTGGAAGTTGTTGTAAATACAAAATTTAAAAATATTAAAACACTTTAACACTTATAAAAAGTAGATAACTTGTTAGTAATTCCTGATAGTAGCTTAGTTATAAATAATAATATAAATACTTGTAGAAAATTGTGGAGGCAAAGGTGGTGGAGGAGACATTAATTGAGGGGTGATTAAACCACTAGATGTTTTCTATTGAGTATATCAAATTAGGGGCAAGTCCATTTGAATCCATATCAAAATCACCAGAAGCCTCTGGAGGGGCTTTACCCCGAGCAATAGCCTCCTTATGAGATATTTCAACTACAATTCTTCTCTATAGAATATTAATTATTTTTAGTGTTATTATTGCTTTAAAAAATAATTAGTTGTTATATTGTTAAAATTAATTGTTACTTGTTATTCTCCAACTAAAATACCTATTGATAATATTTTTGGTTTATTGCAATCAGAAATTTTCCATTCTACAATTGGTGGAAATATTCTTAATAGAAAGCAAGAAGATAATTGGTACAAGAAAATACAGTCTTTGATTTATCAGATGCATTGATATTGGAATGGGCATTATTGACATTTATTTTAATTGATTGGACAAATACATGCACCAATCTAATTGTTTCCTGACAGTGTTCGTAATAAATATTGAGCTACCCAATGCGGAATGTCGGTGGATCTACCTTGTAACACAATCTTGGATTGAAAGAGTGATATCATTGCAAGAAATAAATTATGTGTAACACCTTGTATAACAAGGCCTCTTTTCGATTGATTAACTATAGTTGTAACAACACAAAAGAAAAGTTAGATGCAGGGATAGTCAACTGATATTAAGAAAACAAATAATTGAAAAATAAAATTGAACTTACCATCAACTTGCACATTGTAATGAGATTCCAAATATTTTTGTCTGCATCAATTAAGATAGCCTTGGTAGTCATGACCATCTGGTGTGGATATGGTAAACTAGTTAATCAATGGATGTCTACGGGCTCCATGCCGAATGAAATTATATGATTAGTTAGAGGGACGTTAAACCTTTTGTCTTCATGGTCATAAGAATTGATCAGGTAATCAAGGATAAGAGCGTTTGTTTCAAATTGGGGCATGTTGACAAGCCCCATGAATTGTGTTTTCTACATCCAGTCTTTAGGTGTTTCTTTGAGTTTCATTAGTGCAGTGATTTGAGGGCACATGAGATTTTTGTACTACAATTTGGGGGCAGTTATAGGAGTGGTTGTGGAACTATCCATTGTTGAAAAGTTACACAAGAGGGAGGGGCCGAAGGGTGGGTCAATTGCAGGTTTGGGCACATTGGTTGTTGTGGGTGCTAGGTTGTGAGAGTGCTATAGATTCATAGAAGTTTTGTGAAAAAGTAAAGAAATGAAGACCATAGTGATATATAGAGGTCTAGGGTTCCTAGTTAGGACATGTGGTGAAAAATGATAGGTGGAGAGATTCGAGGACACATGTGTTGAAGATGGTTATTCAACAGACAAAAATGATGATAAAAAGGGAATGGTTTAGGATATGTTGCATGTCAATCATGTATATATGGCCAAGATAATGACGTCCATTTTTCTAACTTTGTTTGAGAGGAGCATCTAACCATAGTAATGATGACCATCTAGGATTAGAAGAGACAACCACAAAAGATATTTTTTTGTTCTAGGGAAAGAAAACTCAACAGAGAGGCGACCATCTTATCCCTATGTTGCACATCTTATAGTGTAGATACAACCAAAACAATGAAATTTGTTTGACTAATCATTTGTAGGATGAACATATATCATGGACCATTCAATCCATATGCCACACTATAAGACAACTAAACAAATGACATCCATCTAACCCAAGGTGATCCAAACCCGTTTCATCTAATGTTAAGTTGATGGATGACCACCCAATAGATGTCTAATATAACATGCTCAACATCCATCTAACTACAATCCAAAAACCTTGTAAAACCCTAGAAAAAACATATCCTAGAATTTGTAATGAAACATATCAAATTGACTTTGTAATGAAACATAGTTTTGGAAATATGCAGCATATCGAATCAACTTTGGGATGGTTTAGGATATGCCACACATCTAATCGTGTAGAGATGACCAAGATAATGATGTCCATATGACTAACTTTTTTTTTGAGATGAGTGTCTAACCATAGTAATGACGATGTTGTCCGAGATTGGAAGAGATGGCCATAGAAGAGACATTTTTTTATTCTAGGAAGAGATCCAAAAGGAGATGACCATCCAATCTATATGCCACACATCTTATAGTGTAGAGATGGCCAAGACAATGAAAGCAAAATGACTAATCGTGTGTAAGGCAGCATCTAACATGGACCATCCAATCCATATGCCACACATTTGATCGTGTAGAGATGACTGTTGGGCCCCAAAATATTGGCTAAGTGCCAAAGGGAACATGTGTGTGAGGCTAGGAATAAGAAGGGAACATGGGGAAAGCGTGTAGGACAAGGGTTTAAGAAGGATTTAGGAGAAACCAGGGTGCGCGTAAGGCAAGACAAAGGATCTAAGGATTTATGCATTTTTAGCATTCCAAGAGGCACTTGAGGAAAAACATGACCTGACTAGGCATGCTGAATGGATAAGGTGACATCCTGGAGGCTTGGTGGTCAAGGAAAGAATATTCCATGCATGGAAGGTTCTCGAAAGACATCATTGTAGAAAGTGGAGAGCTCGGAACAAAATAAACATGCTCCATTGGAGGACCACATGGACACTTGGAAAGCGATCTACTCCTAAAGGAAGGCATGGCGGTGGGTGATAAACCTATTTATAGAGATTCTCTAGAGCAAGGAAGACACACCTAAATGGAGAAGAAGCCGACAGACAGTAGGTGCGAGATCATAAGGGAATGCATCAAGAGTATGATGTTGCAGTAAGGCTAGGATTTAGAGCATTAGTGTTAAGGGGTATAATGGATGTAATAGGCCTCTGTATGGTGTCAAAAATATGTAATAAGGGATGAAATGGGAGGGCTTAGTTAGAATATCACACCAGGGAGGATCTGCAGGATATAAGTCTGAAGTATTTTGTTATTATTTAGTTATGACCCTTTTTGAATGTAATGTGGTTACTGATATTGTGATCAATATGAATATATGGCTCTATTATGAATATCTAGTTCATGGGTGCAAACCCTAGTGTCTCTTCTTCATGTTATGAATTAGATATGTTCTTTATATAATGTTTCTCTTGTTATTTACATGGGTATATAGATGTAATAGCTCATCCGATGCTTTCAGAATGAGTGCATGAACATTTACTTTTCTGCATCTAATTTTCTATCAATGGCAAGATCTTCTCACAATGCTCACATAAAGGAGGGGCTCGATGCCCGTGCATGCCTTGGGTGAGTGCCCAATGACCAGCGGGTGATAACCCAAAGACGCTTGATGGGATTAGAAATTTGTATTGAGAGTACATAAAAATGACTACATCTTGGTTCTATTTCGGGACCTCTTTTTGAAGCTATTGTGAGAATGATGTGTGATGATGAAGCACTTGACCTTAGACAATGTTGAAGCATGGTTTAAGAGCACTGAGAGAAGATTTTGCTTAGATATTTAGTCTTGGACCTAAGTTTTATGCATGAAAATAGGTAGAAGAACACCTATATCGTGAGTTGTATGAGACCTTTTTGTTGCTTTCCAATAGAGTTGTATGAATGGATTTCCACGTATGTATCTAGATCAAGATGGTACTATAGATCTCATGTTTGGACCCTTGAGGAGTATCGAGGATAAATTATGATGATCTAACTTGGACATGTGTTGTTGATCATTGGTGGAAGAGAGTGCTAACTAGTTATACCTTGGAATATGTTATTTCTACGTATTCTTGTCCTGAGGTTGCGAATTTGAATTCTTAAAGGAACCTAGAGGATTATTTCTATACGCTATCCCTTTATCTATGAAGATCATGTTTATTACCTTGATTTTGGAAGCATTTTCTATGGCTGGATAAGATTCTTTGAGCATCGGACGAGGAAGCTAGGGTGGAGGAAGATGGAAGACATTGTGGCTGAAAAAGAAAGAGAAGAGAGAATACTCAAGTATTGTGAAGCACATGAAAGGGAGATGGCTAGACAACGTGAGGTTATGGGAGTGATGGATTTATGGAGGTATACGTTGCTGGAAGGAATTGAGGCTCACACGAGAGGACGTGGTGCACGAGAAGTGTGTGCTACCCCATCTTAGCAAGTGCGGAAGGGAGATCCCTTTAGCTTCTGATGAGATTTCTTTTCTTGGAGAAGGGAGATATATCGGCATGCATACGAATCTGCTTGGTGACTAACCCCCAGTGCTTAGTTTTCAAAATCAAGAGATAAGTATTGCTAACATAGTTGGTATTGGTGGGAGTGACCGATTTACACCCAGGAGAATTAGTTTTTCATTTAGTACATCTATGACTGCACAACCATTTCCTGTGTTTGGAGGAATATTTTCTGGAATGACATTTGGGAAAAGTGTGACTACACAAAGCTTGGGTATCATGTCTAGGAGTGGTGTGAGACACACATTTGGTGGTGGTACAATATCACAAACTATTGGTGCATAGTTCAGTTGGACATTGGGAACACTAGGCGCAACCACTTCAGGCCCTTTACTGGTTACATGAGGTGGATCTAGTGGTATAGGAGCTGGAGGACCTAGTGGACCTAGTGGATCTGGAGGATCTGGTGGGTGAGGTGGGACATGACTCTGGTGGATCTAGTGGTGGAGGTAACACTATAAGGAATCAAAGTTCTAGATCAGGTGGACAAGTACCTCAACCACCTTAGCAAGTGTTATTCAAGATGTCTTTACACCTACCAAACTAAAAAGGTGTTGAGGATGCTGCAAAACATGTACACAAGTTTGAACTACTATGGCGCGTGAAGGGGATCACTACCCCCAAAGCAGAAGGCAATTCAGTTTGTAACGATGTTGCAAGGAAACACACATAGTTGTTACTCAAAAGTATGACCCCATTAAGACAATGGTGGATTACACCGTGCTACATAATTCCTTCTTTTTTGAATTTCATATCCTTGAGTTTGAATATAAGAGCATTAGCACGTTGAAGGAGATTCAACAAGGAATGGAAGAGAGTGTGTGGGAGTATGACACATATTTCAAGACTCTCTTATCAAAGCTATCCTATGATATTCACCCCTCTCAACATGCTCAGTGGTTTGTTGGAGGATTGATAACACCATTTAGGAGAGCACTTTCACACAAGACTTTCACGAGATCTGCGCGAGGCCTTGGAAGCTACCCTGTGTGATGAGGTTGTTGGAAGCATAGATACCGGTGTTAGCCCCTTCCTTGAGGCTCAAATTTCTGCAATGGTGAAGCAACTAGAGAAGTTATCTGTGAACTTGGTGCATGAGACTCATAGTGGTCTATGGTGCATGGATTGTGAGGTAGAGGGGCATATAAAGGATAATTTCCCTAGAATATCGATACGCGCCATGACATTGGATTGTAAAATTTTCCATGAATATCATGATGTTAGTAGATTCCCACTATTGCAGCATGCGATCCATAAGAATGTGTCTTGTTACTACAACATTTGTAGCTCTAATACTCATGACACCAAGGATTATAGACTGATTGACCACATACATGATGCCATTGACATTGGTGTGTGCCAGACTAGCCTCACGAACAATTCAAAGGGTGAGGGGCATCATTATGAAGGATGCATGGATGGTGGGGCATGTGGAAGAGGTTTCAGAGGAGTATTTTGTGGTCGCGGAAAATGAAAAGGAGGAAGAAGTGAGTTCTTGCGTGGAACTGTTACAATTGTGGGTCTATAGAGAACTATAAGCGTGAATGCCCGATCTACTACCATGTTTGTGGTGTAAAAAGAAGCACAAGTATGAGGAGATCCCAGAGTTATTTGAGCACATGACCCAAAGAACACCAGAAATAAAAAGTGCTAAGATGATAAGTGTGAGGAAGGTCGATTCACAATGGATGCCAAGGGTGGTGCGCAAGTCGAGCTAGAACCAAGTACTAGTTCTGACATGAAGCGAGGCTATGCGTGTGAGGGAAGTACCAAGGAAAAGACCCTTTGGTTGTTAGAGAAGAGGTGGTACATGGAAAGTATCCGGACCCTACTCATCATAAAGAAGTGTATCAAGAAACTATGGATGTGATTTGAATCCTTCAGGAGAGATCCAATGCCTGAAAGAGCAATCAAGATAGTTAGAGAAAAGGAAGAATGTTGAGGCTCCATAAAAGGATCTGGATGAGGTTAGAGAAGTATGCAAGATGTTGAGGCAAGAGAATATCATTCCCTTGCTAAGAGAGTGGTTACAAGAGAAGGTACCGCACATTAGAGAAGGACATGAAAGGTAGGTTTGCATGCTAACCTTCCTCCCCACAACCTTGATTATGACAAGGAGATTACCTTGAATTTTGTTGTAGATGGGTGGCTTTTGAGCAATATTTTGATTGACATGGGTGTGGAGGTCAATGTTCTCACCCTAGATGCATGGCATCAAATGGGAAGGCCCCATTACAACCATCTTCAAATGTGTTGTATATGGCTAACAAGATAAAGGAAATGCCCATTGGTGTCTTGAAGGATGTTCTTTATCACTATCCAAGGGGAAAAATTCACTAAGGATTTTAAATTCTTAGTGCTAGCCAAGGTAGACAACTTTCTAGCATTACTTGGGTGCCCTTGGTGTTACAAGAATAATGTTGACCTAAGGTTCAATAAGGGATACATAAGTTTTGAAAACAAGGAGGAGCGGGTCATCATCCCCTTAACCAATGGAAAATCAGCACCATATACTGAGCCCTTGGGAGAAGAAGTTCTCGACAAGATCTATGTGCACTCTATCAGGGACCTTGAGGTGATTCACCCTATAGAGGGAGTTATTCAATTTGAAGATGCTCAGTCCATGAGTGATACAACTAGTGTGGCATGTGACAATTGGGCACATGGGACTTATAAGTTAATTGGGAAATAGCTAAGAGGATCTGTGATAAGGGTAACGAAGGCATGCTCAATCAGGTGCATGGGAGGGAAGAGGTTGTCAAGTTACTCCGGAGGGGCCAACCCTGATGATTTCTTAGGAAATGGAGGATCAATGGAGAAATGACGTCGAAAGAAGAAGGATTCTCAACTATAACTTACTTGGGACCACAGTGTGTTGGTGGGAAACACACCATGATAGCCTTCTAGAGTGGCGTGAGGTGAGAATCACGTTCTCTGTTAGGTTCTCCTAAATCAATTCCCCCACTGCAATACAAGACTACCATGGGAAAGAGCCCATCTCGTTTCACATCCAAGCATGTGAGAAAACATGGATGGAAGGCTAGAGGCCTTACCACCTTATTTATGGGTACATAAGTTGTATTCCACCTTGTAAGGTTGTGCACACACATGATATATTCATTGAGAGATGCACCATCGAACAATAAATTGTGAGGATCGAGAGATAGCCTTCTTTAAGATTTTGAGTATCAAAGTACTAAACCATCAGTGGATAGGGTGTTGTAGGTTGTTAAGCACCTAACGATGGGATATTTTGCCATATGGTAAAAGATAGGATATTGAATTTATTGGGTGAACCTATTTTAGAACCATGCTTGATGAAGAATAGTCGAGAAGAGATGAAATATGAGCATGCATGCATGGAGAAAGAAAAGGGAAAGATGGTCTATGTGATAGATGGTGAAGAGATGGAGAGTTTGGATGTTAACCATATTGAAGTACGCATGAAGTTATTGATAGTTCCGATAAGAAAGTGCGTGCATACCATGAACCCCTAAAAATAAATAAGGTTAACATTGGTTCAGAGGCTAAACCAAAGGAGGCCACTATTGGAGACTATTGGTCAGAGAAGGAAGTCTTGGAGATCATTTATCTATTGCGTGAGTTTCAGGATTTATTTCCACATGGGTAATATGAGCTTAAATGCATTTATCATTCCTTAGGGAGATGAACTATCAAGTTGAAAGAAGGTGTGCGCCCGATCCGGAAGAATCCTTATCAAATGAATTCAAATCTTCGCGTCAAGGTTAAGGAGGAGATAGATAAAATGATCGCTTCGAGCATCATTGAAGCTATGGAGGAATCATAATGGGTACGCCCCATGGTCATCAATATAAAAAAGGATGGAATGATAAGGATATGTTGACTACGAGGGACTGAATGCAAAGTGTGTGTCATTGACCCTTTTCCAACCCCCCTTTCGGAGAAATGTTGGAAGGAGTAGATGGGCACGAAATCTATTCCTTCACAGATGGATTCTTAGGATTCCATCAAGTTAGAATTGATAAATAAGACCAAGTGAAGATAAGTTTCTCCACTGAATGGGGAAGTTTTTCCTATATGGTCATGCTTTTTGGACTAAAGAACGTGTCGACTATTTTTTCAGCACATAGTATTCCAAGCATTTTAAGATTTTATCCATAAGTTTACGAAGTCTACCTTGATGGACTGATAGGTTATGGAGCTCATTTTCATGTGTGAAAGTGTTGAAGACTATACACTAAAGTATACACTTTCATGTATCCTAACATGGGTTGATAAATGGGACTAAGGAGGCCCTCGAGGGGGTCAAAGGGAGTTGAAGAAGATTTGTAGAGGTAGTTGGGAGTTTCAAAAAAAAAAATTTTAGGCTTAAAATTTTTGGCCTCAAAAATGCACCCGACATATCAGAAACATGCTTTTCTCTCATATGCGAGTTTTTTGACCCATAGGTTTATGGGACTGAGTTTTGCAATGGTTTTGATACCACGGTTTTGTAAATTGAAGCTAAGGGTTGTCTATTTATATGGTCTTATGCATTATGATAGATGAAAATAAGCAAATGTATTGCAGATGTGTTTTGAATTTGGGTGTGAATTTGTAGAGTTTTTTTGAGCATAGCTCAAACGGATCCGGTATTGATTGAGAGATGATGGCTTGTAATAAAATATGAGCAAGTGATTCTTGGTGGATGTAGCCCAAATTGGGTGAACCACGTTAAAACCATCTCTTTGTGTTGTGAGAGCAATTTTATTTGAGATCTCGTAATAATTTGCATATTAGTTTCTCTTTGTTGCATTAGCATTCTGTGAGGGATTATTCCGCATATTTTATCCCTTATTTCCTAACAATGACCTGATGACTAGACATATGAGCTAGTGAAAGACCATTGTGAGAATTTGAGGTTGATGTTTAAGAGATGTTTGTAGTTGAGGATATCCCTCAACATTAAGAAGTGTGTTTTGCTACTCAATTTTGGACCCTATTGGGGCATATCATATGCAAGGAAGGTTTTTTGGTGGATCCCACCAAAGTTTCTTATTATTGTGGGGTTGGGGAGCCTACCAATCAAAGCGTAGTGTGATTCCTTGGGCATACGAGGATACTACCGGAAGTTTATCAAGGGTATGCCAAAATTTCCACACCATTGGAGAAGTTATTAAAACACAAGAGTGCCTTTCACTAGGGGAGAGGCACAAGATGATGTTTGACACTTTGAAGGATAAACTTGTCATTGTACCCATATTATGGTTTCCCTCTTGGGATAAACCTTTCCACGTGCATGTTGATGCCTCAAGGACAACCATTGGAGTAGTCCTAGCACAACCTGGAGAAGGGATTATTGATCACCCCCTTTGCTTTGCAAGTAGGAAGTTGACACCGGTAAATAGAACTACACCACTACTAAGCGTGAAGCACTTTTGATGATCTACGCGTTGCATAAATTTAGGCAGTATCTACTGGAAACACCTTTCATATTTTACATAGATCACATGGCCTTGAAGTACTTGGTGAACAAGCCCATTTTGCAAGGGTGCATATGTCGGTGGGTCCTGTTGTTTCAGGAATTTAAGTTTAGAGTGGTTATGAAGCTAGGAAAAAGTAACTCAGGCCCGACCATTTGTCAAGAATTGACTCAGGTGAGGATGCGCAGAGCATTGAGGATGCTATGCTAGACGCGTAACTGTTTATATTGCAGTGTGCTCCCTCTAACTTATAAGATATTGTTTTGTTTCTCAAAATGGGTGTGGTGCCAGAAGGAATGAAATATTTTGAAAGAAAATAGTTAGCTATATGTGCCATGCCCTACATGATAATTAGCGAAGACTTATATAAGTTAGGTCATGATGAGGTTTTGTGTCGATGTGTGTTAGAACATGAGCGCGTTGCAATCATGGAAGAAGCACATGGTGGGATTGTAGGAGGGCACTATGCAGGGAATGCCACAAGTAGAAGATCCTCTTGGAAGGGATTTGGTGGGAAAGTATATACCAGGATTGCATTGAGTTTTGCAAGGCTGTGACCATTGTCAACACCTTGAAAGCTAGGAAAAAGGGATGAGATACCCTTGAGACCTATATCAAATGTAGATCCATTTGAAAAATGAGCTATTGATTTTGTAGGACCAATTTCACCTACCGCACGAAGGACTGGATCATGCTACATCATTACTTGTATTGATTACTTAACAAGGTGGGCAGCGTTAGTGCCTACAAGGGACTTGTACATCACTTGACAACTACTAGATTCTTATGGGAGAACATAATTAGTAGGTATGGATGTCCCTTAAGCTTGAATAGTGATATGGGTACACATTTTTTGAACGAAACACTAAGGATTTTGTTGGAAAAGTTCATGGTGGCCCATCATAAGACTACCCTATATCATCCACAAGTTAATGGAACTACTTAAGCATTTAAATAAATTATGAGTCACACGTTAACTAAAATTTGTGATGTGGGAAGACAAGATTGGGATGACAAGGTATCATCTATTCTATGGGCATATAGAATAACCTAAAAAGATTAAACAAGGACACACCATTTTAGTAGGTTTTTGGCATGACGGCTATTTTACCAGTTGAATTTATGCTACCATCATTATGTATTACGCACACATGAGGGTTAGCTAATGACCAAGCAATTTCAAGAGCACATGGAGAAGTTAATGTAGCTAGATGAAAGGTGATCACTTGCTAGATGGAGTCAAAAGACTGAAAAGGCACGAAAAAATCATGGCATGATTGTCATATTAAGAATAAACAATTTGAGGTTGGGCAGATGGTCTTACTTTATGAATCCAAATTTATGTGTCATCCTAGGAAAGTGAAAGTCCATTGGTTAGGGCCATATATAATCTCGTACATCCTTGATTCAAGAACTTTTCAGTTATAAGCGCTGGATGGAACACGGTTATGAGGCCATTTCAATGGGAGTAGGCTAAAGCCCTACTATAAATAAGTCTTCCTTGTGTTTGTAAATAAGGCAATATTGCCATTTATCCTAGGATTTCCTTTTATGTATTTTCTTTTCCTTGTGTTTCCCTTTCTCATTGCTTGTTCCCTTCTTTTTGTGTTGTTTTGCGCACCTTGTGCACTAGTAACCACTTATTACTTTCAAAAGGTTGTGTATGCATAGAGGAATGTGCATCTATTTTAGTGTGGGGTGGAGTAGTGTGAAGTAAAATGGAATTTGGTAGTGGAAGTTGTGTTTCAATGGCCCAAATTGAAGGATAAAAAGCACGTAAGGTAGGAGAGCACATGTGGAAAAGGTGGACATAAGGAATTTTGGTGTCAGGATAGCTTTATAAAGACCACGTATAAAGGATGAGAAGTGCATGAACAACATGAGGTAGGCGAGGGAAAAATCAAGTTAAGGATAGAAGAAGTGCCTTTAGCACTGCAAGTGCACGTGTAAGAGTCTTCGGTCAATAAGGATTTTTACATTCCAGAAGGTTATAGAGATTTTTCATTCAAGATTGTGTGTGTGGGTTAGAGCGCTTAAGATCGGTTTTAGTTGAAAATGCCACATTTAATGATAAGTACGTTGGTAGGTGGCATGGCATTTATCATAGGAGATGAGAAAAAGCTATAAGTAAAAGGTTAGGCACATTATTGTTTACCTTTCTATTATGATATTGAAGAGCTCTTGTAAACTAGGGCATCTGTAAATAAATATTTGTGCGAAGGAGGAATTGTGAAATTTGAGTGTGTGACTAGTGTGATTTGCAAACTAGAGTGGAAGGAGTACATGGGCATAGGGAAGAAGGGTTTAAAAGAGTACACCATCTTGTGGAAGGGTTTTTGTGTTAGGGTTCTGTAGCTAGGGCACGGGAGTAAAGGGATTCTTTGTGAAGTTGAGCCAAAAATTTGAGCAGAGAAAGAAGAGGAGCAAGGAAGAGTTTATTTTTAACCTCGACAAGAAAATGGCACCAAAGATAACAACCATCTCACCTAAGAAGGGCAAGGGAAAGGGGAAATAAACTGCCACCACCAGCTTCAATGAGGAATGGTATGCAAAGATGTAATACCCAGATGGAGTGTTTCTTAGAAAATAATGGGTATCCCATGTAAGGAAGATGGCCATGAGCGATTACAACCATCACACAAGCACCACAAAGAAGGAGATGGCATTAGAACTGGTTCGCTGACTAGATAAAAGGACACCAGAAGGAATTTCGATCTATGATGATGAGGTGAAGGTAAAGTTGGAGAAGGCTGGGTTACTTCTAACTTTATGAGTTTCCCTACTTTGGAAAACCTAAGTGACTATACCAATGGTTGATGTCGTGCATACATGAGGAACACTTCTACTTCACGAGCCACAGAATGCACATAACCCCTTAACTAATATCTAAGTTTATTGGCCTTGTCTACGAAGGGAGCCACTGGATGATGACTTGGAGGATAAGGAAGCTATTAAGGAGATAACCTAAGCGTATGATTATAAGAAGGGCTTGTGCTACTTCGATATTTCAGATATCTTCGACCCAGTGATGAGGATGGTCACATGCTTGGTATTAAGGCTAAACAACAAGAGAGGTACATAGATAAACAAGGCTTGGTTGAATGTGTGTTGGAGGATTTCAGAAGGAACCATCTATAACTTGATCGCTTTCATTCCAAAATAAATTATCAATCTTTGCTTGCATGAAAGAGAGAAGATCATGTTTGGGAATGTCTCCTCCTTGTTATTATGTTTTCAAATATTGGAGTTCCTAATGGGACAGAGAAGTTTGTATGGGAGTATCTAGATGAATATCCTTCCCCGCGAAGATATTTGAAAAGTACCCTTATGACACCATGACGGTCGCCCACAAGGCGCACCTGGAGAAATGGTACAAGAGGATGTGACACATTCGGGGTGGAATGGAGGATACCCAAACAATTACAAGTGCTAGTCTATGGAGAGGCTGATTTTTCTATTTACTAACATTTTGCATTGGTAGATTTATATTGTGAGATGAAACCAAGAGTCCATGGTGCAAACTGTCTTTCTCTTTCACTATGCAATACTTTCAAGCAGGGGTTAATCACTTTAAAGAAGAAAAATACTAAGGTTCAACCTCAACAAGGTATCTTGGGACCACCACAACCTATAAAGGAAGTTGGTATATCCAAAGAAGCTCACTTATGTGGAGAAGTATGTCTCCCATGAGGTGTGCATGATGAAACCGGTGATTCTACCAATTGTTGGAAGGACTACGAAACAAGGGTATACCTATGGATTAGGCCCAAGTATGAGAAGGGAGCCTACTTAGAGAGTGATGTCTCCATCTTAGAAGACCCCACTAGAAGAAAGAAGGTCATGCCAAGAAAGAGGGAGAGGGAAGAGGCTACTGAAGAAGAAGGTGCCAAGTGTACAAACAATATAATCGATGGGCACGTAGGAGTTAGGCATGAAGTTAAGTACATAAGCACAAAGCGGAAGAAGTCCCCCACTAAGGAAAAGGAAAAATCACCTGAGGAAGAGGTGCTAGAGCAAGAAGAGCCTCCTACACAAGAAGAATTGCCAAGGAAGGAGTCACTTGCAAAAGAAGAAGAAAGGGAGGAGTCTCTTATACTAGAATCACCAGTTAGGAAGAAGTAAAAGGTAGTAGATAAGTTTAACTCGGAAGAAATAGGGAGCTTGGAGGTCTACATATGTGAAAGGGATGATGATGAGAATGAAGAGGCTCAAGACCATCTGGTGTATGATGTGCATGACTACGAAGAAAAATAAAATGAAGAAAAGGATGGAGAAGAGGAAGGCACTCAAGGAAAAGGGGAAAGTGAGGAAGTAAATAGAAAGGATTAAAGGACCCCAAGCCTCACCAAGGAGTAGATAAAAGAGACCACAAAAAGAGAAGTAACAAGAATAATAAAGGAGTTAGTGGAGTAGGAAGTGGAGTGAAGCATTGATGAGATACTCAAGGAGATAGAAGAGGAAAGTGTAGGAAAAGAGTATGGGAGCATGGGCGGAGATCCCAGCTTAGTAGTAAGCTTTCCAAAGGTAGCACACATAGGAGGGAAGAGCATGGTAGTGGTGTAGGAGTAGGGGATGAGTTACATAAATGATCCAAGTAAGGTACTATGCGCATGCTTCCAAAGTATCGTACCTACAGACCAACTCCTTGCATGGTCTTCATTCGAAGAAGAAGGTGTGTACCCACGAATGAGGAAGATGTTATCTTGGGCATTTGAGTCCCATGTTGATGAGCTTGAGTTTGAGGTTAGTTAGGGAGCACTGATGAAGGTACCAGAGAATAAAGGAATAAACCCACTGGTAAATGCTCAACAATTATCAGATGAGCAAGTATGTAACACCCTCAACAAGGTATCAGTTGAGGTTGAGGTGAGGTTGTTTAGAAGGAATGATAGGGTAAGATTCCTAGAAGAAGAACTGGAGAAGAAGAAGGAGGAACTCATTGAGAAGAGAAAGGATTTGAAGCAGGAAGAGTTGATCAACACATAGTTAAGGTATGAACTAAGGAAGAAAAGGTGAAGGTGTGAGAGGTGTACAAGAAAATTGAAATGATCATGGATGCCATTATCCTGAAACACCCAAACCTAGCACCACCTGAGTAGAAATACGAGTCAACCTTACAATGCTTGGAAGACTTAACCCACATCCTTACCATGGAGAGGTGGTCACTCACTCTAGAATCAACAGAAGAGGCATTGGTGCACCAAAAGGAGGAAGAGAAGCTAAATATTGGGGAGATAGTGACATGTTATTATGAACTCCTTGCTGCTATATAAACTAACACACGCATGGTTAAGACCGTGTATGATAACTATGCTAATAGGGATAGAGTAACAAGTATATTAGTTGCTACACATGAGGTGGATTTGAAGGAATTCCAAGAAAAGAACAAAGGAAACAGGGAAGAGTGGGATAAGATCCTAGCTAAGGTTGAAAAGAAGATGGAAGTAATCAAAACCTTGTGAGGTTTGGTCAAGAATCGACTCAAGGAGTTGTACCCCTAGGTCACGCGAAGAATGGATGCACTTGACGACCTTAGAAAATAGCTGGAGGGGATTGTTGATACGTTGAACGCTAAGGGAGATGAACTGAGTTTTGAAGAGGTGAGCGCTCTAGTGGGCGACCTACTCCAACAGGCGCAGGGTGAAGTAAATGCAGGGAGAAAATTGAGGCAATAATGAGGAAGGAGTTCCCACTCCTTTTACAACAATAACAACATTCTTCATTCTTCATTCTTCCATTTCTCATTCTTCATTCCTTCATTCTTTATTCAAATTGTCTAAGTCCTACCATTCTTTATTCTTTGGAGGATTAGTATGTTTCCGAGGATGGAGAACAAGCTTAGTGTGGGGTGATGTTGGGACTCAAAGTATGGGCTGAGTTCCAAAGGTGCACGAGGCCAAAAAGAATAAGGGTGTGTGGGGGAAAGCAAACAGGATAAGGGTTTAAGAAGGGTTTAGAAGAAACCGGTGTGCGCGCGTAAGGCATGACAAAGGATCTAAGGAATTATCCATTTTTAGCATTCCAAGAGGTACTTGAGGAAAAATGTGACCCGACTAGGCATGCTGAATGGATAAGGTGACAACTGGAGGCTTGGTGCTCAAGGAAATAATATTCCATGCATGGAAGGTTCTCGAAAGACATCATCATGAAAGTGGGCGCTCGGAACACAATAAGCATGATCCATTGGAGGACCACATGGACACTTGGAAAACAATCTAATCCTTAAGAAAGGCATGGCAATGGGTGTTAAACCTATTTATAGAGATGCTCTAGAGCAAGGAAGACACACTTGAATGGAGAAGAAGTGGATGACAATAGGTGCGAGATCATAAGGGAATGCATCAAGAGTATGATGTTGTAGTAAGGCTAGGATTTAGAGAATTAGTGTTAAGGGGTATAATGGATGTAATAGGCCTCTGTATGGTGTTAGAATATGTAATAAGGGATGAACTAGGAGGGATTAGTTAGAATATCACACCAGGGAGGATCTGCAAGAGATAAGTCTGAAGTCTTTTGTTATGTATGGTTTATTATGACCCTTTTTGAATGTAATGTGGTTACTGATACTATGATCAATATGAATATATGGCTCTATTTTGAATATTTGGTTTATGGGTGCAAAACCTAGTGTCTATTCTTCATGTTATGAGTGAAAGCGCAAGAACAAATGATTTACACAGGAAATAACACAAAATAATATTATATTTTCTATATGTTTCACACAATACAATAGCCTAATATATAGGCTGGAGTTTCCCTAGAATATAGGAAACTAACACAACTACATATCTTACCAACTTCCTATATATGTGAGTTGTTATAACTCACTCACCAATATACATGTACGTGATTATAAATCACTTTACAAATATGAATAAGAGAGCACTAATAAATTAATTCCTAACATTCCCCCCCTTAGTGCGAACATGGGGAAAACCTGCCTTTGTACTTGCACCTGCTCATGATCTGGTGATTTTCACAGGATGATCACAAACCTCAGGGATGGTTTTGCAAACGGTTGACCACAAACCGAGAATGGTGGTTTTGCAATTGGTTTACCACAAACCACAAAGTGATGGTTTTGCAAATGGATTACCAACAACCAAGAATGGTGGTTTTGCTATTGGTTTACCACAAACCACAAATGAAGGTTTTCAAGTGGTTTACCTACAACCACATCATGATATGCAAAGTACTATCATCGGCCCTCATCACATTTCACTGTAGGGAATAACATAGGAAATTCTGCTGACATCGTTGCTCATACATACATAGAAAAACTGACATACTGGAAATGGAACATTAGATCATGTTCCCCCCTCAATGTGAAATTTCCACTTATTCAATCACGAACACGCAAAATTAAACAGAACGACTCGGAACTATGACAAGAAGCACACGACACAAGCGAAAGCAAATACACCATAAAAATGTCACCAAACCATCTCAGGCGGCCCGTCGTTGGCGCATCGACGAGAGGTCGCTAAATGACCTCCAACCTCCGTTTGCCTCCCGCCTCCGGTAGATGGCTGCTAACTCAGCCGGATGTGACAATGAGACTTAATAACATGCCTTGAACGTCGGATTCCACCGAAAATGCGTTCGTAAGGCAATTTTTTTTTTTTTAAATTTTGACAATTTTCCTAATAATCACCTAAATGACGATAACAAAATGACACAAATATATTTTTGACACTTTGACTTTGACTATTTTGACAAAGACTAATGACTCAATTTTTGACTTCTGACTCGAATTTGAGAGGACAACATTTGACTTTGACTCTTTAAATGACTTGTGACACTTGACAACACTACAAATTTGACTATAACTGTTAATTATAATACAAGCTTTACTCTTAAAATATGAATAACAATATTAATGGACTATAGCACATGACACACTAAAATCTTAATACATAGGTGGGAGGACATGATTATATTGATCAACTAATTTAAAAAAACGGAAGACCTATTTTAATTTAAAAAGTAATCGACTTTATTACTTTTTAAATAACATTAATACCCAATTTTCCTACGTCTAAGGGATACGTAATTGACAATGTTTGACTTAAAAATAAATATGAAACTCTAATCGGATCTCAAACATATAGAAACTTTAAATCTAAGAAATTATAATATCTAAACCGACCACAACACATTAAACGAACAATCAAATTCAAAGACTACTATCAATATGAAATCAGAAATGGAATACCGATGCTATCTGACTGTGTATGGCAAGAAAAGTGTCGAGATTTTTCCATCTCGTTCAAAGAAAATGTCTGACAACAATATCACCGAGAGATCTTTAACATGTCACAGTTGATTCTCCCGCTTAATGCATTTGAAAAGTCTTTGAGAATCAAATCATGCATATCAAGATTACAACTAAGTCGAGTGGGCCACTTAACGTCACATGCTGCCATATGTGGATGATCATGATCTATCAAAATGCTAGTCTGGAAGATTGGTCAAATATTTGATTAAATGAACTTGCATGCCACAGAATTAATTGACTGTTGGGCCACACATTGATCTGGTTTGCGAATGGTGACGGATTTGAAACATATATGCCAGACAATAACAAAAAATAAGATTTCTCACAGATGCTTGCAGGTCGATATCAAAGCTAACTCGCATATTTCATGGCTGGAACAAGTTCGACATTAACAAATATGGAGGATATCAATGCAGGCTTCTGCAGAATGGATGCACAACATAATCAGATTGATGCACTGAAGATCATATTAATCACCTCTTGGATTGCGAGCCTGTATGAACTATTCATTACAAATGATATATGCCCGACTAATCTACATAACTGTCACCTGAGTTCCAACACACTTCTCACAAATAATTTGTGCTAAAACAAGCATACATAGGTTGAATCTGATCCAATCCACTTTGATCTACAACTCACAGCAGACAACTCTCATCTCGCTCAAAACCAAATGAAAGCGTGACATGCATTTACACAGAAATAACACAAAATAATATTATATTTTCTATATGTTTCACACAATACAATAGCCTAATATATATGGAGTTTCCCTAGAATGTAGGAAACTAACACAACTACATATCTTACCAACTTCCTATATATGTGAGTTTATAACTCACTCATTAATATACATGTACGTGATTATAAATCACTTTACAAATATGAATAAGAGAGCACTAATAAATCAATTCCTAACAATGAGTTATATATGTTCTTTATATAATGTTTCTCTTGTTATTTACATGGGCATATAGATGTAATAGCTCATCTAATGCTTTCAGAACGAGTGCATGAAAATTTACTTTTCTGCATCTAATTTTCTATCAATGGTAAGATCTTCTCCCAATGCTCACATAAAGGAGGGGCTCGACGCCCACATGTGTCTCGGGTGAGCACCCAATGCCCATTGGGTGATAGGTGGCGTGTAGTGGGATTAGATAGTTGTATTGAGAGTACATAAAAATGACTACACGACCAAACAAATGTCATCCGTATAACCTAGGGCCGTCTAAACTAGTGTCATCTAATGTTAAGTTGATAGATGACCACCCAACATATGTCCAATATAACTGTTGGACATCCATCTAACTCACATCCAATAGCCTTTCAAAACCCTTAAAATCTATGGCATATCAAATTGCCTTTGTAACAAAACATCTTTTTGGATATTCGCCATTTTTTCAAAAGTCGATTTTAAAGATTTGCTAAAATATTCTAAGTTTTTTTTAGAGGGGGTCTTAAAATGAACCTAGAATGACCAACCTTATTGGTCTTGGCTGACCTATATGGTTATGTAAGCTAGTTTCATGTATAAAAGTGCATTGTATTTTCTCATTTAAGGGAGTTGTGATGATGGGGATGTGAGCAAGCTAGAGGAAGTGAAAGGAGAGTTATAAGGGGTCAAGGGAAGAGATAAAAATATACATGAAGAGTTGAGAAGAGCATATGAACATGAATTAAAGGTCACATGACCTAATCAACATGATATGATGCAAGTTTGAGTGAAGTAGGATAAGAGTTTGTTTGAGAGGTTTTAGAGTGCATGGAGCTGAATTTGTGTCACAAATAGTTGTTTGAGAGACAATCCATAGGTGGTATTTATATTCAAGTGGTTGAGTTAGTTCTTGATCACCTTAGGGGGTTGTAGCCTCCTTATATGGTTGGTGTTTTGTATGGACAAAATTACACACTTTGAGTCATTATTTAGTCTCGGTCTCATACTACTATTCATATGGTTCTCAAGTGAAAAGAGTAATAATCAACCCATGTTGTTGGCCATTTTCATTGTTTTATGTTTTTACTTTCGATCTTGCACTCATACTTACCCAATCTATCTTGTCATACTTCAGTTTCACCTTTTCGGACTAGAGCGCCTAGCAAGACGCCAAAGACCAGTGCCCTCGTCCTCTCTCGGGTGCTTTTGTCCTCTTTACACTTTACTCTCACTTTTTGGGAACTTTCTAGCCATTTGAGATTCTTATATTTTTGGTGGTCAGCCTTTTCAAGGTTAATTACAAAATTAAAGCAAGAGAACCATATAAATATAAAGTTATGTGACCATAATGAGGGACCAAGCACTAAACACTTACTATCACCACCTAAGGTTACATCCATTAAAGGCATCTATAACTACATTTGCATCCATCTAGCTCCATCACAAGGCACAAAGGTTGGTTCATCTACATCACACTTCATAGGAGGGGAGTCTATTATTTCCATGCACACATTTATTACATTCTACATATAGTTACTTGTTTGCTACTTCATAAAGTGCAACTGACACAAGAACACCTAGGGAACAATCTTCACACACACACACACACCTAGAACTACAATGGGTCTAATATGTAGTGCAATACTCAGTGATAAGTTTATCCATTTTGCAACTGAGGACAATTTGACCCCTTCATATGTAATTTCCATTTTTTAGGGTTTTAATGCTTTATGCAGGGTTTCTACACTGATTCCTCATTATAGGTTTATGGTGAGATCTAATGAAGTGCAGCAACATTCATGTGATAGGAAGTGAACATAAGAGAACACTTAATAACACCTCAGAGGATGTTTCTTGGTCATTTCCACAAACTAGGGTGCCCAGATCTTAGACCAGGGCACCCACGGGATCTCCTATCCCTCTTTAGGTGCCCCAGACTAGGTAGACATTTCAAATATGTACTTTATAGGATCATGTGTGAATTTCTACTCCTCTTGTTATCCGGTCTCCACTGCGACACAATCCCGCGACATCATCAAATCATCTAGGGCCTTCTTAACCCTCTTTGCACATTAGGGTTTCCTATTTCATTTCTTGGGTGTACTTCAATATTTTATTACTTTGTTTATTCATTTATTTTACTACTCCTATAATATTCATATTATATTAGAATAATCTATTTTAGATAATTAATTTTTAAATAGGGGTTGGTGCTCCTTGTGGGATTGGTGTCTCACTAAATAAATCTTGTGTGATATGTAATATTCATACAAGTCATTTTTTGTGTAATATAATTAAAGGTTCAGTGGGTTTTCTTCCCCTTGAGGGTTTCCCACATTATATGTTGCATTATTTTGTTATCTCATGTTTCATTATTATGTGGATGGTGCATAAATTACTTTATGGTTTGATAAGATAACTAATGCGATCACATTGTTTAAATGGATGATATTTGGTTGCTTTGAATAATATATGCAAGTTAAGACAACTAAATTAATAGTTTGCAAAGACTAGTTTTCTCCCCTTAGTCTCTGTGAATCGAACACTTACATCATTGATCATTAATGTTCTCAAGGTGAAAGGATCAAGGATCATCACAATTGAATTCTATGGGAAAGTGCAAAAATTCATTCCATGTGATTGATTTTTCGGAAGGCATTAAAGTGTTTCATTGATTAGGAGTTTTGTTCAAGTGAAGGAAGACATCCTTCATTATTTTCAATTTTCCATTCATCAATTACTTCTCACTTATTCCCTTAGTGTACCTGGACAGGTCTGGTGGTTGATCATTCAAGAGGAGTCTTCTCACGGACAAAGAGGTCGAGTTCTTCATCAAGTGTCTATTAAATCACCTGGAGCATTAGTGATTCATGCTTATGAGATTATCCTCTTTATTTTCTTTCCTCCATTCTCCTCCTCTTCCTCTTCCTCTTTCTAGAATTCTATTTCTTTGTTATGGAGAATTTTTTTGTAAACAGCGACTTAAGTCACTTAAGGTTTCTATTTCTTCATTAGGGTTACACCTTAAGTTGAAAATTCACATAGGAAAGTCAAGATCCCATTTGATTTGGATATATATTGTAATGCTCTATCTATTCCAAAGGAGATCAATTTTTGCTCCTCTCTAGCAAACTACAATTCTTCTATCTTCTTGTCTTATATTCTCCTCTCCATCTCAACTACTAATCCAATAGAGCATTGTAATCCCGCACAACCAGGGAAATGATGAATCTTTTGATGAATATAATGCAGTTAAACTTTGTTTTGATTGTGTTGTTTATTTTTTTGTATATTGGTGTCTTCTCATCGTTAACTTGGAAGTATTATGGTTTGATGTCAATGAACTCAACTTTCTATTTATTAAATAAAAACCCTTCTTAGTTTCCCTTCTCTACATACACATGCATTTCCTCCACCTCATTTTGTACATGTGTTTAGTGGAGTATCCTATGTGATTCCTAGTCAAAAGTCCACCTTGATGGTTAGAGTAGTGTATATATTTCCTTGTTTTGAATAAATGGAGTTTCCCATTCCTAAACAAAGCTACCTAGTCCTAGAGCATTGGTGAAAGCCCCTAATTTCCCCTTGTGATAAATTACTTTTCCAATAGTTTTTGGTGCTCACCATCGTAATATTGTTTTTTCCTATACCCTATAACAAACCAAAAAATCCTAAAAATCAAATATACCAAAAATCCATAAAAAGTGAAAAATCAAAAATATCAAAAAAACATGAAACTAAATGCTTGAAATCCACTTATATTTTTAGTTGTGTCCTTTCACATTCTTGTTGTAGGTTTTCTCACAAGCTGTCTAAAAATAGATACACTAGATTGGATATATTTTGGAGGTATTTTTGATCCACAGTTTGAATATCTTCAAAGATCACAATATCATATCTAAAAAAATCAATATTACTTATCTCAAGTATCATCTCCATTTGGTACATTGAGTGACACAATAGGAAATACAATTGAGACTCCTTGCGAGTTTTTAGTTACACTAATGTTAGCTATTATTTCTCCCATAGAAGAAGAAGAAAAATAAGAAGAAGAAATGAAAAGACCTCAACAATCTATTCCATGGGGTAGAAACACTAATCTGCTTTTTCTTACACCACCTCTTCATGATTTTCCGAAAGGGTCTCACAAGAAATTTCCCAAGTTTAAAGGTGATGCCACTCAACTTCTTGAAAAATATATTACAATCTTCTTCACCTCATGTGGATTTATCATATTTGCAAATGAAGACATTTCGGTAAGGTTGTTCATGGAGTCACTTCAAGAGAAATAGTTGAATAGTTCTACCACTTGCCCTCTCATCCCATAACAAGTTAGGAAGATATTAGAACCAAGTTTGAAGTAATATTTAAATCAGTTGAAGACTCTCAAAATTTCCTTGTTTAATTGGTCCAAATGAAGAAAGAATCGAATGAGCTCATGAGAGACTTCTTGGTCCGATTCAACAAAATTTTGAAAAGAATACATGTAGAATCTTTACCATCAAATGATATCAAAAAGAGATTCTTCATCAATTCACAATTTCCCAAGGTTGGATTCATTGTGAAGATCTCAACCTCAAACTCTTGAAGAGGCCCAATAATATGCCATCGAAGTAGAAAATGATATGATTTTGTCTAGGAAAGTGAAGAATCCAAATGGTAGGAAAAAGGGTCAAACCTCCAAAGAAGGTACCACTGATTCTATTGTCCAAAAATTAGTTAATGATGTGAAAAGAAACAACTTACCCAAGACACCTTTAAATCAAAATCAAAATCAAAATGGAAATAGAATATGTGGAGGAGAAAGAATATTATCTCTTGAAGTACCTTCTATTAATGCCACATGTGAAGCAAGGCCTAAAGAAGAGTATGATGAAACTCAAAGAGTGATTGAAATGATGAAACTCTTATGAATATAACCTTTCTTTACATGATGAAGATGATGAAGTCATTTTTGATATGAAGAGTCATTATTATATGGTGCTAACATTTAAAAGAGGGATAATTCTTACAAATTCAAATATCCTCAAGTGGTGACTCTTCAAAAATAATAACAAAAGGAGGATCACCGCTACCCTCTCCCATGCAATAAACAAAGAAGAATCCCAAAGTATCCACAATTTCCTCTACACCATCAATGTAACGTAATTCTACTTCTCCTTTTCTAAGTTCTACTCCCATTTTGCATTCAAGTGTAATGATATGAATAAAAATAATACCAGTGTCATTCTAAGAAGTAGTGGGTCTCTTTCTACTACATCTACACCTTCAACCTCCTCTAAGTCTCGGCTTGACATAATTGAACATGTGATTAAGCTAAAATGTAAAATCAAGCCTAATATGATGTTATAGGAGTAGTAAATAAATGCAATAATGAAATACAAAAATATACCAAAATAACTTAAGAAAATAAATAATGAAACCCTAATGTGCAAAGAGGGTTAGAAGAGCCTTGGCTGATTTGTGAAGGTTGTTGAATTGTATCGTTGTGGATATTGGCTGAACAGAGATGGAGAAACGTCACACAAGAGCACGAAAAATTATAGATATGGAGGATTTGATTGGGTGGGGTACTGGAGAGGGACAGGGGTTCCCGAGTACTAATTTTGGGCACTTAGGTCCTACGGAAATGCTTGAAAACCTAAATTCTTAGGGTCACAAGATGTTTGTTGATACTCACCTTTTGTCGCTATGGATTCACACAATGATTATTGGAGTCACAATAAACCTACAATAAAGAATGAACCTACAAAACCCTCAAATAGACATCAAATCCTAAAAAATAAAGATGCAAAATGAGGGGTCAAACTATCCTCAACCATCATGATGGTGGACTTAGCCCGAGTGTTGTACTACATCTTAGACCCAATGTAGTTATGTGTGTGTGCATGCATAGAATCATGCCCTAGGTTTCTCTTGTGCGTGTCACACTTGAAGTAGCGAGTAAGTAGCTAGATGTAGAATGTAAATAATGTGTGCATGGAAACAATAGACTCCCCTCATATGAAGTGTGATGCAGATGAACCATATTTTATCTCTTATGATGGAGCGGATGGATGTAATGAAGCTCTTAGATTCCTTTATGGATGTAACCTTAGGTGGAGATAGTATATGCTTAGTGTTTGGTACTTTATTATGATCACATAACTTTATATTTATATGATTCCTTCGCTTGAATTTTGTAATTAACCCTGAAAAGGTGACGACCAAAAAGATAAGATTCTCGGAAGGCTAGAAAGGACCCAAAAAGTGAGTAAATTACAAAGAGGAAAAGGGCATCCAGGTTAGATGAGCGCACTTGGCACCGATGTCTGGTCAGCGTTGGTGTCCAAGATGACAAATGTTGAAGTATGAAAAGATATATTGAGTAAGAAGAAGTGTAAGACCAAGAAAAGTGATAGAAAGGAAAGAAAGGACATGGGTTAATTAGTACTACTCTTACTTAGGAACTATATGAATAGTAGTATGTGATCAAGACTAGATAATTACCCAAAGTGTGTGATTGTGTGTCTACATTTGCCCCCACTTTATGTTGGTGAGTGGAAAGCTTGGTAACATAAAGTAGATAGAGATGTGTACCTAATATCCATGTAGATTGATGTAGAAAAGTGTGGAATGATAAAAATGTGAAGCGTGGATGCTAAGGATGAGGAAGTGAAAAAAGTGATGATGAAAATGAACCTAGGGTGAAAACATATGTGTAGATGTCATGATGTACATGTTGTTGATGTTGATGTGTGTGATGTTGTTTGTTGTTGTGGTGATGTTGACTACCGCTTCCCATATGGACGGACCTGCAAAAGAGAAGCCAACAAGTAGTCAAATACACATGTATATGATCAAAATATGTAAAAAGTGTGTAAGTAAAGTATGTAAAAATGCTAAAAATGAAAAAGGAACATGTGCACTGATCCGTGATGAGAAAAGGGTGTAGAAATGATCATATAGATGATGTCAACGCATGATTTTTTGGGTGATCTCACACCAGTGTAATGGAAGAAGTGTAGGGAGAACTGTCTGGTGTCGTCCACTAACCTTTAACTATTTCTTGTTGTGTAAAACACCACTGCAAATGGTGTGTATGTGTTAAGGACTCTCTACCCTGTAAAATCCATTGTGTAAATGCCCAGTGCTAAAGGAATCTCTACCATGTCAAAAGCCTCTGTGACATGTCAAAGAACTATGTAATTGTCCCCCTGGTTATTGATACTCGGGGAAGGACCACCGTATTTCCCCTAGTTTCATGCATCTAGGAAAGACCGTTGTACTAAGGACCCAAGTCTAATTTTGAGCCCCATCTGAAACTAAAAACCATTCTATATTTGTACCATGTTGTGTATGACTGTATGGGGTGGTTGATTTACTCATAGGATGCCCCCTCGTTTGGGGTACATGTAATGTTGTTGAATGAGTATGCAACCTAAAAGAGGACCGATCGATGTCTTGAAGCTATGCCCCTATAGGGGATGGGAATTTTCTTAGTATAAACCAAGGCACACACAAACAAGTGGCTAGGAAAAATAAGTGTTAGTACAAGAAAATACAAATACTCATGTATAAGATGAAATGTAAGCTAACAAACATGAAGACAATGTGTAAGAGAAAATACAAGAAGACAATGTAGACCACAAAAAGTGGGTTTCAAACATGTGACACTACTCACGATGTTACAAGACAATCTGGGATGTAGTGGCCGAAAATAAAAAAGTGTGCACATAAGACAAAGGGAAAATCCCACAAACAATAACATATAATGACAAGCAATGGAAAACAATGTAATAGATAACCATGGAAGAAAATAGCCCTGCATAACAAATGTTGCACATGAAGCACCCGTTAGTACATTATAAAGATAACAAGTATGTCAAAGCATGTATAATTAGAGAAAATAGTGTGCTATGGAAGAAAATGAAACAATAACACCTGTAATATAAAAAATTAGATGCCCCCAAGAACTAATGTGGGACTAGTACTAGGTATTGTGCCAAAAATCCATGTTGCGTGAAATAGATCTATGTAGTATGTGATCACAACTAAAAGCAAGTGAACGCATATGTGTGTATGGAATGATAATGACATACACGATATCTATCTAACATGTGTAATAGGATGAATATGTAACAAGTAAATGTAAACAAGAGTAAATAAAACCAAGATATGCAATATGTTGTGGATGAAGCATAATGGAATGCAATGTGAATCATAGGAGTAGTGTGCCCCAGTGGATGGAAATGTATGTAATGAGGTTCATTTATTTATGCCCCCTTAGCAGTCAAAAATGAACAATGAATGAGAGTGTGTCATCGGGAAATGGTTTGAAATGTGTGTACTAGAAAGATGTGATCGAAAAAGCACAAAGTGTAGAGTGTATACGTGTGAGTGAGTGAGTAAGCGATTGAATGTGTAAGTGTGATGAGGTCCATTTGAGATGTCATCCCTCAACAGTCGAATATGGACCGAGGGACTAAAGTGCATCATCGAGTAGTGAGTGCAACACATAAAAGGAGATGAGTAAAATGTGTAATAGTTGTGGTGGTGAGAAAATTTCATGTGATGTGTAAGGTGTGTAATGTAAAATGTGTAGTGTGTAATGTAAGATGTGTAGATTATATAAGTGTGAATGATGTAAAATGTATAAGAATGTATTGTGGAGAATGTGTATGATGTATAGGTGTATAAAGCACATAATGTGAATGATGCATAGTAGATGTAAGAGGAAAATGATGTGTATGTAAAAATGTGTAGAACATGTGAGGATGTGTATATTATGCCCTCAATAGTCATGTGTGAACCAAAGCACCAAATTTCTTCATCAGGTGATGATGGTATGAGTGAATATGTTAATATGCACGTGTTGTATGTGGAATTCTAGATGTGAAGTGATGAGATATTGAGATGCTTGTTGAAGTTAGGGGGAAGAATAGGTGTGATGCCCTGTAAGCATGAAAGTGATCAAGTAAATTCATCTAAAAGGTCATCATTATCAGAGTTAAAATCATATGGTGATGCATCTGAGACCTAATAAGCTATAGTGTCAGGTTGGTCATGTAAAACACCGTCTAAGCGTAATTTGTACATGCCCATAACATATTCCTCGTTAGTGAAAGGAGGTAATGGACACTTGTGTGCATACCACCAAGTCATATTAGGTGAATAACCAAGGAATGAATCATTGTAAATGAAAACATGACCAAATGGCATAGGAAATGATATATCAGTATGATCAGGTCTAATGTGCCCCTAATGTAAGCAAGCCAAGATTTTCCTAATGTAAGTGGAGAAGAGTGAGGGGCTCACACAAGGTATACAAAGTGATATGGAAGACATGTAGACCATAAAACAATGATAGTGATGAATCCATGATAGAGATGAGGGTCATGAGTTGGAGGATAAAGATCCTCAAAAGCAAATCCGAGTCGAGTCAAACCATCATGTGAACATATAGTGACATCACAAGTAGGATCAAATGGAATGTGCTCCCAATAAGAATCATTCATGAAAATTGTACATGTAAAGGGAGGTGGTGTAGTCATCAATTGTGTATGAGAATTTATGGAATGTGGTATGATGTTTGATGTAGGAACAAGCCCCTGATAAAGAACCATAACAATAGTAGTGGTAGGGGAGGCGAAGATGTAGTTGGGACCGAATCTATCATGCAAATGGAACCTTCAAGTGGTGGTAAATGTGGTAGCTCATCTATGGGTTGCGGGTCATTAGTAGTGTCATCTTTTGGAATAGGAAGTGTAGTATTTGGATCATGGTTGTAATATTTTTATGGATGATGGTCACGAAGAATAGTATACTCGACACCCTCATGTAGAAATTTGACACAATGATGCATTGTAGAGGCAACAACTTGCATGGCATGGAGCCATGACCTACCAAGTAAACAATTATATGAAACCAAAAATTCAATGACAAATAAGACTATGTTGAGAGTTTTGGCCCTACAATGATAGGTAAAACAATGTGACCTACACATGGACGAATAAAGCCATCATATGCACGAAGAAAGAGACATGATGGACTAACATTAACAACCAAAAGACCAATCTTTTCAAGGAATGACATGGGATATAGATTAAACCCAAATCTATTATTGATTAAAGTACACTTGATACCCATATTGTAAATGCAAATCATGATGTGCAAAGGTGGATCATTGTCAAAAATAGAAATATCAGCATGAGGATTAGATGGGAAAGTTATATATTGAGAAAATGCATCAATAAAGGAGTTATATATGGAGTATGAATGCATATTATCAGGAATGTGAGTAGTAGCAAGGAGATGTTGTACTCTATGTCTTAATTCATGATTATCTAAAAAATTCATTCATTGAGATACTCATGATGATGAGACCCTAGGAAGATGAGAAATAAAAAGCGTGAGGATCCTAGGAGTGTGAAGATTGATTTTGGGTTCACCAAAATGATTAAGCTAAAATGTAAAATCTAAGCCTAATATGATGTTATAGTAGCAGTAAATAAATGTAATAATGAAATACATAAATATACCAAACCAACTTATGCAAATAAATAATGAAACCCTAATGTGCAAAGAGGGTTAGAAGATCCTTAGCTGATTTGCAGAGGTTGTTGAATTGTGTCGCAGTGGAGACCGACTAAACAGAGATTGAGAAATGTCACAGAGGAGCCTAGAAAATTGCAAATTATGAGGGTTTGAATAGACTGGGGTGCTTGGAGAGGGATAAGGGTGCCCGATGTTATTTGATACTCACATTTTGTCATTATGGATTCACTGCAATGATCACTTGAGTCGCAATAAACCTGCAATAAAGAATGAAACTACAAAGCCCTTAAATAAACATCAAATCCTAAAAAAATAAATATACGAGAATGAGGGGTTAGATGTCATTAGCCACCACAATGGTGGACTTACAACTGAGTACTGCACTACATCTTAGACCCAATATAGTTATGTGTGTGTGTACATGAAATCATGCCCTAAGTTGTTCTTGTGCGTGTCACACTTGAAGTAGTGAGAAAGTAGCTAGATGTAGAATGTAAATAATGTGTACATGGAAAAATAAGACTCCCCTCCTATGAAGTGTGAAGCAAATGAACCAAACTTTGTCTCTTGTGATGGAGCTATATGGATGTAATGGAGCTCTTAGATGCCTTGGTGGATGCAACCTTAGGTGGAGATAGTAGATGTTTAGTGTATGGTCCTTGGATGTCTTGGTGGAAGTACAAAGTATACTCAATCACTTCTACATCATCCAATGCAGGTATTTCTACTCTCGATTCGCATTAAAGTGTAATTATATGAACAAAAATAATACCAAAGTGCCATTCTAAAATTACTCATTCTCTTGCTACGCATCTACACCTTCACCCTCCTCCGAGTCTCGATTTAACATGATTAAACATGTGATTAAGATAAAATGTAAAATATAAGCATAATATGATGTTATAATAGCCATAAATAAATGCTATAATGAAAGACAAAAATATAACAAAACAACTTAAGTAAATAAATAATGAAACCCTAATGTGTAAAGAGGGTTCATAGAGCCTTAGCTTATTCACGAGAGGTTGCTTGAATTGTGTCTACAGTGGAGACTAGATGAACGAGATGGAGAAATGTTGCGCAGTCCCTAAAAAATTACATATCCGGAGGATTTGACCGGATTGGGGCATTTGGAGAGGGATAAGGGTGCTAGTGGGCACCTGTGTACTAATTTTGGGTGCCTAGGTTTGTGGAAATACTTGAAACCCAAATTCTCAAAGCTCGCAAGATGTTCACTTATACTCATTATTTTTCGCTATGGATTCAAACAATTATCATTGGAGTCATAATAAACCTGCAATAAAGAATGAACCCGTAAAACCATAAAATAAACATTAAATCCTATTAAGGAAAGATGTAGAATGAGGGGTCAAATTGTTTTCATCCACTATAATGGTGGACTTACTGATTGAGCACTACACTACATCTCATACCCAACGTAGTTCTTTGTGTGTGTGTAGAATCATTCCCTAAGTTTATCTGTGTGTGTCGCACTTGAAGTAGCGAGAAAGTAGCTATATGTAGATTGTAAATAATGTGTGCATGGAAACAATAGACTCCTCTCCGTGAAGTGTGATTTAGATGAACTAAATTTTATGCCTTGTGATGGAGCTAGATGATTGTTTGGTTCTTTATTATGATTTCATAACTTTATATTTATATGATTTCTTCACTTGAATTTTCTAATTAACCCCAAAAAGGCCGACTACTAGAAAGATAAGATGTTCAAACGAATAGAAAGGAACCCAAAAGTGTGAGTAAATTACAATAGGACATGTGCACCCATTTTAGATGAGGGTGCCTACCGTTGGCATCTTGGTCTGGGTGCTGGTGTCCAGGATGACAAATGTCAAAGTATGAAGAGAGAGACTAAGAAAACAAAAGTGTAAGAACAAGAAAAGTGACAGAAAGGAAATAAAGGTGGTTAAAGACATTAGTACCATTCTTCCTTAGGAATCATATGGATAGTAGTATGCGGTCAAGACTAGATAATTACCCAAAGCGCGTGATTGTGTATCTACAACATGTTAAGAATTATAAGGTCTAAAATTTTGAGTATGAATATTTGAGAACTCATCCCAAGAAATTTAATAAAATTGTCTAGTTTATCAAAGGAATTAATTGTAATGCCCTCAATTTCGACCCAAAAACAAATATCTAATCACCTTTTGACTTGTAAAATATGAGACAATTTTTTTAATTACATTATATATATATATATATATAATACACAATTACCTTAAGAAATAAGTTCTCAAAACATCGATGATCCATATTATTAAATCATTATAAGATGGTAATAGGAAATCCTAGTTTTTTTACGCTACAAAATATTTCTTCAAATGACCAACTCGGTTTAAAAACTTAGTTACAAGAGATGTTGATAGTTCATGTTAGTATTTAGGTCACCTAGGATTTACTTTGTATTGCCCACCAAATGATCTCATGATTCAAGATATAATTACCATTGATTAGAGCTATAATTATTATTTTTTCCATATTTTTACTAGAACATTTCCGATGAGATCCCATGGAAAACATGGTTAGGAATACTTAATTAATCCTTTAATCAAGTACACCATCGAGTCGACATTGATGTAAAAGTGTAAAGATCTCTTTCAATAGGAAGAAAATTGAAACATAAGACCTTAAATCCCCAAATGAGTAATAGTTTTAACTCTCGATGTTTTTTATGTTATTAGAGTAATTTTAAATATTCCAAGGGTTTGTATCGAATCTAGGTTCACAAAAATTAGTTATAAGTTTATCCAAAAGTAAAGAGTATTTAAAATTTTCAAAATTGTTTGAACAAAATTTTACAATGAATGAAACCAACATTTTGTTATAATAGTTATAGGAGATTTGCTAAAAGTTATACGTAGAATTATGCAAGTGTGTGTGTGTGTGTGTGTGTGTGTGTGTGTGTGTGTGTGTGTGTGTGTGTGTGTGTGTGTTTCAATAAAAATGACACTATCACTAAAGTGTACTAGTGAAACATAATGATTTCAAAAGAATGGATTCCAAATAAGATATCTCCTTCAACCTTAGAACCCTATAACTCCTTTTCAAATGAGACACACACAAGAAATAATAAGGAGGTTATTTTCTTTAGGGGATAGGAGCTAATAGTGGTACACCCTAAGTTAAGGGGCCCACAAAATCAATTGTATACCATGTGGGATCCTGATTTTTTCACCAACATGTAGTTCAAGTTTTTCTTAAATATATATTTTATTTGGAGTGTTTAATTAGAGGGAAAGACATATTTTGAATTGATTTAAAATAATAAATTTGAGTTACACTACATCATGATGGAAACCAATACTTGAACATGGGTGATAATGGTTGAACATTGAATATTTAATAATAGTAAATCTTACATGTCATGATGTGATTGGGTGTTGTCATGTCAAAATTATATAATCACTAGGTACTTTTATGAAAAATATAAATTTGTATTAAGAAAACTATTGGGTGTTGTGTAATCAAGACTCTATGTCCACAATTGGACCATGCTCAAGTATTGGTGACTCTCCCTAATGCTTTTAAATTCAAATTTTATTTCTTACAAATTTATAAGAAGCTTAAATAAGCTCTAACATGCAAGAGAGAGAAGCTTCACTATATAGGGGACAACATGTCATATTTTCAAATAAATATTTCTTCTCCAATAATGTATACTTTAATCAAGGCTCTAATTATTATGATCCTTCATAATTAGCAACCATTCAAAGCCACATGGAAATATGTTTGGTTGTCCACTAGAACAATAGACATCATTACATGCCACTTCCCCAAGAGGAGAGCATGATAGCCTCCCTCCAAAACCACAAGAGAGAGAGGGAAAATTCCTCCAAGGTGCACAAGGTGAGTGAGGGAAAAATAAAACACCAAACACAAACACAAACAAACCAAACTTTCAAGCCATTACCACACCTTTGAGAAAACTCAACACTTCTCAAGAAGGAAGGAAAACAAATAGCCCACTTGTGGCATCCAAATTTCCCATATAACCAATTGAGTATCAACAAAATTGATATGACCACAAACCTCTATGATTTCCCATACCTCCCAAAGGTATTCTCATGCCTTTATAAAAACTTTGGAGAACTAATTAGTAAATATTTAAGACAATCTTCATGCCGATTCCAAACATAGCCAAGAAAAAAACATAGATTCCGTGCTAAATCAACAAAAAGAATGTGATACATACTTTATAAGAAACAAAACAAAAATCTAATTAGCAAGCCCATTCCTCCAAAATATTCTCCTCCTTTCCTAAGCTCACATCCCCTCCAAGTGAAAAATCCCAAAAATGAAAATTCTCCCCCAAAATCCCCCTCCTCTCCAAAATGGAGGGTTAAGTAAGAAAGTCCCAAAACCAACTACCAATGGGAGGGTGACATGTGTCACTCATCCATTCCCAATCCATAAATATTCATTAAAATGGGACAAAACAACAGAAATGGAGGAGAATCCCTCAACAGACACAAACAAAACAAAATGCAACTGCAAAAGCAGAAAGACGCCAAAAAAAATCAAAAATATTAATAGGGACAATAGGGGTCAATTGTTTTAGGGAAGAATCTATTTATGCCTTGGGAAAATTCCCTTACCCATATACTAAGTCTATGGGGTTCAGTTTCATGAAATAAAGACCCCTAACTTTTTAAAGCACTCTTCCAAACTTCCACTTTTGTTCAAATTCGATATTTGGGAGAAAGGGGCATATTAAAGGGGGTATGGGGCCCACATATCCCTTGACTATGTGGTCCAACACTATCTTAAACAAATCTAAACTTAATTAATCAACCCATAATCAAGATGACATGAATGAACCCATAAAAGTGACATAAGTATGCAATTAAACTATATAAAACCAAATAAATAAAATGAGGGCAAGTAAGCCAAGAGTGGACAACCAAATGGATGTAACATAAGCCATTCCAATGAATCTCATATATTCATCCTTGAGAAATGATGAGATAACATGACCAAACAAAAAGGGGGAAGATAAATTTGGCCCAACCAAACTATTGTGTAACATGGAGGTGCAACCACTGAGTCCCACGTTCTCTCATGGCTTAAACCGGTCACTTGACACTCAATTCACACGTAATCATACCGCTGATACAGCTTAAATAATGAAATGATTCCACATATGCCCAATTAGTCAAATAAAAATTTCAATTTAAATTAGTCAAACCAAACTATATACATTCATAACATATAAAACATGACCCATTTAAATATCATTTCCATAACATCCATAATGAAAGCACAAAAACAAGCAATAATGGAAAAATATTGCACCCTGTGCCTCATACACCACCTGTCAAATTTGGTTAGCACATTCCAAATAGAGATGAAAAATTAATATACATATATTCAAACAATTAACCTTTATAAACATTATCCAAAATATTAATAGTGTAAACCTTATATCAATAATACCCATAATACTATATCAAAACCAAGAGGTAAGGATAAGGTGGTAAATTGTCTTCATGATCCCTATATATCATCCCACCATGGAAAATATTACAAAAAAGATATTGTAACTGCCAAATCATTGTAATTTAATTCAAATGAATTATGATACTATTCACTTTTAAAGTTTCTCAAACCTAAATCTATCACAGACTCGATTGTTAAGTAAAGGAGAAAAATTGGAAGGCACTACATCCCCTCCCCTAGAATTAGACTTCCTCCTGGAAGTTTATGGAAGGGGTAGAAATATTACAATATTTTAGATGCCACAAATTCCCTTTGGTTGAAGTTTGTATTAGCAAAATTTCCTCGATATCAGATTTGGCTTAGCATTAGAAAAGATAAAGGAAATAGTTACCATTAGCCAAGACTAATGAGTTTATTTAATGGAATTTTTATCGGTATCCTCACAACACAATTTTCCCTATATTTTTTTAACAAAGTATGATAGTATAACAAAATGGTCATTTCTTACAAAAATTGATGTTAGAAAGACCAATGAACAATATCTATCATCTTAGAAGGATTGAAAATTTGTGAATATAAGACAGACGAAGCCACTCATTGCATTATATACCTCAATTAAAAAGGATGATATTTCCATCTTCGTGGAATTCCACTTCACAGTTCATCCTCCTCCTAATTACAATAGAAAATTACCAATCCTAAACTTCAAATTTGCATGAGATGCCCTGGGGATGCATGGGAGATGTCGCGTGCATGAAATCCTCCTAACTATGGCACTAGGGGATGCCCCATACAATGTCATTTGAGAGCTAGCCTCGCCATCTTGGTGCTCCTTTTCGGATGGTTGTGGTGGTCTTTAAAGCCATTATCAATGTCATTATTTCATCTAGGTTTGTCATTTGCCCCATCCTCAACATCTAAGGAGCCACTCTCCAGCCAAGGTGGGGGTCCCCCGCTTGTCAACTCGTGGGGCTCACCTTTTCCCATGAGACACACACTCTGGATGGCTAGAATCTGCCACCACCACCCTTAAACAAATTCCCTAGCCTCTCTCTCACCATCTCCACTCGGGAGGAGGAAAAAAAGAAGAAGAAAATCCCTCTGGGTTGGGATGTTCCAAATGTTGAAAAGGACCTCCTAGATCAGCCGACCGGATGATCATGATCCTCCTACTTAGGGAATGTTTGCAACAACTACTTAATTTTGTGCTCTGGTGATTCCCTAGGTGTTGCCTTGTTTTTATGTTGTTCCCCTAGGGTCGGCCTAGTTTGTTCATTGTTTGCTTGTTTGTGGTTTTGGCATGTGCTCTCATACTAACTTTTTTTTTTCTAAAAGATATCTTGTATCTTATTGAATTAATATAATATAAGATCTCTTTTCATAATTTTTTTTTGCATGAGATTTAGCATTTTCCCATAAGGGAAAAAAAGGTTAGGACCATGCAAAATAAGGCTTGATGACAAGGGCAATAGGTTACATTAAACAATAGTGTCAACAAGGGGGTAAAGAAAACATCCAAGGTACACAAGATGGATCTAGTTGGAATAATTTCAAAACTTTTCTTTTGGTTTCATTAGCTTGATTCTTTATTGCTAAATCATGTATCATGTCTAATTATTTTGGTTTAGAAAACCAGGAGGATGGTACAATTTTATTTTGGTCCAAAGTTAATCGAGTCTTATCTTACTAATTTGATGCCCATACTACCATACCCCAAAACATGCCACCAACATCTATTACTAATAATACTAAATTGGTTTTGAACACAACATGGCCCAATGAAGTTTAAAATGGTCACAAGTATAAACGTTTTTACTCCATAAGGAAACTCAAATGAGCTAAGTGGATTAGATGTCTCAAGAGGTCCAAAACTTAGCAAGGTTACTAGGGTAACTCTTCAAAATATTTCCTATGTGACCACAAAAACAACTTGCCCTTTTATACTTCCCAAGGAGGTCAAGAGTACAACAGAGAGTTTACTTCAAATGGAAAGGAATATTGCAAAATTCCTCCATATCCTTAATATATTTTTATTACACTTTGTCATTTAGCCGGGTCACCAATGACCCATTAAGTCCAAATAGGAAGGATACTTTCCTTAAAACTAGAGGTATATGCTTGTTTTTTTAAAAAGTTATAACCCTATTGAACCATACAACAATCGGGTTACGATGGCTATAATTTATCCATCAACAATAATCACTTACATTCAACTCCAAGGGAGATCTACATGGCTAGAGGTAACACCATCTTCCAAAGGATCCATCATCTACTATAGGCATAAGGATTCAACAGTTTCCCTTTTAGCATGGTAAAACACAAGGTCATCCATTGTGCTTATACTATCTATTAAGGTAAAAATATCCTTATACATAAGTCTAGAAAACCATAAAAATTAATGGAAGATCCAAATGTAATCCAACAAGTATCTATGTCATACACATTTTGCATACGTTTATAATTTTTGTTATATCAAAGTAAAACAAGGAAAATGTACTAATCAGTATTACAACCAAACCTAGTATGCAATAGAGATAAAAAGTTCACCATGTGATGAATAGTATATATTTCAATTGTTCTTATCATTTAGATCATGTCTCTTTCATATTTTTAGGGGTATAACCAATAATTTTCTTCCACTAAGGTTGTTTATTAATTCATTTTGCATGATCATGAATGCATAAATTATTCCCAATTTTAACCATGGTTATAAGTTATAAGTATGTTTATCAATTCAACTCTTGTAATGTTCAGTTGTTATATTTTTCATTGTTATCATCCCCAAAAAAATTACGATACCAAGTACCAACAACAATTTTGGTATGATCCTCACCCTACCATGTGATAAATGCATAAGAATTTTTCTTCTAGAGAGAGAAATGAGAGAGGATGAGAGAATACTTCATTATTTTCACATAGTTATTATTTCTCCTTTTTAAGCTAAAAGGTTAGAGTGAGGAATCATTTTCCTAATGTTTACATTTTACTCATAAATTTTTGAAAATTATTTCTCCTAAATAAAGTTCTTATAGATTCATGTTTATTTCATTCACCATTTATCTTTTAATGAGTAAATAAAATATTATAACACATAAAGTATTCAAGGTTAAATAAATGACCATTAAATAAACCAAACATACCAAGCTTACATAGGGTTTCCCAAGAACTTCAAGTATCACCAAAGCATCTCCCAACAAATTCCATAAGTCATAATGAAAGGATCGAAGTGTAGGTTACATTATGGAGTCAAAGGTTTTCTCTTAAAAGTTTAAGAAATTTTGTTTCAATACTAGAGAGGAACGAGTATCTAAGGACTAACCCCAAAATATAATCACTCGATGAGTGCTTACCAAATCTATCATTGTCAAAAACTTGTCACCAATTATGACTATAAGATGAAATGGTTATATTATTATAATTTTTTCACACGTTATCACCAAGAAACACCCCCACATAAAGAATATAGATAGAAATAATCTACCGAAACATAATCAACAAAGTATACACTCACTACCCAAAAGTTTATAACTTGGTATACTTCGAACAAACAAAGAGAGTATGACCTATATACCTCTTGAATATGGGTCCCCATGACCAAAAACAATTTCCTTAAGCTCAATTCTCAAAGAAATTTAAGTATATCAATATTTACCAAATGAATTATTATAGTTTAAACATCGATCTTCTCCCAAGGAAGACTAAAATTACCAATTAGAACATCCAATAATGCCTATCGGTGAATCATCATATCCCAAAAGTAAACTATCCTGTATTAAACCACAAATATGAAAGAGTGAACTATCCCATGCATAATCCATAAGTCCTGAATTGATTACCATATCCATCTCAACGGTGAAGAATTTCATCATACAAAGTAGGAGAAACAAAAACAATTCCCAATCCACTGATCAATGTTGCATAGCATAAAATCCAATCCACCCAAGAAAATATAGCACCATGAGGATGTATCAACCAAAGAAGACTGAAAAAATCATAGGATTATCTCAACCAAAGAGGACTAAGAATCAAGTATGTCTCTCCACCAAAGGAGAACCAAATATCACTAGTGTCACTCTACCAAAGGAGGAGAGAGTGTCCAGTATCAAAGTGAGGCGGGTCACTCCATAGTCCTAGACACATAAATCTCATCACCTCAAAACCAAGGGCATGTATTGTAGCCCCAAGCATTCAATCATAACACCTTGGGCATACCCACATACGAAAAGAGAAAATAATACGAAGAATATAGAACTAGCTCACCAACAAGAAAAGAAAACCATGTAACATTATTGACCAACATTTAGCCAAGAGAACCCAAAATAATAAAGCTTCAAGTCACCAAAAAGATATAAAATCCATGAAATCCCAACAATAAAAATAGATGGCTAAGTACCCGCATTCAAACCACAAAAATCTCGCAATAAAGCTAAAAATAACAAGAAGAGCATCAAAGATTTTTCAATAAATCAATTAAATAAAAAGTTGGTTATGTAAATTTCAAGTTTGCAAATATAACACATGAAAATATCCACATCACATTTACTACACAACATTTCATGGGATGCCTGTAGGGGTACAAATCATCGAGTGTGCATCCTGGTATAAAAAATAATATGGATCCAATAAGATATCTTTCATGAGCTTTGATCTCCGGTGGAAAAATAATCCTCTAAGGAACCCAAAAACATACAATATCTATAACCACTATCAAATACCAAACCAAATTTCCTAACCATTGTTTTTATAAGGCTCAAGAACAATTAACCAATATCCATGTCTTTTCCATAATGATATCCGAGTGTCACCGATTAATCGCTTACCATAAGTTTCCCCAAGCAAAACGAATAATAATAAGAGATGTTTTCTAAGGAATAGTCCCCATTCAAGACCACATCCAAGAACTAGAAACCCAATAAACAACATATTTTGCAAAGAATTTATACCAAACTAAAAATGAGATCATAGAAGCACCCCAATGTCCACGTGTTTCTCACTAACTGGAAATGACATGACACACACATCGCGATGAGTACAAACAAACCCAATCTAAATTATCTCAAAGGTTCAAGTGTTTGAACCTCTACTCTGATACCAACTATAATGCCCTCAATTTCTAACCCAAAATCTAAGAACCTTGTAGATTTTAAATATATGAGATAATTTATATATATATATATATATATAACCTTAAGAAATAGGTGCTCGAAACATCGTCGATCCATCTCGTTAAATCATTAGAAAATGGTAATAGGAAATCCTAGTTCTGTTTATGCTACGAAATATTTCTTGCAATGAACAAATTTGGTTTAAAAACTTAGTTACGGGAGATGTAAATAGTTCATGCTAGTATTTGGGACACCAAGGATTTACTTTTTATCACCCATCAAATGATCTCATGATGCGAAATAAAATTACCATCGATTAAAGCTGTATTTTTTCTCTTTTTTTTACTAGAACATTTCAGATGAGATCCCATGGAAAACATGGTTAGGAATACTTAATTAAATCCTTTAATAAAGTACACCATCGAGTCGACATTGATTGTAAAAGTGTAAAGATCTCTTTCAATAGGAGGAAAATTGAAACATAAGACTTTAAATCCCTAAATGACTAATAGTTTTAATTATAATGTTTTATATGTTATAAGAGTAAATTTAAATATTTCAAGGGTTCGTAGATAATATATTATCCTTATCCGTGCACACGCGCGCACGCGCACCCCTTGTGTGTGTGTGTGTGTGTGTACTTTATATTGAGGGCCTAGTTTCACTTTACAAAATAACACAATACAAATGAATCTTAACTCAAATATTGAGCTTCTCAATTGATTTATTAGAAAACCCTATCTATAAATAAATTATCTATCTCAATTATTTCAATTTACTTCATCCATCTACGGGAAAGTGAAATAATAAAAATAACTATATTAAATCTAAATGGTTAGTCAAGTCAATTTTAGGAGACCATTAGCCATGTGGAAGGAGCTAGATCAATCAAGACCTTGGGATAAAATTATTTGGCACAATATATTTTAGGTCAAAATAAAAAAACCTAAATATCTTTATCTGGTCATCAAATTTCCTTATATTTTATTTTCATTTCACCTTCTATGATTATTTTTTTACAGTTCGCACTGGGCTTTCATGGAGGTTTATGGAGGATCATTCATCCATTTTTGTTTGTTGTATTATTTTTTATTTTTGCAAATATCATAATGGATTAATAGGTAGTTGTTTTATCTTTGTGGCAGGTATTCGATTTTGGTAATTTATTGAGAAATATTCATGATAAAAAAGCTCGAGCCTAAAATGGGTGACCAACCATACTACAAAAAAAGAGAACATGATTGTGGCTTAGGGTTTGATTGTGTTGATTGGAGAAAACACTTAGTTAAACTTGCACACAAATTACGCATGTAAGAACAACACAGAGCAAAGGTGCAAAGATATATGAAGGTGTCACTTGCGTAGTGTAGAGTTAGACTTTCAGGACTTAGCTGATTTTGGAGATTAGGTCTATTCTTAGAGATTGGCATGCAGAGCACACAAAACGATGTCGAGACTTGTGCACCACTCTTCATGGAGATTTTTGAAGAACATGTCAACTCACTCTTGCATGGGCATAAGCTAAGAATAGATCCACCACTATAGTTAACTATCAGCGATCTATAGATAGCATACTTACATGTATGGCTATAGTTGTAAAAGGCGCGTGGTATTATTAGCATGCGACCTATTTCAGTAGAGTTAAGTGGTGAAGGGCTAGTTCCCCACCTTATATATATGTAATGAATTACTTAGTAAAAAGAAGAGATATACAGAGACACATTATCGAAGGATGAGAGATACATGAGTACATGAGACTGGATAATTGTAATGTGAGATCCATGCATGCATGTCTGGTATTGTATGAAGCTTTTGTACTGTTGGTATGATGAATATATAAAGAATATTGGTCGAACAATAGTGTCTGATATGTTTTGTCAATGTATATTATTGTTATCATGATGATTTACATTTAAGCACTTATAGATCTAGTTCAGTATAATGATGAATAGATGGATTAGTTTCTAAAAATATATGTTTATTACTTTATCATGCTACCATTCTGCTACAACAACTCTTAAGAGGGACCCAGTACCTTTGCACACTTTGGGTGAGTGCTTAGCCTAGGCTGAGTGATGTGCCAACGACAACTAGGTGTTAACTAAGAATTCTAGGCTGCATCGTTAGTTAGTTACTTGGACCTCTTTTTCGGTTGTTTTTGAGAATGATTTGCGATGAAGACATATTGACTAAATTTGGCAAGCATTGAAGAATGGATTCACGATCTGGAGGAAGAATACACACGAGGTTTGACACTAGATCCAGCATTTAGCGCATGCACTTGGGTAGAATAGAATCAGATGACGGTTTGTATGAAAGCTTCTTTGCTACCTTTCTAGTAGAATTATATGAATGGTTATTTCGCATATGCATCTAAGTGAAATTGGAGGTATCGCACACTTGTTTGGACACAAGAGGAATTTCAAACACTATACGATGTTGACCCGAGCTTGAATCGCGTGGTGGATACCCGGTTTCACGATGTCCTAAATAGCTATATTCGGAGTATTCAATTTCAACTTATTCGTGCCCAGAGGTAGCAGAGTTCTAGTTCTACGATATCCTAGAGGGACGTATTTGCAAGGTATTCCGTTGGTAATCAAAATACTAATGGTAACATAGAACTTGGAAGTTAAACCCATGGAAAGCTAAAAGAATCTCCACGCACGAGGGTAGGAATATGATTGGTGAAAGATGGCATACCTACTAGTAGCATGGCAAAGGGAAGATAGGTCGCTAAAGTATGATGAGGCACGTGAGAGGGAATTATGCAAGAAAAAGAAATTATAGAATGGATGGTGTTGTGGAGAGAGATGGCTCGTGAAGGATTTGAGGCTCATGGGGAGGAAGAAGAGAAAGAGCATCAAGAACTCCCCCATCTAGGAAAACATGACAGAGAACCCTCTTTGGCCTCACATGGAAGCACACCAGTAGATATGACCTCGGGCTTCGGGCGTGCATCTAAGCCAACCTCGCTGACCTAGCCCTTGCGTTTAGTTTTCCAAGATCTAGTACAATGGTAAAAACAGTTTTAATTTAGGAAGTGAAAGCACGTAAATAGGTCGACAACAAGTACATCAATGGCAAGCACGTAAAACTTCATTATTCTTTAGGGGTACGTTTTGGGCTCATCATCGCTGAGAATATGAGCGTGCTGACGAGTGTGGGATTCACCTCTAGAACTCGGGACTACCTCACTGCACTGTAAGGGTCCAAAGATAGTACCACCATAGGGACACAGGGGAGTGCATCCATGGGCCCTATTCCAAACTCCGGAGGAGGATCGGGTGGTATGGGCAGTACTAGTTCTAGTGGTTCAGGTGGTTGTAGAGGAAGAGGAAACCAAGGAGGTTCTGGGTCAGGTGGTCAAGGCCCGCAACAACCCCAGAACATTTATATGGAGATGTCCCTTCATCTCCCAGAGTATAGAGGTATCGAGGATGCTGTTGAACATGTTCATATTTGTGAAATATTGTGGTGTGTGAAAGGTATTACTGCGCTCTCGAGGGCAAGGCAAGTCAATTTTCTACTACATTACAGGCACACACGCACAACTGGTATAGGAAGTTTGATCCCAATCAAACTTATATTGACTATGCAACATTGAAAGATGCTTTCTTAAAAGAGTATAAGTGCACTCAAGGATATAAAGCAAGGCACTACTGAAAGTGTATGTGAGTATGATGCCCATTTTAAAAAGCTTCTATCCAAACTATCTTATGACATTCATGCAAGTTAGCATGCATAATGGTTTGTTAGGGGATTGATTACCCCATTTCGAAGAGCAGCATTGCATAAAACTTATACCAACTGCGCGAAGCATTGGAGGTCGCTGCTTTACGAGTGAAGCAGTTGGGAGTATTGACACTGGAGTTAGTCCATTTTTGGAAGCTCAGATAACAACTATGGAAAAATAGTTAGAGAAATTATTGGAAAACTCAGCTCATGAAATGCACTCAGGAATCTGGTGTACAGATTGTGAAGTGGAAGGCCACACCAAGGATAGTTACCCCCGTAGAACTGTACGTTCGTTGTTGTTGGACTGTGAGATTTTCCATTTGAATCATGATGCTAGTCACTACCCCCTACTACAATGTGCGATCATAAAGAATGTATCCTCCTTTTGTAAAATTTGTAGGTCCATGACCCATGATACTGAGGATTGTAGATTGATTGGCCAGATCCATGATGCCATTAATATTGGGGTAAGACAGGTGAGTGTGGTGATAATACTAAAGGGAAGAATGAGCATCGGGATATGGATTATAATAAAATGTGCTATGACAAGAATGATGGAAGTTTGAAGGGGTTCATGAAAAAGGATGAGGATATCGAGGTGGATATGGAGGATGAGGCCAAGGTGGAGGAAGGAGTGAATTCCCTCGAGGAAATTGCTATACATGTGGTTCACCTGACCATTATAGGCGTGAATGCCTATAGAATATTTCTGTTCCTTTTGTGTAAAGGGGCATAGTTATGAAGAGTGTCCGGACTTGTATGAGCATCTCAGTAAGCAGCACAAGTAAGAAAACAAGGGCGCATGGATGGTTAGAATCCAACACGCGATAGAGAATCAATGGATGCCCAAGTTAACACCAGAACCTGAGGCAGTAATAGTCAAGATAACCACACAAGCTGAGGCAGCACGCGCAAGAGAGGTGTTGCAACAGAAACTAACAATCACTAGGGAGGAGGTTTTGCATGCTAGGTATCCAGATCCAGCTCATCAGAAAGAAGTCTATCAGGAAACAATGGAGGTCCTTAGAAGCCTTCAAGGTGAGATACAAGGTTTGAAAGAGCAGTCTCGGAAATTGGAGCACAAGGATACAGAATAGGCCCGTCAGATATTGATGACATCAGAGAGGTATGTAGAATGTTACACCAGGAGAATATTATTCCTTTATTAGGAAATTGGTGAAGGGGAATACTCCACACATGGGAACTGAGACTAAAAGAAAAATACTTCATGTGAATCTTCCCCCCAATAGTATTGATTACGACAAGGAGATCACTTTGAATGTTGTTGTGGACGGGTGGTTGTTGAGCAATATTTTGATTGACACAGGTGCAAAAGTAAATTTACTTACATTGGATGCATGGGAACAAATGGGGAGACCCCCATTACATCCATCATCTAATGTATTATTCATGGTAAACAGAATGAAAGCTACTCAATAGGAGTTTTGAAGGATGCATCTATCACTATACAAGGGGCCAAGTTCACAAGAGACTTTGAAGTGCTAGCGCTTGCGGAAGCAGATAGCTTCCCAGCTTTGCTTGGATGCCCTTGGTGTTATGCGAACAATGCTGATTTGAGGTTTAACAAGGGGTATATTAGCTTCGAGAACAAGGAGGAAAGGGTTATAATACCATTGACCGATGGGAAATCCATGCCATATGTGGAGCCTTTAAGCGAAGAGGACTTGAACAGAATCTATATACGTGTTATTTAGGACCCAGAGGTCTAGGATCATTCTAAGGAAGGAATCCTTCATTGGGAATATTCTCGATACCAATTAGGGATACTACCAGTGTTGCTTGTGATAATTGGGCTCATGGCAATTATGAACTAGTGGGGCACAAAGTTAAGCATGCGGTTGCTTGCAAAAAGGGTTTTCACTCTATTCGGTGTATAGATCGCTCAATACCTCACTATCTTTGGATCTCAAGATATGGTGGGTTCGCACAGTGCCATGGAAACAAATTGGGCTAACTAACCAGCTTAAACGATAAGATATCTTTGTCATATACTTTGGGCAGACAACCACGCCCGGTGGGTGGTCCACAGGGATAATCTCTTAGAATGGGGAATGATTGGGACCTCCTTATCAACCAGGTTTTCAAGAAGTAATGCACCTACAAAATTTTTCCCTTATTATGGTGATCAACCTACTCAAAGATCATATCCTAGTAATGTGAGAGACTCTAGATAGTAGGATAGGAAGCATTGCCACCCTCACTTTGGGTGCATCAAGATTATTCTACTCTACAAGGTTGTGTGCATGCTTGGTATGTATACACTAAATTACATCATGAAACCGGCAATTGACAAACTTTGATTGTAGGAATGATCCAAACTTTTACTTCTTTTCATCTAGACCACCAATGAACACAACTTTAATCTTTATCAAGTGCTTAACCATGAGAGACAGTGGGAAAGTGGAAGAACTTATTCAGAATTATTTGGTGAGACAGAGACATGGGTGTGTTTTACGAGATGAAGAAGATGATATCATATTACTTGAGCACGCTTCACCGAAAAAGATAAGGGGAAGATGGTTTACATAATTGATGAGGAGGAAGTTGAGCACTTGGATGTGGATCATTCACATGGAACATGTGAAGTGTTAGCGATGCGAGATGTAGATGCGTGCACATATCATGAACCTAAGAAGACAACAAAGGTCAATATAGGACCATAAGTTGAACCTAAGGAGGTGATAATTGGGGATTACTTGGTCGAATCGAGGTAGCAAAGATTATAGAGTTACTTCAAGACTATGAGGACTTATTCCTAAAGAGGATACCGTGAACTTAAAGGCGTGTATATATCACTTGAGAAATGAAGATAAAGCTCAAGGAAGGTGCACGCCTTGTTAGGAAGCAACCATATCGGATGAATCCCAATTTGTATGAGAAAGTAAAGGAGGAGATTGACAAGATGTTGAAATCTAGGATCATTTGACCATTGGATGAATTAGAATGGGTCAGTCCTATGGTGATAAGCATAAAAAAGGATGGTAGGATTCGAATTTGTGTTGATTATAGAGAGTTGAATGCAACATGTGTTACAGATCCCTTTCCTATGCCATTCACAGAGGAAATATTAGGAGTGGCTGGGTGCAAGATATATTCATTTACAGATGGGTTTTCAGGGTATCATCAAGTTAGGATTGCCCCGGAAGATCAAGAGAAGACCACCTTCACTACTGAATGGGGAAGCTTTTCCTATATTGTGATGCCCTTTGGATTGAAGAATGCACTTGCTGTATTTTCAAGGATAGTGGTACAAGCCTTCAAGGATTTTATTCATAACTTTTTACAGGTCTATCTTGATGATTGGACCATCTATGGGCTAATTAAGGATCATTGTGACAATCTACACTTAATGTTTGAAATATGTCAACAGTTGAGTATATCTTTGAACATCAAGACATGCATCTTTGATACTCCTTTGGCACACTTTTAGGACACATTATCTGTAAGGAAGGGTTATTGGTTGATCTAGCTAAAGTTACAGTCATTATAGGCTTGAAAGTGCTTGTCAGTCAGCGTGAGGTGCACAGATTTTTGGGTCATACAGGGTATTATAGGAAGTTTATAAAAGGGTATGCAAAAGTTGTCGTGCCCTTAGAAGAATTACTCAAGGGAAAAGGTACATTCTATCTGGGGAGTCACAATAGTGCACATTTGTGATATTCAAAGAGAAACTTACTATCGCACCTATCTTACGCTTTCCTTCATGGGATAAACCTTTTCATGTTCATGTGGACACCTCTGGCACAACCATTGGTACTGTCTTAGCTCAACCAAGAGAAGGTATTGTAGATCATCCCATTTTCTTTGCTAGTAGGAAGTTGACCCCTCCAGAACATAATTATACCACTACAGAGCATGAGGCCTTGTCCATGATCTATGTCCTACACAAATTTTTCTAGTATTTGTTGGCTACACCATTTGTGTTTTATAAAGATCACATGGAATTAAAGTATTTGGTGAAAAATCCCATTTATACAGGCACATATGCCGATGGATAATATTATTTCAAGAGTTTGACTTTATGGTTGTGGTAAAAAGAAAAGGTAATTCTGGACCGGATCACTTGTCTAGAATTCAGTCTGGAGAAGAGGCACAAACAATAGAAGAAACCATGCTTGATGCACAACTATATAGGTTACAACACGTGCCATCGAATTGGAGGACATTGTTGTCTTTCTAAAGACTGGTATGGCACCAGAAGGCATGAAAGCTTTAGAGAAGAAGTAACTTGCTATTCGCACGACACCATTCATGTTAATCAGTGGTGATTTGTACAAATTAGGCAGAGATGAGGTGTTACGCCATTGTGTATTGGAGCATGAACAAAAGGATATAATGGAAGAAGCACATGGTGGTATTGCAGGTGGCCACTATGCAGGTGATGCAACAGCGCGCAAGATCCTACTTGCTGGTTTGTGGTGGGAAACATTATACAAGGATTGTAAAGAGTATTGAAGACTTGTTAGCATTGTCAACGTCTCTATCGACTCGACATAGGGATGAGATGCCCTACAACCAATTACAAGTGCTAGAACCATTTGAGAAATGGGTAATTGACTTTGTCGGGCCTATTTCACCATCCACATGCAGGACTAGATTGCACTATATCATCACTTGTATAGATTATCTTACCAGATAAGGTATAAAGCACCTACCAAGGACTATACAAAGGGCTACAAAAGCATGGTTCTTATGGGAAAATGTTCTTATAAGGTATGGATGTCCTTTAAGTTTAACAAGTGATAGGGGCACACATTTTTTAAATGAGACAATAAGAATTCTTTTAAACAAGTTAATGGTTGCCCACCATAAGACTACACCCTATCACCCTCAGGAAAATGGGACTGCTAAGGCTTTTAACAAGATTTTGAGCCACACATTGACCAAGATTTGTGATGTTGGAAGGAAATATTGGGATGATAAAGTATCTACTATTCTTTGGGCTTATAGAACAACATACAAAAGATTGAACAAAGCCACACCTTTTCAATTGGTGTTTGGCATGAAAGCTATTCTTCCTATAGAATTTATGTTACCTTCTTTGTGCATTGCATGTGCTGGAGGTCTAGCTGATGAGCAAGCCCTGGAAGAATGGATTGAGAAGATGGTTCAACTAGATGAGTGCCAAGCCATTGCACGCTAGAGTCAAAAATAGGAGAAGGCGCGCCAAAAGGAATGGCATGATCAACACATCAGGGATAAGAAACTTGCGGTAGGAAAAATGGTATGACTCAAGTTTTTGCACCATCTAAGAAAGCTCAAGGTGCATTGGTTGGGGCCGTATGTTATCACTCATATACTTGAGTCAGGTGCTTGCCAGTTAGACACAATTGATGGCACAAGGTTGCTTGGTTACTTTAACGGGAGTAGGTTGAAGCCCTACTATAAATAAGTCTTCTTGGTGTTTGTAATAAGGTAGTATTGCCAGATAAATTAGGTTTCCCTTTCTACATTTCCTTAATGTGTTTCTTTCATCGTTGCTATGCTTTGTCAATTTAGCTCTTGTTTGTATAATAAGTGCGCTTGTGTGCATAAAGCTAACTACAATATGAAGCATGTTGATGCGCAGAGGACTGCACATCCTTTTCATGTGGGGTGGATTGTTGGTGACTCTCGGTATATGCTTTGTGAATATTTCATGTGCGGGTGTTGAGAAAAAGGTCTTTAAGGGTAATCGATAAAAGATTTCTTCTTAAGATAAGAAAGGATGAAGATGGATGATGGAACGTATAACGCAAGGTAAGCAAATGGCCATGATAACTACCAGGAGATGGTGCAGGAACAAGGTACTTAGGTGCTAGAGTGCATGCTAAAGAGAAGTCTGTGAAAAAGGGTAAAAAGGCGCGCTAGAAGGTTATAGCATTTGGCGCAAAGGTATACCGCGTGGAAATGATAAAAATGGGTAATAAATGAGGAGAATTTGGTAGGTGGAGGAGCAATTAATGTAGTGAAAAGTGGAAATCTATATAAGGACGGATGCGATTTCATTTTTACCCTTACGACTATGAGAATTTGACAAAGAGCTACACGCGAAGAGCTAAGTAAAGTGATTCAAGGTATGAAGCAAACAAACCAGGCGCAAAATATAGATCTGTTTATTGGAAGGGCTTGAATCCCCTAAGAAAAGGGTTTGAACGAAGTAGAGTAACAGAATAGAGCTAGGGTGTGTGATTTCATGATTGTAAATTAGGGCATAGTTGAATCGAGTTAGGGTTTGAAGCAAACTACTCAAAACACATAGCAAATGGTCTAGAAAACAAAAACCTAAAAAGAAGAATGGCACCAAAGAAGAAAGCAACACCAGTAAAGGAAAAGAAGAAGGTGGTGGTGGAAGAAGAGGAAGAGATGGCCCCGGAAAGTAATTTTTAGAAATGCAGTACCCTGAGGAAGTTATTGTGGGCCAGGAATGGGATACCCACATATGACAGAGTAAGATAAGTGAGTATAATCACTGGACCAATGAAAACCAGAAGAAATTAGATGACCTGCTCACTTCTCAAACAACAGGTAAACTGAGGATGGCATGCCAATATATGATGATGCCGGGGAAAGGCTACTGAAAGGGAATGGTGTCTACCAGCTATATGAGCTCCCATACTTTGGAAAGTATGCACTATTGTATAGATGGCTAATGAGCCGAGTCCATGAGGACTTTTTCTACTTTGCAGGATGGAGGGTAAGATTGACATGCATTCTTATTACCAAAGTAACCAGGTTAAGGGCAACAGGTGAAGATATTAAAAATAACCTAACTGACAAGAGTGCCATCTTGGAAACACATAAAGCACTGGGATATCAGAAAGGACCACGTGGAATGGACATTGACAAACTGAAAAATTGTCCAGTAGTACAAGAAACAACACACCTGGTTACAAAATTGAATGACCAAGAATGTTGGTCACAAGTTAACTCTATGTGGTTACATGTGGAAAAGTGCATGTCAGAAGGAACCACTTATAACATTGTTGGCTTCATTACAGAACAAATAGTAGAGGAAGTGTGCGCAGGAAATAAAATAAGTTTTGGTTGTGTCTTACTAAGTTTAGTCTTCATGGAGATTGGGGTACCAGATGGCCCAAAAGAGAATATATGGGAATACCCCATGAATCACAAGTCTCCAGTTGAACGATTCAACAAGTATCTCTGTAAGGGGTCAATGACGGATGAGGTGAAGGAGCGAGTAGAGATGTGGTATGATAGGCTCCACGTGGCATTTGGAGAGGAATGGCGTATACCCAAGGATTTGCCTTCGGTTCTAGGGAAGCAGGTACAATTTGTAGTCTACCAACATTTTTATTGCATGCTTTCCAATGGTAGATGGGTCATGGTAAAATTGGTTACTCAATTTAGTGTCCTCTCATCCATTTACTTGCTTAGGTAACCTGGGGCACGTTTTACGTCACCAACTATCCCCTTGGGATATTATCCAATTTGTGATTTAATCACTTACTCTAAATTTAGTTCATCCCATCACATCTTGCCCATGAGTGATTAAATATTAAATATTTAATTACGCTTCTCCCCATGCATCTTAATCACTTATCCACCCCAAATTTATTCTATCTATGTATCACATCTATTTTTAATCTTCCCTAAGCGGGATGATTTCCCGTAGTCGAGATAAGTCTTATCTTTCTCGAAATCGATCATTTTTGGCCACCTCGGGAGTCTTTTCCGCGATCGGCGCCGACCCATATGGTCGGGCGCCGATTTTCTAGGAGCGGCGCCGATTATAAAAGCAAGCCCGTAAGCTCAGTTCTAGGGACCGAAAAAGAGACCACGAACGAGCGAAAAGTGAACAGACGAAAAAAGGAAGCACTTACGCACGAACAGAGAGCGAGAGAGATACAGGTTGTGAGAAAGAGAGATCTTCTTAGCATCAATCGTATCAAATTAGGGCAGATCTCCTATCCGAATCAATCCCTGAGAGGAGCACCGTTACTCTGTCCCTGTCACATCAGCATCGCACACCACCATCTATCATCTGGTGACTCTGTTCCAGTGTCTCGCCAACTTCGGCACATCCAGCAGACCACATTCACCTTCCAATTCCCGAATCTTATCGCACAGTCCCTGATTGATCGATCTGCCTCCAGTCGACGCCGATTCTACCCAGTCGACGCCGATCCGTCTCAATCGACGCCGATCTTAGTCAGTCGACGCCGATCAATCTCAATCGACGCCGATTCTACCCAGTCGACGCCGATTTCCCTGCAGATAGGTAAAAGGACACAGGTAACACAAATCCTGCATTATTTCATAGTTCCCTGCTTTTCATACTTTTCGCCTCGCTGCTTAGATTCGTCTTATTACCGCAATCGAAAATCTAGCTTTTACTTACATCTTTTATCATGTATGCTTCTTTTCTTAATTGAAAACGTGGATCGACATCCGCCGAGGAAGCTTATCGCTTCTCGGACCCGCTTCTGGGCACCCACCTAAATATCTTTTAACGTGGTCTTTTTCTCACAAGCACGGTGTTTTGCAGTGGCAGTTACTTGGATCTATTGTGCGAATTGCTCGTGTGCGCCGCCTTATCTACATCGCTTCCTCATCCATCTACATCTTCATCTAATCCATCGTATCGATTTTATTGGAGTTTTTCGGGTTTTTGTGTTTAGTTTGGTGCATTAACTCGACAGTAACAAGCGCGAAATTCTTGATCTACATTCTGGCACGCCCGGTGGGACCTAACCAAAGTCCCTTATTGGTAAGTTCATCTCTTTTCTAGTTTTGAACATTGTTCCTTTTCTTCACTGATTTCTATCAGTCTTATTTGAGCATTTCATTGCATCATTTCAATCTTGCTTTTTTAGGTGAAATCGTTATCTTCAGAAATTTTCTAGTTCCTTAAAATAGAAATTTTTCGTTTCACCATTACCTGGATATATCTTTCTGGGTTTTCTTTGGTGTTTGCTTAACCTCTTCTTGTGGAGCACTTTGCTTGTTCGTGGGATTGTTCGAGGGGAAGAGCTCAACAACGCGCTTTTTGAAGTCCACACACCTTGGAGAGCTAAATCTACAGGTATTTCTCTTTTACGGTGTTTTCTCCTTTTTAGGATTTCTTTGTCGGTTGCCTATCACATCCAAACACTTCAATTTTTGGTGCTTAAAAAGAACTTAATCGCATTTGGGAAAGAATCTGTTTGACTTGTCTTCATCGAAATCAAACACTTCGTTTTTAAGTGCTTAAAAAGAACTTTTTCTTTGTCATTGCTGCATGTTTTTCATCTAGTTTTAATTAGGCTGGAAAATTGATCAAAATCGGTAGTGACACTATTTGATTTTTATTTTTCACCCTTGCACACAAAGCCAAAATCACTAGGTATAAAGCATTTAAACAAAATTCCTTCCCTGGCCTCGCCTACTTGGAAGTGATATCCAAGAGGAAGAGCCTACGCGGTACTCAGGCCGCGCTATAAATTCACGGAAGATTTTGGTATATATTGGCAAAGCACCCGACTCCCTTATCGCAGGTGGTGTGTGAAGTGCGGGGTAGGCCCCTATATCAAGCCACGTACCGGTCTTTTACTGAAGTGCCTTCGGGACTCCTCACCAAACATTACCCAAACCATCCTTAGTTTGGCTATCTGAGTAGTTCCTGTTCTAAAAAGCCTTCCCTAACATTTTCTTTTCTTAAAAGCATCAAAATTTAAAGGAGATAATCACTTGCTTCTTGAATTGTCTCAGGCATTAGTTAGGTCAATCTTTTTTTCTCGTGTGTTTATGACGGTTATCACTCGGTCACAATCTAGAAGAATGGCTCAACTGGTTCCTTCTTCCTCCGAGATCACCACTAGTGTGGAGGTTTCGGCACCCCCCCAATCTTCCTCGGGACCGCTGTTAGTTGGTTCCCCATCCTGGTCATATAATCCTTTCTATCAAGCCAAAGCAATCCCATCACGTCCAGCTTCCCCTAGTCCTTCGGAAATATCATCTGGCTCGGAGTATGTTCCCCGCGGGGATCCTGAATTCCAGGCATTCCTCGACCGCAATCCGATAGCCCTCATGGACTACCTAGTACACAAATCTATTCAAATATCTGATCAAGGACCACCAATCCAACAAGTGTACGATTATCCTCGTGGATCATCCCAAGCCTTTGTAGAGCAGTTTGCATCATCTCTCTTGCCTCGAGTCACGGAGAAGGGCGAGGCCCCTATGCCTCCCTTTTCTCTTCCACCTACCATATCGACTAGTTCTCAAATAGTCTTACCTATTCCTAACACCGCAGTTACCTCGAGTATTCCACAACCTACTTCTGAGAAGTCTTCTGCCCTGGCTATAATGAATGCGTCTGCACACCCGCATATTGCTGTTAATTCATCTATGCCCTCCATCGTGTCCCAAGGTCAATACCTCTTCATGAGCCAACCCCCTCCGAATAGTCAGTTGGCTCCTACTTCTCGTCCTCTAGGGGGTCTTTCTTCCAATATTCCAGCAACTGTGACCTTCGCCCATCCTCTAACATCGGCACCCTTAATACCTAATCCGGCAGTAGAAGGCCCCTTTCAGGTCTTGTTCCCCAACATGTCCAATCCAACCAACACCCATGTTCCTCAATCTATCCCGATCCAATCAACAAACATAGGAGTCCACCAATCACAGGCTCCATCCGTCACCCAACCTTTATTTTCTCAACCACTTATTATCTCACAGCCTGCCTATACGCAAGCCACCTCACAGCAAATACCCCACCCGGTGTCACCCAGAACACCTGGTTATTCCTCTTATCATCCTATCCATCAACAGATGAATCCTCCATTGACACCTCAACAACATCCACCACTTACTTCTTATGTAGGACATACCAATGTACCTCCTCCTCAATCTGACGTGGTTCAAATTCTCTTCAAGAAAATCGCAGACTTGGAAGCCTCCACAAAAGGGGCTCGTCCTTCATACTCCTTTGAAGAAGTGTGTAATGAACCCATTCACCCTCGCAGCTTTTAAGCCTTATCCTCCCCAATGGGAACTTCCTAAATTTTCAAAATTTCATAGTCGGGAAGACCCTCAACAACATTTGCGAGCATTCAAACATGTTCATACCTCATAGTCCAGGATCAGAGCTTATGCTCCGTACCTTTCCTATGTCTCTAGCAGTCCTGCTTTAGACTGGTACAATAACATTCCTCAACATTCCTTGTTTTCTTTCTCTCAATTGGCCCAGATGTTTGTTGAAAACTTTTCAATAAATATCGCGCATAAGATCTCGATCACAGATCTTTATAACATTCGCCAATTCGATGATGAGTCTATTGCAGACTTTGTCGCTCGTTGGAGAGGGATAATCAACCAATTGTCTTTCTCCCTTCCTCAATCCCAACAAATCGAGTTGTTTACTCGATCTTGTGCTAATCACATTTCTTCCACTTTAAGGATCCAAACTTTTCATACCTTTGAAGAAGCCTTCACGATGGCACGCAAACTTGAATCTCGCGCCATTGAGCAAGGGAAGCTAAAACTTCGCTCTAAATCTAAACCAGATTTTTCTCGGTTTACCAAACCAAATTCTTCTCCTTCTAAAGACAAAAATCAAGGATCCACCAACGCTATCGTATTAAAAGCATCACGAGCCGACAATACTTCTAATCAAACACCACGAAGAGACCCCTCATCTTCTCGAAAAGGGACTTCATCATCTCGATCCTTCGCTCCATTGGGGGAATCATATGCCTCTATCTTAGAAAAAATGTTGGAAGTTCGCATGATCGAACTTCCCCCCATTAGGGATGTTGATGAAAGCCGAGAACGCCCATTCTGGTATAGGGAAAATGATTTCTGTCCTTATCATAGAACCAAAGGTCATGACATCGAACGATGTCAGACTTTCAAAAATCTTGTCCAGAAATTCATTGATAAAGGCGAGCTCATTCTGGATAACCCAAATGCTCCCCCAAATCAGGCACTCGATGTTTTTAAACAACCTTTTCCCAATCATGCCCCGAACCATAATGCTTCAGAGTCTCAAAAACCAAACACTCATACCATCAACTTCATCTCTACCGAAGAATCTTCTTCCGAAACCAAGCCATCTGCAAACACATCAATCGAATCAGAACCTCCTTCCACTTCATCTATCACTGGAGTTCCATTATCTTCAGATGGCCCGTCTTTGAATATTCCTACATTACTAAGCACGGAGTCTTCTTTCTCCGCTCCTTTGTCTGACCTACCATCCATACCCGAGACAGTGTCATCCTCATCTGTCTCATCTTCAGACATTCTTTCAATACTCGAGGCAATTACATCCCTTCGAGTTTCCACTACAGGCACATCCACTTCTGTTGCTCCCATTCCCGCTGCAACTATGTCCTTGGTAAATGTACCTATAATTGTGCCGACTTCGACGGAAGCGTCTTCGATTTTGACCCTTCCTATCTCTTTTCCTACAGTAGTTTCACCCATGATTACTGCATCAGAAGTAGTCCCTTCGCAAGGAACTGCTTCTTCATCACCCCCTTCTTCCATCACTAATGTTACTTCGCCTATTAAGGAAAAATCAAAAGAAGTAGCACCAACACCTATACACTTGGTTCCGGAACCTAAACCGAGACAACCAAAATCTAACATTACACCATCAGTACCTCCCCACCTGCTTCCTCCGAAAAGGTTACAATCACCTTATGCCGTTGAAGTCGTCACCATCCCTGAAAAAGGAAAGCCCATATTTCGGACCATCAAGACTCTTGGTGCTCTTCCACAAAAATCTCTCTCTACGCCTCATAAACGATTGGATTTGCCCGCTGAGAAGGCGTTTTCTTCTACACACTTATCAAAGCCATCGTCTTCTTCTACAACACATTCTTCACCAATACCCCGAAAAATAGACTTACCTACTAAAAAGACGCCACCTCTTCTATCAGGATCATCATCTTCATTACCAAAAACCAAGGCACCCTATCTTCCTCCAATTTCACCTACTTTGGGAGCTTCTTCCTCTTCTAAACCGACATTATCTAAATCATCAGTAAATTCGACCAAGCAACCCCCTTTGTCTCCAAAGACCGCAAAATTTGTCACATCTCCATCATCTTCAAAATCTATTTTAGGGGCTCCTCCTCCACCAAAGTCAATCATGTCTCACTTACTCCCATCTCAAGTGCCCAAGACTGCTCCTCCAAATGTCCAAACAAATAAGAGGATCCCTAAAAAGACTGTTAAACCTAACATGCAAGTTCTTTTACCTCGGCAGTCGGTTAATGTAAAAGAACCACCTTCATCATCTCTATCCTCCTCTTCGTCTACCGGATTCTATACCGAAATCCTTCATCAACTTATCCAATCTTCATCCATAACCCTTCCTCCGATTAAACCTTATAACCCTAAAGGAGTTAAACCTACCTGGTTTAACTCTGATCTGATTTGTGCTTACCACCGTACCCCGGGTCATGATACTGAGGGATGTAAAGCACTTCAAGCCGTTGTCAAGAACCTTCTGGAAGAAAGTGACCTTTTGCTGGAGGAGGAGGAACAAGTACCTCCTGTCATCTTAGCCCCATCTGAGCCTCAACCATCCACTCAGACCTCTGGTGATTCCGCTCCACTTGATCTTCCTCCTTCTCAAATTGACACAATCCATATCGCCACTAGAACCCAACACTATGATAACCCATCTTCATCCTCAGCATCTCGACCACGGGTTGTCATTTCTGCAGCCCCTGAAGGCGTGTCTCCTTCCTCATCAGCCCCACGACCTAAGGTCTCTATTCGTGCTGCACCTCGGGCTCAAGTTCCCGTGTCTGTTGAGGAGAGTGTTATGAAACAACTCACCTGTGCTCCGGTCAAAATGTCTCTTTTGACCTCATCCAATCCTTCCACAACATCGCCAAAGCTCTAATCGATAATCTGCGCCGCATCGCAGTTGAATTCGATGAGCCCACTCTACGAGTTGGTTGTTGGATGAATGGACTATCAACCACCATTTCTTTTGAAGATTCGAAATTCCTTCTCTTTCTTCCGAGGATTTGGAGGCTCCTCTTCATCACACCCAAATCAATAACACTACCTTAAAACGTGTATGATCGATAGTGGAGCTGCACTCAACGTCATCTCCTCGCACACATTCGAACAACTTAAGTTACCAAAGAATGTGGTGTCACCCCCCGCCTTTCGCCCTTCGATCATTTAACGATCACTAGCAAGCTACTTTAGAACCGTGGTCTTACCCATTCGAGTAGGTAAGAAGTCGCTTCATGAACTCTTCTACATTGTCAAGGAAAATTCCACTATAATATGATCCCTCTGACGCTCCCGGATTCGCGCAATGCATTGTGTCCCATCCACCCTCCATCGATGCTTAAAATATCAATATGAGGGCAAAATATATACTCATCCAGGAGATCCTTTTCCTTCCGCACAATGCGACATGACCACAAGATCTGCCCCTTTAAAAGAAAATGCATGTTCTCCTGACGGGGCCTCATCTTCTTCCATACCTGCAACCAAACTACCGGATTTACAAAATCTAGAAGAGACATTGCAGCGTTTCTCACTAGGAGAGCTTCCTCTCTTTTCTTTCGATGCCCATCTCAAACCTAATGAGTATGGTAGACCAGACAAACAACCTGAATATCAACCAGGTCTCGGTCGCATCGTCACCATTGGTCTGCCCAATCAACAGACTAATTTCATCTACGGTGGTCTTGATACGCCTCACTATCGCCCAGATTCTCCTCCTAAGACCAAACCTTACTTAACAGGGTTTGATTATCTACAGAATCCCACGTTTGCAAAAACTTATCTATATCGATGCGCGTGGAAAGGTTTTGGCCTGGGAAAATATGAACAAGGTATACATGACCTCAAGTCCATTCCTACTCTCATGCCACATCAGAAATTTGGTTTAGGGTTTAAACCCCTTTCAAAAGCCACCGTCACTATTCTTGATGAGCCTCTTCCTACGGAAGAACCATCTTCCCCCACTAAATCAGAAGCATCACTTGATGTGGACGATGACATTTCCATCCCACCTAACTTTTTTTTTTGATCAATACCATTTCCTTAGGGCCGTTAGCCTATGAGACTAACAATCGGTCCGCTTCTATACCATTAATCTTCCCTGAAATAGTTGGAGACGACTCTCCTACTATCAACACTATCCACTGTGCGGATGATGATTCTGTCCTCACCTATCTGGGGGCAGAGGATTCATATCTCCCCAAAACTATTCCTTCTGACACGTCTACCCTTCTCAACGAAGCCACTATCGACCTTAATATAGGGACTTCTGAAGACCCTCGTATCATTAAGGTTGGCCAATCCCTTAATCCACAGGAATTAGGGGACTTTACCGCTTTTCTTTCCAAACATCGTCAAGCCTTTGCTTGGTCATATGAGGATATGCCAGGACTCGATCCCGATATTGTGGTCCACAATATCGTTACCCTTCCCAATATCAAACCAGTTAAGCAAAAATTGCGTAAAATGCACCCTAGAGTAGCCCTTCTTGTCAAAGAAGAGTTACAACGCTTGCTCTCGGCTAACTTCATCCAACCCATCGATTATCCACAATGGGTCTCCAATATAGTACCTAAGAATTCAAGGCTACGGGAAAATTTGAATTTGTACCGACTTCCGGATCTTAATCTTGCTCGTCCAAAAGATGATTTTCCTCTACCTAATATCGACCAACTCGTAGATTTAATCAAGGGTCATGAGATGCTTTCTTATGGATGGTTTCTCCGGGTATAATCAAATCCTCATCGCACTGTAAGACCAACATAAGACTTCCTTCATAACTCCTCGGGGACCTTTTGCTATCGTGTCATGCCTTTTGGTCTTAAGAACGCAGGAGCAACCTATCAACGAGCAATGACCTACATCTTCCATGATCTCTTGCACAAAACTGTGGAAGATTATGTTGACGATCTCCTCGGCAAGTCCAAACGTCGTCAGGATCATCTTTTCATCCTTGCACCTCTCTTTGAGAGGCTTATCCGCTTTTGTCTTCGTCTAAATCCATCTAAGTGCGTGTTTGGCGTTCTCACTGGTAAACTTTTAGGTTTTATCATTTCCATCAGGGGTATTGAAGTCGACCCCGCAAAAATAAAAGCCATCCTTGAGATGCCTCCCCCGTCTAACTTGAAGCAACTCCGCAGTCTCCAAGGGCGTCTTTCAATCAGGCTGCATTTTATCTCCCAATTGTCGGACCGTTGTCAACCTTTTCACCATCTCCTCCGTAAGAATGTTCATTTTGAATGGGATGAGCATTGCCAAAAGGCCTTTGATGATCTCAAAGCTTATCTTCTTTCTCCACCCGTGCTTACACCTCCACGCGAGGGGGAGCCTTTCTATCTTTATATCTCTGTGACTGACCATGCTCTGGGAGCCATGATCTCGCATCGGGACACTTGTGGTAAAGAACAAGCTGTCTATTACATCGCCGCACTCCTCCATGAGTATGAGACACGTTATTCAAGCGAAAAACTATGTTGCGCTCTCTTCTTCGCAACTTCTAAGCTTCGTCATTATCTCCTTAATCACAAAACTTATATTGTCACAAGTGTCAATCCACTTAAGACAATTCATGCAAAGCCTTATCACAATGATCGTATCACTCGTTGGCTCATGCTTATGACTGAATTTGACCTCGAGTTTATCCCGCAAAAGTCTATCAAGGGTCAGGTTATTGCAGATCAATTAGCCGATGCTCCTCTTCCGGACACTCAAGACCCCCCTGCTCAATTCCCCGATGAATATATCCAACAAATTGATTTTGGTCTATCTCCATTTAAAGTAAAGCTCTTCTTTGATGGATCCAAATGCCAGCAAGGGGGAGGTGCGGGTTTCGTGATGATTCCTCCTTGGGGTACGCCTATCCCAGTTGCACACAAATTAAACTTTGAGTGCACCAATAATGTGGCTGAGTATGAAGCTCTTGTCTTAGGTCTTCAAAATGCCATTAATCTCGGTGCTCGTCATATTGACATCTTCGGTGATTCTGAACTCATCGTTAATCAGGTCACGGGTGTCTATCAATGCAAGAATGATATCCTTCAAAAATATCGTGACATCGTTCTTGCTCAACTCCAATCTTTTGATAAGTTCACCATCCAAGCCATTCCTCGCACTGCAAATCGATTCGCGGATACCATGGCCTCATTAGCCTCACTTATCCCGCCTTTTACCGAAGACTCGCGTCTTTATGTGGCTGTGCAACGATTAGATCAACCATCTCATCTTCAACAACTAACTTCGATCAATGCTGTCACAACCCATACTCAGGATGAGTGGTATCAACAGATTGTTGATTATCTATCTCATTCGATCCTTCCTCCAGATCTGACTTCCAATGGTAGAAGGTCTTTTGTCCAACGCGCCAATCGCTATACTATCCTAGGCGGGATTCTTTACAAACGCGGCTTTGATGGTATTTTGCTTCGATGCCTCAAAACCCATGAATCATCTAAAGCTATTCAGGAGGTCCATGACGGTATCTGTGGTGGACATTTTAGTGGCTTAGCTGTAGCTAAGCGCATTTTACGTTTGGGATATTATTGGCCTTCTCTTAATCAAGATTGTTGTGAATACACTAAGAAGTGCGTCAAGTGTCAGCAACATTCCAATCTCACGCACATCCCTAGTCAGGCTTTGCAACCTGCGGCGGATTTGTGGCCTTTTTCGCAGTGGGGTCTTGATCTTATTGGTCTCATCAATCCCCGTTCTTCACAGCGTCATCATTCTATCATTACTGCCACTGAGTACTTTACTAAGTGGGTAGAAGCTATCCCTCTTTCTTCAACAAAGGCTAAACCCATAGTTGATTTCATCTATCAACACATCATTTGTCGCTTTGGCGTTCCACACAAGCTAATCACAGATAATGGTAAGTCTTTCAAGAACGCTGATTTGCAGAATCTCTGCAACGCTTTCAATATCAAGCTCAGTTTTTCTTCTCCATACTATCCTCAAGCTAATGGTCAAGCCGAAGCTTCCAATAAAACTTTGCGTAGTATCCTCGCAAAGGTAACTAGTCGAGCTGGTAGGGATTGGCATTTACATATCCCTTTTGCTCTCTGGGCTTATCGGACTAGCATTCGTACTCCTACTGGTGCTACTCCCTTCTCTCTCGTCTATGGGTCTGAGGCTGTCCTTCCTTTGGAAGTCCAAATCCCATCTCTCCGTGTTTCTCTCAGAGAATTTGTCTCCGATGAGGATTATCGTCAAAATCGTCTAGCACAACTTGAATTATTAGATGAGCGGCGTCTCAACGCTCTTGAGCATCATCAAGTCTATCTTGAGCGTGTCAAACGTGCTTACAACAAGCACTTGCAACACCGTGACTTCAAAATTGGTGACCTTGTTCTTAAGGAAAATCAAAATGTCACTACACTCGAAAGAAGTCAACGTGGTAAGTTTGCTCCCAACTGGATGGGCCCCTACATTATCACTCATAAATATGGGTCTGGGGCTTATCGTTTATCTTCCATGGATGGTGTACCTGAGGCGGAACCTCTTAATGCCTTGCATCTACGGCCCTTCTATTGTTAAAATCTATCTTACACAAATCTAGTCGCAACTCAGATCTTCCATCCGTCCTAATAACCAGTCATCTACTTTTGTGGTGATTTGAAATTGTGTGGTTCTCCGCCTATTGCCTCGTTTACCTTAAATATGAGTATCGCGGCTCTACTCATTGCACGTTTCTTTTGGATATGTTCCTCCTCATGGTAGGAATACCTTAATCACCACTTCATCTGTCCCAAGTACTTATCTTAATCGGATCTACTCGGGGCATGAGTACATGTTCTTCTATGTTCTCTTCCCCTCCATCTGATCTATCTAGGTCTAAACTCAGCTTCTTCCAAAAAAGTTTCAAAAAAAAAAAAAAAAAAAAAAGATGCTATCCAAAAGATAGACTGATCCCTCAAGGACAGCTATCCATACATTATCAAGTGAATCAAAAAGAAAATAGACCATACCTCGAAGGATGGCTATCATTAAAATTCAAAATACAGCACCGCTCCTCAAGGACGGCCTTTTTCAAAGAAATATTCAAGGCTTCTTGTAATTAGTCAGCCTTCCAGTCAGTTTATACACTCTTTAGCATCACTGAAAGACTTCCCGCATCGATCAGTCTTTCCATATCAAGCAAACTTCCCGCATTGATCAGTTTGCTTTTTTTTGTCAAAGTCATGAAGCTGAGATTTAAGACCTTTTGTCGATCATATGGAGAATCCTATTTTCCTATCATGGACATGTATCCTGTCCCTTGTAAATTCCGACAAGATACTTACTTTTCTTTCCATTTCTATCCTAGATCTGGTTTGCGACTAGTTAGTGTCAGGTTTATTTTAATCTTATATAGGGCCTTGTATGCTTGGTCTTTCGGTTTCTTATCTGGATTTTATCTATGGTCGGTTGGAAGTCCGACTTATCATTTCCCTTCTTTTCCGAGTGTCTTCTCTTCTAAGTCACGGTTGTTTCCACTTACATCTTTGGCTCTTGCAAGGAGTATTCCCCATTTCTTTGTCTTGCATCCTGTTAAATTGACATTTCACATGTTAATTCAATCAAATTTATCTTCTATCAAAATTCCTCTTATCTATCAAAACATCTATCTTTATTCATTTCTCATTAAAATTACATCTATCTATACATCAAACACATCTATCTATTTATCCATCAAAATATTTAAAATATGTACATCTAAGGTACATTATATCTAATCTATATATCAATCACATCCATCAATCTATCCACCAAAATGTACATCCAAGGTACATTATATCTATCCATATCTAATCCAAACATCAAACACATGTACATCCAAGTTACATCACATCCGTCTATCAAAGTTATATCCACATATCAATCTATCTAATCACATCTATTTCTATCATCTATCAGTCTATACCTATCCAATCACATCTATTTTATCCTCTATCAGTCTATATCTATATCCATCTATCCATGTATATCCAAAATTAAAAGCATGAGTACAATTATATGACAAATAATGAATCTATATCTATATATACATGTGTGTCTGTACAAAAATGGATGGCTTCTAATCAAGCCATCTATACAATGCCTTCCAATCGAGGCTACATCACTATACAGATACAAAATCTATCAAATCTCTATATAGTAAAATCTGAAGCGTGGAGGACACTATCCTCCACCCTCCTCTCGCACTGGGCCGCCTCTCCCGCCGCCGCCTATCGAGCTCGATGCACTGCTGGCCGGAGGTCTCGGCCCACCTCGATCTCTCCCAAGACTCCTCTCCCCGAGGCTCCGCCGCCGTAGCCGCCGCCGCTCTCCTCTCGCCCGTATCGAGGCACATCGGGGCATGCGCGCTAGGCATCCTCGTAGTATCTCACCTCGCGAGGAGAGACGGTATGTGCTCAGCTCACAGCATGCCGGTGCTCGTAATGATGCCGCCGATGCCTGGGGCCGCCGCCGCCGTGGTGGTGCCCCTCCTGGTCGTCACTCGTGTACTGTAACCGATGAGGCACCTGTCTCCCCATATTTGGCCCTGAGGGCCTCCCTGTGTCGAAAGTAGCGGTCCCTCTGATGGATCGCTGTATCTCGCTCCTGGCGAGCGGTGTCTCTCTCCACAATCAGGGCATCCCTCTCCTCCGTCAAAGCCCTGATCTCCTCCAGAGCTACCTGATGTGTCTGTGTGAGGGTGGCATGCTCTCCTCTAATCTGGCCCTGGCAGTAGCAGCTATATCCTCCTCATCAGCATCTATAGAGGGCGGGAGATGTCGTGGAAGCTCTGTGTCGTACCATGCTGCGTAGCCCTCATCCACCCCCGCATCATCATCACTGTCTGTGGAGGGTGGGGCCTCTCTCAATGGGTCTGCCGGGATCAAAATCGGCAAATCCGTCTCTCTGCTATCCCGCCTATATGGCGTGTAGGTGGCCGGTACTGTCTGTACTAGGCCAAACTGTCTCAGTATCCGCATAAACGGGACTCGCTCCCACATATCCGGCCTACGGCCCCTGACCACCCGGCTCCGTCTCAGTGCTACCAAGTGGGCATCCTGACCAACCCATGTCGGGAATGCCCGATATGGTCTCCAGATGACCTGATCTGGTGTCAGCGTCCTGAAACGCTCAGAGTACCACTCGGCTGATCTACCTGTATCTCCTGCGGCCATGTCAGCCCGCCATCTCCGAAATCCATAGTCAACACCTCCCACCGTCGCTGCATCCAAGGAAGCCTTGATGGCTCGATCACCGCTATGTGCTCATATGCCCAAAGAATGGAGCACAAAGTCGACATCAATCCCTCGCTCCTCCTCCGCTGGTGTACATCCATAGCTCATGGTAAATCTGAGCTATCAGGGCATCGGCGAAGGCAAAAACCTGTCTGTACTGCAAGATGTCGCACACACAGTCTAATAGTAACAATGGGAATCTCCCACCTCCTGAGTCTGGCAGGGCAAAGTAGGAGATAGCCATCTGAATCAAGGCTATCCGCCTGCTCCGAGGGCTATCCTGCCTGTACTGTGAGGCTATCCTCACTGCCCCAGATACTATCTCCGAGTCATCTGCCCTATCTCTGTATAATCGCACCTGTGGCCCTCTCGCCGCCGCTCCCGGGTGTGATCTCGATCGGGTCCCGCACCGGTAATCCGAGGATCCCGAATACATCCTCATGGGTGATCGTCATCTCACCGCCTCGAACCAAAATGTGCACGTGTGGCTGTCCCACCGCCGCACTAGTGCCCGCATGAGCTCTACATCTCGTGGCACTCATGCCTATAATATCGAAACCCCGAGCCCGGCTAGTTTCTAAATGCGCGCCACCGCAGATCTGTCACATCATCGGGAGAATCGTCTCCAATAGCTCAGGAATGGCATCCCTCATATGAAGAGCCTCTCGTGCCTGCATCCACGACATCAAAAGCATAATTAGTCTCTTATTTCCCCAAATCACATCTTCCAAAACCATAACATCAAAAAAAAAAAAAATGAATATCTTCAATCGGCCGATTTGGTAAAATCGGCGCTCGTTCATTTTAATCGGGCGCCGATTAATACCAATCGACGCCGATCAAACAATCGACGCCGATTAAAACCAATCGGCGCCGATCGCCCGGCCGGACATAAACTGCGACCCGCCTCCCATGCACAAAAAATCAAACAAAAAAAAAAAAAAAAAAAAATAATAAGAAAAGTGGGTTCAAGAATGACCACTTACCCCAGGTCGTGTCCTCCTGCGCTTCTGTCCGCTCCCAGAGGCTTCCATAGTGTTCAAAATCAAATTCTGACTTTCTCTGAATCAATCGTCACGTTGAAAATAAATCGTTTACGTTTTCCGTTCGCATATTTATATGTGCCTGGATTGGTCGGCGCCGATTTTTTGGGTCGACGCCGTTTGTTTTAGTCGTCGCCGATTGTTTTGGTCGCCGCCGATTTTTCATGTCTATTTGCCATAGTGTTGATGCTTGGCTTACTTATCTATCTGATCATTGTTGTGTGCTGAATTTTGCCTTTTGGCACATATTTTCGATATCACCATCTATTTCGGTTTGTTCCCTTTGCGTGGAGCACTCGCTTTGTTTGGCAGCTTAGAGTTAAACGGGTCTGTAGGCACTAACGTCGTCTGCTTTGCAGACCGTCTAGTTGTCCCTACCAATGTGTCTCTCTTTAGATGCTGACTATTTTGCAGTTCTCCTTACACTCATGGGTCTGTAGGCACTAACGTCGTCTCATGAGAAGACCGGCTAGTTTGCCCTACCAATGTGAGTTCCTTAGGTTGCTGCCTTTTATTTATTTTTATGCGTCATCAATGATCAGATCTACTCCAGACATCCGACTGGGGCATCCTGCATTTTTCATCTACCTTTTTCAAACTTGGGATCGTCTGTTCTATCATCCATCCCATCCCTAGTTTGAGGGGGATCACATCATCACAAATTCTTCCCTTCTTCCATCCCTTTGTTTTTGTCTCATAACCTTGCTTATCGCAAGTTACTTGACAAAAAGGGGCAAAATGTAGACACTTAAAATTGGTTACTCAATTTAGTGTCCCTCTCATCCATTTACTTGTTTAGATAACCTGGGGCACGTTTTACGTCACCAACTATCCCCTTGGGATATTATCCAATTTGTGATTTAATCACTTACTCCAAATTTAGTTCATCCCATCACATCTTACCCATGAGTGATTAAATATTAAATATTTAATTACGCTTCTTCCCATGCATCTTAATCACTTATCCACCCCAAATTTATTCTATCTATGTATCACATCCATATTTGCTCTTCCCTAAGCGGGATATTTCCCGTAGTCGGGATAAGTCTTATCTTTCTCGAAATCGATCATTTTTGGCCACCTCGGGAGTCTTTTCCGCGATCGGCGCCGACCCATATGGTCGGCGCCGATTTTCTAGGAGCGGCGCCGATTATAAAAGCAAGCCCAGAGCTCAGTTCTAGGGACCGAAAAAGAGACCACGAACGAGCGAAAAAGCGAACAGACGAAAAAAGGAAGCACTTACGCACGAACAGAGAGCGAGAGAGATACAGGTTGTGAGAAAGAGAGATCTTTTTAGCATCAATTGTATCAAATTAGGGCAGATCCTGTCCGAATCAATCCCTGAGAGGAGCGCGTTACTCGTCCCTCGCTCACATCAAGCATCGCACACCACCATCTATCATCTGGTGACTCTGTTCCAGTGTCTCGCCAACTTCGGCACATCCAGCAGACCACATTCACCTTCCAATTCCCGAATCTTATCGCACAGTCTCTGATTGATCGATCTGCCTTCAATCGACGCCGATCTTATCCAGTCGACGCCGATCCGTCTCAATCGACGCCGATCTTAGTCGGCCGACGCGCCGATTTACCAATCGACGCCGATTCTACCTGGGCCGACGCCGATTTCCCTGCAGATAGGTAAAAGGACACAGGTAACACAAATCCTGCATTATTTCATAGTTCCCTGTTTTCTGTACTTTCTGTCTGCTGTTTAGATTCTGTCTTATTACTGCAATCAGAAAATCTAGCTTTTTACTTACATCTTTTATCATGTATGCTTCTTTTCTTAATTGAAAACGTGGACTGACATCCGCCGAGGAAGCTTATCGCTTCCCGGACCCGCTTCTCGGGCAGTCCACCTAAATATCTTTTAACGTGGTCTTTTTCTGTCAAGCATCGGTGTTTTGCAGGTTACTCGGATCTATTGTGCGAATTGCTCGTGTGCGCCCGTCTTATCTACATCGGCTTCCTCATCCATCTACATCTTCGGATCTTATCCATCAGGTATCGATTTTATTGGAGTTTTTCGTGGTTTTTGTGCAAGGAGAAATCCTGCAAGTGAAGGAGCTAGAGGAGAAGAAAAGAAGAAAACTCAGGCTGAGTGAGGAAGCATAAGAATATGAGGAGAAGACACCTTCATCTCAAGCAGAAGAAGAGCCTCAACACAAGGTGGAGAAAATGGAAGGAGAAGAAGGGGAACAATCAGAGGCTACATAGGACAGGGGTGGGGATACATCTAGTATTCCTAACCTTGATGTAGCCATTCCTGAAGAGGGCCTAGATCCCGTTGAATAGGGGAGGATGCCAAGGCACATACCATGGGGTACGCAGAAGACCCAAAGCTGATTATTCGCGCTCGGTTCCAAAGTACCATTGAGTAGAAGGATCTATTTAGATGGGCACTCATGGACAAGGACAAGGTGACTCTACGCACAAGGAAGCAACTTTCATGGTCGATGCACATGCATATGGATGAGCCAGACTTTGATGTTGGTGAAGAATCATGCACGTCAAGATGGTTGAAGAAGGCACCTAAAATGTGCCACATGACAATTAAGCCAATAGTGATGTCAGATGAGCAAGTAAGCAATGCTCTGGTAAAGGTATCTGCTGAAGTAGCAAGAAGAAACATTGATAAATCTACTACCATTAAGGTGCTTATGGAGAAGCTGAAAGCCAAGGATGTGGAGATATCGTGCCTAGTATAGGAAAAGGATTTGATCAAGAGAAAATATGACACTTTTGTTAATATGGCGGAGGAAATTGGAGATGATGTCCTTAAGGTATGCCTACATTTGGAATCCCAAGTGCCAAAAGAATTTCCTTCTGCAATGCACTATGTGAAGACAATGATAACATTAGTGTTGGAGGATGAAAAGGTGCGTGTATCAACACAGCCCAAGGACCCCGGGGAAAAGGTAGAGAAAGCGCAGGCTGCAGTAGCAAGGAAGATTGCTACTTATGAAGGCCTACTGTAAGCCACCGTGACAAACTAAAGAAAGCTGATCATGCGCTAACAATATGCACAGCCCCAGATGCACTGATCATGGTGAAAAAAATTGGAGGAGGAAAATGAAGTCCACAAGGCTATGAAGGATGCTACCCTAGCCGCGCCGAACTATTAATCTGTTGAAGCGAAGCGTGAGCGAGTAGGTGTGGCATAGACACTACATATGGAGAGGTTAGATGATTTTGGAAAGCTCATTGCTCAAAATATGGATGTATTGGAGGGGGTGCAAACCTCTATTTCAAGCATAATGATTGTGATACAAAATGAGAAAGGAAAACTCACTATGGAAGAGTTGCAGTCTATCATTACAGACATGCCTGAGATGGTAGGAGTGGCGTTAACAAAGTGGGAGAACACGGAAGAAGATATAAAAGAAGAATATCCAGAGTTGCTACTTTAGGATGAAATAGAGGGGCTTGAGGCTTGAACAATTTTGTTAGTTGTGTATACGTTATTCAAAATTCTTTATTCAACCATTCCTTATTTTATCCATTATTTGTGTAAGTTTTGGACATCGCTATTGTCAAGGCGACAATGAGATTAGTGTGGGGTAATGTTGATCAGAGAAAACACTTAGTTGAACTTGCACACAGAGTCTGCGCGAAAGAACAACACAGGAGCAAAGGCGCGAAGGTATAGGAAGGTGTCATGCGCGGAGGTGTAGAGTTAGACTTTAAGGACTTAGCCGATTTTAGAGATCAGGTCTATTCTTAGAGATTGGCATGCAGAGCACACAAAGCGATGTCGAGACTTGTGCACCACTCTTCGTGGAGATTTTTGAAGAACATGTCAACTCACTCTTGCATGGGCATAAGCTAAGAATAGATCCACCACTATAGTTAACTATCAGTGATCTATAGATAGCATACTTGCATGTATGGCTATAGTTGTAAAAGGCGCGTGGCTGTTATTAGCATGCGACCTATTTTTGGTAGAGTTAAGTGGTGAAGGGCTAGTTCCCCACCCTATATATATGTAATGAATTACTTAGTAAAAAGAAGAGATATACAGAGACACATGCTTTGAAGGATGAGAGATACATGAGTACATGAGACTGGATAATTGTAACAGATCCATGCACGCATGTCTGGTATTATATGAAGCTTTTGTACTATTGGTATGATGAATATATAAAGAATATTGGTCGAACAACAATGTCTGATATGTTTTGTCAATGTATATTATTGTTATCATGATGATTTACATTTAAGCACTTATAGATCTAGTTTAGTATAATGATGAATAGATGGATTAGTTTCTAAAAATATATGTTTACTACTTTATCATGCTACCATTCTGCTACAACTCTTAAGAGGGACCCGGTACCTTTGCGTGCTTCGGGTGAGCACTCAGCCTAGGCTGAGTGATGTGCTAGCATGACTAGGTGTTAACTAAGAATTCTAGGCTGCATCAGACAAATTGAGAAGAAATGGGGCCACAACAGAGTATACAAAGAGTTGTGTGAAGTTGGAGGTCAACACTCTTAAACCTATACGGGGTCAAAAATAATGGATGTGTCCGGAAGGGGTACACATCCCGCAAAATGAGTCGGTAGGAGTATGGGAATTGAGTGCGATCATGGCCAAGTCGTGGCCCTTTCCCGATTTTAATAAGAATTTTTTTGTTACTATATATCCTATTTAATTTGGAACCTATACAAACCACACTAATAAAAAAATTTCCATGTTTCAAGCCATGGTAATAACGACTTCCCTGTGGATTCCAAATATTATATAAATTTATCTCCATAAGGCTTAGGAGATCTTCTTGTTAATCTCTTATAATAACACACTACCAAACACAAATATATATTAGCAAAGACATGCATATTATATCTATTACCATATAACAAGTTGCACTATTCTTTGATATTTCTAATTTTTTGTAATACACTACAAGCTTCAATAAATTTAAATGGATACTACTATATAGGTTCACAAGAAGTAGTTATAAGTTTAGTCAAATCCTAAAGGGTATTTCAAATTTTAAAACTTTTCTACAATTTTTTTTTAGATTGAATGAAAACAACATTTTTTATAATAGTGATAGGATGTTTGCTAAAAGTTGTACTTAAAATTATGCTAACTTAGTCAAAAAGGAAAATAAGAAATGTTCTTAAGATCTTCATTTGGGATTTTGTACGGTCTTTTAAGGCACATAATTTTTGTTCTAAAATAAATAAAATCAAATAGATTAGAAACTAAAGATTTAAATGAACGTCAAATGAGAAATCTAATACTCAATAAACGTTTGGACCAGGTTTAAACACAAGAATTTATCTACAACCGGTATAAGGCTTCACTTCAACAATTAATTTAATTCTCTCATTCTCTTAGATCATTCAAGAATACAAAAATATCATTGTAAAACCATAAATTATTAGGAAGGGAAAATTCTCTATTTTATATGTATGCATGTATATATATGTATGTATTTCAATAAAATGACACTATCACTAGAGTGTATTTGGAAAACATAATGATTTCCAAAGAATGGATTCCAAACAAGATATATCCTTAAACCTTAGAACCCTTTAACACCTTTTCAAATGAGATACACACAATAAATAATAAGGAGGTTCTTCTATTTAATGTTGTTAAATTCACATTTTATTTCTTAAAAATTTATAAGAAGCTTAAATAAACTCTAATATTAAAGAGAGAAAAGTATCTCTATATAGGAAATAACATGTCATATTTTCAAATAAATCTTTCCTCTCCAACAATGTATACTTTAATCAAAGATCCAAGGATTATGTTCCTTCTTCATTAGCAACCATTCAAATCCATAAGGAAAGATGTTTGGTTTTCCACCCAACCAATAGGCATCATTACATGTCACTTCCCCAAAAGGAGAGCATGCTAGCCTCCCTCCAAGCCCATGGGAGAGAGAGGGAGCATGCCTCCAAGATGCACTGAGGGAGTGAGGAAAAGCAAAACACTAAACACATACACAAACAAACCAAAACTTTCAAGCCATTACCACACCTTTGAGAAAACTCAACACTTCTCAAGAAGGAAGAAATAAAACGAACCTGCTTGTGGCATCCAAATTTTCCATATAACAAATTGAGTATCAACACATTTTTATACTACCACAAGCCTCCATGGATTCCCATACCTCCCAAAGGTATTCCCATGCTTACAATTTTTTTTTTGGAGAGCTAATTAGAAAAGCATTTAAGACAACCTTCATACCCAATCCAAACATAGCCAAGAAAACAAACATGGATTCCATGCTAAATCAACAAAAAGAATGTGAGACATACCTCACAAGTAACACAACCAAAATCCAATTAGAAAGCCCATTCCTCCAAAGGTTTCTCCTCCTTTCCCAAGCTCCCATCCTCTCTAAGTGAAAAATCCAAAAATGAAAATTTTCACCCCAAAAAGCCCCCCTCTTCTCCAAAATAGAGGGTTAAGTAAGAAATGCCCAAAACCAAATACCAATGGGATGATGACTTGTGTCACCCATCCATTCCCAATCCACAAGTCTCCATCAAAAATGGGACAAAAACATAAATGGAGGAGAATCCCTCAAAAGATACAAACCAATCCAAATGTAGCTCCAAAACTAAGAAGACAACCAAAAACACGACCAAAAATATTGATAGGGACAAGAGGGTTCAATTTTGGGAGGGAATAAGCCTTTCAGGCCTTCAAAAAAGTCCCCTACCCATAGACCATGTCTATGGGGTTCATTTTCATGAAAGAAAGACCCCCAAATTTTCAAAGCACTCTTCCAAACTTCAATGTTTTTCAAACTTCAATATTTGGGAAAAAGTGGCATATTAAAAGGGGTATTGGGGCCCACCTAGCCCTTGACTAGGTGGTCCAACACTATCTTAAAAAAGCTAAACTTAATTAATTATAACCCCTAATTGATGGGACATAAATGTGACATATCTATGCAATTAAAATATATAAAACCAAATGAATAAAGTGAGGGAAAGTAATCCAAGAGTGGCCAACCAAATGGATGCAACACAAGCCATGCTAATGAATCTCATATATTCATCCTTGGGAAATGACAAGATAACACAACCAAACAAAAAAGGGGGAAGATAAATTTGGCGCAATTCTCCTATTGTGTAACTTGGAGATGCAACCACTGAGTCCCATGATCTCCTATGGCTTGAAAATGTTGCATGCACACTCAATTCACATGTCATCATACCTGCTCGATACAATAAAACAAATGAAATGATTCCACATACATCTAATTAGTCAAATCAAATTTTGAGTTAAAACATCAATTAACACCCATACAAAGATAATAACCTAAACTATATACATCCATAGCATATAAAATATAACCCATTTAAATCTCATTTCCATAACATCCATAGTGAAAAAAGAGAAATAATGGAAACAATATTGCATTGCGTGCCTCATACACAACCTGTCAAGTTATGTTAGCACATTCTAAATAGAGATGAAAAATTAATATACATATATCTGAAAAATTAACTTTTATAAACATTGTCCAAAATATTAATAATGTAAACCTTAGATCAATAATACCCATAATATTATATCAAAACCAAGTGACAAGGAGAAGGTGGTAAATTGGCTTCTCAATCCCCACATATCATCCGACCAAGGACAAGTTGATAACAAGGGTTAATGTAACAACCAAATAATTGTAATTTAATTCAAATAATCATGTACTATTCACTTAAGCCTCTCAAACTTGAATCCATCACATACTCTATTGTTAAGTAAAGGAGCGAAATTGGAGGGCACTATAGTAATTCAACTTCATGTTCCGCAAACCTCATGGAAAAAGAGTCAATTCTCATTCCTAGAAATGTTGTATTTCAAAAATTTCTTGCCTCCACACCCTCCACTTCTGGAAAAATATAACCCTTCTAATTTTCTTTATTGCTCAATGGATATAAATTGAATAATTGTATCATTGATTTTGGAGAATCGAGATAATGTCATGCTTGCAAAATTTGTACATGTTATTAGTCTCACTCTTGTCCCTAATGTTCTCCATTATTATTCCATGGATGCAAAAAATTACCTCTTGTTTGTCAAGTCAAAGATATTCAAGTAGCACTTGTGGACTTTCCTGATAATAAGATCAATCTCAAGATAGATGTGGTAAGCATGTCGAAAATATACGAGGATGTTACTAAGCCAAAGATTTTTTAGTGACATTGGTGGAGTTATAAAGTTGGACTAGTCAATTTCTACCATACTAGTAAAGTGTTCTCTGATATTTCCCACTCCTGTGATAAGTTAATGCAAGGGGTACAAGATTTCAAGGAACTCAAACCTATGGGAGGGTTTAAGGCTACCTCCTGATGTAAATGATGATGCTGATGATAAAGTTACAAGAATGAAAGAACCTCTCAAATGCAAGTTTGATGACTGTACAATAGAGAGAAGCTAACATGCAAAATATTAGTAAAATAGGATGGTGGGTTACCTGATAAGGTCGAGTCTCGGGAAAGAGAAAAACTTCCTAGGATGGATGTTAACCCACGTTAATAAAGTGATATAAGTGATAATAGATGAAATGATGACAATTATAATATGAAATAGAGATATGATATGGTAGATATATTGAAACGATGATATGAAAATGAAAAATGTTGAAAAATAAACCAAACATGAGCGGTTCCATGGAGACTCGGGTATGAGTGGTACATTCAATGATGACTGGTGTAGAGTTGATTGAAGGATGAAAAGGAACATAGCTAGATCCCGACATGAGGTGCTAGGTCTAATGAAAAAAAATTGGTGACCAAAGATGATGTAACTAGAAGAAGATATGATGTGGGAATTGGTAGGGTTGATGGAGACTGGTCGGCCGAGGATGATTGGGGATGAGAAAACCAGATTAGGGTTGATAAGTAGATAGGTGATTGAAATAGAGCTCTCTTGATAAAGGGAAGCTATGGAATAGAAGTAGATGAATATGTAGAAAGAGAACAAGGCTAGGACATGGTGAATCAAAAATGACTAGGATGGGTTTTGGCGACTAGATCAGGATTTAAAATTTAACAAGATGGATAGATGGGAAAAGGGGCATACAGAGGATCATAGATGGATGAATGTATAGGAAGAGATCCAGGGAAACCTATAAACCTATGAATAGAATCAACAAAGTAAAAAGAGATATCCGAGTAAACTTTAAGACATACACAACTCAAATGATAACATGCGAAGAGTGCAAGATTGATTCCAACTAATGACATAAGCTCTAAGGAAGAGGAAGGAGGAAGCAAGCATGCAAGGATTCCTGAGATCTAAAAAAAATTATTTGTTTGATAGGAGTGAAGGTGAATAAATAGGGTCGATGACGACCCACATGAGTCACCGACGATTGGAGTAGACTGAAAATTAGGTAGGTGAAGGTCATATTTTATTTCAAATATCGAGGTGTTAGGATGACTAAAATGGAGGTGGTGAGCTATTTTATGGTTACATGACTATGTGAGGAGAAATTAGGGGGTGGTAGGTGAGACATTTAAGGATATTAAATGGGGGAATGAATAATATAGTAATAATAATATGGGGAGATAATGGAAAATTTGTGGGTAATTAAATAAGATTAAAATGAGATAAAGGGTGGATAAATAATGCTAGGATTAAAATAAGAATTAAGTGAGGCATAATCATTTAGGAGAGAAATTCAAGTTTTTGTGAGATGAAAATAAAAGAGGAGAAAAGCGGGATGGGGACAATATCTTTGAAAAATGATGTCTACATTTTCCCCTTTTTGTCAATTGGTTTGTGTTTAAGTAAGCCACAAGATAAAAAATAGAAGTGATGATGAGAGATGATGGTTGAGGTGCTCCCCTAAAACTAGCAATCGATGACACAAAGGGGAATCGATTACAAGTTTGAAAGAGATAGATGGAGGGATGAGGGAAGGAAATGAGTGGGAAAATAAATAGGAAGGTTACCCAAGTGAAGGGGGATGATTGTTTATGGGAAAAAATAAAAAAATGGTGATGACCTTGGAAACACACATCAGTACGGACATGGCACGACCTATAATGGAGGTGCCGCTAATGATCTATGGACCTTGTAGTCGAAAAAGTCACAACGAGATGGAGTGAATCAATGGGAATTTTCTTGGATGGATGTGCAAGCCGTGGGATAAATGGGTCAAAGGTATATATTGAAACATGTGCAAGAAAATGTGAGGGTAATCACAATGATGGTTTGATAGATGGCCAGAAACAAAGTAAGGAAAGAGATTTTGTGCTATCCTTCAAGTGTGAGGAAGTGAAAATATGCATCTTGGGTGGGACAAAGATAAAATATGGCCATGAGGGTGAGATTAAAGATGAACGATGGTTCCCCAAGAAGGGAACAATGATGGCCATGAAGTGGGCTGAAAAATGCAAGATAGATACGCAGGATAAGCCAAAGTGTGTTATGGATGACACACAAGTTTGAGATGGGGGAAAGGAAAATTTAATGAGGAGATTGGTCAAGACAAGGAAAATAAGCACAATTAGGTTTTGGGTCGATGGTGACTACGTGAGTCACCATAAAATTGGCATGGGTCACCGATGTCCGGGACAAGTCAACGATGATCAGGATAGCATATAGATGTTGCACAAGTTACATTTTTTCATGGGATTTTCATATAGAGGATTAAAACTAGTCAATGACACCAGGAGTAGATTGATATGTTTGATTATGATGACAATATCATGCTATGATTTTAGGATTTAGATGGAACTCGGTTTCCATGGACACTAATAGGGTACTAGTGGATATAATGGAGCTTGACAATGTTTGTGTTCGGTGTTGCGTTTCTTACACAAGTTTATCATGATTTATGGATGTATACATTTGGCGAGAGAAAAAGAATGGATGTGCGATTCTTACTTCATTTTTGAGCATATGAGCATATAGTTGTAGTGAGGCCACCAGGGATTCCATGGGTGATGGGGGATCATATAAAAAGTGGAAGTGGTATTTTTGAGATGGCGAGCTGACCATGCTCATGGAGATAGGGGGAGTGGGGGAGGAGTATTATGAGGATATATTAGGGAGATTGGATGTAGATGATGTCGATGGAGGCTATATAGAGGCTTCCCTATATGGATGGGAAAATATGTATAACTTGCATGAGAAAGGTGAGGTGAGTACGGGGCGAAGGCCCGAGATGATTGAGGAAGAAAATTTTACTAGGGTGATGAGACAGCTTCTGAAGAGTAGTACATGGGGTAGATGGAGAAACTATCTCGATTTAGGTGTGATGACATAAAGAGGCACATGCTTGTCCCTATGATGGAAGATCTACTAAGAGAGGAGGGGGAACCATGAGATGATCATGATGATGATGTGGGTATAGGTGAGGGATACGTAGATTGGTGGACACAACGGTGGGTGGCTAATGTCACCGAGGATATTGGGAAGGTAGGAGTGGAGGTGGAGGTACCTGTGGGAGAGGAAGAGGTAGTGTTTCACCAATAAGTTGTGTATGTATGAGAGAAACATATAAGGAAAAATTGTAAAGGAATACTTGTGAAATGAAGGTGGAAGGTAGAGTGCACACGTTCGATTTCCCGATCCAATGTTGACTGTGAGAACTTAATTTTTGCAAGGAGGAACTAATTATGAATGTAAAACAAGACCACAAGAATAATATTAAACAATATATGTCAGTGGACTACCTAGCGTGTGCTAGATCCGAGAAGTGTGATACTTCCTAGATGGTTTTCAATCCACTATTTAATACAATTTAATGCAAGAAATAACGTAAACAAATAACATCCTACTATAGTTGATATGATTTAGGTATCTCATTCAAATACAATAAGAAAATATAATCTAATAGGTAAGGTTATGATCAGATCTAGAGGTTAGGCAGGTAGCCAAGGTGACTAGAACAAGTCAGGATCAGGTTTTGGGTGGTTTTGGGTTATTTGGGTGAAGGTTATTAGTTTTTGTTACATGTAGGATTACCGATTCAGTAGACCGACATTGGTCCTGGTATGACCGATGCCGGTTGAGAGGGAAACCGATGATGGTTTAGGTTAACTAGCATCGGTAGAGGTGGAATGGTAAAAACTCAATAAAATTTGGTTTTGGGAGATTCTTTGTGATTGCACAGAGAATGGAAGAATGATGGTTAGGTTGTCAAAGAAGCTGAGAATGCTCAGAGATGCCTGGGGTTGGATGTGGGGAGATAAAAGGTTATGGGTGGTTAGATGGGTGGATGGGTAGGAAGGTGAGGATGATAGGATGTAAAAGATAATAGAATTTAAAAGAGAAAGCTAAAGAAATGACGATCTAGGTAAGTATGGAATGATGTAGATCAAGACACACTTGTATTTGTAGAATTGGTGGTTGGATGAAGGTGATGGTTGATCTATGAAACTGGTGGTCAATGTTGTGGTAGTGCTTCCTAGAATGCTACCGTGAATTCCAATGTCTTCAAATCAGTCTTGGTGCAGTGCAAGTTGGGGTGTGTCTGGATGTGCGAGAGGGATCTGGTTCATGCTTGCATGCATATTTCTCTCTCTCCAAACTCAAATAATTCTTCTAACCTCTAGAACAAGGTTACCAAAGTGAATATATGGTAACCGACGATGGTTTAGGTTAGCGACATCGATTTAAGATTAATCGACATCAGTTAAGGTGGGAAATCCTAGGTTTGCTAAAATAGTAGATCTTTGCCACCTTTTTGGCTAGTTCTACATTGGTCACGGTTCAAAATGGTATTTTCTGCTTAAGCAAGTGGGCATGTTGTTAGAGAAAGGATAGGCATCTAATGTTAGGGTTAGACTAAGTCTCAGTTAGTTATGGTAAGTAGAGATTGAGTCCTAGTTAGAATGAACATGCTAAGAATAGGTCCATGATGAGGTGTCTAGGTGAGGTGGTCAAGTGAGGACATTAATTAAATTAATTAAAGTAATTAATTTAATTATTCGTGTGCACTATGGGATATGAATATGTAAGGTATGGTTTATTTAATTAATGAGGCTATAAGGGTGGTATGACCTAATTTTGGTGTCTAAATTTTGGCCCTTTTATCGCGTGGCTTATATTGGTAAGTTATCCGACAAAAACAAGAAGTGATTACCCAATGTGTGGGTGAGAGCAGGTTACCCCAGTGTGGATGAAGGTGATCCCCTCAAACCAAGAACCGATGAGGTGTTATATGGAATCGGTGAGTGGTTTGATAAATGTGTAGTTGATGGAAGTGAAGGTAGGTGGGGAATGGTATGCATACTATGGGAAAGGGCGATGGCCGACTCGGGTAATAAGTAATGGGCGAGGGTCAAATTGGGTAATGGGTAATGGAAAACAAACGTACACACACATATAGACTACAACATGATACCGAGTTGAAGAGCTTGAAAAATCTACATTGTCCAAGGTTGATAGGTTTATCCAAACAAGGGTGAAGTGATTCACGTATCAAGGCATAGGATATGGTCCGAAACGCAACGTAGGTCGGGTGCAATAATTTTTAGGTATGTTCGATACACCAAAGGTTCGGTCAAGATAAATGGCACAAAAATAGGAAAGGTATGGTTATTAGGCTAAAATAACATGGGTAACAACATCACAAGGTATAGTAAGTACACAAGGTTAATGGTCACACCAAGTAGGTCAAGTCCAGGTAAATAGGTCATGACACGGGTAAGGCCAAGGTATAGGTAAAATAACAAATCCCTAGATGCAACTAAGGAAATATAGGGGTAGTTTGGGCTTATAGGTAGGTTGTAATAAGTGTGGGTAAGGTCAAAGGGTATCGACAATAATGAGTTGAGGTCAAAATGGGGTGAAAATGGTAGTGGCAGGCAACCGATGCCGGTTATAAAGTAATCAACGTTGGTATGGTATGAATGCCATCGGTCATGTCGGGTTAGGGTTAATAAAAAGAAAAATCCATATTTTACGGATTCATTTTAATGTGTTGTTATTTGGGAAAATGACAGAGTGGTGGAGTAAGAGTGGAAAGTGACGATATGAGGGCTTTGAGCTGAGTTGGTGAGTGACTAGTGCGAGATTGAAATTTGGTAGGTAGGTCCACAAGATTGATTAGAGCTATTTGATTGGTGGCGAGGTGAGAGGTTGATTTTAGCATGGAAGAGGTGGGAGAGGGTTTGGGTGGGCCACTAGCATGGAGGCCAGATGTACCACCACATAGATGGCACCAAGATGAGGTAGGATTCAATCCACTTCTATCTTTGGGTTGAAAATAATGTTTTAAATTGGTTTGGGTTAAAGGGGTTTAGGTGGACTTTTTTTTGAATTTTTGGGTAAATGAAGTAAATGAGGGAGGGTGAAGGTTCAATGTAGATTAAATAGGGTTGGAAATGAAGGTAGGTGAGGTTTGGGTAGGGTAGAGTAGGTGTTTAGGTCATTTTTAGGGATTTTGGTAAACGTTGGGGGGGACTCAATTTGGGCGCCATGACAGAGACTGACGTCAACATAAGGGTGGCCGACGTCAGTTTTCTTTAGCTAGCGTTGGTCTAATCTTAGGTGACCGACATTGGCTTAAGTGAACTAATGTCAGTTATGGATAACCGGTGATGGTTAGGGTGTATGAAAAATAGGGGTAAGAAATGTTAAGTGGGCAAGAAAAACAAGCAAGAGGAGGGAAGGGAGGATACATGTAGAGTGATGTGGGTAGAAGCTTGGTGTTGGTGTAAAGGATATGTAAGTAGGTGAAATGATGTTTTTAGGATGGCGAGTCATGATTGCAACAGGGTAGGAGGTCTGGTAGGTGAATTAGGTAAAATGGGGTGAGTAGGATTGGTATGGTTGGGTATGGTTGGGGGGTTAATAGATAAGTGCAAGTTTTCATGTTTGTAATAATGTTGTCAGTTCATTGGATGCGAGATAAGGGATGAGATGTGGATGTGGGATAGAGTACCACATCTATTGCTAGTGATATGACTGAGATGACTGCAGAGGAGTAGAGGCACGTGATCGATGTTGGCTCGAGTGGGATCGATCGATGCTGACTGTGTGTAGCTCAAGATCCTAGTTTGATGGTTGTACTCATCGACAGATGGGACTTAGTAACCAACACATTCCACTTACCGATGGGTGAGATCACGATCACCCTAGAGGATGTATATAAGATCTTGTGGCTACCAATAGTTGGGGTGTAGGTATATTTTATTACATCATAGGCGTCAGAGGAGTCGATAGTGGCTATTTTTGGGGTGGCGATGGTGGAGCTAAGGTACCATAGTGTGAGTCTGAGCTATGGAGATATGTATGTAGCTCAGCCTTAGGAGATGTGGTTAGTGGTGTTGCTTGATGGAGGCAATATGTTGTTTTGCCTTACTAGATGTGGAGGGTGGGAGATTCCCATGAGCACTGATGGGGGTTCTCCAAGACATGATGGAGGAGTGGGTTTTTTTTTTTTGGGAACCGACATTCTTGGTGTAGTTGTATAGAGAGTTGTGGGCCTATGGGAGGTTGTAGAGATTCAATTTATGTTGTACCTTCCTTCTACATTATTGGGCATATGAGCACATTGTATGTGTATGTCAAGTTGCTTGACTGACAGTATTGGTTCGGGGTGGTTTAGTCAGGGTTGGTTACAGGCGATGGGTACCACTTGGTGGAGAGCACATGGTGATGAGGGCCACCCATGATGTAGCATATTACAGGTGAGTGTTGGAGGGGTTATCTGGGGTTGATATTGTTTGGAGGCCATATGTTGGCTTTCCTTCATATAGGAACATGGCCGAGGAGTTAGAGGAGCTACAATTTCTCAGGTGGATAAAGGAGCACTGTGCTAGCGAGCATGAGATGATACCAGTAGACAAGGTTAGGTGGTATTTTGGGCTACCCTAGGACGTGCCTCCACCATTCCCATAGTACAAGAGAGATGACGTGGAGAGGCCTATTCCTCTACCACAACCGACTATGCCAATAAGGCAAGAGGAGCACGCGGTGGACAAACGGATTGATGACGTCGGGGTCACATACATATATAGGTAGTGGTGGACGGCATAGCTATGGGAAACACCATCGAGGCTAGGGCAGCCTGATTTAGCCACTATTACGATACAACAAGATACCTTACAGGCTAGGTGTCCACCCTTTTGACATAGCTTGGAGTATTGACTGGAATCTCATAGGATAGAGGGACAAGTTGCCACTTTGTAGGTGCATGTGGCAGACTTGAAAGCTTAGGTTACACAGAGACATGTACCCACACAGGATGGTGATGGTGATGGGGGATAGGTAGCCACCTTACAGGCATAGATAGAAGGTTTACAGGTCGGTTAGCCTTGCCACCGAGCTCATATTGTGGCCCTACAGGCCTAGGTTACAACTTAGACACCTCCACAGGAAGTAGTGGGATAGGGTTCCATAGTACAGGGAGGAGGATAGGGTACACATATACAAGGTCTGAGACCAGCCCTAACAAGGTAGAGCTCACAGGTGGCAATGAGACCGATGACACCACCATAGATAGTGTTGATGGCAAGATTCATGGATTCCTTGAATGAGGCTAGATATTACCAGGATCAGCTGACAACTGTAGGGATAGATGTCCCATCCTATGTTGAGTATAGGGCACAATGGGAAGCGAGTGAGAGGGAGAGCTCTCACACTCATAGCTCATAGAGCATAGGGGCCGATGATCCCGAGACGGAGTTCATGGTAAGGCCACGAGTTCACAAAGACAGAACCAAGCTGTGGGCCAGGAAGAGACAAGACCCTAGGTGAGGTGGAGAGATGTTGGGAGGGCATAGGGCTAGAGGAGAGGAGACATATGAGACCAACATGGATATCAGGTGGGGTGATGATTAGTCACCGTATATGATCATTATATTGATTTTTTGATATATACCAACCTACGTGTCGATGATAGTGAGGTTGTACATGAGAGTTTTTGTGAGTTGATTATTATACCAGCATGTGTGCCAAATATTTTGAGGTTGTACCTAAGAGATACTTGTATTATTTTGTATCAGTGTATATTTGATGGATACACAAACTTTCATTTATAGATGGTGAGATTGATGGTATGGATGATGTATTTGTGTTTTGAAATTTCCATTGTTATTTGTGTATGGATGGAAACTAGGTGGATTAGGCATGGTGGAGTTAGGTCGGTTTAGGCATGGTGGAGTTAGGTCAATTAGGCATGGTTGAGTCAGGTATAGGCATGGTTGAGTTAGGTTGGTTAGGCATGGTTGAGTTAGGTCAGTTAGGCATGTTTGAGTTAGGTATAGTTAAGCATGGTTTGATCATGTTTTTGGTTTTGATTTAATTTCCAAGTTATTGGTAACATGGGAAATAAATGATGAGTTATATGTATGTTATGGTGTAAATTTACAAAAAAATTGATATTATAGAAATGTGGAATGATTGATTGGATGTTTTGATGGTGTGATAAAATGGTAGATATGTATGAATGAGAAATTTCCAAATGTTATGAAAAATGGAAACTAATTAAGGGTGAATGTTAATAGAAAACATGTGGGAAAAATGGGTTAGGGTAAAGAGTGGCCAAGCTAACCTCCAAGGGCCCCATGCCCTCGAAGTTGCCTACATAGCCCCAACGAAAAGGGGCCTCAAGATGATGTAGTTCTCCCATAAGCTAGGGAAGAATATGGTGAAGCAGGTGACTGGGTTGATAGGTTTTAGGTATGATTGGGTCTAGGTCATTTAGGCATGGTTGAGTTTAGGTCATTTAGGCATGGGGATGTTGGTGAAAGGGGAATCCTTAAAATGTAGGTATCAGTGGTCTAGTCTTGTATAGGGTAATCAATAAGTAATGAAGAAGGTGAATGGTAAGAGGTGACAAAAAGAGCTACCTAATTGATAAGAACCATAACGAGGATACCATACCAAAGATTGGATTATGAATGTAAGACCCTAAAGACGTTGCATGATTGACTATGCTAAGGGTGAAGAAAGTCACATGATCACGAAAGTTCATTTTTGTGGCAAATCCCTTGAGAAGAAAATAAATTAGGGTGAAAAAGAATGAGGTGAAAATGGGTGGTTTTAGCGTAACTTAGTGTAAGACAACATGTTTACTTGGAAAGAAACCCATGATCAAAATAGGCAAGTCCATGATGAAAAATTTATCATTTTCACTTTGTGCTTTTGTGTTTGATAGACTGATCGATGCGGGAAGTCTACGTGGGATGAGTATATGATCTCCTTTAGGCCTTTGGGAATATGATCAATGTGGGAAGATGATCGATGCGAGAAGCTTATGAATATTTTATTTTGTTTTTGCAAGGATAGTTCCCTTTTATGATAGACTATGTGCAGTATGGAAAGCTTTGTATAGTTGTCCTTTGAGGGAGTAGTCTATTTATAGTGGAGAGATAGAGAGAAGAGATGTCCTTTTGAGGGAGTCAACTCTTTTTTGGAAGTTTGAAATTATTTTGCTTTTTGGACGTTTTAAGTCATGGAAAAGACTATAGTGGAAGATTAGGCTCTTGTTTAGAAGACAAAAACCATAGCACCCAGAGGTTAACTATGAAAGAGATGGGTTCAAATGATAAATTACCATGGGATTCCATCTCGAAAGAGATGAAAATTATCCATGAAAATCATTCCTCAAGTAGAACTATGGTACTTATATTAAAGATACGACTGAAATGTGATGGGTAATAACATGATTTTCATTTAGTCGTTGACCGCAAGAATAAGGGATATGAAAGGTGAAGGGTGCTCAAGGGACGAGCTTAAAATAGACAGAAAGTGATATAAGATTTGATTTAACAATAAAACAATCGAATATGTAAGGTGTTTAGCGGTTCGAGTTTGGTTTTACCTTCACGTGAAGACAAACGATAAGAACTTGATCCATAGGTATGAGTAACAATATAGGGTCCAAGATAATTAGGAGAAAATTTGCCCCATTTACTTTTCTCTTCTTTGGTGACATGTTGATCTTCCTTCGAGGATGAGGTCACCAAGTTGGAAGGTTCATTCATGGAAATGTTTGTCATAGGCATGCTTAATACATTTTTGGTAGATTTGGAGATGATCAAGAGCATTGAGACAATGCTCATCTAATAATTCAATTTGGGCCAAACGATCACGGAAAAAGTCATCATCGTTGAACATGTATTGGAGTGAGATGCAGAGAGATGGAATCTGGACTTCGAGAGGCAAGAAAACCTTGGTACCATAGACCAGAGAGAAAGGTGTGGCAGCAGTCGAAGTGTGAATACTAGTGCGGTAAGCCCACAAGGTAAAAGGAATGTGCGTATGCCAATCCTTCCCAGTATCATCAACTAATTTCATATAAATTTTCTTCAAGATTTTATTGGTTGATTCTGCTTAGCCATTTGTTTTTGGGTAGTAAGGTGAAGAGAAACTAAGTTGAATGCCAAAAGCCTCACAAATATTTTGTAGGGTTTTGTTTTGAATTTCTTTCCGTTATCAGTGATGAGGCGGTGAGGGACACCAAAGTGACAAATAATGTGATGGTTGATGAATTCACAAATTTTCTCATCTTTTGTAGAAATGAGGGGGATGGCTTCTACCCATTTAGTGTAGTATTTAGTAGCGGTTATAATCCATTGATGGCATTGTGAGGAATGAGGATTGATCTCTCCGACAAGATCCAAACCCCATTGAGAGAAAGGCCAAAGATCTTGTGCTACCTATAAGGAATGACTAGGTGTGTGATGAATATTAACATGTTGCTGACATTTCACACAACGTTTGACGTAGTCACAATAGTCGCGGTTTAGGGTTGGCCAATAATAGTATAGGAGGAAGAATGCACTTAGTGACAACTAAGCCACTAAAGTGACCTCACAAATTCCATCATGTACTTCTTTTATTGTATAGGGAATTTTAGAACTTGTAAGACATCGTAAGAGAATACTATAAAAGCCACATTTATAAAGAAGACCACCCATGATGACATAGTGAGAGACACCTTTAAAAAGGTGCGTTGTTCATTACGAGTAAGATCGAAAGGTAGAATGGAAAGGGAAAGGTAGTCTACTAATTGTTTATACCAAATATCATGTGGGTCAGGTGCAACGGTTCACATGGATTTGACATCTCGAGATAAATAAGAAGGTGTTTGCAACCTTTGTATAGTGATAAAGATTTTGGAGTTGGCAAGCGAAGAAGGTATCTGAGAAGTCAAACATGCCATGGTATCTATAAATTTATTAGTAGAATGTGGGGTGGTTTGAAGTTTGTAACAGTCAAAGGTAGTAAGAAGTATGTCGACATGTTGTTTGTAATTTTGGAGTATTTCATTATGGCACTAGTATATACCATTGACTTGGTTTACAACCAGTTGAGAGTCCCCAAAGATATTAATTTATTTGACATCTAGGGCAATGACGGTTTAAAGGCCTAATACAAGTGATTCATATTCAAAGATGTTATTAGTGAAAGAAAAATCTAGTTTGAATGATAATGACATAGGTTCCCCATCAAGAGGAATGAGGATAACACCTACACTACCCCCACGCTGACATTTAGAACCGTCAAAGAATAAGGTCATTTGGTAATGGTATCATCCAAAGAGAGGGTAACAATGGATTCATTTGGGAAATCAAAATTAGAGGGCTGATCTCTAGAGAGAGGTGCACCTACAAGTTGGTCAGTGATAGTTTGGCCTTTGATAGATTTTTGATGGATGAATTTGAGGTCCAGTCCTGCAAGAAGCATGAGCCAATGTGCAACACATTGATGATGATAGGACTTGGCATATATATAATGTAGGGGTATCTATTAGTGACGAAAAATGGTTGATGATGAGGGTCGTCAATCCTATCCATTAATAATGTCAATCTAGGGTTGGTGTCCGATGGTTGTATGCATTAAGAGAAAAAAGATCTTTGGAAAACAACTCCGTTAAACACAATCCAAACTTGCATAAAATAAATCACACATGCAAAAATGTAAAGGCACACTTGTAGAAATAAATTTTTCATGAAGGAAACACACTTACATAAATGAAATTGATAAATTAAAATGAATGAAAGATAAATCAGACACCTGCAGGTTCACAACAGAAAATGACGGAAAGAAAGATCACATAACATGAAATCAGAAATTTACAACAAAAGGAAAACTACAGAATAAAGAACTAAACATAAAACATTGATCCTTCTTCCTTGGAATGAGTGTCCAGCTCATTCCTTGGAAGATGACTTAATTCATACTTTCAAACTTAATTCAAAACCTGCAGAACAATTTCTCTCAGAAGATTAATGAGGAAGAACAAATATATTATTCTTGGTAGTGAAAATTACATATAAGAGTGTGGGAGGTTGCATTTATAATTCATGCATCCAACCAACTCCTTATTTTGGGAAATATAATATGATCTTATCTTTATTCCAATCCTAACAACTAAGATCTCCATCTCCACAAAATATGGAGAGAGATATATTATTGGAGTCGAAGTCTTATCTCACTTATTTTAGGAAGATTTGCTCCCAAATCTTCTCCTTGATTTTGGTAAAAAGAATCACATTGATTTTATTCTCCTACTTTATTAGAAGGAGATTTTTCCACAAAAATTACTTTTGCCAAATACTTCCTATATTTTCCATTTGACTTTTCTGTTTATGGTCGTGTGAAACTTTTGGTGCTCGTCGATACACTTTTTCTTTGGGTGCAGATCACTAAAAGTTGGATTAATTTTTATTTCTAAAACCTGTAGAAAATTTGAATGAGGTTTTTGTCAAACACATTGGTATGAACAAAAAAATCTCTCAGATTTTCCATTTGAATTTTCTAATTTTGACTATGGAACTTTTGGTGTTAAATCGATACACTTTTCCTTGGACTACAGTTCACTATAAATTTAGATTCCTTTTTATTGTTAAAACCTGTAGAAAATATGAATGAGGTTTTTGTTAAAAAAATTTCTATGAACAAAAAACTCTCTCATATTTTCCATATGAATTTTTTGTTTCTGGATGTGGAACTTTTAGTGCTCGTCTAATACAATTTTCCTTGGACTGCAACTCACTAAATGTTAGATTTCTCCTTATTGGTAAAACTCAGTAGCAAATCTAAATGAGGTTTTTATTAAACACATTGCAATGAACAAAACCTCTCTCTCATTTCCCATTGGATTCTATGATTATTCAATTCCTCATTTTATGTAGTTTCAAACCGAATCTGCAAGTTCGGAACTAAACCGTAGTGTGTGCTAGATTTGGGAAGAGTGATACTTCCTAGATGGTTATCAATCCAATGTTTAATATAATTTAATGTAAGAAATAACATAAAGAAATAACATCATACTATTGTAGACACCTAAAATATGCTTACACTTAGAATTTCCTCCAATTCAACCAATTGGCGATACTTCATTAATTTCCTATTCTTTGCTCCATTCTCGGATGCCCATTCATGACCCTCTTTCGGTCATATTCCTCCTATAATCAACTAATTGGGCTAATATCTCTCTTATTAGCTAAACATTCCTCCTTTCGACCATTCAGAATCTCCCTAGTTCTCTTTGAACCACTTCTACAAGCTTCCTAGGTTATCTATCATCACAAATGGTTATCTAGACCCCTCCCAACTCTCAATGAGTCTCTAATCACTTGATAATCAAGTTTAACTAGCCTAAACCCTAATTAACTAGCCTAAACCAAGCTTAACTAATCCTAAAGCATGTTTATCCTAATCTAATCTAAAAGTGATTTTTGAGCTTTAGTCCCACATGCACCAAAATTCCAAATTCTTCCAAACCAAAAACTATAAATACAAGGCCAAGCCTACCCATTCAATCTTACAACTTTACATAACAAAAATCGAAACAATCCAAAGGATTTCCTTTCAAATGGCCCTTCTCTCTCATATTTGGAGATCTTGGCATTAGAAATCATTTGTGATAGCTTTAAGCTATAGAACATTTGGATCTTGGCCATACTCCATTATTAAGAGCTCCTCCATCTTACATCCATCAACTCCAAATCTAGTTAGTAAGGGAAGATCTAAAGCTTGGCCATGTAGCCAACTTAGAGAGATCTCTTCACTATTTTTAGGAGCAAACAACACACAAATTTGATTGCTTAGAATCTAACTAGGTTCACTTTCATTAAGCTTTCATGGAGTAGAGAGATATTTAGATATGCTAGGGTTTGAATGTTTGTTTCAAATTTATATATGCATGTAAATAGATAGTTTCTTGTTTAGCTCTTATCTTATGGTGCATAGATGAGTTAGCAAAGCTTTGAGGTTCTTTAGCCTCATTCCATAGATTTTCAACTTTTCCATTGCATACAAATATAATTGATATGATTTAGGTATCTCATTCAAATACAATAAACAAACCTAATCTAACAGGTAAGGTTATGATCAGATCTAGAGGTTGGGTAGGTGGCCAAGGTGATTAGAACATGCCAGGATCAAATTTTGGGTGGTTTTGGGTTATTTTGGTAAAGGTTATTAGATTTTTTTATATGTGGGATTACTAGTTTATAGAGACCAGCATCAATCCTATATGACCGATGCCAGTTGAGAGGGAAACCAACAACGGTTTAGGTTAACCGGTGTTGGTAGAGGTGAAATGGTAAAAACTCAATAAAATTTGGTTTTGGGAGATTCTCTATGATTGCACAGAGAATGGAAGAATGATGGCTAGGTTGTCAAAGAAGTCGATAATGCTCGAGAGATGCATGGGATTAGATGTGGGGATCTAAAAGGTTATGGGGGTCGATGGGTGGATGGGGAGGAAGGTGATGATGATAGGATGCAAAAGATAATGGAATTTAAAAGAGAAAGCTAAAGAAATGATGATCTAAGTAAGTATGGAATGATGCAGATCAAGACACACTTACTTGTATTTACAAACCTGGTGGTTGGATGAGGAAGATGGTTGATCTATGAAACTGGTGGTCAAAGTGTTACTGCAACACTTCCTGGAATGCTACCGTGAATGACAATGTCTTCATATTAGTCTTAGTGTTGGCTAGGGTGTGTCTGGATGTGCAAGAGAGCTATGGTTTGTACTTGCATGTAGATTTTTCTCTCTCCAAACTCAAATAATTCTTCCAACCTTTGGAACAAGGTTACCAAAGTGAATATATGGTAACCGATGACGGTTTAGGTTAACCGATGTCGGTTTAGGGTTAACTAGCATCGGTTAAGGTGGGAAATCCTAGGTTTGCTAAAATAGTAGATCTTGGCCATCTTTTTGGCCAGTTCTTCCCATTGGTCGTGGTCTAAAATGATATTTTCCACTTAAGTAAGTGGGCATGTTGTTAGAGAAATGATAGGCATCTAATGTTAGGGTTAGAATAAGTCTCAGTTAGTTATGGTAAGTAGAGATTGAGTCCTAGTTAGAATGAACATGCTAAGAATAGGTCCATGATGAGGTGTCTAGGTGATGTGGCTAGGTGAGGTGGTCAAGTGAGGACATTAATTAAAGTAATTAATTCAATTAATCATGTGCACTATGGGATATAAATATGTAAGGTATGGTTTATTTAATTAACGGGGCTATAAGGGTAAGACGACCTAATTTTGGTGTCTACAAAAGTAGCACCTCAAGGAAAGGGTGGAAATGGGGAGTAAAAATTAGATAGCTCACTTATAGGCAAAGTTATATGCTACGTGGCAGAGAGAGGGATGTAACATGACATAAGACTGTGGGGTTGCGCTAGAGAGAGAAATGGTCATACAACAACAAGACCTGCATCGTAGTAGGAGAGGGAGGCCTATAGGGGCATATATGGAGATATTGGATCTATAGTTGCGGTGTCGTGATTGAGGCACTAGAGGCTTAAAATGGAGGCGATCAGATGGCTCGCCTAGTATTGTATCACTAGGCGTATAATGCATTGGGTGTGGAGGTGTGCTACTACGATCACATTGTTACATCTAGACTTCTTGATGTGTTACATTATGTGGCCTATTTATTAGGAAGCAGAGACCATGGAGAAGGGATTTGTTTAATAGTGAATATTCATAATTTGGTGAATATTTCATTTTATGAATATTTGAAAAGGTGAATTTTTTTGGAGCAGGTCAGTGTCATGTTCACCTAAAATTTACAATATATTTTTTTAGGGTCGGCTTTGCCAACCCTTGAAAAAATATCCTATATAAACCTAGGTGATTTCTTTGGGTAGTATACTACTAACTTACTACTAGCTTACTGAGGTAGCAAAGATATCAAGTATAATGAACTTACAATGTAGGTTGTTGACAGGAGGTTGTTGACGCATGACAGGAGGTTGTTGACGCATGATAGGAAGTTGTTGGCACATGACAGGAGGTTATTGACACGTGACAATCATGTGTTGTTGGTGCATGATAGGAGGATATAGATGCACAATAGGGGATTTGAATTTTTTCCGTCAGTGTGACAAAGCGGTGAGTTTTTGTCGATGTCTTGAAAATCAGGTGAAAATGTTGCACACAAACCCCAAAAAATTTTCCTATTTCATGAAAGTAGAACTATGGGGATATTCTCCGGGGCTTTTCCACCTTCAATTTCCTAGAGGTATCTTAAAATGAACCCTAATGAGGGGAAAATGGAAAGTATGCTTATAGACCCACTATAGAAATGAAAAGGGATGAAGATGGATCTTTTACGGGAAAATAGATTCTCCTTAGGTGGTAATCTTAGGTCTATGCCCTAGCTTTGAGAAATATGGCACAAAGTGATCGATCTGGAAGTTTGTAGAGGATGGGAAATTGATCGACGAGGGAAGATTTTTAGGGTGCTTACTTTGGGAATTTTTTTCTTTTGCATTTGAGATTGTAAGAAGGTTGATCGATGCAGAAATCTTCATTGCCATGATATAAAAGGGTAGCCATCCTTTGAGGGAGTGGTCTATAATTTAGGATTTAGGATTTTTGAATTTTTGATGGCATGGTGTAGTCACAAAATCATGTATTTTAGACATTTTATTTATCCCGGTATTATACTACAATTTAAAAGGTTCTTGAATAAAGAAAGTACTAATAAATTCCCATCCTTTGGTTATCTTGTTTATTATATTTCTTAATTTATGACCTATTGCACCCATATGCCCAACCATTTCTAGACATCCCACGTTATTTTAGCCTTGATTGGGGCACCCCTATTTACTACTAGGGCACCCATGGGCACCTTGGTCCCACCGGGACACCCTAATCCTACTAGCACTTTCTCACCACTTTTCTAGCCTTTTCTTGCTATTTTTCATCTTTATCTTTCTTTTGGTCGGCCTTTTTGGGGTTAATTACAAAATTAGAGTAAGAGAACCCTATAAATATAAATTTATGAGACCATAATGAGAGACTTAGCATCATATACTACTATCACTCCATCTAGAGTTGCATCCATCTATTGCATTGACATCCACATAGCTCCATCATCAAGGCATAAGCTAGGAAATTTGCATCACACTTCATAGGGGGAGGGATTCTATTCTATTCCATGCACACATTCTATTACATTTTCTACATTTAGCTATTACTCGCTACTTCACAAAGTGCAATTGGCACAAGAGCACCTAGGTCACGACAAGCACGCACACACACACACACAAACACACACACACTAGAACTACATCCTGGTTTAAAATGTAGTACAACACTAAGTTAGTAAGCCCACAGTTGTGGCAGCTAAGGTCAGTCTGACCCATTCATTCTAAATATTTCTTTTTTATGGTTTTGATACTTCCTTTTGGCCTTTTATAGGTTATTTATTTGTCTGGGAATATTGGAGCATTAAACGCAAAGATAGAAAAATTAATGCAACAGGTAGTTAGAGTTTTAGATCACCTTCTGACCCTGTGAGCACTAGTTCCAAACATTTTTCCCAGACTAGGGTGCCTAGATTCCTTACTGTGAGCACCTTTAGGCACCCCAGTCCAGACACAAAATTCAAATCTTTCCTTTTCGGCACTCCTACATAATTGTTCCTACTTTCTAATTTTATATACATCACTACGATTAATATTACAGTCCAAAAAGTTCTTTCCTTTCCCTTCTTGCACATTAGGGTTTTTAATTTCATTAGTTTATTTACTTATCTCATTTACATGTTGTCTTAGTACACTTATTTTTTACGTTTATATGTCCTCCTAGATTAGATTAACTATACTTTACTACATTATTTTAGTCAATTTTAGTTAATCATTTTGGTGAACCCGACTCTTATCATGGATAAAAATCATCCTTCTAAATCTCCAATCATCCTGCAATTTGATAGCTTTGGTCATGCCTTTGTTGATACTCCTACTAATCCTTCTAGCTATAGACCTTGCCCTTCGCTTATTCATCCTTTCATCTTCTAATATAGATCATAAAGCTTTAGATGACGTTATTGTTTCTTATATGTGTACCATCGATCCTAATGTTCTAGCATAGATTCTAGAAGAAGCACAAGTTCCTCCATCTGACCACATAGCTGCAGCTCCTCCCATTGTTGAATCACAAGACGTTTTTCATTTGCATTCACCCATTAATTCTCCCACATTATATATAGCTGACTCTCCTAATACAATATTTGTTCCTACATCCCTATCTTCTGCTCTTGGATCACAACCTCTCAAAACTCCATATGACTCCACCGATACTATTTGTATGGTTGATGTGGCTCCTCCTACTTCGTCACCAACTCCCGCTGCCATGAATGCTATGATAATTTATATAGGGTCTTCTCCATAACGATCCCTTGCTTTACCTACCCTTCCATTGCCTCAACTTGTGGACGAATCACTCCACTTATCACCACTTGAGGGTGCCATTTGTATGATAGGTGCATTTTATTTTATGCCACCTACTACTACTACTCGCTATGATCCCTTATTAGGGACCTATCTAATCTATGGATGTCAATCTATCACATTCACCTTCACCGACACCACATAACTTAGCACACCCACTATTCACTTGCACACTTTTCATGAATAACTCATATTGGGAGCACATACCGCTTGACACTTCCTACAAAGTCATTGTATGTTCACATGATGGTCTCCTTCAGCTTGGTTTTTCCTTTGAGGACCTCCATTCTCCCTTATACAATCCACATTTGTATCATGGATATGTTATTATCACTACTACATATGGAATCTGCATCTTCCATATTTTTTTCAACTTGCATGTTACCATACCTATTTTCTTCTCACTCTCGGTCAATCCTGGTTAGATTATATTGAGAGCGAGACTTGACCTAGTCATATTGATATAGATTTTCCTATGCCATTTGGTAATGTGCATATTTGCAATAGCTCTTTTCTTTGTTACTCATGCAATTATATTATTTTGTCAACTTAGGGATGTCCATTTTCTCCCTTTACTGATGAAAAATATGCCATGGCAATGTATAACTTGCATGTTCATGCTATTTGAATGACCAACCAGAGACTATTGCTTATCAAGTTTCTTGTGTTGTTTCATATGATTTCGATAATGACCATGATGATCTTTTAGATGATCTTACTTGACCACTTCTTCCATATGCATCCTAGGGGCATACCACTTAATACAATCCCCCTCATTTTTTCATAGCATCTATCATATTTTCATTTTCAACTAGGAACACTTTCATCACACATTTTAGCATTATCACTACCCAATGACACACTCTTGTGCTTTGTTTCACACTTGATTGTTGATGGATTATTACTACAATGAACCCCACACACTATAGGAATTACATATTAAACTTCATATCACATTATGTGTTATGCATTCTACAACATTTGTTCATTTGTGTCTCTTCACCTCATACATCATGATAGTTACATACATCTACATACCATACATACTACGCCACATATTTTCACACATATTCTACTATTCTTCATCATATAGGAGTCTAGCATTACATTCCTATTTTATCTACATACATTACATGTTGCTTTCTACATTACACTTTACACATCCTACACATATTGCATTTACATTTTACACATAGCATATCTACACATTCTACACATTACATCCTTACATATACCACTCATCATATGGTCGATTTTATCCTTACATATACTACATTGTCTTCTATGTGCTGCACTCACTACCCGATGATGCACTTTAGTTATTCAGTCCATACTTGACTACCGAGGGTTTACAAATCAAATGGACCCTACACTCACCACACATTTACTATTCTACCTTTTACCATGCGACATTCCTAGGTTAGTGAAATACGCTTTAGGCTAAATCATCACCTTAGGTTGCATCACCACTCCCTACTATGCATCTAGTAGTGACATACACTTTAGGCTAAATTTTCACCTATTCTATCATTTTATAGTGGTCTACACCTTAGGTTACATCACCACACCCTCCTTACATCTCATAGTGATATACACTTAGTGTTAAATCATCACTCATCCATTCATCTTATATTGATATACGAGTTAGGGATAAATCATCAACCCAAATTTATCTCATTGTGGTATACACTTAGGCTATAAGGTACAAGCACATCTATTCTACATGTCGCATATCGTCACCACTAAGCATGTACACATTTCATCACAGACGCTAGAGATGATACACACTACTCGACCATTTTCCGATGACACACTATCATTTATGGTTCATTCTTGACTGCTGAGGGGGAAAAAAATGAACCTCACTACATAGATTTCCATTCACTCGGGGGGCACATGGATCATATCATTCCATATTGCATTCCATTCCATCCATCCACAACATATTGCATACTATGGTTTCTTATACTCTTGCTTACTTTTACTTGTTCATGGTCACCTTATTGGACATGCTAGCTTGATATGTGCATTCAAACCTTTTTCTAGTTGTGATTACAGATATAGGTCTCTTACATGCAACATGGATGCTCGCCTTCTACCCTTCCTACACTGGTCACTGGGGGCATCCACATTCATCTCTTCCAGGTGATATTGTTTCATTTTGTACTTAGAACTTTATTGTACTTACTTCTACATGATTTTGACATACTAACTATATTTCTAACATGATGATGGGTGCTTCATGTGCATCATTTTCTATGCAAGGATATTGGTTTCCATACTTATCTGTTACATTGTTTACTCTTGTTTGCTATTATTTGTAGGAATTGCCTTATGTTTGGTGTGTACACTTATCTGTTAGTTATGGCTATGATGGACTTTTCTATTGTTTGCAACATCATGAGTGATGTCCCATGTTTGTAACCTACTTTTTGTTGCATACTTGTCTTCTTGCGTGTTTTACATTATATTTTTGGTAGCTTTTATAATTTTTGTGTATCTTATACATTGTTTCCTTCATTCATATGTGTTTTCACGTGTCTTTGGCAAGAGACTTGTTGTTTGTGCATGCCTTGGTTTCTACCAAGCACTATTCAACGTATATGTGGTTGGCCCTCTTTTGGCCTGCATGTCACCTATCAATGATGTCGCATGCGCTCCCAAAGAGGGGGATTATTTGGGGTTTTACATACTAACACAAAGATTCTACACCATTTTGGTTATGTTATATTTAGCGTGTGGGTTCAGACTAGTCTACGAACCCCATACATAGTGGATTTTATAGGACATGGTGTCCTTAGCATTTCTGGGAAGCAATTAGAGCTTGGAGGACATAGATAATTTCCTCCCTACACTTCCTCGGACTTTGGTGTGAGATTGCCAAAAAACTTAAAGTACTAGATATCCTTCTACACTCTTTCTTGACATGGATTAGGTGCACATGTTCCATTTACATTTACATTTGCGTACTTTTCATTTACATACACATGCATCTTTTACATAGCGTTTTTACACTTACATACATATTTGACTACTTGATCATTTTCTCCTTGCAGATCCAACCGTATGAGAAATAAGCAGTCAAATGGGGGCAACAACAAAAACAATAAAAACAACACTATGTGGTAGCACACTATAGTACACACATCACAATTTTATGCAAGCACACTATACTATGTCATAACTACACACGCACGTTTCACCCTAGGTTCACTCTCATCACTTTTTTTTGTGCATTTTTCATCTATAGTTTCCACACTCCTCCATATTTTTATCATTCCACGCTTTTGTCTAGTCCTTTGGGCACGCTTCTACTACACTCTTTAGGGACACCAGTACACATCTCTATCTACTTTATGTTATCGAGATTTCCACTCACCAACATAAAGTGGGGGAAAAATGTAGTCACAAAATCATGCATTTTAGACATTTTATTTATCCCGGTCTCATACTACTATTTAGAAGGTTCTTGAGTAAAGAAAGTACTAATTAACCCCTTGTCCTTTAGCCATCTTTTTTTATTTTATTTCATAATTTGTGACCTATTACACCCATATGCCTAGCCATTTTCAGACATCCCGCGTTATTTTAGCCTCGACTGTGGCACCAAGATTTAGTAATGGGGTGTCCATGGGCTCCCTGGTCCCACACGGGGCACCCCGATTATTCCAACACTTTCCTACCACTTTTTGGGATTTTTCTAGCCATTTGAGATCTTTATCTTTCTTGTTTTTGGCCTTTTCGAGGTTAATTACAAAATTAGAGCAAGAGAACCCTATAAATATAAACTTATGAGACCATAATGAGGAACCTAGCATCATACACTACTAGCACTCCATCTATTGCATTGGTATTCACATAGCTCCCTCATCAAGGCACAAGATAGGACATTTGCATCACACCTCATAGGGGGAGGGATTCTATTCTATTTCATGCACACATTCTATTAAATTTTCTACATTTAGCTATTTCTCGCTACTTCACAAAGTGTGACTAGCACAAGAGCACATAGGGCATGACATGCACACACACACACACACACACACACACACACACACACACACACACACTACACACACCACCCGAACTACATCGAAAGTTCAAAATGTAGTGCAATGCTTAGTTAGTAAGCCCACTATTGTGGCAACTGAGGTTAGTCCGACCCATTCATTCTACATATTTCTTTTTAGGGTTTTGATACTTCCTTTTCATCCTTTTACAAGTTATTTCTTCCTCTTGGAATATTTGGAGCATTCGGCGTAGTACAAAAAAATTAATGCGATAGGAAGTTAGAGTTTTATATCACCTTTCGACCTTGTGATCACCGAGCTATAAACATTTTTCCTAGACCAAAGTGCTTATATTTATTACAGAGCACCCATGGGTGCCCTTGTCCTCTTCTAGGCACCCTAGTCTAGGCACAACATTCGAGATCTGTCCTTTTGGCACTCCTACATAGTCATTCTTGGTTTCTTATTTTTCGTACATCAATGCGACACAATCCGATAGTCATGAGTTATCACCCAATTTCTTTCCTTTCCCTTCTTACACATTAGAGTTTTTAATTTCATTATTTTATTTACTTATCTCATTAACATGTTGTCTTAGTACACTTATTTTTTACATTTATACATCCACCTAGATTAGATTAACTATACTTTACTACATTATTTTACTCAATTTTAGTTAATCACATGGTAACATGTGCATGCTAGTTATCCTTCGAGGGATCAGTTTATATTTTTGACATTATTTTATTTATATGAACTACTGTCATTTGAGGGAGTAGTATGCTTTTCGGATAATATAGATTTTGATGAGCATCCAAAGTCTTGAAGTTTGGATAGAGCTAAGAATAACCAAGTAGACCTCTTGGGAAGGGATGATAAGATGTATAAGTGAAACCTATGGAACCTTAGCATGGTTTGAGTATGTAGATATGAAGGTGATAGGTGTAATGATTGTGGGGTTCCTACCAAAAATAATGAAATTATCCATGAGGAACATGCTATGGGCAGAGCCGTGGTGCCCATATTTAAGGTCATAGATAGGAATGGTAGACCACATAATTCTAAATCAATAAGATGAGAGATGGAAGGGTGGATGATGGATGTAAGGTGATTAAGTGTGACTAAGGTCGCGTTGGTATGTATGTTAATAGTAGAAATGCCACAAGAGCAAGGCGTTGTGAGGTTCTCGTTTTCGATTTACCACCAAGCAAGGCTAAAAACAATGTGCTCTAGACCCATATTTATGCGTGATAATGTACGGTCCAATCCAATTAGGAGAAAACATTCACATTGTCTCCTTTCCAAAGTAGTGAAATTCTGATTTTATTTCAAGAAAAGTTCACTGATGTTAAAGTAAATTTCCTTAAGATGTTTTTATAGGTGCATTTGATGCGCTCTTGATAGACATGATGATGTTGAAGAGTGATTAAGTGACATTCATCCAAAAATTCGAGTTGGGCTAGACACTCTTGACCATATTCCTTGTCGGATATAAAGTCGTAGAAGGAAATACGTAAGGATGGGATTTTAACTTTGAGAGGAAGAATGACTTTAGAGCCATAGATGAGAGAGAAAGGAGTAGTACCCATAAAGAAACAAATTTTATTCGATAGTACCAAAAGGTGAAGGGGATGTAAAGATGCTAGTTACGTCCCGATTTATCAATTATATTAGAAAGAATATTATGGAGTGTTTTGTAAGTGGCTTTGGATTGGTTGTTAGCTTGAGGATAGTAAGGAGAAGAGAAGCTAAGCTTGATGTTGAAAGAGTCACAAAGATTCTTGAGGTATTTATTTTTGAAGGACTTTCCATTGTCCGTGATGATTCTATGGGGAATGCTGCACTAGAAGATGATGTGTTGATAAAATAAGTCAACAATTTTGTTATCTTTGGTGGACGCAAGTGGAATGGATTCCACCCATTTGGTGAAGTACTTGGTAGTGGTGATGATATAATGATGATGCTGAGAGGAGAAAAATTTTTTGAGACAAATGAGGTCGAGGCCCCACTTTGAGAAAGGCCATATATCTTGAGTCAGCTGTAAGGTCTGGCTAAGAATATGGATGAGGTTAGAATGTTGTTGGAATTTAGCACAATTTTTAACAAATTCACAATATTCTTTATTGAGAGTGGGCTAGTAATAGCCTAGGTGAAGAACACATTTGGTGATAGCCAAACCGTTGAATTTTCCACCATAGATGGCATCGTGAACTTCTTGGATCATGCCGGTAGATTCATGCAATTTAAGGAAACCGAGTAATATGCCATCAAAGACGCACTTATAGAAGATGCTATCAAGGATGGCATAACACTTAGTGTGTTGAAGGAATGACCTCCAACCATTTTTAGATAGGTCGGAGGGAATTTTGGATACAAATAGGTAGTCAAATATCTAAGATTAATAAAGTTCATATTGATTGGTATAAACATGATTGACACAAGGAAGCTCATGGACATGAGATGGCTAATCAAGGTGATGAACACCAACAAAGAGTTTTGATTCTTTGGTTTCCACGAGATGAGAGATGTGATGAATGTCATAGTACTCGTAAAAAAGTTGGATGAGCGAGGGAAAGATTGGATGGTATATTTATGAGAAGCCTCAAGAAAAATTCAATGATGGCTTTGTACTTCTAAAGGATTTTTTTTTACATTTATAGGCTCCCTTGATTTGATTAATGTTAAGTTAAGAATCATCGTAGATATCAATGATTTGCACACTGAGCATGACAACAATTTCAAGGCCCAGGATGAGGGCTTCATACTCATCCATGTTGTTAGTACATTTTAAGTTAAGCTTATAAGCAAAAGGAATAGGGGTATCCCAAGGAGGATATATGATAACACCTTGGTGCCTCTCCCTTACCCGACACTTGGATCCATCAAAGAATAGTTTCACTATGAGGGGAGAAAATTCCTAATCGATGATATGAATGGATTATTTTGGAAATTGTTCATGAGGAAGATGATTGTAGGGAAGAAGGACACCCACGAGTTCATCAATGATGGCTTGGCCCTTGATATATTTTTGAGATATTAACTCTAGGTAAAACTCAGTCATGTGAGTATGAGACAACAAGTGATGGGATCATTAGGATAAGGTCGGGAGTGCATGGGTTTGAGGAAATTTAAGATAGTGTAGATGAAAGATTTGTGATTGAGAATATAATGACAGAGTTTAGAATTGGAAAAGAAGAGAGTTCAACATATATTTTTAGCTTCATTTTAGTAGTAGGTATCATAATTGAGGAGAGAACAACTAATATAATAGACAACTTGCTCCCTGTCTTGCTCTTTGCGGTGTGCCAACATGAAACCTAGAGCATGATCGAGAGGAAAATATGTAGAGATAAGGTTATCCCTCACATGGAAGTGTGAGCACAAGTGGTGATAAAAGGTATTTATTGATATTGTCAAATGACTTGACAATTAGTGTCCAAATGAAATTGGGTGTCTTGCTTGTGAAGGATATGGTGGAATGGTTGGAAGTGGTCGAGAAAGTTGCAAGATGAAGCAACCGATGGATTGGATTCTTTCCCGAATACTACGAAGTTAATTAAGATCGTAGAAGAGGGGGCATCTCAAGTATGGATCTTATTTTGGTGAGATCGAATTTCAATGACCCCGATGGAAATGATGAAGCCACAAATTTTTCTAGTTAGAACTCCAAAGACACACTTGGAAGGGTTAAGAGGAATGAAGAACTAGATAATACAAGTGAAGAGGGTTTCCAGGATGGAAAGATGGTCTTGTCAATATTTATATTTACCTAATAATTCATTCGACGTAATCCTCTATAGTGTTATGGATATTATCATGGAAAATATAGGTCATCACACGATGATAGGTGTCACCTACGTTCTTCAAACCAAAGGGCATGATATGATAGCTGAAAGTTCCATAAGTGGTGATGAATGAAGCATTATGTTAGTCTTCTAGTTTGACAAGGATCTGGTCATAACAAGAAAAAACCATCCATAAGAGAGAGCATTTCATGTCTGGTTGTCGAGTCAACTAACTGATCAATGTTGGGAAGGGGAAAGTCATCCTTAGGGAAAGTGAGATTTAAATCTCAAAATTTAGTACAAATGTAGAGTTTTCAGAGGCTTTGGAAACATGTACGATGTTAGAAACCCATTACAGATAATCAATAGGTTGGATGAAGTTAGTGGAAAGAAATCATTGTTACTCTTTGACTAGGAGGGAAATGTGAGGGTACATGTGGAGAAGCTTATGCTTAACCAACTTAGCGTTAGGGATGGTGATTATATTCTTACAAACATATTGTGACATTATTAATAAATTGTAATATTATTAATAATGAGTTAATACAACTCATATTAATAATATAGTTAATAGTTGTGTATGAGTGAATTTGTTGAATAAACAACTCATGTAGATATTTTGGTGTGAGAGATATCCTAAGGACAAGTTTGAGAGATTCATGGAGAGTGATATGAGGGATTCAAGATGAACTTTGAATCCACCTTTGTAGGAGATCAAACATTATAATATGTAAACTCTATCATTGTAATTGATATCTTGAATGAATTTAATTTCCATATTTTATTATTAGGTGTTTTTATATTATATTGCATTTCTTATCAGAGGTATCAGAGCATGTTTTTGGAATCTTCTTATCATAGATTTGGGCCTCACAATAACATGTTCAACATCCTCGAAAGCAAAAAAATCAGTGGAAAGAAGATCGTGGTCTACATCATGCGTGGAGAATATCCATTCAAAATTTTTAGCATACTTCTGATGCATCTCCATTAAAATATCCTTTGATATGTGCCACAAGGAACTCGTTTTGCATGTAGTTCGATTTCTATTTAACCTACATCTTTAAAGTTTGTTTTGAAGCCATTTACCTATGCCTCTGCACTATTGTGCATTTGATTCTATCATTTTATCCCATTCATTGTATTTTCTACTATCTGGTTCATTTGTATGAAGAGGTTTGATTAGATCTATTAAGAAAAAGTTCTATAATGAGGTAGATTTGTTGAGACAGTCAAGGCACCACGTTCCAACTGAAATCACTGCCTCCAACTCAAAATTCCATGCATATATGGATCCATGTTTTGTTTTCGTCTAAGATCCATGATCAATCTTCTGCTAGACTAGTCAAAATGACAGTTATCTATCAATCGTGAAAATGTGAGTTACAAATATCCTTCTTCGTTTTGTTGCCATTTTTTGGATTTAGTAAAAAAAAAAAGTATAGAAAAAAATTCCATTTTTTGATTTAGTAAAAAAACACAAGAATAGAAAAAATTTCCATTTTCGGAAAGGGGTCCGAAAAGATTTTGGATTTAAAATTTGTAGTTGCCATAACTTTTAGCTGGTAACTTAGATTGAGATGATGTTTTTTTTTAAAATGTGTGTTTTTTTAGCTCTTTACATTGATCATATCAAAAATTGTAAATGAAAAAAACAATTTTCTTTTCGGATGAATTTTCAATGGAATCCAACGTCCAATTTTTTAAATCAACATGGACAAGTTAAATCGAATTGAAAAATTTGAAGGCAAATATTTCCATACATGGTAGGTTAGAACTCATTTGATTTTTATTAACAAAGATTGGTGGGAGAATGTGGAAGGAAAAATCAATAAACCACATGACATAGATGAAGTAGAAAAATGGGAAAGCAAGGATCGAAAAAAGTAATGATGATTATTGGCCTAGGTTTATCTGATGCCTACCTACATCACATAGATCTAACAAAGACATCACATTTGATCTAGATGACATTGAGAAAACTATTTGGGTCACAAGCAGAGAGCGCAATAGTGGCACTCAAGCAAAAGTTGTTCGGACTCAAAATGGAGGAAGGAGAAAGTATGGTGGAACATATCAGTAAGTTTCGTTCTATTTCAAATCAATTAGTTGGAATCAAAGTTGATGTGCTTGATGATGATGCAAAAGTAGTATTACTTAATAGCATGCCTCCTAACTATTCTAATATGGTCTTCACTTTGAGAAAAATAAATCCGAGTCTAGAGAATTTAATTTCTTCTATGATAGAAGAAGAAAATAGAACCAAGAAGATTGATCTAGAAGAAACTGCAATATATGTTAGAAAAAAAAGCATACGTTAAAGGAAGATTCAAACCTTCTTTTAAACAAAAATAAACCTCCCAAGTTTCAATAAAATTTATTTCTCACTATTGTTATGCTCCTAGACATGGTATTATGTATTATAAGAATAGAGCATAAGATTTACTTAATGGTAAATTGAAGGATAAAGCCTTCATTTCTGAAAATAGAGATGAAAAAAGTGATTGCGATATGAAGTCTACCCACTTTGATAATGAGGAAACAAATGCTCAACAAAGTGATGAATACTTCTTGTATTAAGTAAAGAGTACATTAATCATGGAGTACGAAGGCAATGAAGGCTAGAGGTCAATTAACGAACTCTTTTTAGTCACCAATGATGGGGACACACGAAGGCAGTGGTGGTGGCGGTATGTTTGTGTATGTGTGTTTTCTTTTATTTCATATTTGTAATATGATTTGAGTTCCTATTCGAATAAGTGAAAAGTTCACATGAAGGGGGAAGCTGGAGCATGGTCTCAATGTTTAATTTTCCCTCTATTTAGTTTGTATTTAGTAAGGAGTGGTTCCTACATGATTACTTGAAGGAAAGACATGGTAGAAAGACAAACACATAAAGGAAAAACATCAACATGATATTTGGGTTGTTGGTTGTCCTATAAAACCATCCTTGTTGAGGTTTTTGGTTGTCCTAAAAAACCATCCAAATCATGAGCACGCATGGGTGGTAAGCTGCAAAAGGAAGAGTGATTAGTTTTCTACCTTTTCAACATTAGGGAGTGTATATTGGGAATTAATAATGTTAAAAATAGGGAGTGAATGTTAAAAATATATTGTGACATTATTAATAAATTGTAATATTATTAATAATGAGTTAATACAACTCATATTAATAATATAGTTAATAGTTATGTGTGAGTGAAGTTGTTGAATAAACAACTCATGTAGCTATTTTGGTGTGAGAGATATCTTAGGGATAAGTTTGAGAGATTCATGGAGAGTGATATGAGGGATTGAAGATGAAGTTTGATCCACCTTTATAAGAGATAAAACATTATAAAATGTAACCTATATCATTGTAATTGATATCCCAAATGAATTTAATTTCCATATATTATTATTTGGTGTTTTTATATTATATTGTAGTTCTTATCATATATTTTGGATGATGATGGATGGATTAAGGCTGACATATTGGCGTAGTACTAGGAAAAGGTTTAGTTATCTTTGGGATAGGAAGGAAATAAAGGCCTCAAGTTACTGCAGATTGTGGGATTGGCCAAACTTGAGGATGTGAGGCTCTGCAGTGGTCCCAACATTGATGTCGATGGTGTATTTGTTGAGAAGGTTGGATGTGTTAGGAGGATGGGATATGAAGGAAATAAATCAAGTCCATTAGTGTAAGGCTTGGTGTGGGGTTGATTATCGATGTGAGATGAAGGGAAACTGATGCAACCATAGATGAGGTTGGTTTTGAGATGAGGCAAACCAAAGGAAATGATATCCCGATGTTTTATCAATACATAGGTGATTTAACGAGTCTACCAAGTAAATTGAGGGAGGGAAGAGAATTGAGAGAGAGAGAGATGTTGCATCAATCAATCAATTATCTTCCCTAGATATAGATGTTGCTCATCTATCTTAATTATTTTCCCGGAGATAATGTGAACCAACATCTATCTCTAGGAAGATAATTGATTGATATCAAATTATAAAGAGATTTATCATTAGGAAGTTTAGATGCATGTACAAAAGATATGTTGGATGCTTCATAGGACAAATATTGTTTAGGGAGGAGCACATCATTCAGATGATAGGTCATATGACATGCCTTAAAGGGAATAAAGTCAATGGGGACAACATGGATCTTCCCCTCATGTTTGTATTTGATGCAACAGTGGAGGGTAAAGGGAACACGATGCATGGCATAAATCCGTAGACATCCAAGAAATACATTTTATTGAAACTCCCCTTCAATGATATAGAAGACTTCATGGAGGAGTTTGTCACCGACACAAATGGGGAAGATAACTATGCCCAAAGTGGGGGTGAATGAGTATCATTAAATACACGAAGAACCATGTGTGATTAAGCAACGATATATTTGGGAATTTTGGGCTGATCTAAGGTATGATATGAGTTTATGTTGATATTGGAACCATTTTCTATCATATATTGGTGGATGAATATGTCATTGATGTAAAAATGATGAAAAGAGGAAGGTCATGATCTTTAGGTGAAATGAAAATAATTTCTAAATTGTAAAAGGAAATGGTGGTAGAAGTGGTGAGAGCCCCAAAAAGGATGGTAAAGGGGTGAGATTACTTGGATAAGATAGGAATACATTGCAAGGCCTCAATAAGCGCTGATGGTGATTGGGTGAGATTCGAATAAGCTCGTAAAGAGACATCTTAATAGGATCTTGGCGTAACTTCCTTACGATGATCTACTTGATGGTGGCCAATTTCTAGGTTGGTGGCATGGTTAAGATGGATACCTTAACCTTAAACAATGAAGGGAATGGAGTGGGCTTGTCGAAGGGAGCAGTGATGAATAATTTTAATTTGGATTTTATAGGTGGTTGAGATTCATAAGGGTGAGAGCGGGTGGTGATTTTGATGATGTCGATATAAAGGGGAGGAGCATTCTTAAGAGAGGTAATGGTGGGAGGATAGATAGTGATGAAAGACAAGGATGAGGAAGAGGCTTTTGAGGTTGCAAACTTGGTTGGAGGATGGGGCTTGGATGTGGATTCATTAGTAGAAGGGAAAGGGTGATCTTCTTTGATGAGAAGATCATATTCTTTGATAAATTTTTCTATGAGGGTGCAAAGGGCTCTTAAATTTTTATAGCATGTTTGGGGACACGATGGTAGGAACATATGGTGTTGAATTCAAACCACATGGGTTTTGGACCTCATGGATTGAAAGGATTGAAAGGGGAAGGGTGATTGTAGATGTTTGGAGGAGACGTTGAAAGATTTCATTATAAGATCCAATGATGGTTTGTGAAGGTGAAGTGTTATGGACTTGGGGTGGATTTGGCTTGGGGAAGATGATGAAGGTAAGAGGGGAGCATTGCTCCTATGAGGCTTTGTAGGAGCCTTAGGTTCAGATTTTGATTTAGGTACTTGTGATTCAAATTGAGGAGGGATGGACGATTTAGGTATGCATTTAGGAGGGGAATAAATAATTTGGATGTTGACTTGGGGAAGGGATAGATGTTTTAGATTGAATTTGGGTAGTGGTAGATGTTTTGGATGAAGGGCGTGGTCCCAAAATAGAAGGTTGAGGCCCTAAGATAGATGTTTAGATGTTGGATGGATTTGATTGATGGGGATTTGATGGAGGAAGTTTCAACTTCTTATGTGGATCGATGAGTGACTTCTGGGTGGGGAAACCAAGGTTATTATATTTTTTATGTGAGGTTTTACATTTGGTGGGGATGACGATGATTTTAAATAGGGGATCTTCGAGAAGAACTAGGTGATGTAGGCATGCATTTCGTTGAGGATATGGTCATAGAATATGGAAATGGTTTTGGATGATATGTTTGAAATGATTAGAATGATTTATAGATGATTTTAAGGATATGGGTGTAGAAGTGGTAGTAGTCACAGGAGATGAGGATGGGGGTGAGATAAACTTTAAGGTCGTATCAAGGGAGGATATTTGCATAGAATATGTTTGAAGGGGTGTTGTTAATATGGGAGTAGATTCTAATAGATGTGTGGTTGTGGATTCGATTGAAGGTGTGGGTGTAGAAGTGGTTGCAATCATGGGTGTAGAGGTAGGTGTTGATGTAGGGACATATATGGATATGGAATATTTTGGTGTATAAGATATATATGTGGTAGATATAAGGGATGTGGATGTGGTAGATCTAGATGGGGTGGATATAGATTCAATAGATGTGGGTGTGGGTGTGGATATTGGTGTTAGGGTAATAGATGTGGGTAAAGTAGATGGAGGGTACTGAGAATGGATGATGATGCGTATTATTGATTTAGGGTGTTGATTGTGTGAGAATTGGGTCCTTATGATGTGGGAGGATCTATTTGTTTATTCAGGGATTGGTTAGGGAATGATTGTTTAAAGATGTCAAATAGTTGGTTGGGAGGGGCGTTAGGATTACAAGTGAATATTCCCTCGGTCGATAAGGAATTGTATGAGGTATTTGAATGTGTAAAAATTTTCAATGTCACAACCATGGACCTGATTTTGTTTTAAATAGTATTACTCGTGGTACCACATGGGCTCGGGACGTGTGTCATCGACATGCCGAGATAGGAGGAAGATGGATGAGATGGGAAAACAATAGCTTATAAAAGAATGAACTATATGATTCACCTAGGGAATAATTTGGAGTAGATCTAGGATCCCTTTATGGGAGCTTGGTATGGAAGGTAGATGTGGAAAAATATTTAACAATGATGACATTAGAAGTTTTTTTGGATTTTTTTTTGTCTTTATATGTCTTGTTGAATGTTGGTTTCAGTTTATTAGATCAAAGTTTTATGTGGCCTTGGTCAAGGGCACAAATTTTTAGTTTATGAGCCATGGTGAATGCTTCTTCAAAGCTCTGAAATGATTAGATCTTAAGGGTTGATGAGATGCACTTGGTATAGGATCGGGAGAAAAGCTCGATGAGCTACGTTTGAAGAAGGAGAATGATAATTGATTGATGAGACACCACCACCTAGAAAAAAAATGTGATGGATTCGTCATTGAATTTTTTAATGGCTTAAAGGTATGTGATGGTGATTTTACATGCAATATTAATGGAGAAGTGTTCTAAGAGTAATTGTGTGAGTTGGGTAAATGAAAAAAGGGAGTGATGTGGAATGCTATTGAACCAATCCAGGGTGGGACTAGCCAATGAAATGGGGAAAGTATGGAGTATGAGGTCCTGATCGTGTGCGATGAGATAACATGCATACATAAAGTCATAAAGATGTTGTTGAGGGTCTTCCTTACTGTTGAATTTTTAAAATTTAAGGAGTTCCCAATGTGGAGGATAAGGTTTGACCAGACCCGATAGATGGATGGATGGGCTCATTAAAAATTTGTTTGTACATGAATGAGCTCTTTAGAGCCAAGGTGGTGATTTCAAGGTTGGTTAACCTACTTAACCGAGGCCGGTATAGGGTCATTAGATGTGTGGGGATGGGGATTGATTGAGGAGGTTAAGGATTATAAGAAGTGGAAGGATTGAGTTGAGGATTTGATCAATAGTATTGAGAGTAGGTAGGTGTTTGCAAGGGTGGTTCATAAGGGGATATATAGTTTAATGGTTGTGACTAAATAAATTTGGGAGATAGGTTTTTGAGACATGGGGATATAATGAGATGGATGTGATTGTGTTTGAGAAGTGGGGATGTAAGTATGAGGTGGTTGAGATACTTGGGTGGATTGATTAGGAAAGATATGGTGGAAGACATTCTAGAGAGGAGGTTGATGGGTTTAGGTTGATTCAAAAGGATGAGGTTACGAGGTGACGACCTTTGTGTGGATTTGGGATGTAGAGATAGGAGAAGAAGTTTTTTTGTGTTGTTCGAGTGGTGGAAAGAGAAGTGAGACTCCCTGTAAAGTTTGATTAGGGGTGTAAATGACAATGGTGGTTGACGAGGTGATGGGGATGGAAGAAGAGGGGGTTGTGTTGATGCGAGGAAGATTTGGTGGGATAAGAGCCAAAAATTTAGTGGATTGATGAGTTTAGGGATCGAGTGAAAGATTGATGAGAAGGGTAAGTGCAGTAAGTTGGGGAAAATTAAGTGGAGATCAAATCCTGAATTTTACATCAAAAATAGAAAAAACATCAAATTTAGTTTTCTCGTAGACTTGAACTATGCCGAAAAGTCAAAAATATGTCATAAAAATGGTACCATCGTGTATGGGAGACTATTAGATTTGTAGAAATATTTGTTTTAAAGTGAATAGAATAGGATAAATATCATTTTATAATTTTTACTAATAGTAGGTCTTTAAGACACTTTTTCCCATGAATGTTTATGTCTACATTTAAGACTACAAATTTTGTTTCACTTATCAGAATGTGATAATACTTATACCATCCCAACCGTGGTGAAATTATATACATGTTTAAAAAAATATTTCAATATTTTTGATGAAGTTATGGCGCGCAAACGGAAAGTGCTTTGTTTTCTTTATGTTTTGAGACCACTTTTATGGAAAAAATCATAAAAAATAAAACATAACTCAAAAAAATACAAAAATCTATCCCAAGATAGATAGTGACATCTAACTTCTCACCAAATGAAAAAAATATATATCAATTTTTGGTCATCTAAATTCATGGGAAAATGGACTATAATCTTATAGGTGTTTTAAAAAAAATACCAAGTCATTGAATTTTGAGTGTTTAATATAGATAAATTTTCCATTTAAAAAATTAGTAGTTTAGAAACTAGATTCCGGATGCTACATTTCATATTGATATAAGTTTTTATAATTTTGAGTGTATGCATTGTTAATAATCCCTACAAGTTGATATTTTGTAGTTATTTACAATATGACGTCCACTTATGACCCCTTTTTTGTCCCCCAACTTATTGCACTTACCCAAGAAGGGACCAAGGTCACATTGTGCCATGAAAGGCATGTTCATAGCTCTAGAAAATAAAAGGGTGAGTTGAGAGGTGAGGACCTTGACAAGTGGATTCGAGGTGAGAGTGACTATCTTGTTTACATAGATTTTTCAAGAGGCGTCCATTGATGGGAAGGTTGGTGGATTTATGGAGAAGGTATTCATAGAGACCAAGAAAAGGTTAGCATCTAGGAGTTCCTGGAACTCCGAGCATCTGCGAGGGATAATGTGAGGCCCAAAGGTATCCAAGGAGGTGACAAATGGAGGTGTCATTGGTATGGAAGGGATTGAATGGTGGTATAGAAAGGATTGGCTTCAACGAGGGATCGAGTCATACAAGATATTTTGTATAGTAAAGGTATTAATAGAAAGAGCCATGGAAATAGTAGGTTGTGGATCTAAATAAGTGATCAAAGCAGTGGAAGAAACAATGGTAAAGTGGGTGTTTGTTGGGATAGGTTGTTGGAGACGGGGATGTTAGATGAGGTATTTTGCTCCATTTTTTTATTTGACATCTAGTAAGAATGGGCATGAAATAAACAAAAACCCATGCAGATGTTGTTAAGGAAAACAAGACAAGAAACAATGTTTTAGTTATCTTGTTTATTAGAAGATGTGAAAAATAAATGTCGGGCCGAGATATTAAGTTAATATAACAACCAATGTTTACACATACATTATAAACATTTCCTAAAAGAGCATTATAACATGGTGACACATACTTTATAAACATGAAAAAGAGCATTATTAAGTTAATGCTCTATATTTGATCTTGTATAGCCATATCTCGGATCCAAATATACTTCATTTTTAGGAGGACATACTAATTCCCATGTTTGAATTTTAATTAAAGCAACATACTTATATTTCATAGAATATAACCATCTTTCGTAGAAGAGGCTTCTTCGGAAGATTGGGGTTCATGTTCATACAAATTTATCAAAGCATGATATATATCATGACTCCTGGTCATTTTTTGAAGGTTTCCTAAATTATAGTCTCAAATAATAAACTCAGCCCATCTAGGGTTTTTAGTTATAGAAGTACTAGGAACAATCTCATTTCCAACTATAGGTTTGACACTAGTTTCTTCATTACATACATCATTTTCAAAATTTTCAAATTCAAATTCAAATTCATTTTAATTTAAAACATCTTAAGGAACAAAATATGAAGAAGAACAAAAAGGTTTTAACAAGATTTTAACATTCTTATTTTCTATAACTTCTCTTTTAGATGGATCAAAGATCCTAAGACTTTTAGTTTTTATATCGTATCCTACAAAGATACAAGGAAAGGAGGTCTGATCAAGCTTCTTCCATTTTGATTTCAGAATAAAGAGAGAAGTTGGGCTACCAAATATTCTCAAATGAGATATACTAGGTTTTTGGTTTGACCACTTTTCCAAAGGAGTTGAATTTACCAAGGCTTTAGTGGGAACTCTGTTCAAGATATGAACACCACTTTTCATAGATTCTACCCAAAGGAACTTAGAAACTTGAGCAAAATGCATCATGGTCCTAACCATTTCTAGAATAGTGTGGTTTTCCTTTTTATTACCCCATTATGTTGAGGGTAATTAGGAGTAGTTAATTCCCTTTGAATGCCACATTCAATACAAAATGAGTCAAAATCTTGACTCACATATTCTCCCCCATTGTCAATTCTAAGCCTCTTAATTTTATACTTAGAAGATTTGACTAAAGCTTTAAATTTTGACAAGGCATTTGAATAATTTTTAACGAAATAAGACAAAATTACACGAGAGAAATCATCAATGAAAGTGACAACATACAGAAAAATATTAAGAGAAGGAACTTCTAGAGGTTCTCTAACATCACTATAGACAAGCTCTAAAGGTTCAAAAGAGTTATCATCATGATGACTGTGAAAAGGATTAGCAAATTACTTACCACATAAGCATCCTTCACAAGTTTAACGATTTTGGGAAATAGGTGGCTAGACAAGTTACTAGGTTTAGTCAAGACATGTCGTACATGTTCCTAAAATTGACATGACGTAGCCTCTCGTGCCAAAAATGCAAGTCACTTCTTTGAGTTGTCAAACAAGAAGAAGAAGGAAAACCAGAAAATAAATACAAACCATCTCTTTGAATACCTTCAACTATAGTAACATCATATTCATTTTTAATAGACCACTTATCCTTTAACAATGTAACACTATAGTTATTTTGAGTTAGCTGAGAACATGAAATAAAATTCATTTTTAGTTTAGGTGCTAACAACACATTGTTAACAAAACCATTTACTACTTTTACTTTTTCTTGACCCTGGACATCAAGAATGTAATGATCACCTAAGTAGATCTAATTATTACATTCACTAAGTTTAGATGGGTTATCAAATCTAAAATTCATATGCGTAGAGGCACCACTATCTAATATCCATTCATTTCCTTTTGCAGTGACAAAAATGACATACAAAGCAATTACATTTGATGTTTGGTTATTTTTTTATTCTTGTTTTGATTTTGATTTTAGTTTTGAACATATTTTTCACCATTTTGAAATTGAGGATTTGTTTTATTTTTAATTTTCAATACTCCTTCTTATGTCCAAATTTACCACAATGATGACATTTTCCATAAAAAAACTCTTATATTTCTAGATTTCTTATCCTTGCTAGGAGGTTTAAAATTTTGCTTTGTGTTTTTGTTGAATCTAAAGGTTTACCTTTTGTTTTATGAGTGAGAAGTGCCTATGAGGAATTCTCCTTAGAACAAAAATGTGGCATTACTTGTTCTTCATGTATAAACAGAGAACTAAGGGTTTGAAAAATTGGAATGTCTTGTTCTGTTTGATATTTAAAATTAAAAATTGAAATGCAATTTATAAATTTTTCATGAATATTTAATTGGATAATAAAATAAATAAATTTATAATGAATCAAATTACTACAACATCCATCTAACTCGACTTAATATTTCTATTTTTTTCTAAATAACTAATCACTTTTTCATCTCCTTCATGGGATTTGTCATAATCTCTAAAACCAATTTTATAATTTTTGATACACGTATACCTTCGTGTTGTAGACACCAAAATTGGGTCGCACTCCGTTGACCCTCGTCAAATAACCAACCTAAACACACTTACCTAGCCATGGCCCCTTTTACCCCACACTAATATTAATTTAATTGATTAAATTAAATTAATCCATGATCTCACAATATTTATTATTTAATTATCCTAATTAAGATAATTCCTTCCCCCTTGACTCACCTAAATACCTCACCTACCCACCTTACCCCAAATCTATTCTTAATATGTTGCCATAACTAACTAAGACCTACCTAAACCCTAAAAATTAAAGCCTACATCCCCTCTAACAACATTCTCGCATTAAAAATGGTAACTCCGCTCTTTCTGGAGGAATAGAAAGATTTGAAGAAAATCATTGCCATGATCTTCCATTTTTGTAAACCTAGGAAATCCCACCCTAACCGATGCCGGTTACCCCTAAACTGATGCCGGTCAACCCGAAACCTTCGTTAGTCACCTTTTATTCCCCTTTGGTAACCTTATTTTGAGGTTGGCACATTCTGAGAAAAAATGAAGGAGACCAAAGCTGCTTGCAAGTGAAACAAGCATCCTTTTACACATCCAACCATCTAGAGCCACCACCAACATCAATAAGAGAGCCATTGTATTCACGGGAGCACTCCAGGAAAGCACCGCTATAGGACCATACACGTATCCTCCGATCAATCACCTCCACCACTCAGCCATCAGACCATCAACATAGTAAGTATGGCCCTAATCAACATAGTTTAGTTCAGTTAAGTAATCTCTATTACTCTTGTTATTAATCTATTCTTTGCATGCTTATCACCCCATCACCCACTTGCTTGTGAACCTAAGATCCCTTCACTCACGTCACCAAATCACCTATTCTCACCTGTTGTATATTTTTGAGCATACCTAAGACCTCCAAAAACCCCCATTCACTCGTCCAAACTTTATTCAACCTTAGATCACCCATACCATTTTACCTATTTTGAGTTCCTTTCACTCTGACCATACCAACGTCGGTTACCCATAACCGTCATCGGTTCTACTAAAACAGGCATCGGTCATCTTGGTGATGTAGGTCTCTATGTTTTACACCTTGACCAAGAACAGACCCAACAACCACCTACCAACTGACTGTAATAACCCATAACCATTTACTTGACCTCCAGATATGATCCTAACCTAGCCTGTTAGATTACATTTTGCTTATTGTGTTTATATGAGATGCCTAAATCATATTGACTACAATAGGATAATATTTACCGTATTTATCGCATTAATTTATTTTAAAAATGGATTGACAACCTTCTAGGAGTATCACACTTCTCGGATCGGCATACGCTAGGCATACCCTTTGCATATGTTATTTAACTCCTATCTTGTGGTCTTGTTGTCTATTACAGGTAGTTCCTCCTAGCCAAAAGGAAGCTCTCATGATCAACTATGGATCGAGAAGTCAATGTGTGCACAACAACCTTCAACCAGATTTCAATAGGTATTCCTCCTTGACCTTGACCCTTATTTATTTCGTCACATTCGAGAGAAACGCTCTAAGAATCGGGTGAAACATTTTGGCACCCTAATGGGACCCATTCGGGGTTCCTTGCATTTATTCATTCCTAGGTAAAATTTACATGTTTGTTTCCTTTCCGAAAGGTTCTCACATTAAATTTCTCCCTTGGAATCTTCTCTTCTTTCTATTGTCTTAAAGCAATCATGTTTTGGTGCTATAAAAAGAACTCTTCTTCTCTTTCATTTATACTGCATTAGTGAAAGATCATATTCTCTCTTGTTCATCTTTTGTGTCATCAAATTTAATATTTCGATTTGGGCTTGAAATTAACGACATTTTATTCTTGTATGCTACATTAGTGCACATTAAATGAGGGATACCTATATGCTAGAATTCATGCCCAACTGGTGGTTGACAAAAGAATCATAGAAAATCACATTCTCTCTCTCTCTCTTGAGTCTTACCAAACTTCACAAATTCAAATTAAAACATATTTCTTAAACAAAATCCTACACGGGAACATCTGTCAATGATCACATGATCCGGTTGTGAGATACTCCTGACTCGTTGCCTCTATCGAATCATCATCTCGAGAGGATGGCCTGCCCCCACCATAACATACTTGAAACCTCTCTTTTTAGATATCCTTCTTCATAGGATGCCTTCCTAACCAAAAAATATTTTCTAAATACACACAATCAGTCCTAAATAGCATAAGATGAACAAACATAATAGAAAGAGCACTTTTAGGATCATATTTTTCTTAGTGTTTCTACTTGGCTTGCATTTTGAGGTGAGAGGATACGTTCTTCATCTTTTTATTTCTCCTTGCATGCTCCTCATCATAGTTTGTGTATTCGACTTCATTTGAGTGTGTCTGGACCCCATTTTTATCATTCTCAGAGTTCTAGGTTTGATTCCACACTTGATTTTAAATCACAACCACATTTTCTTCATCTTTGTTTCAATTTCACAGTAACCGGTGTCATTCCAACAACCGTCATCAATTACCCTCTGACCATCACCGGTTTTATCCAACTGGCGTCGGTTTATTGTTATTTTGGATAACCTACCCAAAAGGACACCTGCTTCATCTTCTTTACTATTCAAAGTCTCTGTAACTCTCAGCATCTTCTCTGTTATGATAAAATTCATCCTACAATTTATCTACCTAGTAGATTATTAGTATTTTTCCTTGTTTATCAAACTGTTCTTTTCTCACAGTGACCGATTGCGGTTACCTCCGACCGACATTAGTTTTCCGTAACCGGTGTCAATTAACCTATGTTGTTTTTCTAGCTGACATATTGACCCAATCCACCTACCACTTCCTGTTTTTCCTATTTCTCCTATGTTTCGTGTCATTTACTGAAAGCAATCCTTCCAAATCAGCACTTTTTCACATGGTGATGAATATTAGTCAATAAAACTCCCTCATATTCCATGCTATCCTTCAACCACTCTCCTATTCCTTCACCACCTTCCATTCTATCACACATGGATCCTACCCAACCTATCACCATCACCACATGTGACGAGGAGTTCACATGACTCCTTGATCAGAAACCTGTCACCTTATAGTTATACCTTTCCCACTCATCCACTCAAGATGCCTTAGGTTAGTTGATATATACTACATGCCCGTATCTATCCTCGAAACTCGCTCCTACTTCTACAATAGACCCTTCTAGCTCCGTGCTACCCACACCTACCTCACCCCCAGTCATTTTGTAGCTAGGCCCTATACCTGTTATGATTGCCACATCTGCCACATCTATTGCACCCGCAACATCCACTATACCTTCATCAACCATCCAAAACATAGCCTCATCTACGCCTATTGTCTCACATATACCCATAGCAACACAACCACCCCGGTGTCGGTAACCCCTACCCCATTTCAAAACATTTTCATTTCTATTCCATAGTCCTTAGCCCCCATCACTACTAGAGTCACCTCGACCCTTCCACCTCCATATACGTACTATCAACAACCTCCCGTTTCATCTATCATTCATTCTGGGTATGTGCCCCTATCTCACTCCCTCATTCTCAACCTACCTATTCGGCATCACCATATATTGGAATGCCACCTCCATCATATGTCCAACATCAACCCTCTTACACTACAAGAGGTACCCATCCATCACCACCTACCAATGACCTCATCAAGTTAATGATGGAAAAAATTCAGACAGTGGAGGCATTGGTTTTTGGCTCACACAATTATCTCACTTGTGATGAAATTTGTAATGATCCCATCCACCCATCCATTCCTATTCGTCCATATCCCGTACATTGGGAAATGCCTAAATTTAACTACTTCAATAACAAATAATACCCACAACAACATTTGTGGTCTTTCAAACATGGGTGTTATCTGATCGCCCATGATGATGCTTTGCTTCTGAGGACCTTTCCCATGTCTCTGACCGGGCCCGCATTAGACTGGTATAGTGGATTACCTAGACATTCTATCTACTCATTTAATCAAGTATCCCAAGCCTTCTTGGATCACTTCTCGATTAACATCGTTAAGAAGGTTACCATGACCGATCTCTACTCTACGCATCAATATGATGACGAGTCTATCACAGATTTTGTCGCTCGTTGGCGTAGCCTGATCAATCAACTCACATTCCAATTACCACAAACCGAACTCATAGAACTCTTCACTCAGGCTTGTGCTAGACATATTTTTCCTTCCTTGTAGTGAAGACTTTGAACCTTCGATGAGGCATTCACCATGGCATGAAAACTAGAGATTCGGGCCATCGAAGAAAAGAAAATCCAACTATGAAATAAGAACGTGACATTTAAGTCAAATGATACCTCTTCTTCTTTGAAACCATAGAATAATTATTTAAAATCCAAGGGAACTGCTAACGTAGTGGTACTCAAGGCTAGCCCACTCTTCCATCAAATCAGGCTAAGCCCTCATCTAATCTTTCCCTGTCTAGACTTTCCAGTTCAAACGAGAACAATGGAAATACACCCCAATTGGGGAGCCTTATTATTCTATTTTAGAAAAGATCATTAAAGCGGGGCCATCACCCTTCCTCCTATAAAACCACACACTGGTTTTGATCCTGCTCACCCCACACCTATGTGGTACAAAGAGCATGACTTCTACAACTATCATTAGGTAAAAGGTCATAGTGATGGCAATTGCATCACTTTCAAGAACATTGTCTAGGAAATGCTCGAGAATGGTGAGTTAGTCTTGGATAATCTGAACGCACCTGCTAACCAAAACCTACACATTTTTAAGAAACCATTTCCTAATCATGCCCCTTCTTCTGACCAAACTGGGGAGACCTCAACTAATGATAGCAATACCCGTGAGGTCCATGCTATTTTTAGTGACGCACCAATTGCTTCCCAATTGCCTCATATTCCTTCCATAGAGGAAATCCTAGCTTGAATTCCTCCACCTACACATGAACCCACTTCACCTATTCCTCCACCCACAGAGGAACACCCTTCATCTCCTCCCTCACCTGTGAAAGATCCTTCTGTTAACATCGAGACCACTTCGCCACCTAGAGAGCCATCACTAACAGTACCTCTCCGACCCATGGGAGACACTTGTTCATCTCCTCCACCCATAGAGGAGCACCCATCATCTCCTCTACCTATCAAAGATCTAGTAGAAATGTCGTTACCTCTAGGTGACCATTCGCCATCAACCACCCAAGATCCTGTTGAGTTGCTTTGGCTCTCTTACTCATAAAGTCTTAGGCTAGCCATTTACTAGTATCCCAAACACATTTTATAGGGATTTCCACTCGATCCATGTCGGATCCGCTTATAATAGTACCATTCTCACGCTTGGCCGATCGCCTAGACTATGTTGACAGAGATTTAGTTTGGGGGCGTCTTCTACTTCCTGTCTCAACACAAATGTAGTTGTCACTTGCTGATACCTCCACTATCTATCCAAAAGTGTTTCAGCTGACCAAACCGAACACAACCACAACTATCACAAAATCTCCCATGACACCACTCATGGCTCAACTTACGCCTCTACCCATAACCCAACCTACATCTACACCCAAACCCACACCAATATCATCTCCCTTGCCTAAACCCATCACTACCTTAGGGGTCATACCAACTACTAGCCTTACTCACCCACCCATCAAATTAGATTTGGTTACATCTTCCAAAACTAACACCAAACTTAACTTTGACCCTAAAACAAGGATCCAATCTCCTAAATCTCATGTCCCAACCTTGCCAACCACACCCTTATCACCTTCACCCCTTTCCCGTCCATCCTAGAACCTCACCCTTGACCCTGGCCAAGCCACCTCCATCTACTGGTAAACCAAGAATGCAAGAACCCGTTTCCTCATTACGAATTCTTAATATACCCAAGCGACCCACACAACCTCGCCCTCATCCATAACCTTCTTACTACCCATACCTCCAATATCATTAATAACTTCTTCACTACCTAAGACACTTCCTTCTCTTTCACTTACGCCTACTGCACAACCCGCACCACCTACCTCCAAAACACCTTAGTTACCCCCATGGGTAACCCACCCTCTTCCACCATCTGCTTTTCCCTCCACCTCTCATGCACCCACATCACCTTTAACTAAAAAGGTGCAATCTAAAGCTAAAAATCTGCTACCCTCCAGTAGGGTAGCTAAACTAACCACACCTTCTATTGCTAGTTCATCTACCTTGCCCCTAGCCAAACAAACATGACCAACACCTAAGACAACATCACACACAAAACCAATAGCCCAACCTAATACCCCTCTTGTAAAGACTCTTCCTCCACAATCAGCCACACCTTTACCCAAACCCACATTCACTTCCCATTGTGATCCACTAGCAGGGTCCTACGCCAACATCTTGACCAACCTCCTAGAAACCTTTGTCATCACTTTGCCACCTCTTAGACCTTATGACCCACTCAAACCCAAACCAAAAGGGTTTGACGACACCAAAAATTTTTCTACTAGGACATGATGTTGAAAATTGTAAGGCTTTAAAAGTATCCCTCATCCAATTATGCCCTTTTGGATTGAACCTTGATGACGATGACCTCCTTAATGAGGACCCTATCCAACCTCCTCCAATTTCCTCACCTATTCTCCCTGCACCTACACCACAACCTACATCTCCACCCCCACAACCTTTCTATCCAACCTCAAAATTTGAAATCAACATGGTTCGTATCAGAGAACTCACCAAACCTCCACCCAAATGTCAGTGTGCCCATCTCATTTCACAAGGTTTCTTCCCACCTCTTGGCTTCTTCCCTTCTTATCATTACATCTTTCATGGCTCACCTACTTCATCTAACTCCCCACCTCAAATCAACATGATCCACATTTCTACCCATGCTCAGAAGGACAAAGGCAAGGAAAAGGAAACCAACCTACCAACCAACCCTATACCCAACATACCCTCTACACCCACACCTAAAGTTGTTATCCTCGGCTCCGCATACCCTATTTCCAATGGGGTTACACATCGCATGATACTCAAACAATTACACCAATCCTCCCTCAAAATGTTTCTATATGACCTCATCCAAACCCTCGAGTCCCATCACCAAGCTCTCATGGAGGTTCTTCGATCTATTGAGGTTTTACCCAATGACCCTACACTCGTAGCCTCCATTATTACATCTCATCATGTAGCCTCTCTCACCAAATTACCACCTTCTTCTACATCTCCACCTACTCACCAAGTATCCACCCTCAGCTTCTTAGATGAAGAGATCGCACCACACTAAACCAATGACCCTGATTTTGAGTTTAAGTGTCTTCTTTGAGTTTAAGCATCTTCTCTTTGTACTTGAAAATGTTAAAAGTCGAGAAATTGAGAAAATCTACGTTTTGGGTCATTTTGTGTGTTTTTCGGGCCTGTCGGACATTTTGTCCCGCGTGTCCCAAGTTCAAAAGTGCGCTCTGTTCCCCGATCGGCCGGTTTCCCGAAGTTTGTCTTTTTCGGGCCCGTCAGAACTTCTTGTCCCAAATGTCCCAAGTTCAATCGGGCAAGTTGTTCCATTTTCGGCCGAAACACCCGAACCGCGTACTTCGCACTTTCATGTCCCAAATGTCCCAAGTCAATTGATTGGCAAGTTGTTCCATTTTCGGCCGAATCCCACTTGAACCGCGTACTTGCGCGCTTTTCGTCCCAAATGTCCCAAGTTCGTTCGGACTGTTGTCACATTTTCGTCCGATCCAGCCGAGTCGCGTGTTTCGCGCACTTTTGTCCCGCATGTCCCAAAAGGCATTTGTGCGTCTTTTCCCGCTTCGCCCGAATCGGCCGAGCCGCGTGTTTCGCGCATTCGCGTCTCACATGTCCCAAATGAACCAAGTGCCATTCGTGCTTATTTTTCCCGCTCTACCCGAATATCTTGCTTATTCAAATTGGTAGGTATGTATTAAATGCGCATTCATTATCTTTCTCTCTCCTAATGGCTATATAACGAGCGAACCCCCTATGCATTTTCACACTGCTTGCTTCCATGCATTTATCCTTTGCTCGAACCCTTGCGATCTAATTTCTGCGCGTGTATCCCTTCCCTCTGTAATTCCTTCCCGAGTCTAGTTTGCGGCTCTGCCCCCCAGATTACTATCAATATGAAGATCAAATTTCGGGGACGGGAACAAATCTGCCACTAGAGTCTGCCGTTCCCAATATTGGGGACGGTGAAGCTCGTCATCTTGATTTCGGTGATTTTTGGGCAAGGATGGTAGATGCAAACCCTACACCAATGGCGCGAGATGATTCACGACAGTGGTTTGGCTTTTTTGGAGGTTTCCCAATCTCGGTGCGATGTCTTGTCTGGTGCTTTCATGCGGAGCTCACGCCGACCACGATTGAGTGAATTAACCAATGTACATGGGGAACTCATCGCCAAGCTGGATGTTGCCGCCATTAGCTCTGCTGCACTGAGGATTCCAGAAATGGATAATGCCATAGTTGTTTCCCTAGAATCAAGCACAGGCCTCTGTTCAATCAAGCAGTGACAAATACAAGGCGCGGGTGGTGAAGTCTGGCTAAAGAACCCTAAGAAGGAGCATCTCGTCTATCAGAGACTCTTTTAAGGCTGATTTCAATGAAGAATTGTCGGATTTTATAATCCTATTGGCTCGGGTTATGGGCTTACCCTCTACTAATGAATTCCATTTCTGGATGTGCCCGCTCATCAGCATGGTGTGCGAGGGAACTCAAAATATCAACTGGGTGGAAATCATCGGCATGAACTTGGCGGAGCAGTTGTATCCGATGTACAAACAAACGAAGAAGTTCTACATGACTTCGTGCACGATGTATACTCTGGCGGCATCAAGGCAATGGTTTGGTTTTCTTACATTGATGCCCCTGAGGATGATCTGTATATGCCTACTTGCCCATGATTCACCCTAGAGAGACCAGCAATCGCAATTCGAAGAGAAGGGTAAATGATGCTTTCACCATGTACGTGGTCGGGTTGCTTGAAGGTGACAACTTTGCTTTAGAAGGTTTTCTGATGAAGCCATGAACCTGATATCGCACTACGGTGCCTATTTTATCCAATTCAGAAAATTCTCCTATATCAGGCTTGTTGGCTATGAGAGCACCCCTTTGAGGCTTCCCATGTTCTGCAGTGATAAGATGGCTTTGATAGAAGTATGCAGGTAGTTAGATAAATTACAGAACACTGAGAGACAAGAAGATTTCTGGTTTGCACTTTCCCATCTCTTTGGGAAATTACACTTAAAAAAGCACCACTGGACGCATGAGAATATAGAAAGAGCCCTGGTTCCCATCATTGTTCATTTCTTCAAGCCAAGAACTTGCTTCGACTTGAAGAAGTTCATTGAAGCAGAACATCAAGATAATCTATCATCATAGGGCGAGATCTGAGAAGACTATTGGGTGGTATGCGGATGATTTTGAGGCTAGAAGGAGGCTTATGGCGAGGTTTCTCTGCTGATTGATCAAGAACTCGGCTTGTACCAAGTTCTGAAGGACTCGAGGATGACAACTCTGATCTATACTCATATGAGTATGACAATGTGGTTAAGCACACTCCCTTGGAGGACTTGGATTGGAACACAAGAAGAGAAAGATGATGCGGCGAGATCCTAGCTCCGAGTCTTAGTCGGGACTAAGTGCTGGTTTGATAGGAAAGTTTGAGAGCTTAGAAGGCACTCGGGAGAATCCTCCTCTAAGGATGTTTCAACACCGAGGAGGAAGCATCGACTCCCATATCAGAGACACACTGTGCCTGAGCCCCTCTGCCTCATCAGCGCGAGGACTGCGGCTTCCACTCCTTCTTCATCCACTCAAGTATACCAGAAGAAATTCAAAGAGGTTAAGAAGGAGCCTGTGGAAAAAGATCCTCAAAGAAAGTAGGTAGAAGTGCCTTTGGGACCGAGAGAACATCATTGTTCTCAGTGAAAGTGAAGAGAGTGAAGTGCCAGCCCCCTGAGCAAATGCTCTGAAGCTCCAGCGGATAAAGATAAGGAAGTCAGAGCCTTTGAACTTCCAAGTGCTTTATTGATTCTCTCTGTGCAATTGTCTCAGCGCCCCACTCACATCTCAACTTGAGACCACAGTTGTGCAAACCTTGAGCGTCATGAGCTCTCTGTCTCTTGGTCCTCTTGCCCCTCTGCTTGCTTCCTCTTCCTCTTTTGCATGGGTGCAACCTTTTGTTGATAGTAGGAAGAGGAAATCTTCCTCTCGGAGCTCAGGGCCAAATTTTGATGTTGTGGCAGCCTTGTTAGGCACTACTCCTTCTCGTGCCAAGAAAGCCAGAATCACCTCCAGGATAGTGTCTGATGCTCAGGGTCAGCAATTCCTGGAGATTGCTAAGCCTACAGTAGATAAATCAGAGCAGGACTTACAGGCATCTGACCTAGAACTCTCAAGGATTCCAATGGGAGAGTCTACTCACTGAAGGTGAGATCCTGACCTCCGAGGAAATGGTCACTGAGAGTCATTGGGAGGGTAGAGAAAGGGCAGCAAACTATTGAGCAGTTGGAGGAACAAGCCCGATTCTCACTGGTTTTATCAAATCTCTTTTGTCTAAGGACAAAGTTTTGGACCCTACCCCATTGACTACCCTTCCACCACCCTGTAATTTTGAGCCAAGATGAAGTACAGAGTATCAAAGACATGCACAAGTATTCCGTCATGCTATGGCGAGCTATGGAGGCCATGGTGGAAGATATGCTTGTTGCAGGATTGAACTTCATCGATGAAGCTTTCAAACTCCACGGAAAGGTGAACAATTTGCAACAGAAGCTCTCCTCCACTATCGGGGTCATAGATAAAGAGCTCAAACTCTGGAGCAGTTGCATAGTAGACCTCGTCTCATGGGACAGACAGATGAGAACATTTTATTGGCGAATAAGGTTTTTGATGATGCAAAGGATAATCTGTCAAAGTCCTGGGTTTACAGCGTGGAGTGGAAGATCAAAGTCTTGGAGGAGGCTTTGGGAGAGCTGAAGAATAGCTGGCAGAAGGGTGAGGCTTTCAAGACACTGGTTGTATCTGCTTTCAAAGATATACATTGTCATCTTTAGGATGAAACTTCTGGTGTGCCTCTTTCCTGCAAGAAATCAAAGCTCAATTGAGCTTTTGTCAAAGATAATCTATTGAGAAAGCTCCATTTCAAAGAGAAAATGAAGGAGATCTGCTCTCTTGATCTGCCATTGAAGAAGCAAATAAAGACTATCATACTCATGTCGAGTTTGATAAGGAAATGGAGAAGTGCCTCGGATTTTGGGCTCGAGTCTGAGCCAACACGTCGAGTCCCTCGTGGAGAGACATAGCGAGGCATTGAAGAGATTCGGGAGTGAATTTTGAAGTCGGTGGGTCCCTCCCATTCATAACCACTGTCTTCTTCTCCTTATTCTTCTCTTCTTTTCTAATTCTTTTCTCGGATTCATTGTAATTAGTTGAGGTATTGCGATTGGCAATCCTTAACTAATCTTTAGTTAAAAGAAGTAGTTCTGAAAGAGTAAGCTGATTTGTAAGCTATATAATGGCCTCTCACGCCATTTTGAAAGGAGGAAGAACTTGGCTTATTTTTTGAAAGTGTAAATAGATCATAAAGAAATCAATACGAGAAGGGCTTTTCATTCTTTGTCTATCGATCTCTTTTATCCCTAAGCTTTTCATTTAATTTTGTGAAGATCATTTATCGTGTTATGTTAAGAAACTTTGTGTTACGGCGGATGTTATTTCTGAGAACTTTGTGTCTTTAAATTCCATCTTATTTATATGATACAAATGATCTTGTTTCAATTCTTTGTAACCCATACATAAAGAATTACTCTGTTATCTATAATAGTGCAGTGTTGCCTTTACTGCTCATTCTCGTACTCTCATTCCTCAGTCCTTTTGTAATTGATGATCTTTATAGAAAACACTTTCGTAATATCCAAGTTCAACCAGAAAATCATGTTTTGTATATTTGTAAATAGGTTCGTTTTGAATAAGGAACCTCTCCCATTAAAGAGGAGGGACTTCTTGTCCCACATTATTGCTCTTCGTAAAGTCCTATTTGACGACCAACAGTTTTTGGCGACTCCGCTGGGGAAAATCATATTCCAGTTCTGTAATTTTTGATCATCCTTTGATCTGGCGACTCCGCGTTTTACTCGAGGGAGAAGGGCCCTTGGTATTGAAGATTCTCAGTTTCAGCTTTTGGAGCAGCAGGGTTTTCCTTTCCCTTCAACAAGAAATAGAAAGACTCGTTCGACAAGCACTCCACCTGTTCAAGATAGAATTCCTACGGGTGGTATTCCTTCAGAGCCAGCTAGTCCTAATCTTGAGCTTTGATTCTTGCTGGTGTTGCAGTTCCTCTCCAAGCCATTTTTCCAAGAATGGCGGTACCATTGCCCTGGGGTCATCGTGTCGGGCCCCTTGCTCTTCCTCAGCCTTTGCATGAGTTACCCAGAGGTAACCGGAAGAACTTTCCTAAATTCAAAGGTGATGGCAAAGTGCATCCTGATGAACACATCGCAGCCTTCATAGTTGCATGTGGAGTTCTGGGAGTTGAACATGAAAGGCGTCTCCGTGAGGCTGTTCATTCGTTGAGACTTTACAAGATAATGTTGTTGATTGGTTCTATCACCTTAAATTTGGTCTATCACTAGGCATTTAGGACACCATGAGAACTAGGTTTGAAAACCGTTTCAAACCAGCGAGAAGATGTGCATGCCTTGCTAGCCCAAATCTCTCGAGATAAAGAAAGATTCACAGAGCCCATGAGAGAATTTGTGGCCCGATTCAACGAGGTTGATTAATAAAATTCCACCAAATACTCGACTTTGTTGATCAAATCCAAAAATGTTTCTTCCTAAATGCCCAATACTTTGAAGTTAGTTATGCGGCTTTGAGAAGGGCTAATCTCGCAACATTGGTGAAGATCAAACTCTTCTTTGTTAGTGTCGAGGATGATTTAATCATGTCGGGGAAGTTGAGGAGAGACCCTTCCAAATCTAAAGTCTCTTCTTCCTCCTCTTCCACCCCTGGACCTATCTTGATCCATTGGTTCAAAAACTTGCGAATGATCTCATTTTTATAAAGAAACAATTGGCTCGGCATGCTCCTATGCGAGGCGTTCCAAGGAGGAATTTTCAGCCCGAGAAATCATTTGCACTGCTTCTCAAACAAGATTAGCGCTTGAAGGACCTCTGTTAAAGTTCTGTCAATCTGACTGTGAAGTTGAGGAACCAGATGATGATGAGGATAATGAAGCTTGCGAGGAATTTGTGGAAGAAGTTGATGATGAAGCAGATGAACTTGAGGGATCTCGAGTTAATTTCTTCACCATTGAGGGCATTGATGATGGAGATGATTATGATGAAGTAGTAGCGGACATGAATAGCGAATCATTCTGTTGTCATGACTCGAGAGCGAGACAAATCGAGGAGGAGAAAGTGATGCGGCCCCCAAGAAATCTAAGGAGCAGCAATGCAACTATCCCGTAATTGCAAAAAGAGGATCTCCTATCCCCGTTTCATCTACACCAAAGGTGAGTCTTGTCAATCCTGCTATTAAAGTTACTTCTTTTTCCCCTAAAGTTGATAAACCTAGGATCTCAAGTGATGATGGCCCATCCCATACAGGTCTTTTGATATTATTGATCACCTGAAAAAGACTAAGGTTCAAATCTCAGAGGCTGAGTATTATCAAACCCATCCCAAAGCTTTTGCTAAAATGATTCACTTTGTCAATTCCCATTCTAAAACCACCTCTAAAGGCCTTTTACCCACTCTTCTTACACACCTGACCTAGTACAGTAGCATTGCATTTGTCACCTCACCTAATGACAAAATCAAACCATTTTATGTAACACTTCTTATAGCTGGCCATAGGCTCAGTAATTGTGTCATAGACTCAGGAGCCTCAGACAATGTGATGCCTGCTAAAGTAGCTCATGCCTTAGGCTTGACCCTCACATGCACTTATGGATCTTGTTACTCTATGGAGAGTAAGGAAGTGCCCCTGGTCGGAAGAATTAAAGATGCACAAGTGGCTTTTGTTGCTTTGCCTGAGAAGAGAGTTTTGGCTACCATCTTAGTAGCAGATATTCCTCCTTCATACGGGATGTTGCTAAGTAGGAACTTCTGTAAGGATGTGGGTGGAGAAATTCAAATGGATTGGTCACATGCACTCGTACCTGTTAATGGACAAATGAAGAAGTTCTTGCACTGAGAAGCGATCGAGTATATTGTACAAAAAACGGATGATCCTAAAGCACAAATACTCTATGAGGATATGGGCATGGTAACTACATGATTATGTCCCCTGATGAAATCAACTCCCAAAGTGTCACCTAAAGATCCTAATGGTGTTTGGATTTTAGAGTTTGATGGATTGTTCCTCGGTGGTTACGGAGCTGGTGTCCTCTTGGTGTCACTGAAGGAAGCCTTCATCCTTTTTCATTCAAGTTGCGGTTTGAAAATACTAATAATACAAGCAGAGTATGAGGCTCTCATTCTTGGGTGCAAGTGGCCAAAGAACAAGGTGTAAAGAATCTTCTGGCTCGTGGTGATGCGGAATTGATTGTAAAGCAAGTTAGAAGCCTTTTCCAGGTAAAAAATGGAAGGTTGAAACATTACCGGAATCAGGTTTGGGATTCCATTGAATTTCTTGATGCTTTCTCCATCGAAGCAATACCTAGGGAGAAGCAGTGGGGCTGATTCACTAGCTTGATCTCGGGGTCACTCACTGATTCCTCATCCTGACTTCTCTCAAGATAAGTTCACCATTGAGATGGTCCATCGACCTAGTGTACCTGATAATACCAATAACTGGCAAGTTTTCAATGATGATCAACACTTGCTTTCTTTCTTAGAACTCAAGGGTAATTTTGAACATTGTATTTTGAAGGAAGTGACATGACTTTGCCTCGTGAAAGTGTGCCCTTTGACAAAGCGAGTCACCCGAGGAGAAAAGCGGATCGGGATGGATGCATCAATCTCAAAGGAAACAAGATTCCTAAAGGTTGGTGAGTTTAGAGGAACTATTTGATAAACATGACAGGTATGTAAAGTCTAGAGCTTCTCTTGGACCTCAACAATCGGTGAGTATGACAAGATTAATATTGGGAGTTCTAATGATCCTAAGCTCATGAACATTGGAAAATGTTGCACAGCGATGATGAAGGAAAAAGCAATTGATCTTTTAAAGAGGTATAAGGATGTTCTTGCTTACTCTTATGAAGATTTAAAAGCTTTCAAACCAAAAGATATGCAGCATTTTATTCCTCTCGAGCACGGAATTAAGCCTTTTAAGCGAAAGCAGAGGCAATCTGACCCCAAAATAGTGACACCATCTTTCGGGAAATACAGAAGTTGTTGAAGGCCAAAATCATTTTTCCCATTCACCATTCAACATGGATTGCTAATATTGTGCCTGTTAGGAAGAAAAATGGTGAGATCCGCATCTGTGTTGATTTCAGGAATCTGAATCAGGCTTCCTTGAAAGATAATTATCCTTTGCCTATGATGGATCAGGTCTTGCAAGCAGTAACAGGATCTGAAATGTTATCTATGCTTGATGGATTCTCGGGATATAATCAGGTAGAGGTTGATACTCTAGATCAACACAAAACAGCTTTCACTACTCCTTGGGGTACCTTTGCTTACAAGAGAATGCCTTTTGGGCTCATTAATGTTGGTGCCACTTTTCAGAGAGCTATGGATCTGGCCTTTGGAAGTTTGAAAGGGAAGTGTATTGTCATATACCTTGATGACTTGACTGTGTTTTCTAAAACAAGGCGGATCATTTTGACCACACAGAGAGCAGTTACTGCTAAGATGCAGAGAACATGGGATTTCTTTGAATCCTAAAAAATCTGTCTTTTGTGTCACAGAGGGGAAATTATTAGGGCACATCGTCTCCAAAGATGGTATTAAGATTGATCCTGAGCGAGTTCAAGCTATCCAGCAAATTCCTCTCCCAACCAGCAAAAAGGGCGTGCACTCTTTCTTTGGTAAGATCAATTTTTTAAGAAGGTTCATCCCTGATTTTGTAGAGTTAACTTTGAATATTTCCCAAATGATGAAAGGAAAACAAACGTTTGGTTGGTCTTCTGAAGGAAAGGAATCCTTTGAAGGTATTAAAAGAGCTATTGCTAAAACTCTGTTTTAGCTTTGTCTGATTTCAAGCAAAGATTTTACTATCTATTGCTATGCCACAGATAATACCTTGGCTGCTGTTTTGACTCAAGAAGACTCTAATGAGCATGAACTCCCAATTGCGTTCATGAGCTATATTTTGAAAGATCATGAGTTAAAATACACCATGATGGAAAAACATGCTTTTGCAGTGGTCAAAGCTATTAAGCAGTTTCGTTTTACATCCTCAATTCTCTCATTCCATGGTGTTGGTTCGAGATACAATTTGTTAAGTCAATTCTCACACAACAAGAATTTGGATCCAGAGAGAGGAGGCCTAGGTTGCTAAGGTCAAGAATATGATATTGACATCAAACCGACCAAGCTTGTTCGTGGAAAAGGTCTTTGTGAGCTCATTCTTTGAAGGAGCTAAGCATGAATTCTTTGGAGAACAAAGTTGGCCTTCCTACCATTCTGTTTCTTAGCTCGGTTGATGAATGGTATGCTTTGATATGCTCATTTTCTCACCTATGGAGAATGCCCCTCTCATTTAACTGCCGAAAAAAGAGAATTTATTAAACTTAAGGTCGGTGCTGATATGTGTTGTGGGAAAACGCCTTGTTCAAACGTGGGTTAGATGGAAGATTTTTGAAATGTGTGGACAAGGAACAACAGAAAAAGTTGCTCTCAGCTTTTCATGATCAGGCATGTGGAGGCACTATTCATCAGCAGTCACTTGCTCATAAGATACTTCGTGGAGGATATTACTGGCCTTCCTTGTTCAGAGATGCATCCAAGTGGGTTGATAAATGTGAGGCTTGTCAGACCTTCGTGGGAAGACCTAAATTGGCCTCTTTGCCTCTTAAGCCAGTTGTAATTGAAGAACCTTTTCAACAGTGGGGTTTGGACTTCATTGGAACACTTAATCCCACTTCTAGTGCTGGTCATACTCATGTATTAACTGCCACGGATTATTTCACCAAATGGGTAGAAGCTATTCGATTAAAAGTACTATACGAAGTGGTGTGCAGCTTCATCAAAGAGAACATCTTGGTAAGGTATGGTGTACCTAACAAGATTGTAACAGATAATGCTTCGAATTTCTCTTCAATTGAGATAATGGATTTTTGCTATGGGTATGGCATTTCTTTGGCTCACTCCTCGATTACTATCCTCGGGAAATGGGCAAGCGAGAATCCACTAATAAAAATTTGGTGACTATTATAAGGAAATTAGTCGATGAGTCTCATGAAAGCGGCACAAGAAGCTCTATGATGCTCTTTGGGCGAGACGAGGATTCACACCAAAGAGAGCTATTGGAATGTCTCCTTTTCAAGTGGTATATGGAGTAGAAGCTCAATTGCTAGTAACTGTGGAGTTGCCACCTTGCATCTAATGAAGGCCATTGAAGATACTAGTTTCGGTGATGCTTTGGATAAGAGAATTATGTACCTTCACAAATTGAATGAGGACAGATTGGAGGTTCTTTGATAGGATATCTTTCAGCGAGAAGGTAAAGGTCCTGTTTGATAAGAAAGCCAGGTTCAGAGATTTCCAAGTTGGAGACACTGTGTTGTTATGGGATAAAAGGCATGAACCTCGTGGCAGCCATGGCAAGTTTGATTCCCTTTGGCTCGGACCTTTCAAGATCAGACACTTTGCTGGTAAGAATTCCTTTTATCTTGATTACATGGATGGTTCTCCTCTCCCACTTCCTTATAGTGGGCAGTACCTTAAGTTGTTCAAGTCTTAGGTGATTAGGGAGTCCTTTGTATATTCTGTACAGCGTTTTTTTTTTTCTTTCCTTTTTGTTTTGGTGTGTTGTCCTCTGTATTGGTTTGCTTTTTGACTCCGTGGCCCAATGGATAAGGTACTGGTCTACTTCCCCGAGTTTGTCTAAGTTCTTACCTTGTCTCATTCCTTGAATTTATGCCAAGTCATCCCCAGAAGGAGCCAGCTGTTGTCCACTCAAAATTCCCTGCTCTTAAGAAAGTGAAAATTTTAAAATTTTGAGTTTAAGTGTCTTCTCTGTTGTACTGAAAATGTTAAAAGTCGAGAAATTGAGAAAATCTACGTTTTTGGGTCATTTTGTGTGTTTTTCGGGCCTGTCGGACATTTTTGTCCCGCGTGTCCCAAGTTCAAAAGGGCGCTCTGTTCCCCGATCGGCCGGTTTCCCGAAGTTTGTCTTTTTCGGGCCCGTCGGAACTTCTTGTCCCAAATGTCCCAAGTTCAATCGGGCAAGTTGTTCCATTTTCGGCCGAATCACCGAACCGCGTACTTCGCACTTTCATGTCCCAAATGTCCCAAGTTCAATTGGGCAAGTTGTTCCATTTTCGGCCGAATCACCCGAACCGCGTACTTCGCGCTTTCACGTCCCAAATGTCCCAAGTTCACGGACCTGTTGTCACATTTTCGTCCGATCCGGCCGAGTCGCGTGTTTCGCGCACTTTTGTCCCGCATGTCCCAAAAGGCATTTGTGCGTCTTTTCCCGCTTCGCCCGAATCGGCCGAGCCGCGTGTTTCGCGCATTCGCGTCTCACATGTCCCAAATGAACCAAGTGCCATTCGTGCTTATTTTTCCCGCTCTACCCGAATATCTTGCTTATTCAAATTGGTAGGTATGTATTAAATGTGCATTCATTATCTTTCTCTCTCCTAATCGGCTATATAATGAGCGAACCCCCTATGCATTTTTCACACTGCTTCCATGCTATCCTTTGCTCGAACCCTTGCAATCTAAATTCCTGCGCGTGTATCCCTTCCCTCTGTAATTCCTTCCCGAGTCTAGTTTGCGGCTCTGCCCTCAATTACTATCAATATGAAGATCAAATTTCAGGGACAGGAACAAATCTCGCCACTAGAGTCTGCCGTTCCCAATATTGGGGACAGTGAAGCTCGTCATCTTGACTTTGGTGATTTTTGGGCAAGGATGGCAGATGTAAACCCTACACCAATGGCGCAGATGATTCACGGCGATAGCGGTTTGGCTTTTATTTGGAGGTTTCCCAATCTCGGTGCGATGTCTTTGATCTGTGCTTTCATGCGGAGCTCACGACCACGATTGAGTGAATTAACCAACGTACATGGGAACTCATCGCCAAGCTGGATTTGCCACCATTAGCACTTTGCCTTTGAGGATTCGAGAAATGGATAATGCCATAGTTGTTTCCCGAGATCAAGCACGAGGCCTGTTGATCAAAGCATGACAAATACAAGGCGCGGGTGGCGAAGTCTGGCTAAAGAACCCTAAGAAGGAGCATCTCGTCTATCAAGACTCTTTTGAGGCTGATTTCAATGAAGAATTGTCGATTTTATAATCCCTCTTGGCTCGGGTTATGGGCTTACCCTCTACTAATGAATTCCATTTTGGATGTGCCGCTCATCGGCATGGTGTGCGAGGAACTCAAAATATCAGCTGGGTGGAAATCATCGGCATGAACTTGGCGGAGCATTTGTCGATGTACAACAAGCGAAGAAGTTCTACATGACTTCGTGCACGATGTATACTCTGGCGGCATCAAGGCAATGGTTTGGTTTTCTTACATTGATGCCTGAGGATGATGATCTGTATATGCCCTACTGCCGCATGATTCACCCTAGAGACCAGCAATCACAATTTCGAGAAGGGTAAATGATGCTTTCACCATGTACGTGGTCGGGCTTCTTGAAGGTGACAACTGCTTAGAAGGTTTTTGATGAAGCCATGAACACGATATCGCACTACGGTGCCTATTTTATCAATTGAGAAAATTCTCCTATATCGGGCTTGCTATGAGAGCACCCCTGAGGCTTCCCATGTTACTGCGGTGATAAGATGGCTTTGATAGAAGTATGCGGGTAGTTAGACAAATTACTGAGAACTGCGAGAGACAAGAAGATTTCTGGTTTGCACTTTCCCATCTCTTTGGGAAATTACACTTGTAAAACAGACCACTGGGCCTGCATGAGAATATAGAAAGAGCCCTGGTTCCCATCACTTTGTTCATTTCTTCAAGCCAAGAACTTGCTTTGACTTGAAGAAGTTCATTGAAACGAGAACATCAAGATAATCTATCATCATAGGGCGAGATCTGAGAAGACTATTGGGTGGTGGTGTGCGGATGATTTTGAGGCTAGAAGGAGGCATTATGGGAGGTTTCTCTCTGCAATTGATCAAGAACTCGGCTTGTACCAAGTTCTGAAGGACTCAGGATGACTCGATCTATACTCATATGAGTATGACAATGTGGTTAAGCACACTCCCTTGGAGGACTTGGATTGGAACAGAAAAAGAAGATGATCGGCGAGATCCTAGCTCCGGTCTTAGTCGGGACTAAGGTGCGGTTTGATAGGAAAGTTCGAGAGCTTAGAAGGCACTCGGGAGAATCCTCCTCTAAGGATGTTTCAACACCGAGGAGGAAGCATCGACTCCCATATCGACACACACTGTGCAAACCCCTCTGCCTCATCAGCGCGAGGACTGCGGCTTCCACTCCTTCTTCATCCACTCAAGTATACGGAAGAAATTCAAAGAGGTTAAGAAGGGCACTGTGGAAAAAGATCCTCAAAAAAGTAGGTAGAAGTGCCTTTGGGACCAGAGAACATCATTGTTCTCAGTGAAAGTGAAGAGAGTGAAGTGCCAGCCCCTACAAATGCTCCTGAAGCTCCAACGGATAAAGATAAGGAAGTCCAGAGCACTGAACTTCCAAGTGCTATTGATTCCTCTGCAGCAATTGTCTCAAGCGCCCCACTCACATCTCAACTTGAGACAACAGTTGTGCAAACCTTGAGCATCATGAGCTCTCTGTCTCTTGGTCCTCTTGCCCCTCCTATTGCTTCCTCTTCCTCTTTTGCATGGGTGCAACCTTTTGTTGACAGTAGGAAGAGGAAATCTTCCTCTCGGAGCTCAGGGCCAAATTTTGATGTTGTGGCAGCCTTGTTAGGCACTACTCCTTCTCGTGCCAAGAAAGCCAGAATCACCTCCAGGATAGTGTCTGATGCTCAGGGTCAGCAATTCCTGGAGATTGCTAAGCCTACAGTAGATAAATCAGAGCAGGACTTACAGGCATCTGACCTAGAACTCTCAAGGATTCCTATGGGAGAGTCTACTCCCTGAAGGTGAGATCCTGACCTCAGGAAAGCGGTCACAAGAGTCATTGGGAGGGTAGAGAAAGGGCAGCAAACTATTGAACAGTTGGAGGAACAAGCCCAGATTCTCACAGGTTTTATCAAATCTCTTTTGTCTAAGGACAAAGTTTTGGACCCTACCCCATTGACTACCCTTCCGCCACCTGTAATTTTGAGCCAAGATGAAGTACAGAGTATCAAAGACATGCACAAGTATTTCTGTCTATGGCGAGCTATGGAGGCCATGGTGGAAGATATGCTTGTTGCGAGGATTGAACTTCATCGATGAAGCTTTCAAACTCCACGGAAAGGTGAACAATTTTGCAACTGAAGCTCTCCTCCACTATCGGGGTCATAGATAAAGAGCTCAAACTCTGGAGCGAGTTGCATAGTAGACCTCGTCTCATGGGACAGAGACAGATGAGAACATTTTATTGGCGAATAAGGTTTTTGATGATACGAAAGGATAATCTGTCAAAGTCACTGGGTTTACGGCGTGGAGTGGAAGATCAAAGTCTTGGAGGAGGCTTTGGGAGAGCTGAAGAATAGCTGGCAGAAGGGTGAGGCTTTCAAGACACTGGTTGTATCTGCTTTCAAAGATATACATTGTCATCTTCAGGATGAAACTTCTGGTGTGCCTCTTTCCCTGCAAGAAATCAAAGCTCAATTCAGAGCTTTGTCAAAGATAATCTATTGAGGAAAGCTCCATTTCAAAGAGAAAATGAAGGAGATTTGCTCTCTTCAATCTGCCATTGAAGAAGCAAATAAAGACTATCATACTCATGTCGAGTTTGATAAGGAAATGGAGAAGTGCCTCGGATTTTGGTCTCAGTCTACAGCCAACACATCAGTCCCTCGTGGCAGAGACATAGCCGAGGCATTGAAGAGATTCAGGCAGTGAATTTTGAAGTCAGTGGGTCCCTCCCATTCATAACCACCTGTCTTCTTCTCCTTATTCTTCTCTTCTTTTCTAATTCTTTTTCTCGGATTCATTGTAATAAGTTGAGGTATTGCGATTGGCAATCCTTAACTAATCTTTAGTTAAAAGAAGTAGTTCTGAAAGAGTAGCGATTTGTAAGCTATATAATGGCCTCTCCACGCCATTTTGAAAAGGAGGAAGAACTTGGCTTATTTTCTGAAAGTGTAAATAGATCATAAAGAAATCAATACAGAAGGGCTTTTCATTCTTTGTCTATCTGATCTCTTTTATCCCCAAGCTTTTCATTTAATTTTGTGAAGATCATTTGTCTGTGTTATGTCAAGAAACTTTGTGTTAGCGAGATGTTATTTCTGAGAACTTTGTGTCTTTAAATTCCATCTTATTTATATGATACAAATGATCTTGTTTCAATTCATTGTAACTTCGCATACATAAAGAATTACTCTGTTATCTATAATTCTGCATGTTGCCTTTCTGCTCATTCTCGTATTCTCATTCCTCAGTCCTTTTGTAATTGATGATCTTTATAGAAAACACTTTCGTAATATCCAAGTTCAACAGAAAATCATGTTTTGTATATTTATTCACCCACCTACCCATACCCATAACTCTTCCCCCTACCAAAATCACCCTACCCATACCTATCTATCTCGTAACCCATCATTTTAACGCCTTGTGGGCCTACTCTCTAGCTTGTTGATGGTATCGGCCATCATCGACCGACCATGGTCCAATAATAAGCGGCATCGGTCATCGCATCTATGATTGATATCAGTCCTCACCAACCGACGTTGACTAAGAGTGGACGGATGTCGGTCACTGTTGTGGCTACAAACCTGCAACGCCCGCCCTATGTCTATCTACACTTCTCCTTTCTATCCATTTCCCCCACTAATGCCTACCCAATACCTATTCCCACAACTCATTTACCTCAATCTACCATCCCTTGTTCCCTTTTTCTCATTAAATTCCCCGCATTCAAATTTTAATATCCCCACCCAAAACCCACTTTCCTCCTACTTGATTTCTATCCTCCACCTACTCAAAACAAACAACAATAGGAATGAACTCTTACCTCATCATGCCACCATCTGCATGGTGGCACCTCAGACAGTTGCACAGTCCACCCAATCCCTCTCCTACCTCTTCCATCACCGATTTCCTGCTAGCTCTCCACCTAATCAAATCAATCACACCGCACTCGTAGACCCACCTATCGACCAACGATCACTCACTCTATGGCTCGCCAACTCAGCTCTCCATGTTGCTTGGTCACTTTCCACCTCTTTCTCTCTCTCTTTTCATTTTCTCCTATGTGGAAAATGACAAATGATTTTCAAAAATGTGGAACTTTTTATTTTTATAACCTTCTCGACTTGACCGGTGACGGTTTCACCTCAACCGACATCAATCCTATGCCCTAACATACCATGGTCGGTTCATGGTGAGTGACTTCGATTAGTTCGACGCTTTCAATTATCCTACTCAGTCTTATTACTACCCATTACCCCTAATTTAATTTCCCGAATGCTTTCTACATCACCCACGCCCTTTGACTTGGACACTCCCGATGTCATCATTTACCACCTAACCTCTTCATCATTTGGGGACTTGTTATTTTACCCATACCTCGGCCCTACCTGTGTCATGACCTAGCTACTTGGACTTGGAACATTGCTAGTGACCTGTGAACTCACGTGCTTGCTATACCTTGTGACACTATTACTCGTGTTGTTGGACCTAATGACCTTACCTTTCCTCTTGTCGTGACCATTTATCCTAACCCAACCTTTTGTGTACCAGACATACCAAAACCTTCCTAGACCTAACTGTGTTGTGTTTCCTAACCATATCCTATACCTTGGATACCGGAATCACCTCAACCTTTTTTGGATAAACCTATCAACCTTGGACAATGTAGATTTTGCATGCTCTTCAACCTGGTATCGTGCTGCAATTTATACGGGTGTGTTTGTTTGATTTATTATTACCTTTGACCCTCACCTATTACCTTGATTACCCGATTGGACCTTTACCCCTTACCCCGTTGTCCACCTTCCTCTTCATCACATTCACCTTTATCAAACCACTCACCGATTCTTCTTTTTTTCCTCATCGAGTTCCTAGTTTGAGGGGATCACCTTCACCCACACATGGGGCAACCACATCTTATTTTTGTCGGTGTAAACTACTAATACAAGCTACGTAACAAAAAGGGACATAATGTAGACATCAAAATTTGGTCACACTTCCCTTGACCCTCGTTAAATAACCAACTTTGAACACACTTACCTAGCCATGACCCCTTTTACCCCACACTAATATTAATTTAATTAAATTAATCCATAATCTCACAATATTTATTATTTAATTATCCTAATTAAAATAATTCCTACCCCGCCACCTCACCTAGACACCTCACCTAGCCACCTCACCCCAAATATATTCTTAGTATGTTGCCATAACTAACTAAGACCTACCTAAACCCTAAAAATTAAAGCCTACATCCCCTCTAACCACATTCCCACATAAAAAATGGTAACTCCTGCTCTTTCTGGAGGAATAGAAAGATCTGGCAAAAATCATTGCCATGATCTTCCACTTTTAGTAAACATAGGAAATACCACCTAACCGACGCCGGTTACCTCTGAATCGACGTTGGTCAAATTGGAACCATCGTCGGTCACCTTTTATTCTCCTTTGGTAACCTTATTTCAAGGTTGGCACATTCTGAGAAAAAAGAAAGGAGACCAGAGCTACATGTAAGTAAAACAAGCATCCTTTTACACATCCATCCATCTACACCATCACCAACATTAATAAGAGAACCATTGTATTCATAGGAGCACTCTAGGGAAGCACCGCTACAGAACCATACACGTATCCTCCGATCAATCACCTCCACCAGTCAGCCATCAGACCATCAACTTATTAAGTATGGCCCTAATCAATATAGTTTAGTTTAGCTAAATAATCTTGATTACTCCCGTTATTAATCTATTATTTGCATGCTTATCACCCCATCACCCACTTTCTTGTGAACCTAAGATCCCTTCACTCACGTCACCAAATCACATATTCTCACGTTGTATATTTCTGAGCATACCTAAGGCCTCCATAGACCCCCATTCACTTGTCCATACTTTATTCAACTTCGGATCACCCATACCATTTTACCTATTTTGAGTTCCTTTCACTTTGACCATACGATGCGGTTACCCCATAACCGTCGTCGGTTCTACTAAAACTAACATCGGTCATCTGCAATCGACGTCGGTCTCTATGTTTTACACCTTGATGAAGACCAGACCTAACAACCACCTACCACGGCTGACCTTGGTGACCTACAATAACCTGAACCATTTACCCGACCTCTAGATCTGATCCTAACCTAGCCTATTAGATTAGATTTTACTTATTGTGTTTATATGAGATGCCTAAATCATATTGACTACAGTAGGAAAATATTTACCTTATTTCTCACATTAATTTGTTTAAAACGGTGGATTTACAACCTTCTGGGAGTATCACACTTACGGATCTAGCAGCATACGCTAGGTAGTCCACCGCACATGCTATTTAACTTCTATCTTGTGGTCTTGTTGTCTATTATAGGTAGTTCCTCCTAGCCAAAAGGTAGCTCTCATGATTAGTTGTGGATCGAGAAAGTCAACGTGCACGTAATAACCTTCAACAGATTTCAATGGGTATTCCTCCTTGACCTTTACCCTTATCTATTTCATCACACTCTAAGAAATGCTCTAAGAGTTAGGTTAAACACGTGCATCGACTACAATTATGTCCAAGCTTCACTAAGACTCTCTAGATTTCTGATATGAAGCATAAAGTCATCATGTACATTCCACAAGATAATAGACATCATATCTTGTACTTTCTGTTGATATGTAGTGACATTATCGAAGTTGCATGCCTTTCAAGTAGGAGCTCTTTCTGTTCCATTTACAACTACTCACAATTTTCGTGTACCACGAATTATGCATTTAATTGAATCTTCCAAATGTTGTAGTTGTTTCCAATCAACATCTAATATTTATCAATTGAAACTTGATTAGAACCCATTTTTGCGTAACATATAGATAAAGGAAATGATTAACAAACAAGAATTAAAATAAGAGTTTTATAGAAATTTACCTTGTCATTTTTAATCCTCGTAATTAATCATGATCAAATTAATGCCACAAAAGGAGGTCCTGTTAATTAAGTAGTCTATACATGAAAAATTTAGAATGATATCAAAAATTAAGTTGAAATGTGAGTGATTTTGTTTTAGTTTTGTAACAGAATGACAAAAAAATCTTATCCTCGTATGATTATATATAAAAATGATAATTTTATTATTTCACAAAAAAGTTTAATAATTTGTTTATATTTTGAGAAAAATAAATAAATTATTTTCCCATAATTTATTATTTTTTTATATATATGTATATATTTAAAAATTGGGTACTCTTGCCCTTTTGATTAGATAATCAATCATGCAAGCCATTACTATTAATTTATCCGAATGCCACAAACCATATTACCATTTAAACCGAATGCGAATGCTAATCATTTTAACAAAACCAATGTGCAAGAAGCCCGTAGCCAAGCTCGACAAGGAACCGATTCGAATACCGAGGCACGCCGCAAGTAAGGGCTTTTATACAAAATGCGGTGGTGTGACCGTAGTCACACCACCACTACCACACACCTGAGGATTATAAATCCTTCTCACCACCCCTGTCATCTCAATGTGGGACAAAATGAAGTGCAAAGGAGGGAGGTTGTGGTTGGAGGAGGAGAGGAGGGTCCCACAGGGGACACGTGTTGGACATGGGTGGTCTGGCCTTGAGTAGCATAGGAGTTCCATTTGGAATGTAGGTAGATGAGGAGGGGAGAGGGGCTGCCCCCTTTTATATTATAAGTTTTTAAATATATGATATATATATATATATATATTTATAACTCAAATATTTTTATAAATATAAAAAAATTATACATACATATATATATATATATATATATATATATATATATATATATATATATATAAGTTAACACACACTGGTATATATATATATATATATATATATATATATATATATATATATATATATATGGTTTTTGGTTAGATAAATTTTAAAGTTATATATATATATATATATATATATATATATATATATATATATGTATTTTTATAAAATAGAAAAAGATTTAAGAAAACATTCAACTATTATAGTTGAATTAAACTATAGGAGAAGAGAAAAAATTCTCAGGGGCCCTATTTAGGACATGAATAAGGGTTTCCGAAAAACATATGTAAAAAAATTGTATTACAAGGGACAAGAAATTTACTTGGCCAATGAAAAAAATAGAAAGGCCTATTTTCTCGAACCTTGTCTCCCCTAGAAACTCAAATTTAACTTCGATTTTTTACTTCCCCTTTTATTTCCTTGAATCCCTACAAAACTATATACAAATTTTTCAAAAATTTACAACCCTTACCTTAGTTTTAGGGTCCGGTAATTCTCGAAGTAGAATTATTTCCATGCGTTGAAAATCCAAAAGTCCTTTTTCACCTGTGCAATATTCATTTAACCAACTATGCGAGAATGGGAAGGGGGATTAAATAATATTTCAAATATTTCAACTACCTTCCCAACTGTTATGTCCTTAGGTTACATTAGGATTATATTTAATAAATTAATCTCACTTTGGTACCATGTCAAGGCTGAGATATTAAATTAATATAACAACCAATGTTTACACATACATTATAAACATGAAATAAATTAAAGAACATTATAACACAGTGACACAAAATTTAACTTGAAAACCCTAAATGGGTAAAACCATAGAAGAATAATCCACTATAAAGAAAAATTTAAAACACCAGTCCAATAACTCCCTCCTCACTTCTACTCCATGTTTTTACCCAGAATCTATTGATTCACGTGATTATATCGAATATGACCTATAGCCATATTTAAATAACCCGAAGGGTTATAACCATATTAAGTGATGGGGCACACCTCCTAATTTAATTAGTTGATTAAATAAATTAACCAACCCCTAATATAAAGTTTATATTTAAATAATATGAATATAGTTTATTCTATATTATTTAAATATAAACTATATATTATGATGCATTTAATATTATAGTTCTAACAATAACAAGAAAAAGGCTCATAAGGAAATTAAGAAATGGCCAATTTAAGGATGGTTTAGGGATTTTTCGGATGATGTCCTTGATATACGAAGGTACGCGAGGCAAAAATCTATGATGAATATCGGTATGGGGCGAAATATATGGGCCTACCCTCGTACTTCACGCACCGCAACAATAAGGGTGTTGAGCACTTAGCTAATATACCGATAGTCAAAAAATTATAATGCAGTCAAAACACCATGGTGTACTTCCTATTGGGTGATGAAATGCCAATACATCCACCTAGTAGAAGATGTTTTAGATGTGTAATATTGATGTGTGAGTTTGGATGTGTGTGAAATAAGTGAATGCAGAGATTACCCCTGCATAAACTAGATGAGAAAGTAAGAATGAAGGTGTTCTGTTTAGGCCCAAAAATGAAATGTGGAGTTCAATGAGCTCATACACAAAAATATGGAGAAAGGATAAAATAGGTAACAAAAATAAGAATACCTAGATAATACTATTTTCCATATTTTTTATTTTTATTTTATTTTAGAAAGTGTGATGTCAATCAAGCAAAGAAAACTACGATGCACGCGCGACAAACTAAAGCTCCTACCTGTGAGGTTAGTTGAAAGAAATAAATGGAATATGAAATGAAATAAAGAAAATAAAGAACTCACTAAAGAGGAAAGGTGGATCCCTCTGGGTGTGCTAGAATGTTCTACGAGATTTCCGCTCCTATGACAAGTTAATGAAAGGGGTACAAGAAATCAAGGAACTCAAAACTATGTGAGGTTTAAGGATACATCCTATTATAGATGACGATGGTGATGATGAAGGTATGACCACAAAAGAACATATCCATTGTGAACTTGACGATACACACAACAAAGATAAGATAACATGAAAAATATTGCTAAAATAGAATGGTCGGTTCCTTGATAAGGTCATTCCCGAGAAAGCAAAAAACTTCCTAGGATGGATGTAAACCACGTTAATAAAGTCATAATAGATGAAAGGATGTAGATGAAAATATCAAATAGAGATCTGATATGCTAGAGACACTAAAATGATGATATGGTAATGAAAGATGCTTTGAAAAATGAACAAAACCTAAGCGAGTTGACGGTGACTTGGGTTTGACCGGCATGGTCGATGGCGACTACTGCAGAGATGGATCCTATCCCAAGGTGTTGGGTATGATGTAGAAATAGTGGTGAGTAGAGATGATGTAAATAGAATCCAATTTGATGTGGGAGATAGTAGGGTCGATGACGACCGGGCTCAATTGATGGCAATTCTGACCAAGAAAACTAGATTAGGGTTGATAAGCAGATGGGTGACTAAAATAGAGTTCTTTGGATAAATCGAGAGCTATGGAATAAAAGCAGATGAAGATGCAAATAGAGTATAAGGTTAGCATAGGGTGGATCGATGGAGACCACGATGGGTCGACGATGACCGCATCAAGATTTAAGATTTAACAAGCTAGATGGATGGGGAAAAGGGCATGTAGAGGATCATAGGCGACTAAATAGATGGGAAGATATAAAGAGAAACTTGCAAACCTACAAACAAAGGCAATAAAACAAAAATAAATATCTACGAGAAAACTTAAAGACATACAAATATCAAATGATATCATGCGAAGAGTGCCAAGATTGATTCCAGTTTGTTGTGAGAATCTCTAAGGAAGAGGAAGGAGGCATCAAACACGTAAGGATTCCAGAGATCTAATATTTTTATATGTTTAAGAGGAGTGAAGGTGAATAAAAAGGGTTGACAACAACCCGCATGAGTCACCTGGACAACATTTGGTTTAGACTGAAAATTAGGTAGGTGAAGGGCATATTTGATTTCAAATATTGAGGTGTTAGGATGGGTAAAATGGAGGTGGAGGGCTATTTTATGGCTCCACGGCTATGTGGGGAGAAATTAGGGGGAGCTATATGAGGAAAATAATAATATTAAATGGGGGAAATGAATAATAATAATAATAATAATAATAATAATATGGGGTGATAATGGATAAATTTGTGGGTCATTAAATAAGATCAAAATGAGATAAATGGGGGATAAATAATGTTAGGATGAAAATAAGAATTAAGAGAGGCATAAGCATTTAGGAGGGAAATTTAGGTTTTTTTGAGATGACAATAACATAGGAGTGAACATGGGATGGGGGACAATGTACTAAAAAGCAATTTCTACATCAAGGGTGTTTTGAAGAAGCTACTTACAGTAAGAAAGATGAAATATATTGATCGAAGGAAAATGATGAAAGGGCATACATTATATATCATGATTCAAGAGTTTGTAACTATTTCATGACTTCCAGAGGATATGATGAGATTCAAATAATGGTGGAAGAGTTCTCAAATGTGATTGAACCATTTGAGAAACATGAGGCTAATATCATAGATCCTGGATTGGAAGGCAATCCATTCCCATTTAGTATGGATATTGTTTCTTTGTTTTAAATCGATGAAGATCGGTGTCCGCGGGACTTGCAAGAAGAAAACCTCCTCATCTCTACCAAATACCTTATCCACCTCTATTAGCCTAACCAAATCTTCCCCTACGCTTGGGACCTCACCAATACCCAGTCTAACACACCCACCTAAGCGGCTTGATTTATCTAAAAATAAAGCCGTCCATCCACTTAGGAGACAGACTCAATCTCCTCAACCTATGTCTCTATCACGACTAAAACCATCGTCGTCACACCTACCTTCCATATTGGGACCCCATCCCTCCACCTTGCATCAATATATCATACCTCCTGCGTTTTCTTTAAAACGACTTACACCTTCTGCACCCATACAGAGATCCAAGGGTACATCAACACCGTCACCCCGCGTATCCTGTCCACCTACTAACCCTAAACAAATTCCATCATCAAAAGATTTGTTTGTTGTCACTCCTATTTCTCCGTGGTTGTTTTCTGATACCACATCATCTGTGGCCTCATCATCTAACCAGCTAAACATAGCTTCTGCGCCAAAGAAGCCACGTTTAGTTAAAACCCATTATCAAAACTCCTTGGCTAAACCACCACCCATACAAACCAACCATACCACGTCATCACCAGAATCTACCCCGTCAATAGCCTCATCTTCCTCTGACTTTGACCCACTCAAAGGGTCTTACGCCAAAATCCTTGCTATGTTGGTGGAGAATGCGACCATTTCCCTACCCCCACTTAGACCTTATGATCCATCTAAACCTCGACCTATAGGTTATGATGAGTCTAAAATCTGTGCTTACCACCGCACACAGGACATGATGTAGAGGGATAAAAAGCGTTGAAAGCCATACTTCGTCAGTCACCTCTCTCAGATAGAAAAGTTAAGAAAGACAATTTACGAAGAGAGAGACCTTTAGCTTCAATTCCCTCTCCTATACCACTGTCCCGCCTCACTAAGATCTATCATTATTACAGCCCCACCTCTCGAAGACCATGACTTATCCCTACCGTCTTCCTCCTCTTGTATTCACGAGATCAATATGATTAGTGTTGCTACTCGAGGAAAAAAAACAATGGGAAAGCGAAAGAAAGCACACCTGCGGCCTCCCTTTCTCCGTCCACCATCCCGATCGCACCACCACCTAAAGTGGTTATACGTGGACCTACCTACCCCGTCTCTAATGGAGTTGCCCACCGAACCATGATCAAACATCTTCACCAATCACCTGTAAAAATGACACTGTATGAGCTCATTCAGACTTCTGAATCTCATCGACAAGCTCTGGTTGAAATCCTTCAAGGGATAGAGGTCTTACCTAATGAAACCTTGCCTGTTACCTCCATTCTCACACCCAATCATGTTGCTTCGCTCACCAAACAACCCATCTCCCCAACCACTTGCCTATGCAATGACCGCAAGCCATTCTTCGAGGTTTCTCCAAGACGAAATTATCGACTTTGGTGCCAAGATCGACCTGCTCTTTTCATCTCATCTTACGTCCGGGACATTCGGGTACGTCGTGTCATGATTAACAAGGGCGCTAGCCTAAACATCATCTCTTCAAAATCTTTCCAACAAATGAATATCCCTTCTAGTTGCATGTGTGCCAACCCCATCATGTTGCGGTCATTCAATGATGCTATTACTTCTACCTTAGGCACCATGATCCTTAACATTCGTGTAGGGCCATGCACTTTACCCGAACTCTTCTATGTCCTTGAGGGAGAGTTCCAATACAATATGTTGTTAGGCCGCCCTTGGATCCGGGCTATGGGATGCGTTCCCTCCACCTTACATAGATGCATAAAATTTGAGTACGAAGGGAAGTCCTACACTGTAAAAGCTGATCCTCCCCCCTTCAAAACCTGCAATATGTTATATTGCCCTAATGATGTGCTTGTACCAGTCAAGACACCCATTCATCTAACCCAACCATCCACTCCAACCACACCTCTATCATCCACTTCAACCGCACCTACACCTTCAACCAATGAAACCGCCGTCGCAAATACCACTTCCTTTCCCGTAGCTAACATCCCAACCTCAGACCCCTTAGTAGATGTTTTTCAACGCCTTACGCTGGGGGAGTATCACCTATATAACGTTAGTTCTTTCCATACCCCACAGGAGTACGGACAGTTACATACACATCCTACCTATGACCGTCGTATGGGGGAAGTAATCCCCTACGGACCTCCTCATTGCCGCACCAACCTAACGTATGGGGGTGTCGACGCATCCTCTGTTACCCCTGAACCTCCTCTTGGTGTGGTTCCTTTCCAATCTGATTTTCAATACCTGACAAATCGTCATTTCGCCCTCACCTTCTTGACTCGCTGTGCTTGGAAAGGCTTTGGTTTTGGTCTTTATGAACAAGGCCGACATACAATCATTCCCGTAACTACACGCAAGCACAATGATCATAGTGGTCTCAGATTTCCTGGAACACTTACACCAAAGGAACCTCGTGTCAGTTGTCTCCTGGAAGATGACGACGTCACCCCTACTGAACCATCATCACCCATTTTGCCATCATCACCCACAGAGTCGATAGATCCTGAATCTATCCCTCCTAACTTTTTTTTTTCATAAATGCTATCTTCCTAGGTCCTCTCACTTATCAACGTGATAATGAGGACCCGTCTTCTCTTCCCTTTCTGTATCCAGACATGATCGAAGAGGATTCACCTTCAATTAATGTTGTTGAGTGCCAAGATGACGACTCCATCCTCACTTACCTTGGTGCGGACGACTCCTATATTCAACGCGCATTACCGATCTGAAACTCAAACCATGTTGAATGAGTCTACTATAGAAATTAACATCCACACAGAGGAGGATCCTCACATTGTGAAGATCGGACAATCCCTTAACGCATCAGAACAAGTCACCTTTACTACCTTTCTCCGTACCCACAACCAAGCTTTCGCTTGGTCCTACGCTGACATGCCAGGAATTGATCCTGACATTGCTGTCCATAACATCACCCTAAAACCCGATTCCAAACCAGTCAAACAAAACTGAGAAAAATGCATCCACGCATTTCCCTCTTGGTCAAAGAAGAGCTTCAATGACTTCTTTCTGTTTCCTCCATCTTGCCTATTGATTGTCCTCAATGGATTTCTAACATCGTACCTATCACTAAAGCGACGAGGGGACTTCGGATATGCATGGATTTCCAAGACCTTAACCTCGCTTGCCCCAAGGATGACTTCCCCCTCCCAAGTATTGATCAACTTGTTGATCTCACTGCGGGCCATGAGATGCTTTCTCTCATGGATGGCTTTTCGGGATACAATCAAATTTTGGTAGCCTGCCGATCAACAACATAAAGCGCCTTCATCACTCCTTGGGAACCTTTTGTTATCGTGTCATCTTTGTTTGGCCTTAAGAATGCTTGGTGCAACCTATCGTCCGGCTATGACTTACATTTTCATGACATTATGCACACTATCCTTGAGGATTATGTCGATGATCTTCTTGGCAAATCTAAACATCGCAGTGAACATCTCGATGTTTTAACCATTATTTTCGATTACCTGTTACAATATTCGGTCCGGCTTCAACCAAAGAAATGTGTCTTTGGTGTTCTTTCGGGAAAAATTCTTGGCTTTATCATCTCTTTGCGTGGCATTGAGGTCAATCTATCTAAAGTCAAAGCTATCCTAGAAATGCCCCCACCCAAAAACCTCAAACAATTGCGTAGTTTGCAAGGTAAACTTCAATCCATCTAGCGTTTCATCTCCCAACTCTCGGATCGATGTCAACCTTTCCATCACCTTCTTAAAAAGGACATTGCCTTTCAATGGAGCAAAGAGTGTCACCAAGCCTTTGAAGCTCTCAAAGCCTATCTCTTGCAGCCACCCGTGCTTATCCCACCTCAGGATGATCGCCCTTTCTACCTTTACCTTTCTTGCCCCGACCATGCTTTATAGGAGCCATGCTCGCTTTGTTTCACTCGGAAATGTTTCGTTCCTTTTAGAAGCAGATAAGGTTAGGGTTAGGAGGAATACTGTTGAATGTTGAGATGGTGTGCGCGTCACGTAGAGAAAGATCAAAGCTGTGGAGAACTCCTTTTTGTCTTGGAAGGACTACCTACAAATAAGAACACAAGACCACAAGATTTTGATTAAACAATAAATGAGGAAAGCTGCCTTGGGCCAGGAAATATGAAACTTCCTTTCGAAGGTGGTGGTTCCACTGCTAATATGAATTAACACAAAAGACGCAAAATATCAATTAAATTGTTTCGTTGAAGCTGGGTAGGGAAAATTTGGTTTTGGTTTTGATGGAGGAACCAATGTCGGTTCATGAAACCGATGCGGTTATGGATAACCGATACCACGGTGGGTTCTAGGATCTTCTTGGTAGCTATGGTGTTTGTAATGGCTGGTTTATAGATGATATTAGGAAATGAGGCGATGAGGGATAAAAGAATGACAGTTAGATGCAATGGCACGTTGGGTAGTGGATTGAAACGAATTTAGGAGGACCGAGATTCAAGAAGCATAAGAAATGTTATAACGAGAGGACATGCAAGATGTGACTTCTTGGTTTTGACAAAGATGCAAGTTGATCTCCTTAGTTGTAAACACTTACGGTTTCTTTACTCGTCTATGCTCTGTCAAGTGAAGATCCGGACCCTGTTCCTCGCTCGCATGATACTCTGTTGATCAGAAATCCTTGGTGATCCCCAAAATGAAATTCCGATCCTTTGTTTTTGGTTTGGGAGGCCATTTGAGGAACCGATGGCGGTTGCATAACCGACGGCGGTCGAGTAGGAACCGGCATCGGTAAGGAAAAAGTAGGCTATTTTTAGTAAAATAGCCCACCTTCCCTGCTTTTCTCCCGAGAGATCAGTTGCGGGCTTGGTCAAGTGGCTAGAAGGTCGGCTTTGGGTGTGAGTAAGGAGGCATTAGTTATGGATGTGAGTCTAGACCAAGTCATGGGTCCTAATTAGGTTAGTTTAGGGTTAGGGCTAGGTCATGATGAGGTGGCAAAGTGAGGTGGCGGGTAAGGTGATGTGGATTTATCAATTATAAGGTAATTAATAAATAATTGTGTAAAGTTTAGGTAATGAGGTTAGGTTGCAAAATGGGATGCGGGTCTGAGGGTCGTAAGACACGAATTTGGTGTCTATATTAGCCCCTTATTATCGTGTAGCTTGTTTTGTAAAGGCTGCGGACAATAATATGAAGTGGTTTCTCTGTTAAGGATATAGGTAATCCCCTCAAATCTATCATAGATTGAGTGAAGCGGGAAATCGGGGATAGGGTTGATAAAGGGTACATGGTGTAGAGAGGATGGTAAGGTGGTGGGGTAGGTCGAGGAAGCGAGCGCATGTTGAAATGCAATAAATACGACTAGGGTACATGATTTGGACGAGCAAACCAAGCGATGTATAGGCAAAGGTCGATAGTTTATCCAAACAAGGGTGATATAATCCTGGTATCCAAGGCATAGGAAGTAGCTCCGGGGTATATAACGGGTAAGGTATAGCAACGTTTAGGTATGTTGGCAAAGTACAAATGGTTAGTTTGGTTGAGATAAACATCACGGTCTAGGTCTAGGCATAGTTGGTCGACAGATCAAGTCAAGGACCCTAATCATGCTAAAACATGAACAGGTGAGCTCGATTGAACAAAAGGTACATGATGGATGGATAAAATAAAACGTTGATTGTGGGTATGGTATTGAAGTGATACGGCCTTGGGTCGGGCCAAGTTGTTGGGTTGTGGCCTTGCGTCAGGTCATAAGGGTAGAGTGAGGCCGTGGGTCGGGCCAAATTGTTAGGGCGAGGCCTTGGGTCGAGGCCAAGTTGTTGGGTGGCGGCTTGGGGTCGGGTCGGATGGGTAGGGTGAGGCCTTGGGTCGGGCCAAATGGGTAGGGCGAGGCCTTGGGTCGGGCCAAATGGGTAGGTTGAGGCCTTGGGTCGGGCCAAATAGGTAGGTTGAGGCCTTAGGTCGGGCCAAATGGGTAGGTTGAGGCCTTGGGTCGGGCCAAATGGGTAGGTTGAGGCCTTGGGTCGGGCCAAATGGGTAGGGTGAGGCCTTGGGTCGGGCCAAATAGGTAGGGTGAGGCCTTGGGTCGGGCCAAATGGGTAGGTTGAGGCCTTGGGTCGGGCCAAATGGGTAGGGTGAGGCCTTGGGTCGGGCCAAATAGGTAGGTCGAGGCCTTGGGTCGGGCCAAATGGGTAGGGTGAGGCCTTGGGTCGGGCCAAATGGGTAGGGCGAGGCCTTGGGTCGGGCCAAATGGGTAGGTCGAGGCCTTGGGTCGGGCCAAATGGGTAGGGCGAGGCCTTGGGTCGGGCCAAATGGGTAGGTTGAGGCCTTGGGTCGGGCCAAATGGGTAGGGCGAGGCCTTGGGTCGGGCCAAATAGGTAGGGCGAGGCCTTGGGTCGGGCCAAATGGGTAGGTTGAGGCCTTGGGTCGGGCCAAATGGGTAGGGTGAGGCCTTGGGTCGGGCCAAATGGGTAGGGCGAGGCCTTGGGTTGGGCCAAATAGGTAGGGCGAGGCCTTGGGGTTGGGTGGGTTTGCTTTGTTTTGGGGTTCGGCGGGTTTTGGGTGGGGTGGGTTTGGTTTTGGGTTAGGTGGGTTTTGGGGTGTGGGTGGGGTTTGATTTTGGGTAGATTTTGGGCTTTGGGTCGGGTAGGGGTTTGGGTGGGTTTTGGGTTGGGTGGGTGAAGGTAGGTTGGAATGTTTCGTTTTGACTTTCGGTGTTTTGAAAAAGGATAAAGAGGAATGTGATTAAATAGAAATACACAAAAATATTTATATTTACCACACATGATAGGTTATGGTAGGGGATGGTCGAGCTAACCTTGGGAGACCCCATGTCTCCGAAGTGCTACCTACATAGCCCATTGCACAAAGCAAGGAGGGGCCTCAGACCGATGTAGTTCTCCCTTAGGATCGTGGAGAGGCGAATGTCGAGCAATTTGGTCGGTTTAGGCAATTGGTTGGTTGGTAAGAATATTGATATTAATATTGGTAAGGTAAGGTTGTTGGTGTCGGTAATGAATTGGTGATGTCGTAAAAGGTATAAGGGAAGCGAAAGTTAGCCTACCCAAGTGGTAGGGAACCATGTCCTGATTAAGGTCAACACACAATCCTAGATGTGAGGCAAAGCGGAAAGAGTGCTCCGTAGATGAAGAGAGCTAAACAAACCACACCACGTAGAACGAGCTTGGAGCCCTAGGTACCGTGCATAGACGAGAAGTCAATAGGTGAAAAGAGTTGTGTGATCACAATATATCGAGCGTACATTACGTCCCTTGAGTTGAAACAAATGGTGAGGTGAGGTGGATGATATAGCTGAGGTACGGAGAACTTATTACAAAGTGAGTGTTCTGACGGAAGAGAACCTACCCTAAATAGACAAGTCCATGACTCAAAAGTTCTTTTGAATGAGGCTTTTATTTTATTGAATGTAGACTGATCGATGCGGGAAGTCTACCGGGGATATTGATTGTTTTATTCTTGAGGTCTTCACGAAGGTGATCAATGCGAGAAGCTTACGAAAAAGGTGGCCGATGTATAAATTGTCCTTCGAGGAAGCGATCTATTTATAGTAGAAGATATGGTTGTAATGCATATTGTCCTTGAGGAAGCGATCTATATATAATAGCGAGATATGATTGGCATATAGCTGTCCTTCGAGGAGCAGTCTATATTTAATTTAGATGACTAGATGTTCTTTTGGCGTGAAGCATCTAGTTTAGTAGGAAGTTTGACTCAAGAAAATCCCATAAGAATACAGACTTATTTTAATACTTTGAAGTCATGGACTAGACTAAAAAGGGGAAGGCATCATCAAGGGGAGGTGAGAATCAAACTATGTGAGCTTGATTGTTATTATGAGGTGTAGGAAACAGAGTGTATGTAGTGGTAAGTGAGCTCAAGGGACGAGCGGCAGGTAGATAAGAAGTGATATAACACTAATTTCAACAATAGAGAATGGTCGAAGATGTAAGGCATTAGGGGTTTAGGCTCGGGTTTACCATTAAGCGAAGCTAAACGATAAGTACCAGATCCATAGGTGTGAGTGATTATATAAGGCCCAATCCAATTGGGAGCAAATTTTCCACGTTTGCTCTTTTCTAGTTTGGTTACATGTTGATTCTCTTTGAGGACAAGATCACCAACCTTAAAGGTACGCTCATGAAGTCGCTTATCATAAGCACGTTTAATGCGTTTTTGATAGATTTGAAGGTGATCAAGAGCTGTAAGACGGCGTTCGTCAAGAAGCTCCAATTGGGCTAACCGCTCTTGGCGGAAATCATCGTTGGTGAGAATATCCTGAAGAGATATTCTAAGGGAGGGTATTTGTATTTCGAGAGGCAAAACAGCCTCGGTACCGTATACCAAAGAAAAAGGTGTGGCATTAGTAGAAGTACGAATGCTAGTACGATAAGCCCAAAGGGCAAAGGGGATGTGATCGTGCCAATTTCTTCCGGATTCATTGACAACTTTCATGAGGATTTTGGTTAGTGTTTTATTAGAGGACTTGGCTTGCCCATTGGCTTGTGGATAGTAGGGTGATGAGAAACTAAGTTTGATACCAAAGTTGTCGCAAAGGTCTTGCAACAACTTGTTTTGAAAGATTTTCCATTATCGTTATCGGGCGATGAGGAACACCAAAATGATGAGATAATGTGGTGGTTAATGAACTCGACAATTTTTTCTTTTTGATTGAAATGAGTGGAATAGCCTCCACCCATTTTGTGTAATATTCGGTCGTCATTTGTGATTATCCAACGGTGACGTTGTGAAGAGGTTGGGTGAATCTCACCAATAAGGTCTAAACCCCATTGTGAGAAGGGCCAAAGATCTCGGCGACACTGGAGCGGTGGCTAGGAGTATGTTGAAGGTTGGCATGTTGTTGACACATAACACAACGCTTAACATATTAAGTAGCGTTGATCGTTATTGAGTAGGCCAATAATAACCAAGGCGAAGGATTCGTTTGGCCACAGCGAAGGCCACTAAAATGTCCACCACAAATACCGTCATGGACTTGTTGGATGGTATGGGTGACCTCCGCGCGCCAGATTAGACAGCGAAGGAGGATGCCATCAAAGCCACGTTTATAGAGGAGTCCCCCCATGACAACATAACGTGAAACACTTTTAAGAAAAGCACGTTTGCCGTTACTAGTAAGGTCAGGTGGGAGGACAGAGATTGTAAGGTAGTCGTGAAATTGGTGGTACCGGTATCCCGAACTAGTAGACACGCAAGTATTTATCATGCAAACTACCGGGGTTGAATAGGATGGTGCAAAAGTTCTTTGGACCACGCACGAATAATTCAGAGTCAGTTGGTGAAGCTGGAATTTGCGAGGCTAAGCAAGCCATAGTATCCACAAATTTGTTAGTGGAGCGGGGAATGGTTTGGATAGAATAGTGAGTAAATAAGGCTAGAAGTGAATCCACGTAGTGTTTGTATTTTTGAAGCTCCTCATTTTTGCATTGGTAGATGCCCATAACTTGATTGAATACCAATTGAGAGTCGCCAAAAATATTGATAGATTTGATACCTAAGTGTACGCAACTTGGAGACCCAGAACAAGGGCCTCGTATTCCGCTGTATTATTAGTGCAAGGGAAATCAAGCCGAAATGAAAGAGGCATAGGCTCAGCGTCGAGAGGAATGAGAACAACGCCGGCTCCTCTGCCGCGCTGGCACTTAGATCCATCGAAGAAGAGGGTCATTTGATACAACTCTTCCCGGAGTGAAAGAGTGGCGATGAGTTCGTCGGGGAAGGTAAAATTGGTAAATTGTTCCCCAGGTAAAGGGGCCTCCGCAAGTTGGTCTGCAAGAGTTTGTCCTTTGATTGACTTCTGTTGTACGAATTCAAGGTCAAGGTCAGCGAGGAGCATAAGCCATCGAGCGATACGTTGGTTTAGATGCGGTTTGGCGTACATATAATGAATGGGGTCTGTGTTGGTGATGACAAAAGTTTTGTGATTCAGGAGGTAATGTCGGAGTTTGGTGGCTACAAATGATAGGGCAAGGCATAATTTTTCTACATGTGTATACCTAGTCTCATAATCCACGAGGGTACGACTTATATAATAAATGGCCTTCTCGTGTCGTCTAGGATCCGATGTGCGAGCATAGCACCTCTAGCATGGTCAGTGGCGGAAAGATAAAGGTAGAAAGGGCGGTCGTCTTGGGGTGGGATAAGCACGGGTGGCTGCAAGAGATAGGATTTGAGAGCTTCGAAGGCTTGGTGACATTCTTCGCTCCATTGGAATGCAATATCCTTTTTAAGGAGGTGATGGAAAGGTTGACATCGATCCGAAAGTTGGGAGATGAAACGTCGGATAGATTGGAGCTTACCTTGTAAACTACGCAATTGTTTGAGATTTTTGGGTGGGGGCATTTCTAGGATAGCTTTAACTTTAGATGGATCGACCTCAATGCCACGCAAATAGAGCGATAAAGCCAAGAAGTTTTCTGAAAGAACACCAAAGACACATTTCTTTGGTTGAAGGCGACGAGAATATTGTAAGAGCGATCAAAAATAATGGTTAAAACATCAAGATGTTCACTACGATGTTTAGACTTGCCAAGAAGATCGTCGACGTAATCTTCAAGGATAGTGTGCATAATGTCATGAAAAATGTAGGTCATAGCCCGCTGATAGGTTGCACCAGCATTCTTAAGGCCAAACGGCATGACACGATAACAGAAGGTTCCCCAAGGAGTTATGAAGGCGATTTTGTGTTGATCGGCGAAGGCTGACCAAAATTTGGTTGTATCCTGAAAAGCCATCCATGAGAGAGAGCATCTCATGACCTGCAATTAGATCAACAAGTTGGTCAATGCTAGGTAAGGGGAAGTCATCCTTAGGGCAAGCGAGGTTAAGATCCTAGAAATCTGTGCATATCCGAAGTCCCCTTCACGCTTTAGTAGCGCAGTGCGATGTTAGAAATCCATTGAGGATAGTCAATAGGCAAGATGAAGGAAACAGAAAGGAGTCGTTGGAGTTCCTCTTTGACCAAGAGAGCAATGCGTGGATGCATTTTCTCAATTTGTTTGATTGGTTTGGAATCGGGGTTTAGGGTGATGTTATAGACGGCAATGGTAGGATCAATTCCTGGCATGTCAGCGTAGGACCAAGCGAAAGCTTGGTTGCGAGCACGGAGGAAAGTAGTAAAGGTGACTTGTTCGGATGCGTTAAGGGATTGTCCGATCTTCACAATGTGAGGATCCTCCTCCGTGTGGATGTTGATTTGTATGGTAGATTCGTTCAGCATGGTTTGGGTTTCAGATGGTAAGGCTCGTTGAATATAAGAATCATCCGCGCAAGGTAAGTGAGGATGGAGTCGTCATCTGGAATTCAACAACATTAATCAAAGGAAAATCCTCTTCGATCATGTCTGGATACAAAAGGGGAAGAGAAGATGGGTCCTCATTATCGCGTTGATAAGTGAGAGGACCTATGAAGATAGCATTTATGAAAAAAAAAAGTTAGGAGGGATGGATTCGAGGGTCTATAGATTGCGTGGGTGATGATGGCAAAGTGGGTGATGATGGTTTGGTAGGGTGGCGTCTTCTTCTTCCGGGATACGGTGACGGAGGTGTCTCTGTGTAGGTGTTTTGGGAAAACCGAGACCACGCTGCGATCGTTATGTTTACGGGTAGTCACGGGAATGAGTGTATGTCGGCCTTGTTCGTAAAGGCCAAAACCAAAGCCTTTCCACGCACAGCGAGTCAAGAAGGTGAGGGCGAAACGACGATTTGTCAAGTATTGAAAATCGGATTGGAAGGGAACCACACCAAGAGGAGGTTCAGGGGTAATGGAGGATACGTCAACACCCCCATACGTTAGGTTAGTGCGGCAATGGGGTGGTCCGTAAGAGATTATCTCCCCAAGCGACGGTCGTAGGTGGGATGTGCATGTAATTTTCCGTACTCTCCATGGGTAGGGAAAGAACTAACGTTATATAGGCGGTACTCCCCCAGCGTAAGGCGCTGAAAAACATCTACTAAGGGGTCGGAGGTTGGAATGTTAGCTGCGGGAAGGGAAGTGGTTTTTGCGATGGTGGTTTCATCAATTGAAGGCGTAGGCACGGTTGAGGTGGATGGTTGAGGTACATTTGAAGAGGATGGTTGGGTTGAATGTATGGGTGTCTTGATTGGTATAAGCACATCGTTAGGGCGGTATAACATATTGCAGGTTTTAAAGGGGAGGGTCGGCTTTACGGTGTAGGACTTCCCTCGTACTCAAATTTTATGCATCTATGTAATGTTGAGGGAACGCATCCCATGGCTCGGATCCAAGGACGACCCAGCAATATATTATATTGGAACTCTCCCTCCAAGACATAGAAGAGTTCGGGTAAAGTACGTGGTCCTACCCGAATGTTGAGGATCACGGTGCCTAAGGTAGAAGTAATAGCGTCATTGAATGACCGCAACATGATGGGGTTGGCACACATGCAACTAGAAGGGATATTCATTTGTTGGAAGGCTTTTGAAGAGATGATGTTTAGGCTAGCGCCCCGTCAATCATAACATGACGTACCGAATGTCCCGGATGTAAGCGGAAATGAAAAGGGCAGGGTCAGGGTCTTCTGTACCAAAGTCAACAATTTCATCTTCAGAGAAACTGACTGCAGCAGCTTGTGGTATAGAGACAGAAGTGATTGGAGTAGTGGGCTGTTTAGTGAGAGAGGCAACGTGATTGGGTGTTAGAATGGAGGTGACAGGCAGGGTTTCATTAGGTAAAACCTCTATCCCTTGAAGGATCTCAACGAGAGCTTGTCGATGAGATTCAGAAGTCTGAATGAGATCATACAGTGTCATTTTTACGGGCGATTGGTGAAGCTGTTTAATCATATTTCGGTGGGCAATGCCATTAGAGATGGGATAGGTGGGTCCGCGAATGACCACTTTAGGTGGTGGTGCAATCGGGATGTTTGACGGAGAAAGAGATGCCGCAGGTGTGTTTTCTTTTGCTTTCCCATTGTTTTTCGCGCCTCGAGTAGCGACACTAATCATATTAATCTCGTAGACGAGAGATAAGGAAGATGGTTAGGATAACTCATGGTCTTCAAGAGGTGGGGTTGTAATAATGATAGATCTTGGTGAGGCGGGACCAGATGGTATAGGAGAGGGAATGGAAACTAAAGGTCTCTCCTTCGTAAGTTGTCTTTCTTAATCTTTCTATCAAGGAGAGGTGGTGACGAAGGATGGTTTTAAGAGCTTTGCATCCCTCCACATCATGTCTGGTGTGCGGTGATAAGCGCAGATTTTAGACTCATCGTAACCCATGGGTCGGGGTTTAGACGGGTCATAAGGTCTAAGTGGAGGTAGGGAAATGGTCGCATTCTCCACCAACATAGCAAGGATTTTAGCGTAAGATCCTTTGAGTGGGTCAAAATCGGAAGAGGATGAGGGTATTGGTTGTGCGGGTTTTGGTAATGTTTGGGCGTGGTTGGTTGCACGGGTGGTGGTTTAGCCGAGGGTGTTGATACGTGGTTTTACTAAACGTGATTTCTTTGGCGCAGAAGCTATGTGGGATGATGAGGCGCGAGATGATGTGGTATCAGAAAACAACCACGGGGAGATAGGAGTGACCGAAAACAAATCTTTTGATGATGGAATTTGTTTAGGGTTGATAGGTGGACAGGATACGCGGAGTGACGGTGTTGCTATACCCTGGAATTTCTGTATAGGTGCGGAAGGCGTAGGTTGTTTTGAAGAAAACGCAGGAGGTATGATATATTGATGTAAGGTAGAGGGATGGGGTCCCAATATGGAAGGTAGGTATGACGATGATAGTTTTGATTCGATAGGGGCACGGATTGAGTTTGTCTCTAGGTGGCGGACGGATTTATTTTGGATAGATCGAGTCGCAGGCGGGTGCGTTAGGACCGGGCATTGGTGAGGTCCCAGCGTAGGGGAAGATCCAGTTAAGTTGATAGAAGTGGACGGGGCATTTGGTAGAGGTGAGGGGGGTGAAGGTGAGAACAGGGGCATTTTAAGCCACCGTAAACACTTCGGGTATATGGTGGAGACATCGGGATCGGTCATTTGCATTTGAGTAGAAAAAGGGGTACTCAAGCGTTCCCATAGGAACTGTCTATCTACGTGGAATGGCAGTCTCAGTGTGATTTGTAATTTTGTATGCGGAAGAAAGGTGGGTTGTAATTCCAGGTCCACCTGCGGGTGTGATACTGAGGAGGTAGATGAGGCGTACTATATCAATAGATGTTAAGAGGTCAACAGGTCGCTGAAAAGATTTAGGCGATGAAGAACTAATAGGTAAGAGGGCGTGTTTGAGGGGGTCCGTTATGGTTAAAGAAGTTAGTGATGTCGGTGTAAGAAGTTTCTCGTCTAAAGGTGACAAAAGGAGTGGCGAGCTCTCCTCTTGTGCAGCGAGAGCGGTAGAAGGGGATGTTTGGGAAATAGATAAATTAGATAACATCCGCTCACAGTCTTGTAGGGATGTGGTGTAAGAAGACTCGTCGATGAGAAGAGAAGTCCGGGCAGTTAACTCTTCTATGGGTAAAGGAATGATTTCACTTTGGCTTGATGGTGGTGAAGGAGGTTCAGACTCCTGTGTTGGTGGAGAGGCTTGATTCAAAAAAATTTCAATAGAGGCTTTTGGCTGAGAATCGAAGACTGCATGGATCTCATGAACACTCTCCTCGGCTAAGATATCTTGGTTTACGTTACTGTTGGACGAGTGATTCGGGAATGGCTTGTTGAAAATTTTCAGATTTCGGTTAGCAGGGGCGTTAGGATTATCGAGGGTTATATCCCCTGCGTCAACCATTTCCTGCACTATGTTTTTCAACATCTTGCAGTTTTCATGACTATGTCCTTTTACGCGGTGAAAGTTACAAAAGTCATTTTCTTTGTACCAGGAAGGTATTGCGCGGGTGGAGTCAAACCCAGTGAGGTTTAACGAGGGGGGCAAGGTGATAGCCCCGACTTTGAGCAATTTCTCAGGATGACGCCATAATTTTCTCCCGGGAGTGTAATTGATGGGCTTGGCTTTGTACTTATAAGTGGTTTTCGGCGGAGTATCGGAAGTGGGGTTTTGTTCTGAATGTTAAACCGCAATTTCTCTTCTTCTAAGGCTCGAATTTCTAGTTTCCGAGCCATGGTAAAGGCCTCGTCGAATGTGCGGAAAGTTTGAATTTGGAGGGTGGGGGAGATGTGCTTAGCGCAGGCCCGCGTAAACAGTTCGATAAGTTCATTTGAGGTAAGGCATACGTAAGTTGGTTGATAAGGCCCCGCCATCGTCCAACGAAATCTGCGATAGATTCGTCCTCAAATTGTCGGATGGCATAGAGGTCGGTGATAGATACTTTCTTGGCAATGTTAATGGAGAAATGATCCAAGAAAGATTGGGCTAGTTGGTTAAAAGAAAAGATCGAGTGCTGGGTTAAAGCAACTTTGTACCATTCAAGGCGGGTCCCGATAAGGACATGGCAAAGGTGCGGAGTAACATGAGGCATCATCATGGGCGATCAAATAACAAGCGTGTCTAAATGATCGCAAGTGTTGTTGAGGATCCTCTTTCTTGTTAAAGCGAGTAAATTTTGGCAACTCCCATTGAGGAGGATATGAATGAAGGGGACAGAAGGGTGAATGGGCTCCGACAAACTTGCTCGTATGTCAAGGCGCTACGACTTCCTCAAATGAAGCCACCAGTTTTGCATTTTGTCCATCATTTGTTTGATGAAATCTGTGGTTGGATGAGATGATGGTGCGGTTGTGGTAAACGGAGGCAAGTTCGACCAAGGGCTTCTGTTTGGACAATGGTGGGGCTAAGTGTTGATAAGGTATGGAGGATGAGTATGTTGGAGCAACAGAATAGGGATGTCCCATATAAGGTGTTGAGGTTCTTTGGATACGTGTATGGGAGTGAGAAGGTAGGCGAGCTTGAGAAGGAAAGCTCGTGTGGATAGGTGGCGAGAGAGCAAGTCATGAATGGGGTGGTAAAGAGAGATGAGGTAGGGCGGTTGGTGGTAACGATACGTGGGGTCAAGATTAACCAAAGGAAAGCTAATCGGGAGTCGTATGAACCTCACGAAGCCGTCGGATTGGGAGACGGGGCTAGAGATGCAGGAAGTAAGGCGGTGTTATCGGGAGGAGTGGGAGCTAAATGAGCGGCTATACTAATAGGCATGCCGATAAGGAGGTGACCATCGGGCGTACGGTCGGGGCATGAGACAAATAGTATTATGCAGTGGCTGGGATTAGCATCCAGAAATTTGGCAAAGTCCTTGTCTCCTACGAGGAATTTGGGGATCTCACTTTGGTGTCCAGTAGGGTTCCCTATAGAATGTGAAGGGGGTGATTCGAGGCAAAGACACGGAGGCGAGGCATGTGAAACCATGGCGGCGGCTTCTTCCGGTGATGACAACCATGGACAAGAACACGGGGAAAGTTTTAATCTATCAAGAACAAAAACAACCTCGAATGATGAATTTGGCGGAGTTCTTTGGTTTGTCGAGGGGATTGATGAAGACGATGGAACCGATATCGGTTAAATGGCGACGTCGGTCCGGAGCAAATGGCGTCGGTCCCTTAACCAATGCCGGTGTCAAAAGTCTAGGATAAGAAGATATAAAAGGCTGCTAATTTGATTTTTAGCAACGTTGAGTATATTTATCAACTTATTGATCACAGAAGACAAAGTATGACAGAGAAAACAGAATTTGAAAACAAGCAAGATGCACACGCAAATCCAGAGACTAATCCTAGGGTTAATTTTAGTTATCGTGGGCTTATGCCTTTAGACGTAAGATGATGTCAGAATCCTAAACAACAAGACCTAGGGGAAATGTCAAGTTTGTTTTGGCTTATAAGGTTACCTCAATCGGGCGGAGGAATACCGCGGAAAAGGGGGGATGTTTGAGCTGTTGTGTTAATGGTGAAGTGATTCGGTATGTGTTGTGCAGTGAAACTAGGGTTAATTTCCTGTCAATACCGTGGATATCACCCCCACGTGTACGACCTGTTACTTAATCTATGTTCACTAGAATTGAAGAACAACAAGCAGGAATGCAATGCATGTGTTTTAAACCCAAATCGAAAATTATGTTCGATGAAGCAAGAGAGATGACTTTCACTAATGCGAAACTAGGAAAGCAAGACAAATTCTTTACGAAAATATACAACAAAAGCAGCAACAGCAAATATGCTTCCTAAAATGAAAATAAGCAAGAGAAAGAAACCCAAAATGGGTCCCACCGGGCGTGCCAAAATGTTTCACTCGGAAATGTTTCGTTCCTTTTAGAAACAGATGAGGTTAGGGTTAGGAGGAATACCTGTTGAATGTCGAGATGGTGTGCGCGTCGTAGAGAAAGATCAGTTGATGTGGAGAACTCCTTTTTTCTTGGAAGGACTACCTACAAATAAGAACACAAGACCACAAGATTTTGATTAAACAATAAATGAGGAAACTTCCTTGGGCCAGGAAATATGAAACTTCCTTTCGAAGGTGGTCGAGTTCCGCTACTTAATATGAATTAACACAAAAGACTGCAAAATATCAATTAAATTGTTTCGTTGAACTGGGTAGGGGAAAGGCTGGTTTTCTGGTTTTGATCAGAGGAACCGATGCCGGTTACTGATAACCGATGCCGGTTACTGATAACCGATACCGGTGGGTTCTAGGATCTTCTTGGTAGCTATGGTGTTTGTAATGGCTGGTTTATGGATGATATTAGGAAATGAGACGATGAGGGATAAAAGAATGACAGTTAGATGCAATGGCACGTTGGGTAGTGGATTCAGAAACGAATTTAGGAGGACTGAGATTCAAGAAGCATAAGAAATGTTATAACAGAGGACATGCAAGATGTGACTTACTGGTTTTGACAAAGATGCAAGTTGATCTCCTTGGTTGTAAACACTTCTGGTTTCTTTACTCATCTCTGCTCTGTCAAGTGAAGATCTGGACTCTGTTCCTCGCTCGCAATGCTCTCTGTTGATCCGAAATCCTTTGACTGATCCCAAAATGAAATTCCGATCCTTTGTTTTTGGTTTGGGGAGGCCATTTACAGGGAAGCCGATGGCGGTTGCGTAAGCAGAACGGCGGTCGAGTAGGAACCGGCATCGGTAAGGAAAAAGTAGGCTATTTTTAGTAAAATAGCCCACCTTCCCTGCTTTTCTCCCGAGAGATCAGTTGCGGGCTTGGTCAAGTGGCTAGAAGGTCGGCTTTGGGTGCGAGTAAGGAGGCATTAGTTATGGATGTGAGTCTAGACCAAGTCATGGGTCCTAATTAGGTTAGTTTAGGGTTAGGGCTAGGTCATGATGAGGTGGCAAAGTGAGGTGGCGGGTAAGGTGATGTGGATTTATCAATTATAAGGTAATTAATAAATAATTGTGTAAAGTTTAGGTAATGAGGTTAGGTTGCAAAATGGGATGCGGGTCACAGGGTCGTAAGACATGAATTTGGTGTCTATACGCACATCGGGACTCAACACGTCGAGAAAAAGCCGTTTATTATATAAGTCATACTCTCGTGGATTACGAGACTAGGTATACACATGTAGAAAAATTGTGCGTAGCCCTATCATTCGTAGCCACCAAACTCCAACACTACCTCCTGAATCACAAAACTTTTATTATCACCAACGCGGACCCCATTCATTATATGTATGCCAAACCACATCTAAACCAACGCATCGCCCGATGGCTTATGCTCCTCACTGACCTTGACCTTGAATTTATACACCAGAAGTCAATCAAAGGACAAACTATTGCAGACCAACTCACGGAGGCCCCTTTACCTGGGGAACAATTTACCAATTTTAATTTCCCTGACGAACTCATCGCCACTCTTTCACTCAGGGAAGAGTCGTATCCAATGACCCTCTTCTTGATGGATCCAAATGCGGCGCGGTGGAGGGGCGGCGTTTTCTCATTCCTCTTGACACTGAGCCTATGCCTCTTTCATTCCGGCTCGATTTCCCCTGCACTAATAATACAATGGAATACGAGGCCCTTGTTTTGGGTCTCCAGGTTGCGTTACACTTAGGTGTCAAATCTATTAATATTTTCGGCGACTCTTAATTGGTAGTCAATCAAGTTATGGGAATCTACCAATGTAAAAATGAGGAACTTCAAAAGTACAAACATTACGTGGATTCACTTTTGACCTCATTTACTCGTTATTCTATCCAGACCATTCCCCGCTCCACTAACAAATTTGCGGATACTATGGCTTGCTTAGCCTCGCAAATTCCTACTTCATCAACTGACTCTGACATTTTCATCTTGGTCCAACAACTCTTTGCCCCATCTTACTCAGCCCCGGTTATTTGTATGATAAATAATGTACGCTCATTCACGAGGATACACGGTATCACCAATTTCACGACTGCGCCTTACAACCTCCATTCTCCCACGACCTTACTAGTACCGGCAAACGTGCTTTTCTTAAACATGTTTCTCGTTATGTCATCATGGGGGGACTCCTTTATAAACGTGGCTTTGATGGCATCCTCCTTCGATGTCTAACCGGCGCGGAGGTCACCTATACCATCCAACAGATCCATGACGGTATTTGTGGTGGACATTTTAGCGGCCTTGCCATGGCCAAACGGATCCTTCGCCTAGGCTATTATTGGCCTACTCTTAATAATGACTACTACGAATATGTTAAGCGTTGTGTTATGTGTCAACAACATGCCAACCTTCAACATACTCCTAGTCATCTACACAGTCGCACGAGATCTTTGGCCTTTCTCACAATGGGGTTTAGACCTTATTGGTGAGATTCACCCACCCTCTTCGCAACGTCACCGTTGGATAATCATAGCAACCGAATATTACACAAAATGGGTGGAGGCCATTCCACTCATTTCAACCAAAAAAAAAAATCGTCGAATTCGTTAACCATCACATTATCTGTCGTTTTGGTGTTCCTCATCGCCTGATAACAGATAATGGAAAATCTTTCAAAAATAAGTTGTTACAAGACCTTTGTGACAACATTGGTATCAAACTTAGTTTCTCATCACCCTACTATCCACAGGCCAATGGTCGGGGATGAATCTTCTAATAAAACCCTAACCAAAATATTCATGAAAGATGTTAATGATTCGGAAGAAATTGGCATGATCACATTCCCTTTGCCCTTTGGGCTTATCGTACTAGCATTCGTACCTCCACTAATGCCACACCATTTTCTTTGGTATATGGTACCGAAGGTTGTCTTGCCTCTCGAAATACAACTACCCTCCCTTAGAATATCTCTTCAGGATATTCTCACCAATGATGATTTCCGCCAAGAGCGGTTAGCCCAATTAGAGCTTCTTGACGAGTGACACCTTATGGCTCTTGACCACCTTCAAATCTACCAAAAACGCATCAAGCGTGCTTATGATAAGCGACTTCATGAGCGTACCTTTAAGGTTGGTGATCTTGTCTTCAAAGAGAATCAACATGTAACCAAACTAGAAAAGAGCAAGCGTGGAAAATTTGCTCCTAATTGGATTGGGCCTTACATTATCACTCACACTTATGGATCAGGAACTTATCGTTTAGCTTCGCTTAATGGTAAACCTGAGCCTGAACCCCTTAATGCCTTGCATCTTCTACCATTCTACTATTGAATTCAGTGTTATATCACTTCTTATCTACCTTGCGCTCGTCCCTTGAGCTCATTTACCACCGCATACACTTTGTTTCCTACATCTCAAAATCAAAATCAAGCTCACATGGTTTGATTATCACCTCCCCTTAAAGATGCCTTCCCCTTTTTAGTCTAGTCCATGACTTCAAAGTATCAAAATGACACATTCTTAATTAAACACTTATGGGATTTTCTTGAGTCAAACTTCCTACAAAACTAGATGCTTCATGCCAAACGGACAACTAGACCTCTAAAGTCATACATAGACTGCTCCCTCGAAGGACAGCTATGTGCAAAGCTACTATTATAAATAGACTGCTCCCCCGAAGGACAGCAATACACAATCATTGCATACACTCATCTGTAAATAGATTGCTCCCTTGAAGGACTGACTATACACGATCGACCTTTATCGAAGCTTCTTGCATTGATCGAAACCGTGAAGACCTCAAGAGTAGCAAAATACATATCCCTTGTAGATTTCTGCATCGATCAGTCTATATCCGAGAAAAATAAAATAAAAATAAAATCCGTATTTCAAAGCACTTTTGAGTCATGGACTTGTCTATTTAGGTTTGGTTCTCTTTCGTCAGAATAATTATCTTATAATAAGTTCTCTGCACCCTAACTATACTGGCCACCTCACCTCACCATTCGTCAAAACAACAAAACTCAATGGACGTGACGTATATCCGATATATTGTGATTATACAACTCTTTTCACCTATCGACTTCTCGCCTATGCAAGGTACCTAGGGATTCAAGCTCATCCTACATTAATATGTGGTCTGTTTAGCTCTTCTCAACTATGGGACACTCTAGCCTCTCTTGCTCGACTCTAGGATTGTGTGTTGACCTTAATCAGGACACGATACCCTACTACTTGGGTATGCTAACTTTCGCTTCACCTATACCTACACCAACAACATTACCCTACCAACATCAAATTTTTTACCAACTGACAAATTTCCTAACCACAACCAAATTGCCTGAATTCACCTCTCCTTGGTCCTAAGGGAGAACTACATCGGTCTGAGGCCCCTCCTTGCTTTGTGCAATGGGCTATGTAGGCAGCACTTAGGAGACATGGGGTCTCCCAAGGTTAGCTCGACCATCCCCTACCATACCCTATCATGTGTTGTAAATACAAATATTTTTGTGTATTTCTATTTTGACAACATTCATCTTTATCCTTTTTCAAAAAAAAAAAAAAAAAAAACAACATAAAAAACACAACCATTCTTATTATTATCGTCACTCAAAACAACATACATATTTAGTTTTATTTTAGATGTTAAACAAATACACATTCTCTATCATCGACTCGTAGGTCAACATCCTTATTTATTCTTATATTCCTATGAAATTCACTTAGACCCTTGCACCTCCTCCCGAATCAGGTGGTGATCGTGATCGTCGATGCCCCTCAGTTGGCCTCTCCATCCTCAAAGGTGCCACTGCTATTGGTTCCTCCCACTGATCCGCCAACATCTCCTGTAACATACGAATACGTCCTCTCGCGTGGAGGAATCTTGCCTCCAGTCTCTCCACTCATAACTGTGAAACCTCTAACAATCCGTTGTCTCATTCACCTGTGTTTGAAGCTGGTGAACTAAATCTGTCAGACGATCTCTCTCCGCTGTAATCACAGCTATGTCAGGGCGCTCACGTGCACCTCACAGCTCTGCCACCCACCATACTCTATAGGCCTCTGTCGTTCCCGCATCCATTACCCTACGATCGGCTGCTATCTCTTCTAGCCCTTCTGGAGGTGTAGGCCGGGGAGGTGAGAATGCTGCCTCGGCGTCGATCCTCATGTATGGTCTATATGTCATAGGTATATCCTGAACGAACCCAAATTGTCGCCGCACGCGATCTAGAGGAATCATCTCGTACTCACCCGGCCTGTGCCTTGCGATCCACCTCAATCACTCCACACCCCTTAACTCCTCAGCTATGTTCTCCGTCACCATATAGTTCCTGTAAGGCCTCCAACAAATATCCGCAATCGTCACCATCTCCCATACCTGTCTATAATACTCGATGTCATCTATCACGGCCTGGGATCTCGCTTCTTGTTCTGTCTGGACCCATCGTCTGAATCCCAACCTTTGCACTCCTGCCTCTCCCGACTCGATGGGTCGGCCTATTGGACGCACACAAACAATGTGCTCATAGGCCCAACAATGTAATAAGTATGAACAATCCAGTGTCGTCCTGTGTTTTCACTTGCAGGCCCATAAACCCCTATATAACTCTGCCAGATATGCGGGTGCCCATGCGAAAGTCACGCTCATTTCTATCATTTCCCAAATAACACTCATCAATGCTTTTGGAAATCTTCCACCCTCCACCCTTGGTAATGCATAATACCCCACCGCTATCATTAATAGCACGGCCAACCTTGTTTCCTCAGGGTGTGTTGCATACATTGTACCATACGTAAATGTTAAACCTCGCTGTGTCAAATCTCATGCAGCTGAACCAAATACTGCTGTTATCGCTGCCCGCCCCGCGCTAGGCAACGCCTGATACACTGTTTTTCCTATCATTGGGAGTCTCAAAATACGGAACACATCTTCCAATGTCTTGTCATCTCCCTGTTGGCGGATAGAAGGTATTCTTTTCGGATTCCATCTCTCAATCAATGCTCGCAACATAGCATGGTTACATGCGATTCGTGAATAATAGCAGATTCCACTTAACCCTAAACAATTTATCAATGCCCATTCAATTTGGTGTTACATCCGCTCGAATTTGTGACAACAACGCGGCACGATATCATTCATCCTTAACCCTGCTTCCGCCTGCATACGTACCAAACGACACATAATTATTCAATAAGAACAAATCTCCACGGATTTTTTTCAAATTTTGGAAACTCCTACAGTAACCGATATCGGTTATGGATAACCGATACCGGTTTTCTAACCGATACCGGTTATCTCTAAACGATACCGGTCACTGTCAAAAATATACACCCTGCTTAAAAACATACACCTACGATAATTATTTTTCCCGTTTACTCCTATCTATACCTAAAAACATATGTGACCACCCTGCTTACCTACCCCATAGCACTCACCCCATCCCAAACCCTTGCCTATCACCTTTTCTTTCTCATCTTTACCCACTTACTCTCTCTCATCCTATTCACACCAAACATGCAAGAATCAAATTACAACCAAACAGTTTACCTCTCGGGATGCAGCAACTTGGGGTGGAACTGGTCTTCCCCCTCGTCCCTGCCTGCTAGATGCTTCTCCTCGTTTGGCCATGTTCACCACCCTCTTCAAATATAACTTGTCTTTACGCCTTCGAATCTCGGCCCACACACTTCACTGTCTCTTTCCTCCTTATCACTCAAATTCTTTCATGCAATTACCTGTATCGATCGTTAAGCAGCGTTCTTTGTGATTATCCAACGGTGACGTTGCGAAGAGGGCGGGTGAATCTCACCAATAAGGTCTAAACCCCATTGTGAGAAAAGCCAAAGATCTCGTGCGACTGTAGCGGATGACTAGGAGTATGTTGAAGGTTGGCATGTTGTTGTTGACATAACACAACGCTTAACATATTCGTAGCGAGTCATTATTAAGAGTAGGCTAATAATAGCCTAGGCGAAGGATCTGTCACGGCCATGGCAAGCCGCTAAAATGTCCACCAAAAATACCGTCATGGATCATTGGATGGTATAGGTGACCTCCGCGCCTGTTAGACATCGAAGGAGGATGCCATCAAAGCCACATTTATAAAGGAGTCCCCCCATGACGACATAATGAGAAACACGTTTAAGAAAAGCACGTTTGCCGGTACTAGTAAGGTCAGGTGGGAGAACGGAGGTTGTAAGGTAGTCGTGAAATTGGTGATACCAGGTATCCTGCGAATTAGTAGACACATTATTTATCATACAAATAACCGGGGCTGAGTAAGATGGGGCAAAGAGTTGTTGGACCAAGACGAAAATGTCAGAGTCAGTTGATGAAGCAGAATTTGCGAGAAATTTAAGCAAGCCATAGTATCGGTAAATTTGTTAGTGGAGCGGGAATGGTGCGGATAGAATAACGAGTAAATGAGGTCAAAAGTGAATCCACGTAATGTTTGTACTTTTGAAGTTCCTCATTTTTACATTGGTAGATGCCCATAACTTGATTGACTACCAATTGAGAGTCGCCGAAAATATTGATAGATTTGACACCTAAGTGTAATGCAACCTAGAGACCCAAAACAAGGGCCTCGTATTCCGCTGTATTATTAGTGCAGGGGAAATCGAGCCAGAATGAAAGAGGCATAGGCTTAGCGTCAAGAGGAATGAGAACAACACCGGCCCCTCCGCCACGCTGGCATTTGGATCCATCGAAGAAGAGGGTCATTGGATACGACTCTTCCCTGAGTGAAAGAGTGGCGATGAGTTCGTCAGGGAAATTAAAATTGGTAAATTGTTCCCCAGGTAAAGGGGCCTCCGCGAGTTGGTCTGCAATAGTTTGTCCTTTGATTGACTTCTGGTGTATAAATTCAAGGTCGAGGTCAGCGAGGAGCATAAGCCATCGGGCGATGCGTTGGTTTAGATGTGGTTTGGCATACATATAATGAATGGGGTCGCGTTGGTGATAATAAAAGTTTTGTGATTCAGGAGGTAGTGTTGGAGTTTGATGGCTACGAATGATAGGGCTAGGCACAATTTTTCTACATGTGTATACCTAGTCTCGTAATCCATGAGAGTACGACTTATATAATAAACGGCTTGTTCTCGACGTGCCGAGTCCCGATGTGCGAGCATGGCTCCTATAGCATGGTCAGTGGCAGAAAGGTAAAGGTAGAAAGGGTGATCATCCTGAGGTGGGATAAGCACGGGTGGATGCAAGAGATAGGCTTTGAGAGCTTCAAAGGCTTGGTGACACTCTTCGCTCCATTGAAAGGAAATGTCCTTTTTAAGAAGGTGATGGAAAGGTTGACATCGATCCGAGAGTTGGGAGATGAAACGCCGGATGGATTGAAGTTTACCTTGTAAACTACACAATTGTTTGAGGTTTTGGGTGGGGCATTTCTAGGATAGCTTTGACTTTAGATGGATCGACCTCAATGCCACGCAAAGAGACGATAAAGCCAAGAATTTTTCCCGAAAGAACACCAAAGACACATTTCTTTGGTTGAAGCCGGACCGAATATTGTAGAATAAAGTGATCGAAAATAATGGTTAAAACATCGAGATGTTCACTACGATGTTTAGATTTTCCAAGAAGATCATCGACATAATCCTCTCAAGATAGTGTGCATAATGTCATGAAAAATGTAAGTCATAGCCCGCATTGATAGGTCGCACCCAAAGCATTCTTAAGGCCAAACGGCATGACACGATAACAAAAGGTTCCCCAAGGAGTGATGAAGGCAGTTTTATGTTGATCGGCCGGGGCTACCAAAATTTGATTGTATCCTAAAAAGCCATCCATGAGAGAAAGCATCTCATGGCCTGCAGTGAGATCAACAAGTTGATCAATACTTGGGAGGAAGTCATCCTTGGGGCAAGCGAGGTTAAGGTCTCGAGAAATCCGTGCATATCCGAAGTCCCCTATCACTTTAGTGATAGTACGATGTTAGAAATCCATTGAGGATAGTCAATAGGCAAGATGAAGGAAACGAGAAAGAAGTCGTTGAAGCTCTTCTTTGACCAAGAGGGAAATGCGTGGATGCATTTTTCGGTTTTTGTTTGATTGGTTTGGAATCGGGTTTTAGGGTGATGTTATGGACAAATGAATCGGGATCAATTCTGGCATGTCGGCGTAGGACAAGCGAAAGCTTGGTCATGGGAGTACGGAGAAAGGTAGTAAAGGTGACTTGTTACGATGCGTTAAGGGATTGTCCGATCTTCATAATGTGAGGATCCTCCTCTGTGTGGATGTTAATTTCTATAGTAGACTCATTCAACATGGTTTGAGTTTCAGACGGTAATGCGCATTGAATATAGGAGTCGTCCGCACCAAGGTAAGTGAGGATGGAGTCGTCATCTTGGCACTCAACAACATTAATTGAAGGCGAATCCTCTTCGATCATGTCTGGATACAGAAAGGGAAGAGAAGACGGGTCCTCATTATCACGTTGATAAGTGAGAGGACCTAGGAAGATAGCATTTATGAAAAAAAAAAGTTAGGAGGGATAGATTTAGGATCTATCGACTCGTGGGTAGGGTGATGATGGCAAAATGGGTGATGATGGTTCGGTAGGGGTGGCGTCATCATCTTCAGGAGACAACCGACATGAGGTTTCTTGGTGTAAGTGTTCCGGGAAATCCGAGACCACTACGATCATTGTGCTTGCGTGTAGTTACGGGAATGATTGTATGTCGGCCTTGTTCATAAAGACCAAAACCAAAGCCTTTCCAAGCGGCAATGAGTCAAGAAGGTGAGGGCAAAAGCGACGATTTGTCGGGTATTGAAAATCAGATTGGAAAGGAACCACACCAAGAGGAGGTTCAGGGGTAATAGCGAGGATGCGTCGACACCCCCATACGTTAGGTTGGTGCGGCAATGAGGAGGTCCGTAGGGGATTACTTCCCCCATACGACGGTCATAGGTAGGATGTGTATGTAACTGTCCGTACTCCTGTGGGGTATGGAAAGAACTAACGTTATATAGGCGATACTCCCCCAGCGTAAGGCGTTGAAAAACATCTACTAAGGGGTCTGAGGTTGGGATGTTAGCTGCGGGAAAGGAAGTGGTATTTGTGACGGTGGTTTCATTGGTTGAAGGTGTAGGTGCGGTTAAAGTGGATGATAGAGGTGTGGTTGGAATGGATGGTTGGGTTAGATGAATGGGTGTCTTGTGAGTACAAGCACATCATTCGGGTGATATAACATATTACGAGTTTTGAAGGGGAGGATCAGCTTTTACGGTGTAGGACTTCCCTTCGTACTCAAATTTTATGCATCATGTAAGGTGGAGGAACGCATCCCATAGCCGGATCAGGCGGCCTAACAACATATTGTATTGGAACTCTTCCTCGAGGACATAGAAGAGTTCGGGTAAAGTGCGTGGCCCTACACGAATGTTAAGGATCACGGTGCCTAAGGTAGAAGTAATAGCATCATTGAATGACCGCAACATGATGGGGTTGGCACATGCAACTAGAAGGGATATTCATTTGTTGGAAAGATTTTGAAGAGATGATGTTTAGGCTAGCGCCCTATCAATCATAATCATAACACGCGTACCGAATGTCCCGGACGTAAGTGAGATGAAAAAAGCGAAGTCGGGATCTTGACAGCACCAAAGTCGATAATTTCGTCTTTGAGAACCGCGATAAGCGGCGGCTTCTTTGCTGAGAGACAGAAGTGGTTGGGGAGATGGGTTGTTTGGTGAGTGAAGCAACATGATTGGGTGTGAGAATGGAGGTAACAGGAAAGGTTTCATTAGGTAAGACCTCTATCCCTTGAAGGATTTCAACGAGAGCTTGTCGATGAGATTCAGAAGTCTGAATGAGCTCATACAGTGTCATTTTTATAGGTGATTGGTGAAGCTGTTTGATCATGGTTCGGTGGGCAACTCCATTAGAGATGGGGTAGGCGGGTCCACGAATAACCACTTTAGGTGGTGGTGCGATCGGGATGGTGGACGGAGAAAGGGAGGCCGCAGGTGTGCTTTCTTTCACTTTCCCATTGTTTTTCTGCCCTCGAGTAGCAACACTAATCATATTGATCTCGTGAATACGAGAGGAGGAAGATGGTAGGGATAAGTCATGGTCTTCGAGAGGTGGGGCTGTAATAATGATAGATCTTGGTGAGGCGGGGACAGGTGGTATAGGAGAGAGGTGAAGCTAAAGGTCTCTCTCTTCGTAAATTGTCTTTCTTAACTTTTCTATCGAGAGAGGTGACGTGAAGTATGGCTTTCAACGCTTTGCATCCCTCTACGTCATGTCTGGTGTGCGGTGGTAAGCGCAGATTTTAGACTCATCATAACCTATAGGTCTAGGTTTAGATGGATCATAAGGTCTAAGTGGGGGTAGGGAAATGGTCGCATTCTCCACCAACATAGCAAGGATTTTGGCATAAGACCCTTTGAGTGGGTCAAAGTCGAAGAGGAAGATGAGGCTATTGACTGGGTAGATTCTGGTGATGACATGGTATGGTTGGTTTGTATGGGTGGTGGTTTAGCCAAGGAGTTTTGATAATGGGTTTTAACTAAACGTAGCTTCTTTGCGCACGAAGCTATGTTTAGCTGGTTAGATGATGAGGCCACAGATGATGTGGTATCAGAAAACAACCACGGAGAAATAGGAGTGACAACAAACAAATCTTTTGATGATGGAATTTGTTTAGGGTTAGTAGGTGGACAGGATACGTGGGGTGACGGTGTTGATGTACCCTTGGATCTCTGTATGGGTGCAGAAGGCATAGGTCATTTTAAAGAAAATGCGGGAGGTATGATATATTGATCCGAGGTGGAGGGATGGGGTCCCAATATGGAAGGTAGGTGTGACGACGATGGTTTTAGTTGTGATAGAGACATAGGTTGAGGAGATTGAGTCTGTCTCCTAAGTGGATGGACGGCTTTATTTTTAGATAAATCAAGCCGCTTAGGTGGGTGTGTTAGACTGGGTATTGGTGAGGTCCCAAGCGTAGGGGAAGATTTGGTTAGGCTAATAGAGGTGGATAAGGTATTTGGTAGAGATGAGGGGGGTGAAGATGAGGACATAGGCATTTTAAGCACGTAAACACTTCGGGTATATGGTAGAGGCATCTGGATCGGTCATCTGCATTTGAGTAGAATATGGCATACTCAAACGTTCCCATAGGACCTTTCTATCTTCGAGGAATGACAGTCCTCACGTGTGAATAGGAACTTTTGTATGGAAGAAAGGTGGGTTGTGATTCCGGTCCACTTTGTGGGTGTGATACAGGGGGAAGATGAGGCACTGTATCAATGGGCGTTAAGAGGTCAACCGGTTGCTGAAAAGATTTAGGCGATGAAGAACTAATAGGTAGGAGGGCGTGTTTGAGAGGATCCATCATGTTTAAAGAATGTGGTGATGTCGGTGCAAGAGGTTTCTCATCTAAGGATGACAAAAGAAGTGGTGAACCTTCCTCTTGTACAGCAAGTATGGTAGAAGGAGACGTTTGGGAAATAGATAAGTTAGATAACATCCGCTCACAGTCTTGCAAGGATGTGGTATAAGAAGGCTCATTTGTGAAGGGAACTCGGGTGGTTAATTCTTTGATGGGTAAAGGCAGAAAGGATTTCGTCTTGTCTTGATGGTGATGAAGGGGTTCGGGTTCTGCGTTAGTGAAGAGGCTTGATTCAAATTTTTTCGATAGAGGCTTTTGGCTGGGAGTCGAAGACTGCATGGATCTCATGAACACTCTCCTCGGCTAAGATATCTTGGTTTATATTACTGTTAGGAGAGTGATTCGGGAATGGTTTGTTGAAAATTTTCAAATTTTGGTTAGCGGGGAGCATTAGGATTATCGAGGCTATATCCCCTGCATCAACCATTTCTGCACTATGTTTTCAACATCTTGCAGTTTTCATGATTGTGTCCCTTCACACGGTGGAAGTTATAGAAGTCATTTTCTTTGTACAAGAAGGTATGGCACGAGTGGAATCAAACCGGAGTGAGGTTTAACGGGAGGTAAGGTAATGGCTCTGCTTTAAGCAATTTTTCCAATATCACACCATAAGTTTCTCCCAAGGGGGTGTAATTGATGGGCTCAACTTTATACTTATAGGTGGTTTTTGGCGGGGTATTAGACGGTGGTTGGGATTTGACCATCACCGCGTGCACAGCTCCTTTTGATTTGAAGCAGTCGATGGGTGAGGATTGGTGGTGTTAGGTTTGTTGGTGGAATCTTGGGTTCGGAAATTGGGGTTTTTGTTGCGCAACCGCAATTTCTCTTCCTCTAAGGCTCGAATCTCTAGTTTTCGAGCCATAGTAAAGGCTTCGTCAAATGTGCGGAAAGTTTGAATTTGGAGGGTAGGAGAGATGTGTTTAGCGTAGGCCCGCGTAAAAAGTTTGATAAGTTCGGCTTGAGGCAAGGCATACGTAAGTTGGTTGATAAGGCCCCGCCATCGTCCAACGAAATCTGCGATAGATTCGTCTTCAAATTGTCGGATGGCATGAGAGTCGGTGATAGATACTTTCTTGGCAATGTTAATGGAGAAATGATCCAAGAAAGATTGGGCTAGTTGGTTAAAAGAGAAGATTGAGTCTTTGGGTTAAAGCACTTTGTACCACTCAAGGCGGGTCTGATAAGGACATGGGAAAGGTGGAGTAGTAAGGCATCGTCGTGAGCAATTAGATAGCAGGCATGTCTAAATGAGCGCAAGTGTTGTTGAGGATCCTCCTTACTATTATTAAACGAGTAAATTTTGTAATTCCCATTGAGGAGGATATGAATGAAGGGGACAGAAGGGTGGATAGCTCTCGACAAACTTGCTCGTATGTCGAGGTGTTACGACTTCACTGAAAGCAGAAGCCTCAGATTTTGCATTTTGTCCATCATTTGTTTAATTAAATCAGTAGTTGGATGAGATGATGGTGTGGTTGTGGTAAACGGAGGCAGATTGGGCCAAGGGCCACCACTAGACAATGGTGGGGTTAAATGTTGATAAGGTATGGAGGACGAATGTGTTGAGGTGACCGAATAGGGATGTCCTATATAAGACGTTGAGGTTACCGGATACGTGTGTGGGAATGAAAATGTGGGCGGAGCTTGAGAAGGAAAGCTCGTGTGGATAGGTGGTAGAGAGCAAGTCATGAACGGAACAGTCTGCAAGAGAGACGAGGTAGGAGCAGTCGGCGGTAATGACATGTGGGGCCCAAGATTAACCAAAGGAAAGCCAATCTGTGTCGTATGAACCTCTGAAGCCGCTGGATTGGGAGATGGGGCTAAGGATGCAGAAGGCAAAGTGGAGTTATCAGGTGGAGAAGGAGCTAAATGAGCAGCTATACTAATAGGCATGCCAACAAGGAGTTGACCGTCGGGTGTACGGTCAAGGGCATGAGACAAATAGTATTGTACAGCGCTAGGATTAGCATCCAAAAATTTGGCAAATTCCTTATCTCCTACAGGAATTTTAGGAACCTCGCTGGTATCCGTAGGATTCCCTATAGAATGTGAAGGGGGTGATTCAGGCAAAGGCACAGAGCAGGCATGTGAAACCATGGCGGATTGCTTCAGTGATAACAACCATGGAAAAGAGTACACAGTAGGGTTTCAATCTATCAGGAACAGAAACAACCTCAGAATGTTGAAATTGGTAGGTTGTTGGTTTGTCAGGAACTTTAAAAGACCGTAACCGATATCGGTCTGCTAACCGATGTCGGTTAGACTATAGCCAACGTCGGTCAGTTAACCGATGTCGGTATAATAAGACTGGTATAAGAAAATATAAGAAGCTGCTGATTTGAGTTTTTAACAATGCTTAGTACATCTATCAAATTGTTCTGAAGTGATAAGCAAAAGCAGATGTATGACAGAGAGAAACAAAAGCTGAAAACAAACAAGATACACAACAAGAAAATTAACGAGACTAACCTAGGATTAGTGTTTATCAATTTGAGCTTATGCCCTTAGACACAGAATGATGTCAGAATCCTAAACACAAGACTTAGGGGAAATGTCAAGTTTGTTTTGGCTTATAAGGTTACCTCAATCGGGCGGAGGAATACCGCGGAAAAGGGGGGATGTTTTGAGCTGTTGTGTTAATTATGAAGTGATTCGGTATGTGTTGTGCAGTGAAAGTAAGATTAATTTCCTGTCAATACCATGGAAATCACCCCCATGTGTACGACCTGTTACTTAGTCTACGTTCACTAGAATTGAAAACAACAAGCAAGAATGTAATGCATGTGTTTTAAACCCAAATCGAAAATGATATTCGATGAAGCAAAGAAGATGACTTTCACTAATGCAAAACTGGGAAAGCAAGACAAATTCTTTTACTAAATATAACAAAATACCGTGTGAAATTTTTAAAAGAAGAAAACAGCAAGTATGCTCCCTATATGAAAGCAAGCAAGAGAAACAGAAACCCGAAATGGGTCCCACCGGGCGTGCCAAAATGTTTCATACGGAATGTTTCAGCTTTTGGGAATAGAGTTGCTTTATCCTTTCATTCCTTTGAGAAGCAGAGATAAGGGTTAGGGCTAGGAGGAATACTGTTGAATGTCGAGAGGGTGTGCGTACCGTAGAGAAAGATCGGATCGATTGTGAAGAAATCCTTTTTGTTTGGGAAGGACTACTGCAAGTAAGAATACAAGACCACCAGATTTTAATTAGACAATAAATGAGGAGCTGCCTTGGCCCGGGAAATATAAAACTTCCTTTCGAAGGTGGTCGGTTCCCTACTAATATGAATTAACACAAATTCTAACAAATAAGCTATTGTCAATTAAAATTTGTTTACCTTGTTAGAACAATAGAGAAAGTGTTGGTCTTGGTTTAGAATCACGGTGACCGATGCGGTCCATGTATGAATCAGATCAGGTTGTTGTTCGTAACCGATATCGGTAGGGGCAATGTTTTAGGGGCTTTTGGTGAAGGTTGGTTGTAAGGTGGTTGTGTTGTTTTATAAGGCTGATAAATGGGTGGGGTTAGGTAATGGGGTGATGAGAAGAACTCGAGAAACGGGGGTGTTCTTGGGGTAACGTAAGTGTGGAGGAATGTGCAGTTAGATGTAGTGTGTTCTTTGGGTAGTAGATCTAGGAATAGACTTATGATGTATTTGTGATTGAAGTTCAAGAAATGTTATTAAAAGGACATACAAGATATTACTTGCGATTATTGATGAGGATGCGAGTCAAGAAGCTGTGATGACGATAGCGAGAACTTAGGTAGGATGACGATAATCGGGAGATGAGCTATCTTCCCTCCCGATGAAGCAGATGAGTATCAAGGCTCAAGTTACTCGGTTGCGAGTTTTGGACTTGATGTCCTTCTCTCGCAAACTCTTCTTGTTTCTTTCACTTGTCTCTGTTCAGCCAAGTAAATTTCGGATCCTTCCAATGACTTCTGATTTTGATCCACGAAAATCCAACCCTTTGTTTTTGGTTGGGAGTGGTCATTTACAGGGAACCGATGGCGGTTACGCAACCGACGGTGGTCAAGTAGAAACTGGTATCGGTCAGGTCAAAGCGGGCTATTTTTGGTAAAATAGCCAGCTTTCCCTCCTTTTCTCCCGAGGGATTAGTTGCGGGCTTGGTCAAGTCATTATGAGGTTGGTTTTAGGTGCGGGTGAGGAGTAATTAGTCATGGGTGTGGATGTGGACCAAGTTATAGGTCTTAATTAGGTTAGTTTAGGGTTAAGACTAGGTCATGATGAGGTGGCAAAATGAGGTGGCAGGTATGGCGATGTGGATTTATTAATTATAAGGTAATTAATAAATAATTGTGTAAGGTTTAGGTGATGAGGTTAGGTTGTGAAATGAGATGCGGGGCACAGGGGGTCGTAAGACACAAATTTGGTGTCTACACATAGATCCTGGATTGGAAGGCAATCCATTCCCATTTAGTATGGATATTGTTTCTTTGTTTTAAACTGATGAAGATAAGGTCTGACGGGACTTGCAAGAAGAAAAACTCCAAATGACAAGAAATGAGTTGTATCATGAGGGAAAAATGAAAAATAATATGGATAATGATAAAAAGGATGTTCTAAATATTTTCTAGTATGAAGGATTAAATAATGAACATGATTGTGAAAATGAAGCCTTCTCATTTCCATTTGAGGAAGATGACATTTGTGATGATGAATGTATGGATAGGAAGGTACTCTATTATTTTGAGGATGATGCCACTTATGAAGAAGAAAGGAAATATTAAATGAGCTTTTGGAATGTGAGTTCCAAGTGTTCAACCATTTCCTCTAAACCTAATGTGAATATTTTTCAAATGAGTATGAATGTAAGTATAAATATTTCTCTTTCCCTTTTAGTGGAGAATATTGTATCAATGATGAAATGAAGGTGCTTGAATATCCCATGAGTACCTCCATCATCGAGAGTATTATTGCTGACCCATAATGATAATTATGGTTATTCTATTTTTCCCTAACTTTTGTTTAGACTCTTTCTCAAGAAGGTGAAATTCTATGTAAGCCACATCAAAGCATGCAATGGGTCAAATATGAGTCAACAAGTGTGAAAGAGGAACATCCGGAGTGGGCATTAAATATAAAACGATAAGAGGTGTATGATGATGGTGAAAATTTCAAATTTTCTATCAAAAATCATCTTACATACAAAAAATGTCATAGAGAACATGACAAATCTGGAGTAATTTCCAAATGGAGAGAATAAGGCTAGTTATGAACATGGTGAGCCTCATATGATAAAGAACCGATCTTGTGATAGTGTTAAAATGAAGAATGTGAAATCACAAGCATGATTGAATGCAATAATGGATTGACAACCTAAAATGGTATTTAGGGGAAGTGAGAAAAGTGATCTATTAATTTTTAGACCTCCTACAACACATGTCTTTCATAAGAAGTTGATGAAGGGGTCTTACCTCATTAAACCGGTCACGGATTTGCGGGAAAAAATCATTCAAGTGTTACCCGTACATGGGTAACATCCAAAGGATAAAATATGCTAGAGTGAAAGTGGGTTGTCCCCCACATGTACAATAGGTGATTTAGGTTTTATTTCCTTTTGGTTATTTTTCCTTGTTGTGTGGTGTGTTTCCCTTGTTTTTAGGTGTTTCCTTTTCCATTGTGTGTTTATTCTAGTTGTTCTTGTTTGTGTGTCTCACTTGTATTTTTGATGTGTTATGTGACTCTATTTGCCCAATGAATAAGAAATTTTTCTAATCCCCCAAGAGACAACTCAAAGTTACTTATTTCTCTATTTTTGTCTTTTCCAATCTAAAACAAGTCCCTCAGAAAGAGGTAAGTGTTTTCATGCTAACTTTCTAGCATGTAAAATTTAAAATTTTAGTCACGACATCCAATCCCACACTTGAAATTCCCTTTCCCGGTCAATGTATACCTTTATTCCATCTAACATTTCAAATGTTTCACCCTCATTATGTTTGAGAAGAATGTGCCAACATGATTTTATAGGGTATTTCATGTGCAGAGAAGTTTACCTATCTTGGTTCTTGAAGTTACTGAGATCTAAGAAAGAACAATGCTCGAGAGGCTTTAAAACGGATATTTTTGGTCTTTTTGTCACTAGTGAACATCCTCCAGAAGCTTACATGGAAGATACAAATCATCTAATAGGTTTTTGGGATATCCATGAATATAGAAAGTTAAGAAACATCATGTCTTTTTGGGCAAGGAACTGGGAAATGCATTTTCTAAAGAAGCTAGTCACCTTTTTGAAAATTTTTAGGAGCCTCATCAAGTGTTGGGAGATCATATCCTAATAATTATAAATATGACTGAGCCCAATTCATGATGCAATGATCAAGGAATAATTTGAAGAGTATAAAAGTGGAAACCTGTCCATTAATGTTGCACAAGGGTTCTTCTATAAGGTGGAACTTGCTCAAAGTGTTTTGAACACATCATGAAGATTTAGGAGCCTACCAAAATCCAAAATGAGGTTATTTCAAATTATCTTCATGACTCATAAGTTATTTTTCTTGTTTCCATTGAGATCTCTTCTTGCCACTCGACTCATCAAATTGCACCACTTTAGGAAAAGTTGAAGTTATGGGTAAAAGTCACGAAATAACTCATTTTAAATCCTTCTAAATAATATCATTGGATTCATTATCCTATTTACACATAAAGTCATATATTATTTGGAAAACATTCATTAAGTTTTGACTCTAGGGAAAAGGAAACATTTCGAGAAGCAAGTATGAAGTACAAACCATGCTCGATGCAATACTTGGGCTCTTAGGCACACTTTGTTGTCCCCTTGCACCCTTGATGTAATATTTAAGTGAAATCACACCTCATAAACATGTTAGACTCTATGTTTTTAATTCTAAACTCAAAAACATAAGATGGAGCCAAAAAAATGCATGTTTAGTCTTATGTAGGTGTTTGAAGTGAAGGTGGGCCCTATTTTCCCTCCAACGTGCATTTTAAAATCCCATTTACACCTTGGGTGCACTTATGACATTAAATTTCACCCTGAAATTGTGTCATTCCCATAATGGTTGAAATATTTGATGTGCATACATGCCAAGTCAAGTCAAAAACATAAAAAATATTTTGTTTCCCCATGTGCATGTCATGTTTTCTCCATCCCTCATCCCAATGGTGCATTTTTCCTCCCTCCATGCACACAAAAATGAAATTTTTAGGTTTAATTGAAACCAAAATTTGTTCCCAAGTGTAATGGATCTTTCATTCTCCACCTCCCACTCCTTTACTCCTCCATTTTCTCATGTGCACTCTCTCTCTTCATCTTCCACCATATAAATTCCCTCACCCTCACTCATCACAACTTAAAAACATAAAACAAAAATTAAAAAATAAAGCATCTCTTTAGAATCCATTTAAGTTTCTAACTATGGTTCACCACATTCACACTCTAAAAAAAATTGCATGACATTTGAAGAGGAGTGGCACATCCCCAAGGATTTACCTTTGGTGGTGGGCAAGGCAGTCCAGTTCATAGTATATCAGTACTTTTGCATCACATGGTTTGCGATGAAGGATGGTACTTGGAGTCCTTGGTGTAAACTTCCATATGCCTTCACAACATGCTATTTACAGGCAACAGTCCATTGGTTCAACAATGCACGATGCCTAAAATTTGTTGCAAACAAGGTAGACTACAACTACCATACAATGTGTAAGACTTATGTCTATCTAAGGTAGATTGCCTACATAGAGAGGCTAATATCAGATGTGATAAGTATGAATCCTATGAGTTTGGTGATTGGAGATAGTGGGGTTGTGCTTATCTAGCTTCAACTTAAGCCCAAGTTGGAGGGAAACAAATATTTAGAGAACGAGTTCTCACTTCCAAAGTGCCTAAGTGAAAACATACGGTGGAGAATGTACAAGCTCCAAAGACCACCTGAAATCGTAGAATTAGATGATTAAGAAGAAGAGCATGAAGATAGTGGTGGCTTGGTGCATAGAGGATGAAGGCAACCCTCGAGATAAGGTAGAATATGAGTGCGCAAGTACTCCACCCCAGACATAAGAAGAAGGGGATGAAGAATTGGAGGTAGGAGAAGACCCTAAGGAATGCCACTTTAAGAGGGTTTTCGGAGAACAAGGAATCAAGGTGCTACTCATCACGGTCGGTGTGGAGAACACCACGAATCTCTCCACAAAAGGAGACAACTAAGAAGAGAAGGAGAAAATTGAAGGCTGGGACGAGGAGGTGGAATAGTCCGAGGAGAGCGCGCTCTAATCCCCTACACCACTAGAGGACGTGGAGGAGATGAAAGATGAAGATGTGAAGAATGAGGAAGAAGGAGTAAAGGAAGGAGAGACAGAGCAAGATCTTTCGCTCGGGACACCGAAGATACAGCTCTAAATCTTAGCGTGCTAGTTCCTAAGGGGCTAAGAAGTAAAAGGAAAAATGGAGAGTTTATTATTTTGTCCTTGGGCTATGTTGAGGACACAAGTAAGATTGTCCACGCTCATTTTCAAAGCACCGTGAGCCCCAAGGAGTTATATGGATGCAAGTGATGGATGAGGACATGGCCACCACACGCACACAAAATTAACTATCTTGGTCTATACACACACACACATGGATGAGCCGACTTTGACATATGCAAATAACACATGTGTCAAGAAGTTTGAAGAAGGTGCCTTAGGCCGGACATATGACTATAAAACCCACTATTATGTCTGATGAGTAGGTAAGTAATACCTTGGTAAAAGTATATTTAGAGGTGAAGCGAGAGGAACATAGAAAAATTTGCCACTATCAAGGTGATAAGGGAATAGATCAAGGCCAAAGATGTAAAGATATCATTCTTGAAAGGAGAGAAGGACCTAGAGGAGAAGAAGAATGGGGTTCTTATCAGCATGGAAAAGGTGATCGGGAATCATTTCCTCCAAGAAATACCACACTTAGAGCCCAAGGTGCCCAAAAAGTTCCCTTCGACTATGCACTATGTGCGTACATTAGTCAATTTGGTGCTTGAGGAGGGACTAGTTAGGATGCCATCGCCAAAGAACCCTGAGAAGGAGGTAGAGAGGGTAAGGGATGTAGTGATTAGAAATATTTCGTCATATGAGGAGTTACTTCAAACTCTTCGGGAGGAGCTGAAGAAAGCGAGATCAAGCATTGAATATCTATACAACTCCGGAGGCTAGTCATCAGAATAAGGACAATGGTAGAGGAAAATGAAGTCCTAAAAGCAATGAAGGATGAAACTTTGGGGCACATGGAGAGACTAGCACTGGTAAAGCAAAAGCGTGAGGCCCTTGTAGCGGTGGAGGAGCCCCATAAGAACAAGTTGGATGAACTGGGAAAACTTATAGCGTAGAAGATGGATCTGCTGTAAGGGAGAATATCTACAATGGATAACATTATGTTAGTATTATAGAATGAGAAGGAGAAATCACATAGGATGAATTGGAATATATTGCAAAGTAAATATTCCGAAAAGGTAGAGGTCACTATTTGAGTGGGTGGGAGACATTAGAGGCCAAACTAAAAGAGCAATATCCAAAAGGCATTCTTCAAGTTGAAGCAAAGGGTGATGCAAAGTAAATACTTATTCTTTATATAGAAATTATTTCACATTCTTTCCAATTGGGATCCAAAATATCAACTAAATACAAAAGGGCGCGTGGGCACATGAGTTAAAGGCACACGGGGAAGGGTTCACGAAGGGTTTTGTAGAACACATGGCATGTGCACATGGAAAAAAAAAGTTGTGTACTTAGCCGCATTCAACATCTTAGGCAAAGACACAAGAAAAGCATGACCCTTGTGGATAAGGTGCCAGCTCGGTAACTATGGGATCAAAAAGGGAATATTCTAGGCATGTGATGGAAGGTTCCAGAAAGCATCATTACAAGAAGTGGAAAGATTGGATTTTTAAAGGCATTATCTCTGTGGAGGACCACCTCGACACTTAGCAATAGATCTTTAACTTCTAAAAGGAATGACAGTGGATGCTAAGGTTATAAATACAAGTATATGTTGGAAGTAGAGGAGAGAGGAAAGAAGAGTAGATAGAAGGAAAAAGAGAAGAAAAGAAAGGAAAAGCCCTAAAGAAAGCAGATGAAGGATGTTATGGGTTCCGATTAGGAGATCTTTGTGAGCGATGGCACATTTAAGGGGATGTGTTTTCATTTTCTTTGTAATATGACTTAGCTTTGCATAGTTATATGAGGATCTATTATGACCTCAAGGGATGTAATGTGGGTTATTGACTCTATTAGTATGAATATAATGCTCTGTTATGAATCATCTATGTGTTTAGGAGTATAATACTTATGCATTTCCCTTTTGTATGAACCATCTCCATATGTTGTTTATTATTTCTCTTTTCTGCATACAATGAGATGATAACTCATTCTAAGTTCTTAAGAATTTTGTATAGTTATTTTTGTCCTAAATTTGATTATTTGTCCTAAGATTAAGAATTCTCATGAAACTCACATGGGTGAGCATGCCTTGGGTGAGTGCCCAATGCCACTGGGTGATAGGACGATGCACGTGGGATTAGAATATTGGTCTAAAATCTATAAAATATGACTACATCTTGGTTCCATTGCTTAGGACCTCTTTTCAAAGTTATTGTGAGAAATTGAATGCATCTTTGTCCCTGTGATGTGTGATGACAGAGCGTCTGACCTTATAAAGTGTTGAAACATGGTTCAAGAGCATAGAGGACGAGTTTTCTCAAAGATTCAACACTGGACCTAAGTTCGATGCATGTAGATGGGTAGAACAGAACCTACACCATGATATGTATAAAACATTATTTTGTTGCTTCCTAGTAGAAATATTTGAATGAATTCTATCATATGCATCCAGATCAAGTTGGTACTATAGATCATGCATATGGACCCAAGATGACTATCAGAGGTTGTAGGATGCATATCTGACTTGGACACGTGTTGTTGATCATTGGTGGAAGAGAGTGTTGACCAGTTATACTCTTGAATATGCCATTTCTATGTATTCTTGCCAAGAAGTTACTAAGTTTGACTTTCGAGGGATCTTAGAGGATCATTTAATCATATTATTCCTTTGTCTATAAAGCTTTTGGTCATTACTTTGAGTTCAAAGCATTTCCCATGGTCGGCTAATATTCTCCGAGTGATGGGAGAGGAAGCTAGGGTGGAGGAAGATGGCGAGACATTACAGTGAGAAGTAAAGAGATGACTCAAGTATAGCCAAACTTGTGAAAAAGAGATGATTAAACAATGTGAGGTTGTAAGTGTGATGGATCTATGGAGGCATATGTTGCAGGAAGAAGTTGAGGTTAACACAGAGGAAATGGAGCCTAAGCAGTCTGTGCTACCCCATCTTGGCAAGCATGGGAGAGAGGCCCCTTTAGATTCTGATGAGATTTCATCACATGGAGAGAGAAGAGTTGTCGATGCACGTCAGAACCCACCTAGCAACCAACCCTTGGCACTTTATTTTCCAGATCCGGGGAGAAGTATTGTTAACCTAGTTGGTATCGGTGGGAGTAACCGATTAATGCCCGGAGATATAATTTCTCATTAAGAACATCCATGGCTACGCAAGCCATCCATGTATTTGGAGGAATCTTTGGATAAGGTGTAAGAATGCAAGGATTGTGTAATGCGTTTGGTAGTGGCGCGGGACATACAATGTTGTTAGTGGGACAATATCACAAACCTGTTGGCATGTAGTTCGGTGGGACATTGGGAATAGTAGGTGTGACCACTTTTTGTCCTTTTTCCAACTATAGGAGGTGGATTTGGTGGGTCGAGGAGGAACATGAATAGGTGGATCCGGTGGATTTGGTGGGTCGGGAGGAACATGAATAGGTGGATCCAGTGGATTTGGTGACAGAGGAAGCATCGGAGGAAACCAAGGCTTTGAATCGGGAGGATAAGTACCCCACCACCTCCCTGTGTGTTTCTTGAAATGTCTTTACACTTACCAGACTATAGGGGTATTGAAGATGTTGCAGAGCATGTGCACAAGTGTGAACTACTATGGCACACAAAAGGAATCACTACCTCAGAGTGGAAGGTAATTCAGTTTACAACAACATTGCAAGGATGCGCGCCTAGTTGGTATAAGAAGTATGAACCACATCAGATGGTGGTAGACTACACCGCATTGAAGAAGGCATTCTTAGAAGAGTTCCATTTCCATGAATTTGAGCAGAAAAGCATCAACGCTCTAAAGAGATTAAAAAGGAATGGAAAAGAGTGTGTGGGAGTATGACACAAATTTCAAGACTCTCTTGTCAAAACTATCTTATGAAATTCATCCCTCTTAGTATAATGATTTGTTGGAGGATTGATAACACCATTTATAACGGCTCTATCACATAAGACTTTCATAGACCCGTGTGAGGCATTGTAAGATGCCCTACACGCTGAAGTTGTTGGGAGCATTGATAATGGTGTTATCCCTTTTTGGAGGTGTAAATTTTTGTAATGTCCAAGTAGTTGGAGAAGCTATCTACAAACTCAGTGCATGAGGTTCGTAGTGGGCTTTGGTGTATAGACTACTAAGTGGAGGGACATGTAAATGATAGTTTCCCTCGAAAGTCGGTACGTGCTATATCGGTAGATTGTGAGATTTTCCATGGGGATCATGATGCATGTAAATTCCATGTACTCCGGCACATAATCCATAAGAATGTTTCTTTCTATTGCAAGATATGTACCTCTATGACCCATGATACTAAGGATTGCAGATTGATTGATCAAATCCATGATGCTATTGATCTGGGTGTGTGCCAGACTAGCCTTACAAGCAATTCAAAGGATGATGACCAACGTTATGAAGGGCGCATAGATGGAGGAACATGTGGAAGATGTTTTCATAGAGGATTTCATGGTCGCAGTAACCATGGCGGAGGACGAAGTGAGTTCCCATGAGGAACTTGTTATAATTGTGGATCTACAAAGCATTACAAATGTGAGTTTTGTGACCTATTACAATGCTCATGGTGTGGAAAGAAACACAAGTATGAGGAGTGTCTAGAACTTTATGAGCATATGAATCAGCAACACCGGAAAGATAAAGGTGCTAGGATGGTAAGCATTAAGAAGGCCGATTCATAGTGGATGCCAAGAGTGGTGCATGAGTTAGGCTAGAACCTGTGTTGGTGACTACGTGAGTAGAGGCCATGTGTGCCAAGGAGATACCAAGACAAAGGACACTATTTTTAAGGGAGGAAGTATTACATGGAAAGTATCCGAACACTACTCATTAGAAAGAAGTGTATGAAGAGACAATGGGTGTGATTCGAGAGTTTACAAGCGAGATTCAATGTTTGAAGGAGCAATCAAAGAAGTTAGAGCAAAGGAAGAATGTTGAGGTTCCAAATGATGATCTGGATGAGGTCAAGGAAGTACGCAAGATGTTAAGGAAAGAGAATATTATTCCTTGCTAGGAGAATGGTTGAGAGAGAAGGTACCACATGCCAGAGTAGAGTGTGAAAGGTAGGTTTTACATGTAAACCTTCCTCCTCACAACCTCGACTATGATAAGGAGATTACTTTGAATACAATTTTTGATGGATGGATTTTAAGCAATATTCTCATCGACATGGGAGAAAATGTTAATGTTCTTACCTTAGATGCCTGACATCAAATGGGAAGGATCACATTGCAGCCATCTTCGAATGTGTTGTATATGGCGGACAAGACTCAGGCAATTCCCATTGGAGTTATGAAGGATGCAGGTATCACCATTCAAGGGGCCAAGTTCACTGGAGACTTCAAAGTCTTGGTGCACATCGAGGCAGAAGACTTTTGAGTGTTTCTTGGGTGCCCATGGTGTTACAAGAACAATGCCGACATGTGGTTTAACAAAGGGTATATTAGCTTTGAGAACAAGGAAGAAAGGTGGTTATCCCTTTGATATATGAGAATTCAATGCCTTGTACTAACTCCTTGGGAGAAGAATTCCTTAATAGAATCTATGTGCGATCCATAGAGATATTGAGATAATTCACCCCACATATGGAGTTATCCATTTTGAAAATGCTCAGTCCTTGAGTGATACCACTAGTGTGGCATGTAATAATTTGGAGCATGGGTCTTATGAATTAATAGGGTGAAAATTGAGAGGATGTGTAACAAGGGTAATAAAGTCACACTCGGTCAAGTTCCTAGAAGGAAAGAAGTTACCAAGTTACTCTGGGGGAGCATATCCTAAAATTTTCTTGCGAGAAATAGAAGATCAATGGAAAAATTAGGACGAGAGGAGGGGAATGCTCAACTACAACCTACTTAGAACTACAGTGCGGTGGTGGGCTACACATCAAGATAACATCCCAGTGGCGCGAGGTGAGGATCACATTACCCTGTAAGGTTCTCTAGGATTAAAGTGCCCATAGTCATACAAGACTATCATTGTAAAGAGAGCGCCTCATTTTATATCCAAGTATGCGAGAAGGCTTAGATGGGAAGCGTAGAAGTGCTACCACCTTTTTATGGGTACATAAATTGTATTCCACTTTACAAGGTTGTGTGCATGCATGGTATATTCATTCAGAGATGTGTCATCAAATAGGTAATTGGTAAGAATTGGCGGTTGATCTCATTCAATCCTTCGAGTATAGGAGTACCAAGCCATCAATGGATAAGGCGTTGTAAGTAATCAAGTGCCTTACAATGGGAGATAGTGTTATGGTAGAAGATAGGCTATTGGAGCTACTAGGTGAGCCTTATTTGGAGACACACCTTAATGAAGAAGAATTAGAGGAAATACAGCTTGAGCGTGCATGCATGGAAAAAGAAAAAGGAAAAATGGTCTATATAATAGACAAAGAAGAGATGGAGACTTTGGATGTTAACTATTCAAAAGGTATGCGTGAAGTCATAGATAGTGCTAGTGAGCAAGCACACACTTGCAATGAGCTTTTGAAAACAAAGAAGGTTAATATTGGAATGGAGACAAAACCAAAGGAAGCTATTATTAGAGATTATTGGTTGGAAAAATAAGTTTGAAAGGTTAATGATCTTGCGTGAGTTCCAAGATTTGTTTCCTCATGGGTACCATGAACTCAAAGTTATTCACCATTGCTTGGGAGAGATGAAGATCAAGTTGAAGAAAAGTGTGTCCGATTTGGAAAAGGCCTTATCAGATGAATCCAAATCTATGCATACGGGTTAAGGAATAAATAGACAAGATGATAGCATCTGGTATCATTGAGAAACCTTGGAAGAATTAGAATGGATAATCCCAATTGTTATTAGCACCAAAAAGGAAGGTAGGATCAAAATGTGTTGACTACAAGGATCTGAATGTAGTATGTGTCATTGATCCTTTCCCAACCCCGTTTACCAGCCACCAAGTCGATTGCAAAGGAAGACCGAGAGAAAGACAATTTTACCACTAAGTGGGGAAGCTTTTCCTACTACGGTTATGCCTTCCGGACTAAATAATGTGTCTGTTGTGTTCTCGTGCATCGGGGTACAAGCATTTTAGGACTTCATCCATAAGTTTCTCCAAGTTTACCTAGATTATTGGACTATGTATGGATTAGTGAAGGATCATTGTGAAAATTTAAGGCTGATGTTTAAGAGATGTCGAAATTAAGGATATCCCTTAGCATTAAAAAATGTGTCTTTCTTACTCGATTTGGAACCCTGTTAGGACACATTATATGTAAAGAAGGATTATTAGTGGATCTCGCTAAAGTAACAATTTTTATAGGATTAGGGGATCCTACTAATCGAGCATAATGCCTGCATGATTCCTTGGGTATATGGGGTACTACAGAAATTCATCGAGGGATATGCCAATATCATCACACTCTTGTAGGAATTTTTAAAACACAAAAGTGCCTTTCATTGGAGAGAGGAACAACATAAGGAATTTGACACTTTGAAGGATAAGCTTGTCACAGCGCCCATACTACGTTTTCCTTCTTGGGATAAGCCTTTCCATGTGCATGTTGATGCCTCAGGAAAAGCTATGGGAGTAGTGCTAGAACAACCTAGTGAGGGAATTATTGATCATCTGTTGTGTTTTACAAGTAGGAAATTGACACCAATAGAACAAAATTACACAACTACTGAGCGTGAAGCATTGTCTATGATCTATGCGCTACACAAGTTTAGGCAGTATCTATTGGAAACACCATTTATATTCTACACAGATCACATGACATTGAAGTACTTAGTCAAAAATCCCATTTTGTAAGGGCACATATGTCATTGGTTCCTTTATTTCAAGAGTTTGAGTTCACAGTGGTGGTAAAGCCAAGGAAAAGAAATTTAGGACCTGACCACTTATCAAGGATTAATTCAGGGGAGGATGTGCAAAGCATTGAGGATACCATGCCAGATGTGTAACTATCTACGTTGTGGCACATGCCCTCAGACTTGGAAGATATCGCAGTGTTCTTAAAAACAAGTGTGGCGTTGGAAGGGATGAAGGCCCTAAAGAGAAAGCAGTTATCAATATGTGTTACATCTTACATGTTGATTAGTGGAGACTGTATAAGTTAGGTCATGATAAGTTTCTACGCTAATGCATATTGGAGGATGAGAACATGGAAATTATAGAGGAAGCACATGGTGGGATTATAGTAGGACACTATGTAGGAAATGCTACCACACAAAAGATTTTATTAGTAGGGCTTTGGTGGGAAACCATCTATAAAGATTGTATTGAGTTTTACAAGGTTTGTGACCATTTCAATGCCTTAAAAAACCTAGAAAGAGAGATGAAATTCCCTTGCGACGATAGTCATTATTGAACCATTTGCAAAATGGGAAATTGAATTTGTAGGCCAATTGCGCTAGCCACATGAAGGACTGGTTCGTGGTATATCATCACTTACACTGATTACTTGACATAACATGAATAAGCAACGCCTACAAAGGATAGCACCACATCAACAAGTGCTCGATTATTAAGGAAGAACATAATCGGTAGGTATGGCTGCCCTATAAGTTTAACAAGCGATAGGGGTACACACTTTCTCAATGAAACAATCAAGATTCTATTAGGAGAATTTATGGTGGCCCATCATAAGGATACCCCATATTACACTCAAGCAACTAGAACAATCGAGGCATTTGACAAGATACTAAGTCACACATTACCTAATATTTATGATGATGGAAGGCAGGATTAGGATGACAAAGTATCAAATGTTCTATGGGAATACAAGACAACCTACAAAAGTTTGAATAAGGCCACACCATTTCAATTAATGTTTGGCGCGAAGTTGTTTTACTAGTGGAATTCATGTTACTCTCACAACGTATAACACACGGGAGGGTTACCTTACGAACAAGAAATTTGGAAGAAAGAATTGATTAGTTGATGTAGTTAGATGAAAGGCAATCACTTTCTAGATGGAGTGAGAAGATAGAAAAAGAAAGACAAAAGGTATGGAATTACCATCATGTCAATAACAAGAACTTTTAGGTTGGGTAGTTTGTGTTGTATGATTCCAAGTATTTGTCCCATCCTAAGAAATTGAAATTCCATTAGTTGGGACCTTACATCACCTCGTACATTTTTGATTGAGGCACTTTCTAGAATTTACTACTGGACGAGATGAGGTTACCAAGTCAATTTAATGGGAGTACGCTAAAGCCCTACTATAAATAATTCTTCTTGGTGTTTGTAATAAGGTAGTATTGCCAGTTAGCTTAGAATTTCCCTTTATGATTTTCCTTTCTTGTGTTTCCTTTTCTCATTGTGTGCTCCTTTGTTTTTATTTCATTTTTACACCTTGTGCGCTGGTAACCACATTATTATTTTCCAAGGTTGTGTATGCGCAGAGGACGGCGTATCTTTTTAGTGTGGGGTGGAGTCATACAAAGTATAGGCTTGTAATACAAGTTTGAGCTAGTAGTAGAAGTTATAGTGAATGGCTCGGTTGAAGGATAAAAAGTGCGTAAGGTTAAGAAATGCATGAGGAAACGGTGGATATTGGATTTTGGTGTCAAAAAGGCTTTGCAGAAACCACATATAGAAAGGATGAAGAGCGCAGAAACAACATGAGGTAGGTGAGGGAAAAAATCAGATAAAGGACAGAAGAAGTGCCTTTAGCACTTTGTGGATGCGCATGTAAGAGTCTTGATCGGGTTGGATTTTTATGCGCCAGAAGGTTGTAAAGGGTTTTTTCACGTAGGATGTGGCGCATGGGTAAAGGTGCTTAAAGTCGGCTTAGTGGAAAAATCCACATTTAATGTTAAAAGTATGTTGGTAGGTGGTATAACATTTAATGATAGAAAGAAGCAAAAACTATAAATACAAGGTTAGGTAAGTCATTTGTTACCTTGCGTTTACAAAGTAAAAGAAGCTCTTGCAAACTAGAGCATCCAGAGAGAAATTTGTGTGAAGAAAGGAGAATCTGAGGAATTTGAGTGTGTATCTAGAGTAGATCTACAAACCAGAAGGAGGGAAGTACAGGCATGGGGAAAGTTGTGTGAAGAGTGTCATCTTGTCGACGGATTTTCGGTTAGGGTTTTGGCAACTACAACACTAAGAAAAAGGATTCATTTCAAGAGTTAAAGCTTGAAGTGACCTTTGGGATTGAATAGAGTAATAAGGTAGAGCAAGAGGAAGGATTGTTTAAGTTCAGCCTAGGTGAATGGCACCAAGGATACCAACTATTTCACTAAATAAAACAAAGGGCAAGGGAAAGGAAAGTAAATAATTGCCATCACAAGCATTAACGAAGAATGGTGCGTGGAAATACAAAGTACCGGATGGGGTATTTCTAGGTAAGGAGTGGGAATAACACTTATGGAAGATGGTTGTGAGTGATTATAACAATCATATGAGCACAATGGAGAAGGAAATAGTGTTAGATTTGGTCGACCAACTAACAATAGGATGCCAGATGGAATGCCCATCTACAACGATGAGGTGAAGGTAAAATTAGAGAAGGCTAGATTATTGCAACTATATGAGTTGCCATAATTTGGCAAGCTGAGCGCCTCTATCGATGGTTGATGTCACGTGTGCATGAGGATCATTTTTATGATGTCCAAGTTCACGAGCCTAAATTATGAAGGAGATAACATTGATGATGATCTAAGTGGCAAGGAGGATATCAAGGAGACCGTAGCCACATATGACTACAAGAAGGTGTCGTGATACTTTGACATAGCCGAGATTCTAGACCCAAAGCTATGAGGATGGCCGCATGTTTGGTCACCAAGGTCAATGACCAGGAATGATGGACACAAGTGAACAAGGCATGGCTAAATTTATGCCGGAATATATAAAAAGGAACCATCTACAACTTGTTCGCTTTCATCGCGGATGAAATTATAAGCAACGCATAGGAGGGGGAGAAGATACTCTTTGGTAAGGTCCTCCTCACCATTGTATTTTCAAATATTGGAGTGCACGATGGGCCATAAAAATTTATTTAAGAGTATCTAGAAGAGGATCCCTCACTTGCAAAAAGGTTTGCGAAATACACTTGTGAAACCATGATGGCCACTCACAAGGCATGCCCAGAAGTGGTATAAGCAAATGCGTGACATATTTGAAATTTGAGTGGACAATGCAACTAGCGACACTTACGATACTTTGGCCAAAGATTTTCAATATATTGTTCATGTTACTATTCCTAGATGGAATACTCGTCATTACGGAATACGTCCTTCACCTCACTCCTTTTTTCTCTAGAATAGCCTTTACCGACTAACCGTCGGTCCACTTGTCAAGGTTTAACCCTAGCTCTAGTTAGAAACATAATTTATTATAGGAAGACGCTCACAATGTATTAGGGTATATGGGCATACTCGGTTGACCTAAGTCAACTGGATGTGCCAAGGTACCCTAAGCCATTGAAAGCTACCACCTATCCTAAACATGCCACTAACTTGACCTAGAGAGAAACTAAGTTCAATTCCTTATTTGGGTGTAGATCTAGATGATCAATATAGAAGGGTGTTGCCACATGTCAACTACAACGTGGTATCCTGAAGAAGATCCTTGTCTTCTCGAAGGTACAATCATGTAGTTGGCATGTGCCAACATCCTACAAAAAACTGCCTCATCAAGATGTACATACCCAAAGGAGGTTATTAATAAATTATTAATTTGGATTATTACACCGATTACAACAACCTGCTAAACCCTAATCCAACACTCCATAAGTTCTTTTCTAAATTTGATTCATTTAGTCATTAAAGAACTTCCTTAACTCATGATTGCTTTTAATGTTCATTTTACTTGGCTTAACGAACAGATATCCAAAGGACAGGTCAACAACATCATAAGTTCCATTAAATGTAACTTAACCATTCAAGAAGGTGTAGCAACCACATAGGTCCAACTAAAGTAGACTTCATACAAAATGAAGTCCTATGATTTACAATCATATCTCCAATCCTTTTTGGTTTACATTCATTTAAGAGAGGAAGAGTCTTCCTCTAAATGATTAAGTGTCAGGGTTTATCCTTCACATTTCTATAGTTCATACTGCATGTTCATTACACATCACATTACTATGTTAAATTGTTTAGATAATAAACATCATCTTATGCAACTTTACAAGCTGCATCTTATAGGGGAAATTGAACTAACTCCCTTTATCCATCTTATCAAAGGATAACCAGATAAACATATAAATAATATGAAGAATATCAACAAGATAGAACTTCCATCTCCTTTATAAAAGTACGAGATAATTTACATAACCAATGCAAGTAAATCTCAACTCGCAATTCATCATTATAAACTTATATATTTACAAGACTATGCACTTTAGGTGTACTGCATAACAACAACCTTCATTCTAAAAAGTATACAACTTATCTTTTTCAATACAACTAAAGAATGAATCAGAATTCTTTAATAAGAATCATACTTATATCAACCAATGCATCATATAATTCTTTTCCTTCTTTTATCACTTACGATGTCCATCTCGCAAAATTGCTAGCATGGGTAGCTCAATGAACCGAGCATGATAAGCTAAGCATTAAAATGAAGCATTCCACTAATTATTTCATTAAAACAAATCTACTTTAATGAGACAATTAATATATCATACAATAAGCATAAGTGATACCAACCAAAAAAGAAGTACAATAATAAATCTAGATCCACTTTTAAGAGAAGAGCAGAATATAATCCACAACATCTGTCTTAAAACTTAAAGTTTAATTGATCCTATCAATTACCTTTAAACAAACAATAGATCTTTCCATCCCATTATTTCATAATTCTATCCTAATAGAATACCACATTTATCTTTTCTATAAGACAAAATAAGTGTTTACAACATGGTTCATTTTAGGATGATTCATCTAAATCTTAAGCAAAGAATAAGAAGAACCATTACGTACCATACCCAAACTCAAAACATCCGAAAAATAGATCAAGTTCATAACATGAATTAATTGTTTCCTTTTAGGGATAACAATCTTATAAATTCAACATTTAAGATATACATCTAAACAAAATTCCATATCAATCCAAGAAGGTATAGAGAATCAAAATAGTCTAACTACAAATCTAATTCTACTTCTGCATGTTATAAGTTAGCATTCAAAGATCTGAAACCAACGTTCACAAATCTAAGTAGACTCTTATAGGAGTTAATCTCTACTTGAGTTCACCCAAAAAGATAGAGTACAAGAGACAAAACCTACTCCTATCCATCCAAATAAAGCAAGGCTTAGTCAACAATAGTCGATCAAACAAGTATGCATTCACTTATCAGCAGAACTAACTTAGCTACTATCTTTCTACATCATTACAACAAATGATTCGAACAAAGTAGACCAACAAGACATAAAGAAATCACCATCTCATAAGAGAATCGAGTGCAGAGAAGTTCAATAAATGAACTTATCCAAACAACAGAGAAAAGGGATCTCTATTAGGAAAGGTCCATATAATTATTCATTACATTACTTAACAAATGAATTCCTGTTCAATTCAATTCAGAACGAAAAACACATTACAGTCCCAAAAACAGTATATTGATCCCAAGAGAATATATTTCCTTTATCTTTAAAAGAAACCCAAGAACTCATTCATTGTATCCAACAAGAATAGAATCCCAAAAAGTAAGCTAACAAGTTCAGAAGTATCCATGAACTCAAGGACTGAAGTCTCTTTAAAATGCTTCAACAACTCAATATGAAGAGTAAGTAGTTCGTGAATCAAAAAGAACTATACACAAAACAACCAAACGGAGAAATAATCCTTCCCTTATAAGTTCAGTGTATAAGGGTAATAACACATCCATCCAATGAGACCCAAAACTTATTTTAAAGGATTTGAAGAGAGAGCAAGAAACCCAAAGATGTTTAAGTCAGAAGATGTCCCATTCTTACCTCCAATGCAACTGAAACAAAAATCTGAAACAAGACTTTCACAACCTCAAAATTGCGACAGAGGAGACTTAGTTTCAAACAAAATAGTCAACCCGAATGCAGGTTTCCTCAAATAGAGGGGAAAAGAATACCCCCAAATTTTATGCCATTACCATCTCAGAGAAGATGATACAGTCTTAAAAACAGAAATATCACATTCATTTAAACAAGACGTTCCCAGTTCAAGATCTCGAAGGGATTACCAAACAACTCATTCAAACTATCACCTAGTTTTCTTGTGAGTAAGTTGCTCAATAAAAGAATTATAAGCTTTAAACTTTTAATACAAGTATAACCCAACACAGAAATACCGAACAAAATCGAATTCATCGATCCAATTAAAATCTCATAACACTCAAGTGCCAAATATGAGTACAATGTTTAACACAAGCTTCTCACAAAATTTTAGAACTACATAAGCAATAAAATACGAGTACAATGTCAAATATGAACTTCAAGCAACATTTCAGAGTTACACAAGTTTCCAAACACTAGTTCAGAACAACACAAAGCTCCAACACAAGTTTATATCGAAACACAAAGCCCTAATACAAGATCAAATGGAACTCAAGGTTCCCATAAAGTTTAAAACCCTATATTGCAACGAAGGCCTATTCAAAACACAACAACCTCGAATGCAAGTTCCAGAATGAAAACAAAGCTACAAAAAAAAGTTTTACATACAAGCTTCACATGCATGACATCACTAAACTTGCACAGAGAAAGAGAGTTTCCAAAACAACATTATTTAAGCCATGGATTCATATCCAAAAATCACAGAGATTCCTAAAAGCATGTAAGTAATCAACTGACAAATCATGTAAATATTAATAAGCATAAGAGCAAAGTTATTCTAATGAATCATTTAGAAGAAAGCATGAAATCTTAATGGGTAGAGCCTATCATGCCTGATAGTGCTTCTACCAAATCGAAGGAGACTTCTTCTGTTGAGATTCCAACTCTTTTTCTTCTCCATGAAAGATCAACAATCAAACATCTTTTCTTCCTATGCGTCATATACTTTCCTTTGATAAAAATAGACCATAGAAACCAAAAATAGCTTTAAAGTGAAGTTTGAGCTGTTGGTTTTAAGAACCGAGATAGATCCATGCAGAAAAATCCGTAATGCATGCAAAACAAAACAACCTCCTACAAACCCCTCATCCAAGTTTCCAAGACAGTTTGCACACAAAAACCAAGGTCCACCAATGCCATTAATTCCAATTTTCCCGCTTATTTTCCTTGCCACCGCCTCCTAAAACCGGGTGAATGCCAATTACTTCCAAACATGCAATTCCATCTTTAGTGGAGCTTCCATGTATGCCTCCACTAAAGTCAACTAGCCCCTGCCAAACCGACAGTACCACCATCTATTAAACCCTATCAAATCACTTAAATGCCATCGAAACCGTCACCTTAAAGACATGGAACCCTTAGGTTCCCTTTCAATAGTTTAGGATGGATCCCATAAAATTTAGGTTAGTCTAAAGCAATAACCACCTTAGGTCTTAAAACATTGTCAATAGTAATTTCCACCTTAGGTTAGATTAAATTCATAACCATTTAGTATTAGGTATTAGTTAAAATAGCCTAGCATTACTTTAGTAATCTCTCCCATATTCATTTAGCACAAAGCTTAGGTTAGGATGCCAACCCAACAAAATAGAATAAGAGGCTTAGATTAGAATGAAATCCAAATAAGTAGATGTAGCTAGAACATAGGTGTTCTTACCTAGCTTAGGATATTGTTAGGATAATATTTTGGTTTTTGGACTCCAAATTCCTCCTTTGTCATAAAATAAATTGAATTTTGTTTACGTCCGTTATGTCCTGCCAAGATCAATCCCCAAAGACCCAAGCACAAACATATAGCTGAATGAAAACATGTTCACATAAGACCAAAGAATTTGTAACATACAAAGTTCAGTCCGCTATGTCCCTCAAACTACTGAATGTCAATTTACCATTTAGTCTATGAAGAATATTTAAAACATTCCTTGGATCACTGAAATTGATCCAAGGATGAGTCAAAAATAGGAATAAGTCTGTAACTCTTAAATCCAGATTATAACTTACCTTTCCAAAGTGAAAATGAATTCTTGAAAGCCATACTATTTTAGTCTAATGATTTTAAGAACAAAATGATTTATCCATATCAAGCATGATCTTCAACAGTCAAAAGAACACACCTTTATCAAGAAAATCATATGTCAATGCTTGAAATGCAAAGGAGGAATATAACAATTGTCAAGGGTGTTACACCAAAAGCCGCTCACATAGGGAGAAAGAGCACCAAAGCATCACAAGTTCAAGGAATGGGCTACATCGATGATCTGAACAAGGTGTTGCGCACGTGCTTCCACAACACCATGCCAATGGAACAAATTTTAGCCATGACTTCATCTGATGAGGAAGGTGTATACCCTCAGATAAGGAAAATGCTTTCATGGCCATTTGAGTCCGACATTGATGAGCCTGAGTTTAAGGTAATCTAAGGAGCATTGATGAAAGTGCCAAAAATAAAAGGGATAAACTCCTTGGTGAATGCTCAAATATTATCATATGAGTAAATCTACAACGCTTTCAACACATTCTCAGTTGAGGTTGAAGCTAGGCTCTTCGGGAGAAACGACAGGGTGAAGTTCCTAAAGGAAGAACTGGAGAAAAGGGAAGAAGAGCTCCTTGAGAAAAGTAAGGACCTGAAGCAGGAGGAACTAATCAATGCTTAGTTAAGGCATGAGCTAAAGGATGAAAAGGCAAGAGTGCACGAGGCATAAAAGAAGATAGAGCTGATCAAAGATGCCATTATCTTAAAGCATCCATACTTAACACCATCTGCAAAAAATTATGGATATTCCTTGCAATGCCTAGAGGACTTGACCTATATACTCACCATGGAGAGGTGGCCACTGGCCTTGGAATCCACAGAAGAGGCATCAACGTGCCAAGAAAAGGAAAATAAGATGAAGGTTTTGGAAATTTTTGCTCAGTATGAAAAGATCCTTGCTGATGTAAAAGCCACCACGCAAGTTACTGAGGTTGCCTATGATAATTTTGTAGATAGGGATAGAGTGGCAAGTATCTTAGTTGCCACCCATGAAGTGGAACTCAAGGAGTTCCAAGAATTGAATAAGGGGAACATGGCTGAGTGGGATAAAATCCTATTTGAAGTAGAAAAGAAATCATAGGCCATTGAGACCTTGCGAGGCTCAATGAAGAACCGGTTGAAGGAATTATACCCCCGAATCATTGGGAGGATGGACGAGCTCAAGGATTTGGGAAAACAACTTGAGGAGATTGTGGAAACAATGAGCACTAAGGGGGAGGAACTGAGTTTTGAAGAAGTGAGCACCCCGGTGGGTGACCTCTATCAGTAAGCTCAAGATGAGGTCAACACTTGGGGAAAACTAGAAGTAGAATTAGGGAAGGATTTCCCTCTCCTCCTCCACAAATAAATTTCCCCATTCTTTCATTCTTTTCTCATTTCTTCATGCCTTTATTCTTCCCTTCCAACCATTTATAAGGATCCACCATTCTTTATTTCTTTATTAAAGAATTTTTCGAGGATGGAGAACAGATGTAGAGTGGGGTGATGTTAGGCCCCAAAATATCACTTAGTATAAAAGGGCACATGGGCGTGTGGAACCTAGTTGAAGAAGGGCCCACAGGTTGAAGGTGCATAGTGAAGGGTTCTAGTAGGGTTTTCCAGAACACATGGTGTGTGCACACAAGGAAAAACATGTTTTGTACTTAGTTGCATTCGGCATCCCAGGAAGCACATGAGAAAAACATGACCCTTGTGGATAAGGTGCCACCCTAGCAACTATCAGATCAAAAAGGGAATATTCTAGGCATGCGATGAAAGGTTAGTGAAGGCATCATTACAAGAAGTGGAAAGCTCATATATATGAAGGCATGCTTCCATGGAGGACCACCTCAACACTTGGCAACTGATCTGTAACTTCTAAAAGGCATGGTGGTGGGTGCTAAGGTTATAAATACAAGTGCCGTTGGAAGTAGAGGAGAGAGGCAAGAAGATTAGATAGAAGGAAAAAGAGAAGAAAAGAGAGGCAAATCCTTGTAGAAATAGATGAAGGATGCTATGGGTTAGGGATTAGGAGATCTCTGTGAGCGATGACACATTTAAGGGGATGGGTTTTCATTTTTATTTGTAATATGATAAGCATAATATAGCTCCGATGCATGACTTGGCTCTGCATAGTTATATGAGGATTTGTTATGACCTCAAGGGATGTAATGTGGGTTATTGACTTTGTTAGTATAAATATAATGCTCTGTTATGAATCATCTATGTGTTCAGGAGTATAATACTTATGCATTTCCTTTTATATGAACCATCTCCATATAATACAAAGTGAGATGTTAACTTGTTATAAGTTCTTAAGAATGTTGTATAGTTATTTTCTGTCCTACATTTGATTATTTGTCCTAAGATGATGCATTCTCATGAAACTCACATAAAGGAGAGACTCAAAGCACCCGTGCGTGCCTCGGGTGAGAGCCCAACACCCGCTAGGTGATAGGGTAGTGTGCATGGGATTAGACTATTGGTCTAAAGGGTATAAAATATGACTACATTTCTATTACTTTTTCTTTATTGTTCAAGGAGTAGCCATTTTGAGGGCGGCAATGAAATTTAGTTTGGGGTAATGTTGAGTGAATGAAAGTGGAATACTTATCAGAAGGCACACAAAATTTGTGTGTAAGAGAATAGGGCATAGTCAAAGATGCAGAAGGATAGGGAAGAACACACATGCTAGATATAAGGGAGGATTTGGGACTTATCCATTTTCACATGAGCGGGCTATTTTTGGAGATAGCGTGTAAAGCACATAAACCCAGAAAAGACTAGCGTGACATGCATTAGCTATTTTTTTAAGAACATATAAGACTCACTTTGCATGGGTGTGGGATAAGAATAGAATTACTACTACCAGTTAACTAGAAGAGGTCTATTATTAGCACACTTGCATTTATGGCTATGTTTGTAAAGGTGCATGGCTATTTTCAGCATGTGACCTATTTTTGGAGGTATGTGTGAGAACTAATTACAGTGAATTTATGCTGCCATATCTAATGCACACTTAAACTATGGTATTATCTATTGTAATGAGATTTTTATGTATTCATTATGCTTAATAAAATTGAGTGTATTGGTTGAATCAGATAATTAACCCGAGTATAATTAGTTCTTGCATGCTTGTTTTTATTATGATCATCATTTAAATCGTTTATTCTTTAGATCTAGCTATGAACATGCTTCGTAGAATGACATATTAATTATGGATCTGAATGCATTAAGTCTTCATCATTATAACATCCTACGACAACAACCCTAAAGAGGGGCCAGTACCTTTTGTGCTTCGGTGAGTGCTCGGTCTAGGTTGAGTGATGTGCCGTGCTGGGATTTTACTAGTAAATTCTACCTAACTCATACTAGGTTGGATCGTTCATGTATTATTGGCATTATGTCTAGATTCATGTAGGAGCCTCATGAGCTGTATTGGAAAGTGGCTAAGTGGATCCTTCACTATGTTAGAGACACATATATTTATGGAACTTATTACATGGGAGGGATAAAGTTTGATTTAGTTAGATTTAAGGATTCTGATTAGATGGTGATCTAAATCATCAAAATTCTACCTCTGGATACAACTTTTCTATTGGTTTAGGTCATGTTAGTTGGTCAAACAAGACACAAAATGTGTTTTTATATCTTATATAGAGGCAAAATAAATGGGAGTGTTTAACACTACCACATAATCTATTTGGCTACAAGGGATTCAAACTAAGTTATTTATTCACTTACGATGGCTTACCATCATCTATTATAAAAACTCTAGCACTATCTCCATCTACCGAAATCTATTTAAGCATCAGTAGAGGAAGCACATTGAGATACACATGCACTTCATTGAGGAGTTGATTCATGGATACATCATTGATTTGTAGTATTGTCAAAATTCATGTAGGGTTGCATACATCTTTACTAAACCCTTCATTAAAGTAGAGTTTCTTCACTTACACTCTCATATTAGGGTGAGGTCTACTATAGCCAAACATCTTCTTTGGGGTTTCTAATCTTCTTATCCTTTTATTTTTACATAAATATTGTAATTTATACATGGATACCTCATCGGGGAGTTTTTTCGGGACCCATCGACACATCTTTCTTAGCTTGTTTAGGAGAGTCCTCTTTCTATTTCTCGGCTTTTATGCCTATTCCTAAGCTTGGATGAAGGGTGAGTGTTGGTGTGATGGTTTATTTTATCCATTTATTAGCTTATTTGGTTATTTCCACATCATATATGGTGATTCATAGGTCTTTTAAGAGTTATATGACATATTATAGATTATGTCATAGAATATGGCATACTTGTCATATGCATCATAGTTGTCATACATGAGTTATATTCTATCTCTGAATTGTAACTACTTTCTCCCTTGTGGAGGTATGATGTGTCTAGGCATGGGAGTTACACATCACTCCCAATATGTATTTTCTCCTTGAATTCATTTTTCTTGCTAATTACTTGGGGAATTTTCATGTTATCATTCAAGTGCAACTCCATCAATGGAAACACCATTACGAGAGATCTATGTGACCTCTTTTAGGGGCCACACAAGAGGAAAAACCCAAGTTTTATAGGCTAGATTATGATCTTAACATAGAATAATCCTCCTATGATGTTTCAAAGGACTCATATGGAAAAGGGAATAATAAACTAGTGAACTTAGTCAAATGTTTCACAAAACAACTAGAAAGAGAATAAAAATAGTTCACATGGAAGAATACAATGTTATCATGGATAGAAAACTTACACAACAAAAATATATCTACCTACCTCTAGATAGAACTATGTGGGGATTTTTTGGCGAAATAATTTTTCATGTTAAAAATTATTGAGTTTTCACCAACAAGCAGTGTGGGGCTAAATGCCTCCTTGTGTATGGGGAGGATCCCATTATTTAATGTAAACTAATTAAACAACCTAAAATTTAAGGGGTGGAAAATAGGTGGGGATCACACAGGAACACTCCACTAAATCCATGGAAAATTCTTGTATGAGGTACAAGGAGGAATTTGCAGTGAAGATAGGTAAAGGGGAGTTGGGGAAATAAGGAGAGAGAGGGTTACTATTGTGAGTAGGCTTACAAAATTCACATACAATAACCAAAGTGAGTTCACATCCAATTAGAAGAATACAATAATGTAAAACATGATAAGAGATAACAAATCATAGACGCACTTCCATTGATTCATTTATCAATGGTGCAAAGACCTTTCTTGGTTTTACAATATTATTGTATATGAAAAGTCATAAATAGAGAGTATAGGAACATTGACAAAGAAATAGAAGAATCGTAGCTTTATTGCTTGATGTAGAATTGGTACTCTAAACAACATACATTCAATCAAAAATTTCATCCCTTTGTAATGGAGAAGCCATTCCAATTTATAACATTACAAAATGTCCTCTCATCTACCCCCCACATGACTCTTCACATATCCTCATCACTTGTGACCTTTCATATTCCTAGGAAGTGAGTCTTTTTCTTATTATTGGAAAAAGTAATCTTACAATGTTTATCTAAGGGTCACTTAAGTGAATAGGAAGAAATAGAAAAAAGTACATTATTAATGATAAATTAGAACATGGAGGGGGAGAAAGAAGAGTTGAATAGTCTAGTGAAGAGAATCCTTGTTAATAGAGAGGAACTTGTTGAATTTAAGCATGTTGTTCAAAATTTTCTCCTTCTACAAGATGCATGTACACTTTATATTGTTGAATGAGTGTTTAGAAACACTATTGTGAGACATTTTGATGCAAGCTTGAGATGACTACGGGAATCACTCATGATGGTTCCTTCTTGATCTCATAGTGAGAGTGAGGATCACTTTCTTGCTCCTTAGGATTTCACAAATGATTCCAATATTCATGAGAGAAAACTCCCAGATTCTCAAACCTCTTAATGTTTATCTTTCACTTTTCTACAGATAGAGGATTTCTTCCTAAATGAGATTCTTGAGTTAAGTGGCCACTTTGGTTGGAATGGAATGATATCATGATAATGCATTTCCTTCTTAAGATATGATCACATTAAAATTATTTGGATGAGTTTTTAAGAACACTACCAAGTGGGTGGCAACAAATGAAACAAAGATGATTTCCCATTCTTGTACACACAATGCTCGAATGAATATCATTACCTTCTTGCCTTTCCTAGATCCAAAATCTATTTATACACCTCTTATTCACATGTTTCTCATGGGAAGGTTTCTGCCATTGAGAAAGATACACTTGGATGATCTTGAAGAGAAGTAGGCTATGATGGATCACTCTTGTTTTACTCAAGAGGCTCTATGGGATCTACGATGAGCTTTACCTTATTATGAATCCTCCTCGAACATGAAACCAATGGGTGTTCTCTTTTCATTCTCTTCATTTTTGAAGGTCCATGATCAATGGCTCTTAGTTTCAATTGTAATGATTTATCCTTGGGTGAGTGACCACACTAATAGGTGTTTGATTATGTGTTTAAGAAAACTATGACATCAAAAGAGATTTGGTATGATTTCTTGTTCTTGCATTCATGATGTCACACATGAAGATCACGTATTCACTACTCCAAAGTACTTAAATGAAATAAGACCTGGGATTTTTACATAACTTCATGTTTATATGTTTTCTATGAGAAAGGAGGATCCTTTGATTCATCACACATGTTGGCCTAAATACTTTCATGACTTGACTATCTCACTTCAACTTGCTTCTCGGGACGAAGGACAATGGATTCAATGCACAATGTTTATCAGATTTCTTAAAGATTTTTTCATTTTATTTATGATCATGATGATATCCTTTGATGAATCTTGGATTCCAATGGGGCTCTTGACTCTTTTCAAATTCTTTTTGGCTTCACGATTTTCCCGATTTTCACATTTTGCCCCTCGATATGCTCAAGTATCACTCCTTGACACAATTGTGATTAGAATGATGCTTTAGGATCCTTGTGGAGAGTTAATTTTATTTTTGAGTTGTGATACAACTTTAAAACCATGTGAGGATGGAAAAAATTAGCGAGATGAGTGAAAATGAAGCCAACAACTTTTCGTGACCGAAAACTAAAACTTTATATTTTTCACAGTGGGACCAGGAGTCGTTATTTTGGGATTTTTTCATTTTTGATAAAATATTATCTTTTGAATCTCATGAAGCACTAAATATCCTCCATTGATTATGTTTTACCATTTTTATTAATTTTCTATTTTTATCAAGTTGTTTTTTTGGAACCAGATTATTTTGGGAAAAGCTGTTTATTTTACCATGTTTGTTGTTTTGAATTATTTTTGAATGTTATAAGTGATTAGGGATATTAATTTTTAGAGAATTAATATTTTTATAATTTAATTTTATATATCACTTTATTTTTTTAGTAATTGGTCAAACATTTTTCATTTTGTAACGAAACACCATTATTGGATTCAACTCTACACTGTGATCTTGTGCTCTAGTTTTGATTGTCTTTCATCAGTTTGGAACTATTGAAAATCAAAAAATAAAAATTTTGATGGAGGATTACAAGTTTAATATTTTTATGACATACATTAATGGAGGCTTGAATCTTTGAAGATAAAAATTCACCAAAGTGACCAAATGTGTGAAAACAATGAACTCGACTTATGTTCACTTCAATGCAGGATCTCATGCTTCAATTTCAGATAAAGAGCCATGTGAAACACTAAGTATTCATTCATAGGAGAATATATATCATATTATAGAGTTATTATAGATTTAAAAGTTACAAAAATGGTGGATATGCATACTTGTGCAAAGAAATTAGCTCAACAAAAAGTTAAGATTTATTTTTGTGTTTTCTTGTTAATTGTTGTTTGACCATGGGTGATTGAATTTTGACTTAAATATGGGTTTTCACATGAGATCCAATTTACATCCCATATATCCCATTTTAAAAGGGACAATAGGGAAAAAAATATCACCTTGGAGAGACGATGACACTTGGTAGCATGTGGTGGGGTGCACAAGATGGGGTTTAGTCGCTTAAGCTCCTAAGTGGCTCAAAAATGATTGTATGGAGGAATTCATAAGGGTATTACACGGGGGTGACAAATATTTCCCATTTTACCCTTATAAAAAAGGATAAGAGGTAAAAAAATGGTTTCTGAGTAATATGGTTCCACTCTTGGCAGATCTTGTGTAATGTGCAAGAGTGGGAGATAGCCAAATGAGCCCCATGTAGATTTGAGCAGGTCATATGAAGAACCGGGAGAGTGTGCTTACAAGTGGGAACAATTTTTTTCCCCCTCTATTCCCTTGGGAAAGGTACAAGGGGGTGTGGGGTGAAATGGGTGAAAGAAGTGAAAATTTAACATGTGGTACTTGAAAAAAATAACTATGGCATCGGTATACCTTACATTAGAGGAAACCTAAATATAACATTCCCGAAGCTCAAAGAGGTATTTTGAGATGAAATTTTATATTATTATAATTCCAAATAAAATTATAAGATAATTTTCATATGTTTTTGAACCTAATTCTTCCTAAAATATCCAAAAATGGCTCCCTTTTCTTCAAGACAGAAGGGTGTGCCTACAAAGAATAAGGCCTTGTGAAGGTCTTAGGTCTTATGAAAAAATTATTCTTCCACCATGAAGAGGAGTTTCTAAGATATCAGATTACTATTTTTTTGAATTATAACTCCTTATGGAGCTCCCATAATCAACTGGTGGAGTTCATGTTAATGATTTGCTTATTCATTCCTTACACATGAAAACCTCGCTTTACACAATCTATCCCTAAACCAAAAATTTCTACCTAAACTTTCTTAAATAAATTCCAACACATTATTTTATCTCAAATACCACCTTTAGATTATTATGAATTTTGAAACCTTCCTAAAGAATGCACACATGACTTGAAATGGATAGAGTTGACCTTGTAAGACCTATCGGAGAACTAGTCTTCAGTTGTACTTTGTCGGATGAAAGAATTTGATGCGGAGCATCTTCTCACCAACAACCAATTTTGATTTTTAGATAAAATTATGAAATTTTGGGTTTAATAAGATAAATTAAGGTTTGGAGTATGTCAAGTAGAGTCCTAATAGGTCCATTCAAATGCCTAAGTTGGTCAGGCATGCAAAAAAATTGAATTAGGAGGTTTCCCTCCAAAATGTAATTTGAATTCCTAAAAGGGAATTTTAGTGGTTTTTGGCTTGTAAAAAAGTATAATTCATTGTAAAATCATGGTATAGGTATAAAAAGGTATTAAGTATTCTAGCATGTCTAACTTGATTTAATATAGTAGACTTAGGGTTTGATAGTCCTAGTTAGGGTTTGTGTTCAAGGTGTGTAAAGGAAAAATTAGATGTTAAAAAGGATAATAAAGAGTCAAAAATGTAGGTAACTATATAAAGGGATATAAGGATTCAAAAATGTAACTCATAATGAAGTTATGAGGGGATATAGACTACAAGCACTCGAATAGAAGCTTAGAAAGGAGATTTTAAGAATGAAAGTTTCAGTTGACAAGATAAAATATTGTGTGTTTCTTATGAAACCTATTGTTTTATGGTAACATTATCAATTTAAAGAGTTTTTGATTTAGAATAAAGATGGAAAATGTTTATTGAAATAGGAAAGGATAGATATTGTGACATGTTGTGACAATGTAATTATAAGTAGACAACTTTGAACTCACAACTTTGAAGAATTTTAGGTTTTACCTCTTGGCATAAGACCTTTCAAATTGGTATGAGGTAATGGCTTATGTGAACTCCTTTCTCAAAAAGAATTGTAATATTTCTTGAATTTTTATGAGTTCTTGATCAAATACCTCCCTCTTATGATTTTTGTAAGTGCTTTACCAATCTTTGTTAGTCAAACCTAACATATTTCCTAACCTAAAGGAATTTCCCCAATGTTGGATTACAAGCAAAGGAATACTCTACATATAAAAGTAGAAAATTATGTCATTTGGGAGAACATATTGTACAAGAAAGGATTAGATGGCACTTTTCTTAGGTGCATTAAAGAAGATCAACCGAAGAAGATTTTCAAAGCATATTATGATCAAGCATGCAGATGGAATTTCTCAGACTTAGTAACCACTCATAAAATCTTGAGAGGTCATTGTTATTATCCCACCCTCTTTTAGGAGACCTATAAATTGGTAATGAAATGTAATCCATGCCAACAGTTTGTAGGAAAACCAAGGCTTGATCCTTTGTCACTCGGCTCGTGATCATAGAAGAACCCTTCCAACAATGGGGTTTGGACTTCGTTGGTGTATTAAATCCACACCCCTATGCGGGTCATATGTATGTCCCCACCGCTACAAATTACTTCACAAAGTGGGTGGAATTTATTTTGTGCAAACATGATAAATTTGAAACGGTATGTAATTTCTTGAAGGAGAACATCATCGTCAAATTAGGTACAAAAAAAAAAATAGTATCGATAATGTTACTTCTCTTCTAGTGAATTGTTGGATTTTTTATACAACCATGGTATTTCACTATCCCACTCTACTATAAACTATCTGCGTAAGGAAATTTCCAAGTGGAGTATAGTAACAAAAATATTTTTACCATTGTTCAACAACTAGAGGATGTTAATCAAATGAATTGGCATAAGAAACAAAATGATGCATTATGTAGTAATTGTATAATTCCCACGAGGGTCTTTGGCTCTTCTTCTTTCCATCTACTATATGGAATGAAATCTCAGATTCCAATTTCTCTAGAGTTACCTTCCTTACAATTGGTAAAGGTAGTATAAAATGGAGAATACTTTGATGCTCTTGACAAGAGTATTTTCTACTTAAATAAATTGAATGAGGAAATACATGTAGCATTGGATTTACTAAGAAGAAACAAATCGAAAGTAAAAGAATTTTTTTTTATCAAAATACACAAGATAGAATATTTCAAATTGGATACATTTTCCTACTCGGGATAAGAGGCGGGAGCCCAAAGGAAGACATGAAAATTTTGACTCTCTCTCATTTTTCCTCTCAAGATAAGGCACTTCTACAGAGAGAATATATACTAACTTACATTTATTGATGGGACCCCATTGGAGTTTCCTTGTAATGGGAAACATATGAATCTATGTAGGTAATAAAGTTATTTGTTCCCAACCATGTACCATAATTTCCATTTTTGTTGTGTGTTTCCATTTTTTCATGTGTTTATTGCTTGTATTATTTGGTGAAATAATGACTCTATTACCTAATGAAACTAGTCTACCTAACCATGAGAATTATAAGGTCCTCCATTACCCATTATGGTCTAATTTCCCCAAGTTAGAGACATATGTTTTCATGTTAAATTTATAGCTTGCAAAAATTGAATTTTTTTTCCATGACAACCAATCCCCCACTTCAAAAGTGTCTCTCTCGATCATTGTGAACTCTTCCTCTATTAAACCTTCTCACAAATAGTATCATCCTAATTCTAGCTTATAGGAATGTGATAAAAATATTTTCAAGTGTGTTTCATGTGCATGGATATATTCCTAAGGTGATTGAAAATTTTACTAAGTTCCAAGGAAGAACAACTCCCTGGAGGGCTAGAAAGGGCCTTTTTGTCTATTTTGCAATGGTGAACCCCCTTCAAAAGGTGATCGCAAAGTCACAAATCATATGGAATTTTTAAAGGTATTTTTAATATATTCAAGGTATATTTTTTATATTATTTATATCAATTGGTGGCGGGAATCAAACTAGTAAAATAGGGTCATTTTGGGTGTAGGGAATGTTATACTCCAATAGAGAAAGTTGAATTTCCTAGATGATTCGGGAGTTTGAGGAGGATTTGGGAGCTAAAAATATACAATGGAAATATATTTGAACCATTTACATGATGGACACAATAATTTTGGTCTAATATTTCAAAATATTTCATGTTAATCCAAGACACCACAGTTGCCCCTTCGAGCCAAAAAGAGGAACATGACTTGAATTTGTTTTTAGGAAGAATTGGATGCTAAAATTGTATGTGATGATCTCGATAGGTGATTTTGATTCAAAATCATATAAGGTTTGACCCCAAAAACACTCTTCCATGATAATGGGGTCGAAAATTACTCTTGATGTTTTAAAATGGATTTAGTGAGATGACAACAACATTTTAAAATAGCCTTGGCACACTTTGGATCATATCACATCCCTTTGTATTATCCCTATGCTAGAAATGGTACATGGGGGACACCAAAGTGCACTCCCCATTCATTCATATTGTTTTGTCACTTGAAATACAACTTGGGGTGTTAGGCAGAGCATATGAGGTGTTTAAGTGCCCAGGTCCCCTTCCCATGATGAGCAAACCCCATGGCGCACTTGGAAGCATGTGAGTTCCCCTTTTATTTTCCCTTAGGTGAAATATAACATGAGGGACACAAAAATTTCTCCCCTATGAATCCCTTCTCTCCATAACTTTCCCAACATCACTTTTACACCTAGGGAGTCCCAAACTTACAAAGTCACTTAACCCCTTGTCACCTCCTCATGATAAGACCCCCTAGCAATTTTATGAGATAATGATGTCCCCTTGGATTGCACCTATAATAAAATGGATAAATACTACACTAAATTGTTCTCTCCCATGATTCCTTTCTTCAGAAACTTGTAGGCCATCACTTTTGAACCTAAGAAGTTACAAACTTGCATGTTTTCTTAACTAATTATCCCCCCTCATGAGATGAAGACCCATGGCACATTTTTCATCAGGTGATGTCCCCTTGCATTACACTAGTAGAAAAAGGGACATGAGGTACCAAATTTTTTTCTCAACCTCTCTCAAGTAGCTTTAGTACATATGGACATCCTCAGTGTAACCTCTAAAATCCATTTTCAACCCCCTGCATATCACTCACATGAAACTAGAATTCGACACTTGGAATGATCAGGTGATAAGTGATTTTAATTTCCCCTTGTGTCAATGTGTATGTATTCTCCCCTAGTTTTTATGGTGCAACCACATGTCAACCATCCTCCAACATAGTTTAGTTTTGAGTTAAAACTTGCAAAGTGAGTGTAAATAACTCCGACTCCAAAACACTTAGTTATGTCAAACATTACAAAACTTGGTTAGTAGTGATTCAAGAATGGTGTAGGAAGCTCGCACCTAATTTTGAGGCAATATCAAAATAAATCAAGACCAAGTGAACTAAGAAATCATAGACAATTTTATGTTTCATTACTGGATATGTGGAAGTTGTATGACCAAAATTTGTAAAACCCATGGCAAAGCTGACTCAAGATGACTATGAATTTACCCAAATATCCTTACGGAAAGCCATAAATAAAGGAGATTCATACTTGTTCAAGGAGTATGTGGCCCACTTGCTTACTAGGAATGAAGAGTACAAAAAAACTATGGATCAATTGGAGGAGCATGTGAGAACTCTCACTACCTATGTGTAATACTTCCTAGAGCCCAATGCACTACCCCTTCCTCCTAAGAAATTCATCCCTCCTCTTATCATCTTTTATCCTAAGTTGATCAAGAGAGCCCAAGGTTACACCATGCAAGGGAAAGCAAATGATAAGTAGGTTGAAAGGATTCTCAAGAAAGGAAAGGTACTATTACTAGAAGTTCTCTCACTATTCAAGTTTTCCCTTGCCACTGTTTCCGAAGTAGAGATGACCAAAAATGGAATTGAGATCGAAACATTTCACTAGGATAGTGTGTTCCCATTGGTGTCCGAGATGAGTTGTCTTGATTCTCACTCCTTAGTGAGTAAAAATGTATTCACCTTTATCTCTGACAATTTTTCTCCCATATGGTCTTGCACAATGAGTGCTAGATATGATATGATAAACGATGTCATCTCAAAACTTGAGTCTTGTGGAGAGCATGCATCTGAGATATTTGAAACTATTAACAACATTGTGCAAAATCCTGGTTCACCTCTTCTTAACAAACATTCATCCTTGGAATATATCCTCAAGTATTTTAAATATTTGGTCAAGAAAGAGGAAAGTGGCCCCTTCTCCTTTAATGAAGATACTTTGGAATACCTTGTATAAATTAGAGGTTCAATCTCTAATACTATAAGAGATCATCAAGTCTTATTCAACCAATGTAAGAACCTTGGTGGCATTCTCAAGACTTGGATCAATTCTTTGGGTTTTTTTATATCCCACAGGTGGAGAAGTTGGCACTCGCATTAGCAAATTTTAGTAAAGATGTGAAATGTGGGAGCTCATTATAGGATCATTTCATCAAATTTATCTAGGAGCTATATCTTCATCATTGGAGGCTTATTCATCTTCAAAATTATCAATTTCTTCTTCTCTCTCTTCTTCCCTCTCTTTATATTCTAATTCTTCATTGGGAATGTACTTTTGAATTTTTCATCTTATTCACTTAAGTGACCTTTTAATTTGACATTGTAAAAATTTCTCTTTCATTAATAAGAAAGGGACTTATTTTTATTCCTATAGGAATATGAAAGGTCACAAGTGATGGGAATGTGAAAAATCATGTGGGATGTGAGGAAGAGAAATTTTTGAAGCTAGATTTTGGGATGATTTATCCATTCCAAAAGGTTGATAATTATTACTATCTTACTAAAAGAAAAAGACTATTTTCTTCTATTTCCTTGTCTATGTTTCCTCTATTTCATATCTTCAACTTTGTGATCATTGTAATCTTGAACGGACAAGAAGGATATTTGCATCTTTGAGGAATGAATAAATTTAAATTTATGTCTATGGTTTGGTATCTTACTATTTTTTACATATTTGTGTTCTTCTTGTTGAGCATGGACCTACTACAGTTAATTCTTGTGAAAATAACAAGTTCTCATTCACAAAATTAACCTTCACATACTACATTCATTCCTCCCTTTTGCCTTTTCTTCAAGTAAGTTCCTTTTTGTAAATAGTACAAGAAATTTTCTACAAGTTCAATGGATTATTCATGTTTGATCCCCAATCTAATGGCCACAACATATTTTAATTTTTCTACATTAAATAAATGTTAGCCTCCCCATTCTTGAGATGAGGTACCTAGTCCTGGAGTGTTGGCGAAAAAATAATATTTTTCGTATAAGAAATTATTTCACCAAAAAAATATGGCATCTACCATGGGGTGGATTGTGTTGTCTTTTCACCCCTTTTAAAACCACAAAAATCCTTAAAATTGCATATCTGAAATACTCAAAAAAATTATAACATTGTAAACTACAAAAATCTTTAATATTTGCCACATCTATTGCAAAAAAATCCAATCCTACAACCAAATTTAATTTTCTTCTAAGACATTACAGTAGATTTAAGAAATTGTATTTAGAACAACATAGGAAACAATACTCATTACCACATTGCTGCAAGAATTATGAACTTAGAAGAAGAATGTACCCAAGCTTTGCAACATGATAGATAAGTTCCAAATCAGCTGAGAAGAGTGTCAAGGAATATGTTTTAAGTTGAGCATAAATCTTGCAAACTGGTAGAAATAATGTGCACAATATCTAATCGAGCAAGTGGCATAATTGACCCTGCATTCGAAGAACAACATCATGTTAATTTCATACTTCCAATTATCTAAACTTCAAGACAAGTTGGTTAAGATTACTTTCCAATACTTGATATTGAATTTCATATTGAAGAACCCCTTGAGGAACTAATTGTAGCACCATTAGATATCATTCCTCTAGAATAAGAAGAAGAAGAAACAAGAACAACAGTTGACTTCGAGTCATGGGAACATAATACCGCCTATTGGTCATATCTCCTACATTACATGAATTTCCAAAACGTTTTAGGAAGAAATTCCCTAAATTTAAGGGGATGGGAAACAAAATCTAGATAGACATATTATTACATTCCTCATACAAGGTAAATATTAAGGGTCCCTCTAAAAACCATAGAAAATAGTAGGTGAATTTTGAAAAACCACTTTTGAAAGTAAGGTGAATCTTAGACAAAAAAACTTGTTAAGATGGAGAATTTTTGCAAATTTTAGGGAAAGGTTTCCACTGCAATAGAAGTAGAATTTTTCATTGTACCTTTCGGTAGCCTCCAAAATTCTACATTCGGTATAATTCAAAATGTTACCGTCGGTAGCACTCAAAATGCTACTAGCTAGTAACATTCTGAATGTTATCGGCTGATATCATTTTATAATTCTATAGGCCAGTAACATTTTATATGATGATACTAGTCAATAAGCATTCAAAATTCTTCTTGCCAATAACATTTCTTCACCGCACTAGGACAATAGAATTTTACAAGCTAGCATTTGGTAGCATTGCAGAATGCTACAAGAAAATAGAAAGAATAATGCTACCAACTTATAGCATGGATAATTCTACTAACCGGTGGCATTGTCCTTACTACTAGTTGGTAGCATTATCCTTACTACTAGTTGGTAGAATTATAGAATGCTACGACTAGAAGCATGTAAAATGCTACTAGCTAGTAACATTACCCTTGCTACCTACCGGTAAGATTATCCTTTCTACCGGTCAGTAGTATTCTCTTTGCTACCATCTAGTAGAATGCATAATGTTGTCATCTGGTAGCATGTAAGATGTTTGATGACCGGTAGCATTCTATATGCTACCAATTGTTAACGTGTAAAAATTGCCCCGATTTGGTAGCACTCTTTTTATTTTTCGTATAAAAATACATTGATACTATTCATGTTCACTTTACATCATATGATAATAAAAACATGTTTTATCCAATCTTAACAACAAACGAGAAAAAAATACCCACAAGCCCAACAAAGAAACTCATCTCTAAATAGAAAGCAAAAGGTCATTTCCAGAGACCAAACAGAAGGTCTATTCGATTTATTATAAAAATTTTGAGAAGGAAGGTCATCTCTAAAGACTAAACAGGAAGGTCTATTCGATTTATTACAAAAATGCTAAGAAGGAAGGTCATTTCAAAATTTCTCGAGAAGGAACAACCTCAAATCCATAAGTTTTCTTATAAGATCCTTGTATTTCCTCAACTATATACACTCCTATCAGATCCCAATTCATTTTCACAATGGATTGACTCCTCCAGTTTCACAGGGCTAGTTTATATGTCTTGGTTTCCTACAAACACCAAAACACTCAACAAGCTTCTAACAACCTATAATAATTCCTCTTATACTTTTCCATTCAACTAACATCACACACACTATCCTTTAGAATGTCCTGAAGACATTCAACGTTTGATAGGACTCCCATATAAATATGTGGATCTTATCACAATGAAGGCCATTTAGTCTTATGAAGATATCAAGTATTTGGAGTCTTGTTACCAATTATCTATATATGCAACTACTAGTAAGTAATCGATCAAGGGATCATTTTTGATATCAAAAGTTCCCTAAACATCCCTAAACTGTGACAATGTAGAATATTGTTGTAAGAGATTTGCATCGAATGTGCAAATGTGAAAAAAGACATCAGAGATCTAGTTATGTCTCGATCAAATTTCAGTCAATAGGAAAATCAACTCTAGTCAACAAGTCAATATTGGACCAATGACACCGTGACACATGGAAAAAGGCAAAGGGGAGTCGTTTGTTAGTTTTTAACCTCTCGGTCTTTGATGGTTGTACAAAGATAGCTCATCAAAACAAGAGGCTCAACTTTTGTTATGGAGGGGAGCCCCGCCGTGAGGACTATGGTATTATTGCCGACATGGTGGGTCCACAAGCCACCATGTGGCTTGCCACCATGAATCAAATTCGCTTGATTTGCCTATCGAGAGATGACAAGTGGACTATATGCTATTGACCGAGTTAATTATTTTCTATACCACAATGTATGGGTCAAATTTATATTATCTTGGTAAGTCCACATGCCACATGTCTAAGTGGGTGGGTTTTATTTTTTTAAATCCATGTATTAATGTGATGTGGTAAGTATTAACTCGTATAAATCTGACAACCCCAACGACATGCCAAGGACCACGTGGTGGTGGAGCGGTGGGGCAAACCAAGCCATCCGTGGAAGCTTCCACATGGAGAGGAGAAGGAGGTGGGGTGGTTAAGCCTCAAGTGGTCCTTTGACCACTTCACTTATGTGGGAAAAGGCTTATTAAAGCCTAAGCATTTATCTTCTCCCCCAAATGTGGGATATAACCCACTAACCCTTAGCCACCAAAATGGGATTTTATCCCCTCATTCAAACATGCCACCCAATTTGGGATTTTATCCCATTAAATAATGCAATCCACCACTATGAGAAATTATCCCATTTATTTTGCTATGGGTTTAGGCTAATATTAGCCTAAGGATAATATGTAAATGCATTATTTAAGGGCCTTATTTTTGTATAAATAGGGAACCCATTTCTTTGTAATGGACATGACACACAACTTGGAAGCTCATTCCTAGAGCTCAAAAAGGTGGAGATCGAGCTAAGAGGAGAGTTAGATATTATGTCAATGACATAGTTGTGTGAAGTCCTAATTTATTTAGGCATTATTATTTTATTTATTATTGACCTATAATTTTTAAAAAGTAGTAAATTAAAATTATTGTGACTAGGAGTTATTAATACTACTTAGTAGGCCCATAGCGCCACACCAAATTATTGTGAATCCTGGAACATCAACTAGAGTGCCATAGGGTGTTATGAAGTGTTTGGAAGGTTGATCGAGAACCGGAGGATTCCAAACAATGGAGCTGGTGCCATAGAGCTTGCCGAATACACCAGGAAAGGGGAAGTCGGGTGTTATATTTCACCCTTGTCATCTGAAGGTCTGGTTATTCTTCTAAGTAGGTTCTAAATAGTTTCCATTAGGTTTTCTTGTGAAAGTACTATTGTAATTTACAAGTTTTGACTAGTGGAACATCGAACAGAGTTCCATAGGGAATTACGAAGCATCTAAAAGGCTGATTGAGAACCAAAGGATTCCGAACAGTGGAGCTAGTGCCATAGAGCTTGCCGAATAATCCAAGAAAGGGGAAGTTAGGTGCTATATTTCACCCTTTTCATATGAAGGTCTAGTTATTCTTCTAAGCAGGTTCTAAAAAGTTTCCATTAGGTTTTCTTGTGAAATTACTACCGTAACTTAAAAATTTTTGACTAGTGGAACGGTTCGAAAGAACCCAGAGATGTAGGCAATTGCCAAAATCCGTAATCAATCATTGTGTAATTGTCTTTATTGTCTTGCATTAATTTTAAATTGATTACTTAAAAGGAGAAAATTGTCGACAAATATTTAAAGCCTACAAGGGTTCGAGATCAAAGCGAGATAAAAACTTGATTATTTTTGGATCAGTAATTAAGTTTCAAATAATCATATTATTTTTTATATCATTTTTTTATTTTAGGAATTTTTCTTTTGTGTCTTATTCAATATCAATAAATTTTCTCTCCTTACATTTATAGGTTCCCTAAATCCTTCAAAAGTGGAATTATCCTCAAGGATTTCAATAACCAATTTATGTAAAGTATGGTGTAATTTTTCTAGGCCAAAATCATATTACAAGGTAGATATATAGATATTCCATTTTGGGCCCTTGTTTATATCGTGTGCACCCTTAGTGGGAAAAAATATGATTAGTGCACTTTCTTATCCTCCAAGATAAGACATGACCTAAGTAACATTAATGTGAATGAAATTGTTACTATTAATTCCACAAATTTTATTCTTGCTTTGTATTATGAATCTCTTTACAATTTACGTTGCACCCCTACTCCTACCACACTCAACAACAAACTTACAACTATGTATTTAACAATTGAACAACAGGAGGTCAGTCCCAACTCCCAAATTTATGATTATTTATTTTTTAATCATTATCATTAATTTTCTTAATAGTTTATAAATTATATTTGGAATTAATATTCAATTCACTGTTGAATTATAATAGGGGATAGCTTATGCATCTGTAATCGAAGAGATACGCCAAAGATGGCATTTCCCTCTAGATTATAAATATTTTGTTTGTGTTTTATAAGATCAGCAGATTGAGGACACTACTCGGTCCACTCCACAAATAAGCACTTATCAAGTGAAATGGATGAGGAGTTCTTTAACTCCTTGTCCAATTGACACATCCACCATGTCACTAATCACAGAGTTTTTAATATTTCTATATTCCAATATGTTTAACATATATATAATTTCATATAAATATACATTAAACATTTATAACTTGTTTACATTCCTTTGGTGCAACAACCTCCAATAGCTCAGTTTTATATCATTGAGCTCATATTATCCCAACACTAATTTTATATGAATTTGATGAAGCACATGATCAAGATATATCTTCGTTACCACAAGGTGTGTATCTCATTTAAGTTTTAATTTAATTTATTTTTATTTTTTAATAAATTTTCATGTTTTAAATGAAGAAACTGGTAAATTTAAATTCTTAATGGTTAGTTACATGTGTGTTCAATGAAAATTTGTAAAGGCAATGGACATGGGGTAAGAATCTCTAAAGAAACCCCAAAGGCTTTTAACAACTAGTCATTAGACCATCAGATAAGAGATAAATAAGGATTCATCACTTTACATACATTAATATGGAAAGAAACAAGCAAATCTAGCATATTTAGTAATCCTCTACTCTTGAAAGCTTTAAATAAATGAACCTAGTAAGGATCTAAGAAATCAGTTTGTGATTATGAGAATGGGAGCTCACCATTAATGGCTTTAAGGCCAATGGTTCTTCCCATTTACTCAATGCTTGTGTGTGTAGTGCAATGGAAAATCAATAACTCAATAAAACAAATGCAATAAGCTCTTAATCCTAGCAATAATACTATAGTTTATGTTAGGAAGAAGGAGAGTTCTTAGAAATGAGAGGGGGTAGTGGGCTATTTATAGTTTTCCATTTGGGAAAGTGGGGGAATTTTGGTGCATGTGGGACTAAAGGATAAGCCAAAAATTTAATTAGGGAGTCAAAGTAAGATTTGACTAGGTTTAGAAGAGGTTAATCATGGTTAGGACTAGTTAAAATAGGTTAGGCTAGTTAATCATGTTTAGAGAGGAATTAGGGTTTTGAGAGGTCTAATCAATCCAATGAAATGGATTGATAGTCTAGAAAGCTAGTAGAAGTGGTATAGAATATGGTTTAGCCAATAAAGGACTATAGTAGCCTACTTAACTAGTTTACAAAAGGAATACAACCAAAAGAGTGTCATAAGAGGGGAGTTAGATAGGTCTAATTAATGGTATGTTGTCAATTTGCAAGAAGGAGAATAGTTAGTGCAATATTAGGAATAATAGTGCTTTGATCAAACTACAAGTGTCTACATTTTCCCCTCTTTGGGGTGACGTAAGCTACGTCACTTCAAAGAAAGTAGACAAACATAAGTAAATGAAAATTGTTTTTGAAGGGGTAGAAGAAAAATTAAGTTCTTAAAGGGATGCCCCCTCTCAAATGTCGATGGGGTGATGGAATAACTTAATCAATGGTCAAAAAGAAAACAGGAGAAATAAAAGTGTGAAGATAAGATTAAAAATAACAAGGAAAAGGAATATTGAGCTATCCACAAACTAGTGTAAACAATGTTAAATTATCATTTTTCTTAGAATCCTCATCATTGGTCCTTATTAAAATGTAAGCATACGATGGAAGCATAAAATGACATGAAAATCTAAGATACAAACAACCATCCCTTCCTAAAAAAACAATTCCATGCATTATACAAACATGCAATGCAATACGAGAAGTAAACAAACTCATCTAGCAGGCAATAAGTACAATCACACACACTCAAACCAACAACGTACAAGATAGTTGAACAAATAATTTTTATCGAGATGTGGTCCCAAATAATTTGATAAACGACAAGGGATTTAAAATGATGCCCCAAGAAATTTATATATGCAAGGGAGTGTATGGAGGACACTTGGGTCCAATGGAAAAGAGAGGTGCATGATGAAAATAGTACCGTGCAACCGATAATGCCCCAGTACGGATGAAGTAAGCAACCTAGATTTTTAAGTGATTGAAGAGTTGAGTGATTCGTGAGTCATTGTTCCAAACATGTGAAAATTTCGAGAAAGATATGAGATGAGTGCCATGTGAGAGACATGAGAATTTAGGTGAAAATGAGATGATTACCAATTCTAGTCCATTTTCAAAGTGTTTGCAATTTTTTGGATTTTCTGATGATTTTATAATTTTTAAATTTTTGATTGGTCGAGGAATTTAGTAAATGGAAGATCACCTAAAATCACGTGAAAATTCCTAAGGTAAATAAAATGGGTGACTGGTGGTAATAAAATGCTGGCGAGAAGAAAATGGGATAACAATAATTATTTACAAATAATCATGGCCATAGATAAAAATAGAAGACAAGAAGCACCTAGAAATATCTAAAAATGTTGCAAGGTGAAGAGATAAGCACTAGGTGGAAAATAGTGCCCGATGATGGTTGAGATGATATCATATGTTTTGCACGTGAGATATTTTGGTAGATGCTAGTGTTCGAGGATGATATTAGATGATATTGGTGTGGGGGATAGATTTGTGATCATGCGCAACCCCTCTTGCCCCTATTGACGATACAATATGTGATGATTAGCTTAGTATACATGTCTCTGATGTAAAAATTAGCATTTTTATATATAATGTATCGAGATGATGTTATATGTGACGAATGATAGATGGTAGATATGATAACATCAAATGTGCAAGTAAAAAAACACACAAGTAAAAGTTAACAAAACTAAATAAATATACAACCAAAACTATAAAAACCGACAACTAAAAATAATTTAATTACTACCTTGATTTTCATGGGACATCATTGATATATTTTTTGATGTTTTTGTGTTATCTAGAAAGATAATTTTTCAAGGCTACTGTTCACATTTTTTTCGAGGGTTTCTCTAAGACAATATTACAATTTTTTTGTAGCTTCGTCCCTAGAAGGGGATTTTATTAATGTTTCGTTTTTGTGTATCTTTTTCTAAATGTTTTTGTATTTTCTAAGGTCATGTTCAAAAAAATTAATGTACAAGGAAAAAGAAGAAAGGATTCTCTTAACATGACGTGGGAATATAAAAAGGTATATCATTCATGTAGATATAGGAGTAAATAAGCCAAATCACAACTAGACGAAGATGAATTCAGTAGGGTTCTTAGACCTAGCAAAGGAAGTTATTTCTAGAAATTAGTGAGGGTTACTTGTCCTGATGCAAGAGTAACTTGTGACTGGAGAATCCTCCTTGAGTGCCAAAAACTAGTTTTCTCCCAAATACCTACCCACTATGCCACAATTGTGTGTTTTTCACATGTGGACGACCTACTTTTTTTTTCTTTACTATTTTCTCAAATTTTTCATGTTTTTTTAATTTTTAGTTCTTATTTGATATTTACACCATGTTTAAGAATAAAACCACTTGAGATGCATGGAATTCATAGGTTTTGGAAGCTCTTCACCATCTAAATATGGTAGTTTATAAGCTCCTGGCCCATATTTAGCAACCACCATATAAGGCCCAACCGGTTGTCCTCAAACTTACCTTTCTTTTCTCTGTCTTTGACGATATTCCTCGATTTTCTTTCAGCACTAGATCACCTACATCAAATTCACGATGAATGATCCATTTGTTATATCCTCTTGATACTTTGTTCTAGTATACCTTGAGGTGATTAAGCACTCTTATATGCTTTTCATCCAATAGCTCTAGCTCTACTAGTGGAGCTACTCTATAGTATTTGTCTTTAACAAGATAATACTGGAGAGATATTCTTAGGGAGGGAAGCTCCACTTCCATGGGTATGATGGATTTAGTTCTATAAACTAGGGAATATGGGGTCACACTAGTAGAAGTGCGGATGGAGGTTTAATAGGCCCAGAGGGCGGGATGTATCTGTAAGTGCCAATTACTAGCCAGATTACTTACCATTTACTCCATGATTCGTACAAGGGTTTTATTGGTAGCTTCTTCTTATCCATTACCTTTGGGTGAATAGGGGTAGACCACTTGAGTTGAATATTAAAACGTTGACACAATGTCTTAACTATTTTTTTCTTGAAATATTTACCATTATCAGTGACAATGGCGGAAGGGATAACATAACGGAAAATAAGATGGTTCATGATGAATTTAGAAATTTACACACTAGTGACATAAGTGAGAGGCACATCCTCTGCCCATTTAGTAAAATAGTCAGTGGCGGTGATAATGTGGGTGTGGCGATCTGAAGAAAAATGATGGAGATTCCTTATGAGATCCAAGCCCCATTTAGAAAATGGCCAAGGTGTTGCAATAGGATGTAAATCTTGTGCTGATGCATGTATCAAGTTTCCATACTTTTTGTATAGCTCACATTTCTTGATGAAATTACAATAATCTACTTCCATGGTGGGACATGATAATAACCTACCCTTAAGAGATTCTTATCCAAGACCGTACTACTAGTATGCAATCCAAAAATACCACCGTGTACTTCCTTAATAGCATGGATGGAATCAAGTAACATCCAGAGATAAGCGAAGCAAATTCCCATCATAGACATGGCAATAAAGGGTGCCTCCTAAGAGGGTATAATGGGATATATAGTGGATAAGGGATTTCTTCTTAGAATAGGTAATGTCATGGAGAAATGTGTCATGTTATAGGTATCTAAATATAGGGTCATACCAAGGAGGATGGACAAAATTTTCACATGCCAAACAAGATTTTAGCATGTCGTATGTGGGTATTTGTATATTCTCTATAAAGAATGGAATTTTTCTCTCCTAAGGTGGACTACATAAGAGAGATCCAATTGTTGTCATAAGATTCACCGATCTATTATGTGACCTCGGTTTTCTCAAAGACAATCTATGTAAAATATTCTTTCGAGGTTTCAACCAACTTTTTATATGGAACAAATTTCTCATCTTTAACCTTATAATCATCATTAACTTGTTTAATAATGAGTTGGGAGTCCCCAATGACTTGTAGCTATCGATATTCCAAGTGATAGCCCACTTGAAGTCAAAGCAATGAGTTCCTCATACTCTGCAATGTTATTAGTGCAAGGGAATCCCAAACGGAATGCTCTTGGAATAACCTCACCTGTGGGAGTGATGAGCACTACTCCTGCCCCTGATCCATGGAAGGTGAATGATCCATCAAAATGGACTTGCCATTCTACAGATTCTTCAACATACATCATGGATGCATCGGCAGCAGTCCAAACACAAAGGTTCCATTCCCGGTAGAGTATCTTTTGCTAAGTGATCTTTCAATACCTTTCCTTTCAAGGACTTCGATTCAAAAATCAATATCAAGTTCTCTTAGGAGAATGATCCAATTATTCATTCATCCTATAAGGGCAGGTTTGGATATAAGGTACTTGAGAGGGTCAACTTTGGATATTAGTTTTGATTTATTGTTGTTAAGGAGATAGTGCCGAAGTTTTTGAAAGGTGAAGACAACTAGCGGGAAGAATTTTTCTGTGGGTAATTTAACTCATAAGCAATCAAATTGTGACGAGGTAATAAATTGTCCTTTCTCTATGGTCTAGATCATATTGAGAAAGTAGTGCAACCGATAGAAAACTAGGTAGCAGAGATGTATAAGAGAAGAGGTTCACTTGGGGTAGGTGGCATGAGTACACTTTCAAGGACTTTTGATTCAAAACTCACTATCAAATTCTCTTATGAGAATGATCCAATTAGTGATTCATCCTATAAGGGCGGGTTTGGATATAAGTTACTTGAGAGGTTCAACTGTGGATATTAGTTTTGTTTTATTGTTAAGGAGATAGTAACAAAGTTTTTGAAAAGTGAAGACAACCGCGGGAAGGATTTTTCAATCTGTGGGTAATTTAACTCATAGGCAATCAGATTGCGGTCGAGGTAATAAAATGCACTTTCTTTATGGTCTAGTTCATATTGGGAAAGTAGTGCACCAATAGAAACACAGGTAGCAAAGATGTACAAGAGGAGAGGTTCACTTGGGGTAGGTGACATGAGTACAGGTGGGTTGACAAGGTATTGTTTTAGTAATGCAAATGCCTTTTGACAATCTAGTCCCTAGTTAAATGCAACATCCTTTTTGAGGAGATGTGTAAATGGGTGACACTTACCCGTAAACCTGTGAAATAAAGTGATGGATTTCTTGAATCTTTCCTTGTAAACTTCTCAGTTGTTTGAGATTCATATGTGGAGGAATTTCTATGATAGTTGTAACCTTAGCAGGATCTACTTCTATCCCTCTTTGTGAAATAATGAAACCTAGGATTTTTCCGATAAAACACCAAATACACACTTCTTAGGATTTAAGTGAACCTTGTCATCTCCGAGACGCTGAAAATACATCTCAAAGAATGCAGGTGCTCTCCTCTACTTTTGGACTTTACTAGAATATCATCAAAATAATCCTCCATGATTTCATTCATCATGTCATGGAAGATGACGGTCATTGCACATTGATAGGTGGCCCCAAAGTATTCTTGAGTCCAAAAGGCATGACTTTGTAGAAAAATGTTCCCCAAGGGGTGATGAAATTTGTTTTATGTTGGTCTTCTTCTGCAATCCAAATCTAGTTATAACCTGAAAATCCATCCATTAAGGACAACATTTCATAACCAACAGTGGAATCAATTATTATATCAATGTTAGGCAAGGGGAAATCATCCTTGGGACATGCTTTATTGTTATGACAAAAATCAGTTTAGATTCTTATGCCAACAAGTTTCTTTGAATAGGGAATATATTAGATATCCACTCTGAGTAGTTGATGGGCTTAATGAAAATCAACAGCTAATAATTTCTCTAGTTCTTCTTTAATAAGGAGTGCAATTGTAGGGTGCATCTTTCTCAACTTCTACTTGATGATTTTTGCATCTGGGTGCACAATGAGGTTGTGCATGACTAATTATGGGTCTAACCCAAGCATATTTGTGTATGTCCACACAAATATATTTGTGTATTCTCCTAATATCTCTACAAAAACCTTCTATTCTTGAGCTGAGAGTGAAGCTCCCAAATTTATCATTCTAGGTTCCTTTTCTAAGCCAATGTTGACACTGATGGTTTCTTCCAAAAGCATCTTAGAAGCATCTTCCATCTAGGTAGGATCAGGGAGAAGAGTAAGGTCAACCTCCTTAGGTAGCTCATCATCATCCTTAAACAGATAGCTCATTTTGTCCATAGGTTCTTCATTCTTCTTGTCTACAAGTGCTTCAAAGAGTTTGTCACTATAAGACTTGTGTTTATTCTTTTCACAAGGTTTGTCTGAAGTATTCTTAATCTTTTTTTTTGACCTTCTTATTCAAGTGTCCACACATCTTTGCTTCTTCTCCAAAGTATGCACATGTGTCTAGTTGAATTGCAAATCCTTTCTTATGATCCCCAGTTGGAATAGAATCCCTGAGTCCAATGAATTCTGTAAATGCCTTTTCTTTCTCGAAGAAAATGATTAGCACCTAAATTTTTTTATCCCAATCTGCAAGTTCAGGATATACAAGGGTTACTTGGAAATTAGTTTGAGGATTGGATCCGAAAAAGGTAAAAAAATGAATTAGGGAATATGTTTGTGGAGGTAAGATCCTTGTAGAGACTACATTGGGAATCCACGTCGCTATTTGAATGAGATGATTCATCCTCACGATCGGAAGAGTTGGCATCAATCTCAAAGGGTGGCTCGTCATGAGGTCTTATTCCAAGACCATGCTTGTTTGATTTGAAGTGAGGGATAGGAATGGGTTCCAATCGGCCTTGCACATTGATACCACATCCAAGCCCATTGTAACCCATGAAAAACATCATGTGGTGGCCTTTGACATATTGGGGTGCCTGATGGCATGAAGCCATGGTACCTTCTGGCACTCTGTTAGTAGGATCCCCTAACATCTTTTCCTTAGATAAAAAACCACTAGGAATGAACTTCTCCAATGGTTTAGGGCATTGATCACAAGTGATTTTAAACTGAAAATAGGGTTTTCCACATGTCCTAGGTGACACTGATAAATATGATATTAATAAAGCTTGTTCAAGGGTGAACGGCTCGCCTGGGCCATATTTTTCGACGTTGCCTCCCATGATGCGAAAGGGTTGACCAATGAAGGAAATTCTTGATTACAAGGAGTAAGCGAATCTAGATCCACACGTTCCTTGATAGCCTATGTTTTTAAAGGAATAACAATGTTTGTAGAAGGGCATTCATAAGTTACACGATAAAAACTGTGCAAGTCTCTACAATGTGTAAATAGTTCGTGATCACCCTAAATGGTGGTTATCTGTCCTTTATGGCACATCTTTATACATTGATTAAAAATTTAAGAAATGTCCCGCATGGCATGGATCCATGGGCACCCTAAGAGCATGTTGTATGTTAGATCCAAGTCAAGGACATGGAACATTGTATCATGAAAATTTGGCCCTACTTCCATTAGAACTATTATAGTGCATGCTAACTATCATTCCTCATTATCATAGGCCATGATTGTAATCATTTTGGCACCTAAATCCATTTCTGAGTGGCCTATCTGCTTAACCAACTTCAAAGTAAAAATGTTTAGACCAGATCCACCGTCCACAAGTACTCTCTTGATCTTGCGACGGGTAACAACTACTTCTAGGTATAAGGGTAAGTTGTGCTCTGGGTCATTACACGGGATTGCAATATGATCAAAAGTGATATGATTGTTAGAGTCAAGGTGCACAATCATGGCTTGGAGGTGCATGGGATCTACATCGGTTGAGACTCCTAAACTCTACAATGTTTTATACAATATGTTTTTATGTGTAGTAGATATTTTGAGGAGATCTAAGATTGATATCCTAGCGGGTGTTTTCTCTAACTGGTCTATCAAATTGTACTGACCTTCCTAAGGGATAGGTAGGGGATCTGGTATGATTAAACGAGCACGTCTCGTCCCTACTGCATAACTCTTTTCTAAGATCCTAGATAGTATTGACTGTTCATCAGATGAACAGATACATCCTATGAGAGAATCGAAGGGACTATCATTAGTGGGATAAATATAAGAAGGAAGTCCTATAGTCATTGGAAGTTTTTCCGTGATCTAGCTTCCTTTTATTTTTATCTACATGGTTAGGAAAGGGCTCTTTAAAGATACCCATTTTCTCATTTGGACCTTGTCCTAAGTTAGGGGAGAATCTATGATGATTTTTCCCTCTTCAATGAGGTCTTGTATGTAATGATGTAGTCTCAAACACCTATCTCTGTAATGTGCCCTTTAACACAATGGAAGTCACAAGTACTTATTCTCTTTGAACCAAATGGGTTTTGGATAATTTTCTCGGGTATGGTACCGTCGCGGTTGGCTAGTCCATTGTGTTTACATTATCTAAATGTTTTAGTATGGTAGATAGGGAATCATTAATGGTGTGAACTCATGTTTGTTGGGTGCCTTGGGATGAGGTCCTTGTGACAACTTTAAAATCAGACCAGTCTGCACGGCTTGGACTCTCTTGGAGTCCATAATGCCATCTCCAATGACATGTTTTTTTTTTTTTTTGAAGAAATTTGGTTTAGCTAAGGATTTTGTTTCATGTTTGTCTTTGCCAACTAGTTTTAGTGTTCCCCTTTGCAATGAGGTATTTTTGATTTGTTGCCCTTCTCTATGATTTCTTCAAGGTTAGAGACACAAGTGCATTTGCAAATGGATGGCTATTTCTAGGTTCAAGTTAAGAACAAATATGCTTACCAGCTGCTTTTATGGAAAAGAACAAGGGAAATGACATGCCAATCCTCACCATCATTGTAAAAAGCTCGTAAAGGTTTTGTTGGGCTTCTGCTTTGTATTGCAGAGGTCGTTCATTGTGATATCATTTTCCATGTTATAGGAATAATGTCATATAAATTTTTTTACTAATACGGGTCACACTGTAAAGGATCCCTTTGATATGCTATAAAACCACTCCAATCCCAATGCCCCTAAGCTGTGAGGGAAGAGTCATATTAAAAAGTTATCAATGTATGCAGCCTCTTGAAATCCATATAAAATTCTTTTATGTGATCACAAGGATCACTTTTACTTTTATATTTATCAAATTTAGGAACATTAAAATGATTTGGGAAGGGTTATCGTAGAATTTCCTTATCGAAGGGGTAAGGGCATAGTTCTTCATACAAATGTTTCCTACTATGTCCTATGTTTCCCTCTTGTAGCATACTAAGTGTGTCTTTCATTGATTGTAATTCCCATTCAATGAGTTGTTCTTTGGTCGATGACATTGGTCTTTGCTCCTTAGCCACTTTAAAAGGTCGTGTCACTATATGGATAAAATTGGAACTAGTTAGATTTCATTTTGACTTTGTCTTTGTATACGTTCCTACTTAAAGAGCCTAAGTTTGCTAATTTTTGGCATAGTTTCAGAATATGTTTTGAAGGATCTCTTCTTCAATTAAAGTATCCTCTTCCTCATCGAACTTGGGAGGCGGTGAGGCTTTGCATTCAATCTTCACTTTACCTAAAGCTTTGTAATAATTTTGTCAAGGATCACCAAGTTGCTTGGATGGGTCTCCTTCAACGGTGTTAGAATGTTGAAAAGAAGTAGATGCGTACCCTACATCAAAGGGGTTATCCATGTCCAAGAGGGACCTTCATTCTTTTGTTTTATGATTAATGACCTTGGTTTCTACTTCGCATTCCTGTGGAAGCTTAGCCCCTAATTCTAAGACTCTTGTGAGAACTTGATCTCTATTGTAATAAAGGAGTTCATCAAAGTGACCTAGGTCTAATTGGTGTTGTTCTTCAGAAGAGTCAGACTCCTCTCGCTATGATCAATCAATGGTCTGCACGTCCTTGACCTGTGAAAATATTGGTGCTAAGTTTTTTTCGCTAAATGGGAAGGACTCAAAAGGATTTTCTCCTAATTCACACTCATTTGGTTGGATCCCATTTTTGTGCTTCTAGGCATCCCTAGTCAAAGTTATATGAGGTTTCATCTATATTTGCTTCAAAGTTTGCATACAATTTGGGTGTATGTTTGTGCAAGTCACTCGATGTGATGTTGAAATAACCTAGTGTGCTTTCTAAGTAACGTTATGCAATTGTTTTTATGATTCAAAGAACACTCATATGAACACTCAAATGTAATGATCACTCAAATTGTCATTCTGCTAAGCTTATACCCTAACTATGATTCTAGTGAAGGGTCCAAAGAATATAGTGACAATATCGTATCAATACGTAGGTCAAGTTAGAATTATAACAAGGCCTAAATATTAAAGTGGTACTGATGCAATCTCTCAATGAGGTATACTAAAACTAGTTCGAATGCCAATGAAAGCTAAGTTTTTTAAAAATGGAAGTTGCGAGTATGTATAGCGTAACAACACTATCCTGATACATTAACCAAGCAAGAAAGGTGTTAGTATCAAGATGACATTATTTCAGTATATATAAGGCAATATCAACACCCTAAAAAGACTTAGATGATGTCAAAACTGAAATGAAGTATGAGTATAGAAAGAAGTTGTTAGTTGTGCAAGCAGCATAACCGCACAATAAAGGGACTTATATCAAGTTCTTAAGAAACTTAAAACATGATGTAAGTACCAAAATTGTGTGACTAGAATGTGAATGAAAAATACTATCAACTTAAGGAGAGATAAATGATGAACCGAAATCGTAGTAGTAAAGACGATCCTAAAATCAAGATCAAAGAACTATCAAATACATTTAAACATTTAACAACCCATCCAAAAACATGGATGGGCATAAATAGATGAAAAAGTGGTGAGTACTATCTTCAATAAGACACGCGAGGTATGCTTCCTTCTCACCCCAAAAATGGGTGGCAAGAATGCAAGGGTATAGATCAAAAAGATGAAAATAAACTAAGCACCACTTGGGCAGAGTTTCACCTCGTCCGAAGGTGAGAATGAAACCAAGCTAAGTGAGACGTCGTTTAATTCCGTGATGAAAGGAACTTAGTTCTAACTTACATGGGTTCTTTTCCTTGTCTAAAAACAAGGTTCAGACTCCAAGTGAGTTGTCACTTTGTGATGGCTTGACGTGACAATGGACTAGCAAAGTGGGCTCCAAGATAGAATGGATTCCCTAATAAGATCTCTCAACTAGGTGTCACAAGTTATCTAAGAGTGAGCTTGATTTTCCCAAAGAGTCACACTAACTGATTTGGGAGTATCTTGGCTTTACTTTACCCCCTTCTGATACAATGAGAAACTAGTGCATTGGGTTATCTATCCTGGGTCATGATACTGAGATAACTTTGACTCTAACTTATAATGTGAAATCTAGTCAAGTGGGTAAGCGGAGTGCTTCCTGTTTCATCCATGAGGTTACTTAGCGGTGGATTACTTTAGGGTTCCTGGAACCACCCCCATTGTTGTAGCTTAAATAATTATGCCAAAGGGGTTGTGTTCCAGTTGAGTGGATAGAGACGTACCCTTTTCTGAAACCTGTAATATAGTGTGAAGTGAAATTGTTAGTTTTTCATATTGCTTAACTTAATGTGGTTTTAAGTAGCACACCATTTGGTAACCTGCATGAAAACACGTGTATTAGAAGTTATTGTTTTTCATGACTTCTCCTTTCTTTGACAAGTGTTAGGACCTACATGCAAGGAGTTAGTAATTTTCCATCAAATAAGAAAGAGAGTTAGCACATTGTTTTTTATTCCTAAGATCGTTAAAAGTCTTGAATGAAGAGCATACACAATGCAGAAAACTCAACTAAATTTTTTTATGGAAAATAATACTTTAAGTGTTCTGAAAAAGGAAACTTATTTTAGCCAACTTTGAACTTTAATCCATTTTAAAGCTTAAATTGAAGTGTTTTGGAAGCAAAATAGAAGGTTTTGAAACATTTTTATTCCCAAGATCACCTAGAAGGTGCGAGGGAAGAGCATATGTGTTTCAAAGGACCCCTAAAAATGAAAAATGTGAACACTCAACTAAGTTAGCATAAAAATATGAAGGAAAAGAAACCTTAAAATCACTATCAGAACCTTACGAGAAAGCTAGAAAACCAATAATATTTAAAAAATCAAAAAATCTATTTTTAGCAGCTTTTAAATGGTTTTTAGTATTTTGCATTTTTAGAGGCCTCTGGGGCACTTTGGGCATTTGATGATAGAAGTAATTATACTAAAGGTATATTAATTTTGTAACTTCCTCGTAAATTTTGCTTCATTCTCTTTCCAACGCCTATTCAAACTCTTAAAATGGGTCAATGGGTTAAAAGATATGACCAACACTAGGAGCACTAAAATTGTGTGAACAAATTCGGATCAAAGAGAGATGCTTGCACCCCCTTCAAGGTGTATGCATGTCATTTTAGGCATGTGCACATTTGTTTGGGTACTTGCACCCCTCTATGTAAACCTAGTAAATCTACGGTGGTGCCTGCGCTACCCAAGAGATGCTTACACTAGGGTAAGTGTACTTATGCCAAAGAATAGGTATCTGCACCAAGGAAACAGAAAAATGGTAAAAACTATGACAGTGCGTGTGCACTGGTAGATGGGTACCTACGCTAGAAAAATGGCATATGCGCCATGGTTTGGGTTTGTACATAGGGTGCTTGCACGTGGGTTTGGGTGCTTGCGTGCCTAGTAGAAATAATAGTTGGCATAACGTATGCACTGGAAGAAAGGTGTGTGCACCATGGTTTGAGCATGTGTACCTACTTTTAGGTACTTATGTGTGGTTTTGGATGCATGCACCCCCTTACTAAAAATTAAAGTCTGAATGTGCCTACACTCGTAGAAAGGTGTGTGCGCCCTTACCTAAAAAACCACCAAAAAACACGGAAAATGAAATTTTAAAAGTGTCAACAAGTTATAAATTATCCATTAAATACAGTTTCTAGTATAAAATTAACAACGAAGCATGAAAATGAAGGTTAACTACTTAAAACCTAGTTAAAAATCCTAAGGCAAAATATTTAACACTACAAAAACATGTAAAAAGTTAGAAACTAAAATAAAATCTTTAAAAAGACCCCATTAATGGAGGATGGACTAAGTGTCCCACCGGGTGTGCCAAATGTGTTAAATGAAAAGTTTCAAAAGCCATGGACATGGGGTAAGAATCTCTAAAGAAACCCCAAAGGCTCTTAACAACTAGTCAGTGGACTATCAGATAAGAGATAAATAAGGATTCATCACTTTGCATACATTAATATGGAAAGAAAAAAGCAAATCCAGCATATTTAGTAATCCTCTACTCTTGAAATCTTTAAATAAATGAACCTAGTAAGGATCTAAGCAATTAGTTTGTGATTATGAGAATGGGAGCTCAATATTAATGGCTTTAAGGGCAATGGTTCTTCCCATTTAATCAATTCTTGTGTGTAGTGCAATGGCAAAGCAATAGCTCAATAAAACAAATGCAATAAGCTCTTAATTCTAGCAATAATATTATAGTTTATGTTAGGAAGAAGGAGAGTTCTTAGAAATGAGAGGGGGTGGTGGGCTATTTATTGTTTTCCATTTGGGAAAGTGGGGGAATTTTGGTGCATGTGGGACTAAAGGATAAGCCAAAAAGTTAATTAGGGAGTCAAAGTAAGATTTGACTAGGTTTATAAGAGGTTAATCATGGTTAGGACTAGTTAAAATTGGTTAGGCTAGTTAATGTTAGGAAATATAATTAGTTAGTGCTCCACATTTATGTTTATAAGTTTGGGTGATTATTATATTGGGTGAGTTGTTGAAACAACTCACGTATTGTATTAGTTAAATTATTTGTGGAGGGAGCTATTATAGGGAGAGTTGTTAGAGCAACCTCCTTGAGTATAGGAGCAGCTTCTTCTATATAATTGTAATGTGCCGTATTGAATGAGATGACCTAGAATACATTGAAATTATATTATTATTTTGTTGTGATGAAATTCGTTCTGCTCTTTCATGTGGTACCAAAGCAGGCTACGGCTCTATGATGAGCGATTGTGATAATGACTAGGATCTGTGCATATGTCGTTTAGTGGAGATTGTCTATGGCTTGAATTTTCATGTCTGCCTTTGAATTCAAACAAGCTTAAATTGATTGTCAGGCCATTTGATAGAGTGTTGTCATCATTCGCATATGGTCATACTTGTTCAGTTTAATTCATTTCCTTCTAATCAGAAACACTGTCGAAAGGTCTCATTGATCTAACAAAGGATTTCATATTGGTGTGTGGATCGGCTATTTGGAAATGAAAGATCTATGTATATCAACGAGTTGTAATATTTTTGTGGATGCAGTCCCCAGACGTTGTTAGGACGTGGAAATACAATGGAGAACGTGAAAGCTCCCACCAATCGTGTTGCTGTGACTTCATTCGATTTAATTGGAGTTAATTAATAAGTTGATCCATGCGTACTTGGAAACCAGTGCGTATTTATAGATTATTATCTCCCATCATCGCATATCTCCTCTTGCAAATAAATCCTGATCAATCTCGTTGTGGTGACTCCCGAATTTCCTTTGGTCGGCCAATGAATATTATGCAGTGGATCGTCTTTGAAACTCGATTTGATGTGAAGTTTTCTCCATGTGCTCTTCATCCAAATTTGGGTTGGCCGCTTCAAAGGATTCACCTATCCAGCGTTGAATTCGGTGTTGCATGAATGATCTGATTGATATTGGCTACGCCTATTCGAGTCTTGCCTTTTTTCAAAGAATTCTCTACGATATTGAAGTTGCTCAGCCGTGCCATTCCTCAGGAGTTTTGGTCGGACATCCTTCTGAGATATGTCGTTCAACCCTTCCAATATGCATGGGATTCTAATAAAAAGGTGCGGTTTCTTTTGAATTACAAAAGCCACGGATCTTAGAATAAGATTATTTATAATTTGTAATCATGTGTCTTTTAGTTTAATTTGTGTATCAAAATATTTAAATATAGAAAGTAATTAAATATTACTTTCTGAGTTTAAGTCTTTAGTAAATATCCATGTAGAATTTAAAAAGTAATTTGTTTTTATTACTTTTTAAATATAGTGTAAATTGGGAGCAATATCGGTTAAAGCCGACTCCCCTAAGAGTGCATTTTCGGTTGAAACCGACACTCTAAGATATAATGGACATTCCACTAGAAAAATTCAATGGTCTCAATTTTCACACATGGAAAGTCAAGATCCAGATGCAGTTGATGAACAAAAATCTTTGGAGAATAGTAGATGGAAAAGAACCAGCACCTTCAGATCCGACCAGATTGGCAGAATGGGAAACACGGGATGATAAAGCCAAAGCCATTATTGGCCTTGCCCTTTCGGACTCTGAATTACATTATGTTGATCTAGATAAAAACTCGAAGGACATATGGGATAATTTGAGCAAATTATTTGGTTCAAAAGTAGTCAATGCAAAGTTTTCTCTAAAACTTCAGTTGTTCAAGCTCAAAATGAGTGATGGAGATACAATGTCTAGTCACATCAACAATTTACGATCTCTTCTGAGACAACTTGCAGAAGTAAAAGCTCCAGTAGACGACGAGGATGCAAAAGCTATTCTGCTGAATAGTTTACCACCCAAATACAGTAATGTTGTTTTCACTCTTGGTCAGATACCTTCTAACTCATTGGAAGATATGATATCAGCTCTCCTAGCTGAGGAAAAACGGACCAAAGAAGATGTAGAAGAAGAAACAACAATGTATGTAAAAAGGAAGTACAAATTTTTTCTAAATATAAAGAGGAAAGAGAATGTTTCTACTGTAAGAAAAAGGGGCATACAACTTCATTTTGTAGAGCTCGAGCTCAAGATATACTTAGTGGAAAACTCAAAGGAATTGAGGCCAACTTTATTACTGAAGAAAGATCAGAGAATGAGGAAGAACAAGTAAATGAAGACAGTGGTTCTGAAGACTTCTTGTTCTGAGCATGAAACCGGAGGCAGGAGGCATCGGAGGTTGGAGGTCATTCAGCGACCTCTCGTCAGTTGCCAACGACGAGGCCGCATATCAGCTTTGGTGACATGTGTGTGTGCAGTTTGATTTTAGTGCTTCCAGTGTGGTGTGCCTCAGTTTGCAGTAATCTTGTTTTCAATAAGTGGAAATTTCACATTGAGGGGGGGAACATCATTCCAATGTTCCATTTCCAGTATGTCAGCTTTTTCTATGTATGTATGAGCAACAGATGTCAGCAGAATTTCCTATGTTATTCCCTACAGTGAAATGTGATGAGGGCCGATGATAGTACTTTGCATATCATGATGTGGTTGTAGGTAAACCACTTGAAAACCTTCATTTTTGGTTTGTGGTAAACCAATAGCAAAACCACCATTCTTGGTTGTTGGTAATCCATTTACAAAACCATCACTTTGTGGTTTGTGGTAAACCAATTGCAAAACCACCATTCTCGGTTTGTGGTCAACCGTTTGCAAAACCATCCCTAAGGTTTGTGATCATCCTGTGAAAATCACCAGATCATGAGCAGGTGCAAGTATAAGGCAAGTTTTCCCCATGTTCACACTAAGGGGGGGAATGTTAGGAAATATAGTTAGTTAGTGCTCCACATTTATGTTTATAAGTTTGGGTGATTATTATATTGGGTGAGTTGTTGAAACAACTCACGTATTGTATTAGTTAAGTTGTTTGTGGAGGGAGCTATTATAGGGAGAGTTGTTAGAGCAACCTCCTTGAGTATAGGAGCAGCTTCTTCTATATAATTGTAATGTGCAATATTGAATGAGATGACCTGGAATACATTGAAATTATATTATTATTTTGCTGTGATGAAATTCGTTCTCGCTCTTTCAATTAATCATGTTTAGAGAGGAATTTGGGTTTTGAGAGGTCTAATCAATCCAATGAAATAGATTTATAGTCTAGAAAGCTAGTAAAGGCAAAGTATAGAATAGGATGAGAAGATGGTTTAGCCAATAAAGGACTATAATATCCCACTTAATTAGTTTACAAGAGGAATATGATCAAAAGAGTGTCGTAAGAGGGGAGTTAGATAGGTCTAATTGATGATATGTCATCAATTTACAAGAAGGAGAATAGTTAGTGAAATATTAGGAATAATAGTGCTTTGATTAAAATACAAGTGTTTACATTTGCCCATCTTTGGGGTGACGTAAGCTACATCACTTCAAAAAAAGTAGAAAAACATAAGTAAATGAATTTTTTTTTGAAGGGGTAGAAGAAAAATTAGGTAGCTAAATGGATGTCCCCTCGAGTGTCAATGGGATGATGGAAGAACTTGATCGACGATCAAAAAGAGGAAAAATGAAATAAAATTGTGAAGAGAAGATGAACAAACAACAAGGAAAAGGAATATTGAGCTATCCACAAACCAAATTGCAAACAATGTTAAATCATCATTTTTCTTAGAATCCTCATCATCGGTCCTTATTAAAATGTAAGCATATCATGGAAATGTAAAATGACGTGAAAATCCAAGATACAAATAAGCTGTCCCATGCTAAAACAACAACTCCATGAAACATACAAACATGCAATGGAATACGATAACTAAACAAATTCATCTAACAGGAAATAAGTACAATCACACACACTCAAACCAACAACGTACAGATAGTTGCACAAATAATTCATTGTCAAGATGTGGTCCCAAATGTTCGATAAATGAAAAAGGGTTTTAAAATGATGCCCCAAGCAATTTTTATATGCAAGGGAATGGATGTTGGATGCTTGGATCCAATGGAAAAGAGATGTGGACAACGAAAATAGTACCATGCAACTATAATGCCCACAAGTATAGGCGAAGTAAGCAACCTAGATTTTTTAAGTGATTGAAGAGTTGAGTGATCCGTGACTCATTGTTCCAAACATGTGAAAATGTCAGCATGATATGAGATGAGTGCCATGCAAGAGACACAAAGTTTAGCTGAAAATGAGATGATTACCAATTTTAGTCCATTTTCAAAGTGTTTACATTTTTATGGATTTTTGGATGATTTTATAATTTTTAAATTTTTGATTGGTCAGAGGAATTTAGGAAATGGAAGATCACCTAAAAGCACGTGAAAATTGCTCAAGGTGAAGAGAATGGGTGATTGGTGGTAATAAAATGCCCCGACGAGAAGACAAATGGGTGAACAATAATTATTTACAAATAATCCTGGCCATAGATAAAAATAGAAGACAAGAAGCACCTAGAAATATCTAAAAATGTTGCAAGGTGAAGAGATAAGAACTAGGTGGAAAATAGTGCCCGATGATGGTTGAGATGATATCATATGTTTTGTACGTGAGATATTTTGATAGATGCTAGTGTTCGGGATGATATTAGATGATATTGGTGCGGGAGGGATAGATTTGTGATCATGCGCAACCCCTCTTACCCCTATTGATGATACAATATGTGATGATTAGCTTAGTTTACATGCATGATGTAAAAATTAGCATTTTTTATATATAATGTATTAGATAATGTTATATGTGATGAATGATAGATGGTAGATATGATAACAACAAATGTGCAGTAAAAAAACACACAAGAAAAAGTTAACAAAACTAAACAAATATACAACCAAAACTATACAAACCGACAACTAAAAGTAATTTAATCACTACCTTGATTTTGTGGGACAACATTGATATATTTTCTAATGTTTTTGGGTTATCTAGAAAGATAAGTTTTCAAGGCTACTATTCACATTTTTTTGAGGGTTTCTCTAAGACAATGTTATAATGTTTTTGTAGCTTCGTCCCTAGAAGGGGGATTTTCTAAATGTTTATATTTTTGTGTATCTTTTTTAAAAGCAATGTACAAGGAAAAAGAAATGCGGATGCCACTAACGTGATGTGGGAATACAAAAAGGCACATCCTTCATGCAAGATATAGGAACAAATAAGCCGAGATCATGGCTCGGAGAAGATGGATTTGGTAGGGTTCCTAGACCTAGCAAAGGAAGGTATTTCTAGAAATCAGTGAGGGTTACCCATCCGTATGCAAGAGTAAATTTTGACCTGGAGAATCCTCCTTGAGTGCCAGAAGCTGTTTTCACCCAAAGACTCGCCCACTACGCCACAATTTGTGTGGTTTTTACATGTGGACGACTCGCTTTTTCTTTACTATTTTCTTAAATTTTTCATGTTTTTTCTTATTTTTCTAATTTTTAGTTCTTATCTAATATCTCGCACCATGCTTAAGCATACAAATTCTTGAGATGCATGGCATTCATAGGTTTTAGAAGCTCTTCACCATCTGAATATGGTAGTTTATAATCTCTGGCCCATATTTAACAACCACCACATAAGGCCCTAACCAGTTGGCCTCAAACTTACCTTTCTTTTCTTTGTCTTTGACGGTATTCTTTTGATTTTATTTTAGCACTAGATCACCTACATCAAATTCATGATGAATGATTCATTTTTATATCCTCTTGATACTTTGTTCTGGGTAAACCTTGAGGTGATTAAGCGCTCTTATACGCTTTTCATCTAATATCTCTAGCTCTGCTAGTTGAGCTACTCTATAGTCTTTGTCTTTATCAAGATAATCCCAGAGAGATATTCTCAGGGAGGGAAGCTCCACTTCCAAGGGTATGATGGCTTTAGTACCATAAACTAGGGAATATGGGGTCGAACCAGTAGAAGTGTGGATGGAGGTTCGATAGGCCCCAGGGCGGGATGTATCTCTAAGTGCCAACTATGACCAGTCTTACTTACCATTTACTCCATGATTCGTACAAGGGTTTTATTGGTAGCTTCGCTTATCCATTATCTTCGTGGTAATAAGGGTAGACCACTTGAGTTGAATATGGAAATGTTGACACAATGTCTTAACTATTTTTTTCTTGAATGATTTACCATTATCAGTGACAATGGTGGAAGGGATACCATAACGGAAGATGAGATGGTTCATGATGAATTTAGAAATTTTCACACCGGTGATATAATATGATGTTTGAAGAGAAGGTTCTTGTGCGAGAGGATTCAACAACACAAATGAAAGAATCTACTTTTGAAGAATGAAGATGTAAGATGAAAATGTCTAAATTTTCATTTGAAACTCTTGTTGCAATTTGTAAACAGTTTAATATTGAGAGTATATATATATATATATATATATATATATATATATACTTTTATTGTAATTTTGATCTTCTTCATTATATGAAAATATTGAGAGTTAAAATGTATATGGTGTTGTACTTGTATTATATTCATGCGTAAGTTCTCCAAATAATGTTATGATATTATTTTGATTTAAAATACAACAAAAAATAAGTATGACATTTCTCGATTAAAAACTCTAAATAAATTACAACACTAAAAATATTATTCAATAAATAACATGTGTATATCACAAATAACAAGTTACATACTTATAATATGATATGAAATTTTATTTCTAAAAATATTATGTCCATACATACATCTTTAGTCTATATCAGGTAGCTCAAACAATTCTTTACTATTTAGGTCTTCAAAATGTAAATTGTTATCTAATCTTTTGTTGTTATTTTTAGTCATTTTTTTATGTTTATGTCTTCTTTTTTTTTGCTAGCCCATGTATTATAATTACATACCCCTCTCCTTTCTACAAGATAATTCCATATTGTCATTACTCTTTCATAAGGAAATGTTTCCACATCATATCATGAAACATACAATCTCAAACAAGTCTCAAGATTTTTATCTAGTCTATTTCGATATTTTGATTTAACAAATGTTAATGTGCTAAAAACCTTTCATCTTCAACTGATCCTAATATAATTGTTTGACACAATTCATACAATTAGAAATATTCACTAATTTTATCATGTAGGATGCTACTACGATATAGTTTTTTCCATAGCCATATAATTGGACCATTATCGGTTGGTTCACTTAATAAGTCATATCGTTTGAACATTGTGACGCCAAAATGAGTTGATTAACATGAAAATTCCTTTTAAAGAAGGCCCCTAATTTCAAATCCAATGTATTCTACTTATATTCAAAATACTTAATGAGATTACCTATGTGTCTTTTATATGAATCACTTATAGCTCTCTTACCTACTGCATGATTCCAAAATATAGGATTGACAACTACAATGGCCTAAATAATCTCATCCTTTTTAAATCATTCTTTGATCTGATTGGATAAGCATTGTGAAAATTTTCTAGAATTTGATTCTTGTTTGAGATATAATACCTTCATATAAATGATGTGTTTTAGGTACTTCTTCAATGTTTGATTCAATAATATCCACTCTTTTTGGAAAGTGTGCATTTGAATCTCATTCCCATTTAGAAGGATATAAAGATTACCACTTATAATGAATCTAAAATAGCTTTTATAATCCTTTGAATTTGTTAAAGTTTTCCAACTACCGAATATATGTCCTTGACAACATTCATTACATTTGTATATAGCAAATATAGTGTTTGAAATTCATGTTTTCTCAATCTAATGAAGTCAACTATATGAATCGATCTTTCTTGAGTATGTTTTGTTAAGGAATTGATTTCATTCAACATGGGTAGAATCTCACAAAGTGTAAACAATTTTTCCAATTTTTTAAGGAGTAAATAAGATATTTTTCCTTGTCGACACGCATATGGTACTTAAACATGAAACCGGTTAACTATGGATATTCATAAAAAAATTTGCATGCAAGTTCATACATGGAAATCCATCTTGTATCAACATCTTTAAGAATTTTTTACCATCTGTCACTCCAATTTCAAATTTCAGAAACTCCTAAAATATTTTTGGATTGCTTTACATACACGCATATAATTCACGGATAATTTCTTCAACTTTTTCAACATATTTACATGTGTTAACTATCTTGTATGTAAGATTCATCCTATAAGCCATGCAATGAATTGGAATCATGTAAGGAAAAACTAATGTTTTTAGGTAGACACAAAGACCCATTCTATGACACCGCATTCTTGATTCACCATCATCACTAACACATAGAGGATTTGTAGCTATTGAATAATCATCCATCCCAGTTATATCCTTCAAATTAGATATAACCAATTTACAAATATTTTCAACATTGTAGTTTTCCTTCATTTTATGAACAACTAGAAGATGAGGTTGTCTTATGTGGTTCTCAAAAGTATAAACATGCATGCAAACCCAAGATGTGTTGTCCACTGTTGTAACCTCATCAATGGAAAGGGAGATAAAACTTGCATTCTTGACTTTCTCTTTCAAATCCTCCTTTTCAATCATTGTAAGATAGTTTTCCATTTCCCAAGCACTAGTATCTGACCAATGTGATTGTGGAAGGTAAGGAAACCCATTAAATTTAAAAATTTCTTAAATTTGGAAAAATATAAAATAGGTCTTCCCATTTTAAGAATGAAGAATATAGTTGAAAATTGTGTGTTTTTTCCTTAAGATTGTCATTTACAACTTTTCCAAATTTTGCATTAATTGTTCCTCCTTTCTCCACAAGTTTTCAACAATGTTTTTTCCTATTTTCATACTCCTCTGCATATCTTACATGCATGCATTATTTTATTGTTTTCCATCTATGTGTCTTCGTTATTTTTCTCTTTTTTACATATATTTTACCAAAATATTTCTTGATTGTGTCTAATTTTAGCTGCATTTTATGTTCTTTTACTAATTTCTAACTACAAATTATACATCTACATTATTTTGGAGTATCATTACCATTTTATGGATTTAAAGGTTCAATGAATGGATATTTTGTTTCCCATTTTACCTGAAAATACCTTCCAATTTTCTAGGTAGTTTTCTTCCTTCTCATGATTTCTTCTTTTTAAAAATTTCATCAATATCATCTTCTACTTTAATCTCTTCATTAGAAAAATCTTCTATTTGGGGCATATGGTAGTGAGGATTATCGTCTAACTATAGCATATCATTATCAATTATATCTTCATTTACTAAATTGTTAATTATTTATTTAAGGGATATGTTTTGGTTAATTGTTTCATGTTGAATACAATTAACACTAGATTTTTTTGTATTCAAACATAAGAAAGGTTTGATTGTGACAAAGATAAAAAAATATTTAATCTAAACTGACAAAAAAGAACGAGTTGATGAAATTTTTTTATTCATGTTACTGTTTGCATTGGATGCAAGTTGAGTCCTCATTTTTTTGGTTGGTTGAAATAATGTAATATGCTACTTTTTCTTCTAATTTGATCTTCCTTATTTTCATTATTCACAGAGTCTATTATACCTATATAATTGGAATTTTCAAATAGGTTACTTTTTAAAGAAGAATATTAAAAATTTGTAAATGGAATGTGAAAAGGGTTTGAATCTTAACAGGCAAATGTTTTGGTAGAATACACAATGTTATCGAATGATCTGCATGTTTAATAGTACCGGTTGGTAACATGTATAATGCTACCATTTGGTAGCATGTATAATGCTACCGAGATAATAGAATTATGTATGCTATCGGTTGGTAGCATTCTACATGCTACTCTCTAGTAGCATAGATAATGTTATTGGTCGTAGCATTGAACTCTTTGGACTATAGCATGTACAATGATACCAATCGGTAGTACACAATGCTACCCTAAAAAAATTCCAAATGCAACTTTTAAAAATAGGAATATTTGTGAATTAACGGATATTCATCACTAAAATTTACCATGTCCTCATAACTTGTGGCATATTGTGAGTTGAATATGAATATGTCTCAATTCATCTATTTGTGGAATTATTGTAAGAATTTGTTTATAATTGGTTCTATCATTTTGCATGGAGATCCATAAACAATTTAGCATGAGATGAAATCCAAGTTTGAGACTAGATTCAATCCTTCGAAGATTCCCATGACTTACTTTCACAATGGTCCCAAATAAAGAAGGAACCCCATGAACCTATGAGGGAATTTGTTTTAAATTTCAACAATTTGCTCTATGAAATCCTAGAGGTTGAAAGGCCTATGAAGGATAAGCTGGTTAATATTCTTCAAAAAAATCAATTACCAAAGGTTAGATTTATGTTGAGGAGAAGTCAATCTACTACTCTAGACATGAGGCCCAAGAACTTGTGGTGGATGTGGAAAATGACCTTGTTATGTTTGGAAAAATTAATAAAGGATCAAGAAAGGACAAGGCTTAAGGCTCAAATATCAAACTCGGATTTATACACTCTATAGTACAAAAACAATCTAATGATGCACTTGCTCTCAAGAAATAACTTACTCAGAGTACCCTATATAAGGATATTATGAGGAAGAACTTCGCATACAAGAAAATAATTGATGTCACACCTAAATTACTTGCTCTAGAGGATCCACCCATGAACACCACTTGTGGAACCCGATCAAATGATGAAAATGAAGAAGAATATACTTCAGAAGATAAAAGAGAAGAAGAAGAATTTCTTATTGAATAAAAATATATCTGTAGAAGTTTGTTTCTTCGAATATGCATCTTCTTTCGAAGATGAATATGAAGAATCTATAGCTGTCATGAACATTCATTTTTTACATGATCAAAAACTCTTGAAAATGAAAAATCATCTAATCACAAAGAGAAATAAAAAGAGGACTCTCAACTGGAGACTCTAGTACCCAAAAAAACAATAAATCAAAGAGGTTCTCTACTTCCTACATCATTAGAATTGGCCAAAAATAATCCCAAGGTTGCATCTCATTGCAAGGCATCTCCTAATTTGGGTAATTCAAGAACATACACTCCTAAAAATAATGCTTCCACTTCTGCACCTCAAAAAAATATTGAAAAATATACACATACTTCCTCTAGATTAAATAAAACTACCCCTAGTTTTTTCAATGTTCATGAGAGCTCCTCCTCTATATTTTATATTAGTGAACATATGAAAATACAAATTTTAGATATCTAAATCAAAGTCTTGGAAAAATTATCTTGAACCATTTGATAAGCTAGTCAAATTTATCAAAGGTGGAAGTTCCAAATATAGTGTGTCATCCACTTCCAAAGGCTTACTTCCCACACATGAAAATTCAAATCTAAAATATTTTAGCTTCCTCCCCATCATCTACTAGAAAAATTGAGCCTTTCAATATTTCCTTGTTAATTAATGGGTACCGAATTAACAATTACATCATTGATTCTGGTGCATCTCATGATGCCATGCCCGCTACACTTTCCCAAGCCTTTCGTTTGAGTCTCCCTAGGCATTTTTCACTATTATTCAATGGAGACAAAGGAATTTTGACTTGTCAGAATAATAAAAGACGCACAACTTGTTTTTGTGGCCTATCCTAGAAAAGTGAGTAAAAGTAAAAATTCTAGTGGTGGATATGCCAACTACCTACGGGATGCTTCTAAGTAGAATATTTTTCTAAGATGTTAGGGGAGAGATAAAAATGGGCTGATCTTTGGATTTTATACCAATCAAGAATAAGATGAAGAATCTCCTCCCCAAACCAAAAATGAAATATATAGTTCGGAAGTCATATGATCCTAGAGCATAGATTCTCTTGAAAGAAAAAAATAGGGAAAATTCCATTTGAGGACAGAGATAATGGAAACTACTTTATGAGTTCCGAATGAGATGAAGAGTTTTCCATCCTTGAGGAAAGGACAATATAAATTTCTAATGATATTCATAGCATGAAATTCAATGGATGTTGTTCGACAACTAGGCTCAGGTGTGGATATTGTCTTATCTTCTCTATAATGAGATTTTTTCCCTTTGTCTTACAAGTTATGATTATCTAATAAAAACAACACTTCGAGTAGGAATCCTTGTTGCTTAGGTTGTAAGTTTTTAAATAAACAGGAATTAATAATCTCATATTACAAGGAGATGCAGATTTGATCATGAAATAGGTAAGAGATATCTTTCAAGTAAATAAATATCATCTCCATCATTATAGGAATAGATTTTGGGATTATATAGAACCTTATTATGTGTTTGATATCAAAGTAGTCCATCAAGATCAAAATAGCAGGGAATAGTCATTGAAAATGTATGCTTCTTTGATGATTCCACATCCCGACTTTGGTGGATAAAATTTTTCAATGTAGATGGTTTTCTACCCAAGTGCATCAGACAAATCGAGAGAGATGGAAAGTATTTAATGATGATGGCCACATTTTGTCCTTCTTGTAATATACATGATTTTCTAGGTACGTATTTTGAAGGAAATGACTCACTCCCATAGGATATTACTACAAATGATGGTGACAATACCATGAATGATCAAGTAGATGAAGATGGAGCAATAAAAGCTGAAAGGTAAAATAATTCAAAAGGGGTTAGTGTCACTAGAGTAAATATTTGACAAGTGTGACAGGTTTATCCATGGTAAAGCCAAGGATCAACCTAGATCTTCATCGAATATGATAAAATAAACATTGGTATAAATTATCATCAAAGAATGATGAACATAAGCAAGTTTTGTTCACACGAGGAACATAGGATATTCTCAACCCTATTAAAGAAGTATTTGGATGTGCTAGCATATTCATATGATGATCTCAAATCCTTTTAACTACAATCAATGTAAAAATCCATCCCCCTAAAACCATATGTGAAGGCCTTCTGAAAAATCAAAGACAATATAATCCAAATATTTTTGGGACCATCAAAGAAGAAGTCGACAAACTACACAATTCCCACATCATCTTCCCTATCCATCACTCAACATAGATAGTCAATATCATACCATTCCAAAATAAGAATGGTGAAATCCACATCTATGTGGATTTCTAAAATGAATTCAAGCTTCCTAAAAGATAAATATCCCTTGTCATTCATGGATCCTATTCTAGATGATGATAACTAGAGAGCTTTGTATAAAGCAATCACATGTTGATAATATTTTATATGTTTTTAATTGAATGCAATACTCATATATAGGAGTTACAAATTCTATATTTGATGAGGTTTCTCTAACAACTCCTCCTAGAATAATCTCCCTCAATTCCTATATTAGTGAGTTGGTTTATTAACCAAATCTCATGTACAACAATATGCTATTATATGTGAGCACGATGTTATAACATTCCCCCCCTTAGTATGAACATTGCAGAAAAAAAAATCAAACTTTCTTCTCCAGCTTGCCACCCATGCATGCTCATGATCTAGATGGTTTTCAAGACAGCCAACAACCTCAACAAGGATGGTTTTCCAAGGATAGCCAACAACCTACAAGGATGGTTGTTTGGAAAACCAACAACCCAAAACATATAGATGGTTTTATAGGACAACCAACAACCTAAACATATAGATGGTTTTACAAGACAACCAACAACCCAAATATCATGATGTTGTGTTTTCTCTATGCTTTCATATTTTCCACTATATTTTCACATCAAGGAATTATGGAGGAAATTACTGCTCACTGAATACAAATATGAAAAGAGGAAGAAATGAAAATGGAACATTGAGACCATGTTCCCCCCCTCAATGTGAACTTTTCACTTATTCAACACAAAACAGGGACTCTGAAATAGAATCACACAAATGAAACAAATAGCAACTCTCTGCCACACACACACACAGAGTCACCACAACTTGGTGTGGCCCCATCGTTGGTGGTGATGAGAGATCATTTATTTTCCTCCAACCTCCGATGCCTCCGTCCTCTAGTGGATGCACTCCTTAATACAATAAGTCTTCATCACTTTGTTCATCATTTGTTTCCTCATTATCAAAGTGGGAAGAATTCATATACCAATCACTTTCTTCTTCTGTGGTTTCAGAAATTAATGCTTTATCCTTCAATTCAATGTTAGTGTAAACATGTTCGCACTTATTATTGTGAACTAGTTATTTTACACCTAAATAAACTCATTTATGGAGCATAGGTTAATTTTTATTTTTCTATTTTATTTGTGGGATATTGTTTCTCTCCCATAACTTATTGGATATCTTAAGCTATTTCATCCACTCCTTGATTTATAGAGATGATTTAATATCCATTTTTAGTGTTTCCTTCGTATTATTCGGGTAAGGATTAGTAACGTAAAACACTATATATTGTGTGTTTCTAGATGTGAAACACACGGGCGGTTTTGAGTAATATTTTATTTGGATTTTTCTCTATAACTTACATAATTATTTTAAATTTGTGTACTTAGTTTTCATACTAAGATCTGGTTGTGCTCTCCTTCATGGTATCAGGTTTAGATGGTTTTTACATGATTCTCACTCTTAGTCTTGTTGTGTAATTTTGTTACTGAGGGTGAAGATATTTGATTTGGTTTCTCGGTTGTTTTAGTTTAGTGGTTCTACATGTGGATCGAATGGTGTATGTGGAGATTTATTTCGTGGTACGATTTTTGTTTTCTTTTCTACCTATCTTCCCTGCTTGGAAAACTAATTCGTTGCGACTCATGGTGTATTATCATTTTTTTGTGGTAAAGTTTTGGCTTAGAGTGGATCTTTCCCAATTGTTCATGGAATTATCCCATCTCAGCCATGTTTTTCCTCAACTCAGATTATTTATCTCTTTGTTGGAGTTCACGTGGTTTGGGAATATATCCAAACTTTTTCATTAGCATTAGGCAATTCTTTTGCTACATTATTTTTGGATCAGTTTTGAAATCACTTAAAGGTGTTTTTCACTTGGCGTTTAAATTTTTTCTTTTTTTCTCTTGGTGTTTATATACGCATCAGCTCCATGTTTTTCATTGGGCATTAAATAGTGAGGCTCAACCTATCTATTATTTTCTTAGTTGTTCAACTATGGGTGATAGGAAGTGAACTATTGGTCATTTCAACAACTTGGCCCTCAAAACCACCTTCAAAACTGCCTATGTGCAACAATATCTCAGCTTGCCACATGGAGATTATATTCAGCTATGAAAAAATGTTGGTTTTGGCTTTAAAATGTGCTGTGTAAGTATTTAAATAGTAGTTTTGTCTTTTATATACTTGATTAGTATCATAGTTGATAGTAGTCTATTTTGCTAAAACTTTCAACTTGGGTTCAAGAGGTCAAGGGTTCAAGTCACAATTTGGTGACTCTTTACCTGAGTTGGATTAAAATATTTTTAGGGCTATTTATAAATAGAAGGCATAGTTAGAATCTACATCTTCTCCCGATTCCAACAAGTGGTCACACAACCACCTTAGCCTTTGTTTGGTCTAATTTTTTAATCAATGGGTTATTTTAAATTAAATTTGGCCTTTTTTATGGGAATTCGAAAGCTTAATAAATTTTTCCAAGTAATTAGAAATCGAGTGCCATTTTTTGCAAAAGTGCATGTTTTTTCAACCTTGTTCTGTTGATTCCATTTTTATTACCATCTAAGAAGTACCATTTTTGGGGGAGGGAGAATTGTTCATTTTCTGCCATGTTAAGAAGTGTGCCTTCTTCATTTGTGCCCACAAACATCATGGATCTACACCTATTTGAACCATTAAATTCAACTAAATATCATGTTTGGAATTCAAAAATTGAATAATTGCTTAAGTCTCGTGTTCTTTGGAGAATTTTCCAAGATTTAGTGCCTTCTTTTACCAGTTAAAAAGACAAGTATGGTTACGAGTGTAAGCAAGATGAGGCTTTGGGACTCATTTCGTTCAATGTTGTAGATAATCTTCAATTTCATATTCCAGGTGCCAAATCTTCTAAAGAGGTATGAGAGATTTTGAAAAATTGTTTGGTAAAATTAATGAGCTCAAGTTACTACAACTAGAAATGGAATTTACAACACTATCACCTTCTGATTTTCCTCTCACAAAAGATTTCTTTAATAAATTCAAAGAAATCCAAAGTAAATTAAAATATGCTAGTAAATAAAATAAGGATCATGAATACATTTTCCTGATACTGGAAAAATTCAAAGGTCCATTTTTTGTGTTCACTTCTACCTTATTTTCAAATATGGATGGTCTTGGGGGTGAGTTTAAAATTCTAAAATTTGAGGTATTTTATGAGATCTTATCTCATGAAAAAACTAAGTTAATGGAACTCAATTCCTTTCTAACATCAAACCATGTACTTTTAGCAAATTATCCTAAGGGTAAAGGGAAACCTTAGTTGAATCCACGACCTAAGATTTTAAAATCTCCTAAACCCTCTTGATGTCCACTTTGATAAAAGTTATGATGTTCATAAATCTTCTAGTCCCAAGAAAGGGGGGAAATGTCAAAATGAAGGTGTATTATCCTTGTCCTCTCTATAGAAAAACAAACCATCCGAGAATCACGGTGTTTTGTGAGAATTGAAGCACTTGAGAAGATGTTGAAATGACATAAGCTTTTTGTTCCTATGCCTTCATCCTCTTGAGTAAAGGAAATCCCTTTCATCTCGGGCATTCACTCCATTAGATGATAAATGGGTTTTTGATTCGGGTACCACACATCACATCACGAGAGTCAAATAATTATCACGAGTCAAATAATTTGCTAAGTTTAGTTTCTCCTTGCAACATTTCTCAGATTATGGTGGGCAACTCTAATTCATTGAAAGTCATGGGTGCAGGGATTGTTAACATGCTAAATGGTTTAGTGCATGATGGTCTGCATATTCCCCACATTTCTAACAATTTTTTGTCCATTTATCAAATCAATAATTTAGGAAAAGGAAATACTATTGAATTCTCACCTAATAAAGTTGTAATAAGAGAATTGAATGATCCTAATGATATTGTAGCTACAGGTGTTGCGGATATAGATTCTAGATTTTATCTCTTTGAAAAGTTTGAGAATTCTCCAAGATCTTCTCTTATTATTCACTCATATTTTGTGAGCAAGTTGTGGCATGAGAGATTTGGCCATCTAAATTATAGATATCTATAGCAACTATCTTCTCATAACATGGTAAATGGACTTCCTAAAGTTTCTTCTAATAATGGTGTTTTTCCAGGTTGTATGTTAGGTAAGAAGCATCAGGATCCATTTCCCAAAGGATAGGCTAAGAGAGATAAGGATCCCCTTGAGTTGGTACATAGTGATTTGATGACTTTTCCTTCTCGTTCTTTTTCTCATTTCAAATATATATTGACTTTCATTGATGATTTTACGAGGAAAACATGGGTGTATTTTCTTCAATATAAGAGTGATGTTTTCAATGGTTTTAAAGAATTTAAAGTTTTTCTTGAAAAAAAATCATCAAATTACATCAAAAATATTTGTAATGATAATGGGAAGGGTTATATTAGTAATGCATTTAGATATATTTGTATTGACCATGGAATTCTACATCATTATATAATGCCTTACACTCCTCAATAGAATGGTGTTGCGGAACAAAAAACCGAGGACACTTAAGGAGATGGTAAATTTCATGATTCGAGTTAAAGAACCTTGCACCTGATTTTTGGGATGAAGCCATGGATTGTGATAACTACATTTAGAATTGGATTCCCCATAAATATGTTCGAGGATCACACTTGAAGAAGCATGGTTTGGGGAGAATCCAAGTGTTTCTAATTTTGAGTCTTTGGAAGTCAAACTTGGCTTATATTCCTAATGAAAAAGAAATTCCATGCAACCAAAGAGTAAGGAACTCATCTTTTTGGCCATTGTGAACATGTGAAGGCATATTGTCTTCTAGATCCTTCTACTCTAGAAGTTCATTTTCTAAGGGATGTTCATGTTGATGAGACCAATTTGTTTAGACTCTTGATGAATTTCGACATCCATCTCCTACACCTTCTCCAAACTTGGCTGACATGCTTCTTGATGATTCTTCTAATGAGACTTCTAAATAAGAAGTTACTCCTCTAGCTCCTCCTTCACCTCTTCTAGCACAACAACATCCAAAATGGCTTCAAACTACTTTGAAAGTTGTTGGTAACTTAGTAAGAGATCGGAGGATCCTTAATGCACAAGATCTAAAACTTTAGGTGGTGTTTCTTATCATTGTACTCAGTCTATGCCTTCTAGAATGGATCTTGTAAGTGAAACTATCTCATATGACCCTATTTCTTTTTCTAAAGCTTATTGAAAATTTGAATTGGATAAATTTATGAAAGAAGAATACTCCTCATCGATAAAAAAATACTTGGGAGTTGGTAACTCTTCCTAAGGAAGGAAAGTTATCAAATGCAAATGGGTATATAAGGATAAGTATGCATCGATGGATGCGTAGAAAGGTATAAGGCTCATTTTATTGTTATGGTATTTTCTCAAGTCGGCGGATGGATTACTCGGGACTTTTTCTCCTATAATAACGATGGATTTTGTTTTCCTTGTTCTTTCCCTTGTTTCCTCTCATCGGTGGTCAATATATCAGATGGACATGAAGTGTTATTTTTGCATGGTGATCTTCATGGGGAAATTTATGAGTAGAAACCACCTAGTTTTGTATAGGACTCTTCATTAGTTTGTAGACTTTGTCGTTCTTTGTATGGTCTCAAATAATCTCCTCGAGATGTGTATGAGAATATGGATGAATTTTTCTTGTCTACTAGTTTTCATCAATGTGAAACTAATCATATTGTATATGTTCTCAATTGTGATGGTGATTTTTTTATATTGGTTTTGTATATTGATGATCTCATCCTCAGTGGCAACTCAGTTTTTGTGATTCAATAAATTCAAAGTAAACTAAGAGAAAAATTTGACATGACAAATTTAGGATTGCTACATTATTTCCTTAGTATTTAGGTTCATCAATCTTGTTGGGCCTTAGATATTGGCTAAGTACAAAAGGAACATGGCCACGCAAGGTCTATATAAAGAAGGGTGTGTAGAGTAAGGGTGCGTAGGACAAGGTTTTAGAAGGGTTTAGCAGAACCCAAGGCACGTGCGCAAGGAAAAGGAAAGGGTTTTAGGACTTCACCATATTCAACATTTAAGGAAGCACACGAGAAAAGTATGACTTGAATGAGCATGTAGAGTGGATAAGGTGTCATCCTGGCTAATCTATGGTCAAGGAAGGAATATTCCATGTGATGGAAGGATCTAGAAAGACATCATTGTAGAAAGTGGAGAGATTAGATGGGAAGAAGCATGCTCCATTGAAGGACCACATGGACACTTGGAAACCAATCTATTACTTCAGGAAGGCATGGTGGTGGATGCTAAAGCTATATATAGAGATGCTCGGGTAGAAGGAAAAAACAACTTTTGGGAAAGTGTGTGGTCACTTTGGTATCACATAGTGATTAAAGAGGCGAAGCTCTACGAAATAGTAATGGGTTCTAGGGATTCTCATTAGGAAGGCTATAGGAGAGATGAAATATCTAGAGGGATGGGTCTATGAACATCTTTGTAATCTAGAAAGCATAGTTTAGGATTCTAATGTATAAGTCTTATCTGTATTAAGACATTTGGTCTGTAATGACCTTGAGGAATGTGTTTGTTTTTGATCTCTTTGTTGTTTTTGGATCATTTATACATTTGGATCCTTTCTATTAATATGGTGTTTTATCCGGTGATGAGCCCTCTGAGGTTGGTTGTTTTGCCCTTCTCTAGGTTGTTTCTCCCACTTCTGGTATCTGGATTTTGAGTCCTTTTGTATACGGGGTATAGTCCCTTCAAAACTATTTGCCCTTAATAAAAATATATATATGAATACATGGCTTTCTTCAAATTATATACATTATTCATGGGTATAAACCCTACTGTCTTTTATTTGTATTATCATATCTATTATCTGTTTGAAATTTTCCTTGTTATCTAAATGGATGTATTTATATAGTAACTCATTCTAAGATCCTAGAATGAATGCATGCTTCTTTCCCTTCTAACAGCTAATATTTTGTCAATAGGGGATGTGTTCTCACAAAATCATATAAATCGGGGCTCGGCACCGCGTGTGCCTCGGAGTAAGTGCCAGCGCTCCTTTGGGTGATAAGTCGGCATGCGTGGGATTAGACTATTGTTTCTAAGGACATAAAAATGACTACATCTTGGTTCTATTGCTGGGACCTCTTTTCAAATTTTTTATGAGAAATGGCATACATCTTGGTCCCTATGATGCGTGATGACAGAACATCTAACCTTGGAAAGTGTTGAAGCATGGTCAAAGAACACGGAGGATGGGTTTGCTCAAAGATTCAACACTGGACCTGAGTTCGATGCACATAGATGGGTAGAAGAGAACCTATAGCATGAGTTGTACAAGACGTTCATCTACTATTTTCCAATAGAACTATATGAATAGCTTTCAACATATGAATCCAGATTAAGATGGTACTATAGATCGCATGTATGGACCCAAGATGATTACCAAAGGCTACAGGATGCATATTTGACTTGGGCACATGTTGTTAATCCTTTGGTGGAAGGAGTCTAAACCGTTATACTCTATAATACACCATTTCTAAAAATTATTTCCCAAAGGTTGTTGAGTTCAAGTTTCTTAGGGAGCCCGGAGGATCATTTTTATGTGTTATCCCTTTGGCTATAAAGATCTTGATCATTACCCTAATGTTAGAGGCATTCCATATGGTGGCTAAGTTTCTCTGTGCATTGGGAGAGGAACCTAGGGTGGTGCAAGATGGTGGAGATTTGTAACACTCCAATTTTAAGACTTTAGAAATAAGGGGAAAAAAATTACATAATGTTCTTTGTTCTAAATAATCATAATTTAGAACACACATTCTATGCCAATAAATCTCATGAGATAACCATATGTAGTTTTCTATGACTCGGTGAGCTACGATCTCTCATTTCATGACTTTGTTACCAAGTGATCTCTCATGTTAACTTAAGTATTGAATACTATGGGTATACTATGTATACTTGGTTGTCTTACTACTGTTTTGGGTATTGAATGTTTTGTTTAAGAAATCTATCTAAATATTTATTCTGTATTCATCGAAATCACATTTCTCAAACTAGGTGATATAAGACAATGCAACCAGCAGTGACTTTCGATACTTTGGCCAAAGATTTCCAACATATTGTTCATGTTACTATTCCTAGATGACATACTCGTCTAATCAAAATACGTCCATCACCCCACTCATATGTTATCTAAAATGGTATTTACTGACTTTTGTCGAGTCCACTTATCTAAGGTTTGACCCTAACCTTGAGTTATTGATATAGTTTAGTATAGGGAACCACTCACGATGACCTATGGTATATGGGCATACTCATTCGACCTAAGTTAATAGAATGTGCCAAGTTACCCTAAGTCATTGAGAGTCACTTCCTATGCTAAATCATATCCTTAGCCTGATCTAGAGAGAAACTAAGTTCAAGTCCATGTTTGAGTAGATCTAGATGAACCAATGTTGAAGGGTGTTGCAACATGTCAATTGCAACATTGTATCCTCGTGAAGACCCAAGTCTTCACGAAGGTACATCTCTAAAGTTAGCGTGTGCCAACATCTGCCAGAATTACTTCATCATGATTTACATGCATCAAGAGGTCATATCCACTTAATTACCATTGGATTAAGATTAAAATCATAGTAACCTTACATAACCCTAATCCCAACAATCCTTAAGTTTTCAATCATTATTAGCATTGATTAAATAATATGAAACCTCATAACTGTGATTGCTTTTATATTTATTAACTTTTGGTTGTGTAATTAATCAAAAACGAAACAACATCTATCATAAGATTTAATTAATGTGTCTCAACCATTCAAGGAATGTATAAGAACCTAAACAGGTTCTATTATGATAGACTTCATAGATATGAAGTCTAAATGGTTATCGAACACATATACCATTCGTTTATTTTGTATCCTTTTTGAGAGGAGGAGAACCTTCCTCATTATGGTTAAGAATTAGGATTTATTATACCCTTATCCAATTCACACATCCTAATTTTTTAACTATACGTTCATGACATCATAATATACCTTACAAGATTAGGTAAAGAACAACGATATATGCAACTTAGTAAGTTACATTCAAGTAAGGGAAATTGTACTAATTCCCATTTATCCAACCTATTTAATGACTATAGAAATAAGGATCCAATCATATATGAATGACAACATCAAAGATAGGATTACAAATTTCCTTCATATTATGAACAAGAGAATTGACATAATCAATTAAGTAACTTCAGTCTTTTCAATTCATCATGATAAATACACATTTTACAAGACTATGCATTACTAACATATTTCATGTCAATAGCATCAAGATCATTTAAGAATACAACTTTTCTTCCTTCAATACATCTCAATAATAAATCAAAATTCTCTATAAATGGTCCAGACTTTTAAGCAACCAATACATCATAAAATTTATTTTCTTCCTTTATCACTTACAAGAAGTTCATCTACAAAAATTCCTAGCACGGGTCAGAGTTCTTGGGAACCGAGTATGATAAGTACTAAGCATTAAAACAATGTGCTTTCAACTAACTATTTCATTAAACTAACTCTGCTTTTATGAAACAGTGAGGTCAAGAAGACAAATAAATCATAAGAAGTAACATCCATAAAAGAAGAATAATTAATCAATTTGAATAACATTTAAGGAAAGATCATGATGAAATCAAAAATCTACAACATGATATCAGATAAATAATGTTCCAACCAAAACACTTATCTATATCAAATAAAAGTACCTTATAATTATTTCCTTCACAATTCATTTGAATTTGAAATACAAAAATTAACTTCACTATTAACTAAAATAGAGTTACTTTCAGAAGTAGGAACCTTCTAACTCAGCTTATAGAGTTTCATAAAAAGACAACTACAGCTAAGCTCATTCTAGCTTCATAAAAGATTTAGGATGAATCATCTAACAATATAAGTAAATAAGAGTTTCACATATCAGATGTGACATCCTAATTCCAAATCCAAGACATAGCCTAATTTCTCAAGTTAGGTCACACATTAACATTAGGATAGTATTTACTCAAAGCACAACATCTCACATTAATCTACTATCACAAATATTAAAAACCTTTAATACAAGTCAAGAGGATAAGCAAGTAGTAATGACAACTACCCAAGAGCATTAAAGAAAATAATGCAACTGAACCCATTTAAATCTAAGACAAGATTTACCCAAAATAAGAAGAATGACTGTGATAAAATAGTTTAGAACTTCCTTTACAATTTGGTTAACCTGAATCCCCATTCACAACTCAAAAAAGATAACACTACACAAAACCTCTTATAATTTCCAAAGGGGCAGTGATTAGACTTACCTCGATAATGAAAGAGGAGTCAAATGACATGATCAAAGGGAATTCTTACACTCTATCAAACGTGAAGAAGGTCGCATAAGGATAGATGCAGACCCAATCCCAACATCCTCAACTCTTTTATAAAATAAAACACATAAAAGAAGAACTTAAATAGAATGTGTGTTACATTAGAAACAAATTTAAGCAAGGTTTCCCCATCATGGACAACCAACAACGGTAATATTTTATCCATATCTAAAAGGAGATGCAATAACAAAATTTGTTAATCGCCATACGAGGTAATTACGAGTCTCAACAGTCATTCAAAAATGTCAAAGTTTTAGTCAAGGATCCACATACTGACCATTTCTTCAAGATGAAAGTACAACAATCAGTGAGACATACTCTTAATCGAATCCCCATAGAGGTGAGAGAAATACATCTTATGAAGGGACAGAGAAGGTTCCATCATAATTCAATTCCAAAGAAGGTGCAACCCAAGAATGACATAGCTTAGCTATAGGTGCACAAGCTATCAACAAAAATATTCCCTCCAATCTTACCCAAAGATCAAAGAAATGGGAGAGTCCAGAAATCCCTTATTTAGAATCAATTTGGTTAGTTCCAGATCAAGAAACATCATCAAAAGTCAAATAACATCTTTAAAGCTTCACGAAAACCAAAAATCGGGAAGGGATCAACAAGTTTACCCTATCAGGTTACCTAAGAGGTTAACCCAGATCAGGAACGGTATTCGAATTAAAAACATCTAACTCAGTAGAGTAGTAGACATCATGATTGACCTCTAGAAAGCTCACACGAGCTACGAGAGTAACCCAAGTATTGACTCAGATAAAGCCGACTCTCAACATGCCCTCAACCAAACAGGACATCATCTATGTAAATTTTAGTTCAAGTACTCAAGAACTTAAAGAAGACACAAGTATAAATATAAGATCAGAAGAAAGAATTCAAACACAGGTATCCCCAACAAGATAGCCTCAAAATCAAAGTGTCCAAGAAATAATTAACACATAGTTTCCTTAAAAGAACTTAATTGAGTAACTCAGTTTTTAACTGAAAAGATAAGAGGAATAATAAAACATTCACTCTTGTTTCCATACAAGGTGAATCCACAAAAATAGAGATTCCAAACACCCAATAACTGCTCAGCTCCCATCGAATACCAAATTCAAAGAACTGTTAGATTATACAGTAAGTTCAAGAAGAAAACACTTATTTACTATTTTCCATACGAACTCGACTTACCCAACACGAAGCAAAGCATCCATTTACTGGTAGTTACACAGAAGCTACATTACTTGACAAATCAGAGAAGTAACAAATATAAATAATATTCATGTCTTCTACCAACCAAAATGACAACCCAATTCGATATAAAAGCTACAACATAATCCCATAAACCCATCCTGGGAAGACAAGCTAAATCCACACAATTTCAACATTACTCAAATCATAAGTAGTTTCATGGCGTGATTCAACATAAACCAAATAGGAAAACAACTCAATGACTACCTTTCCAAGCAGAGGTTCCTCAATCAGAGAATACAGAAAATATTCAAGCAAGGAAACCAAATAACCATCACAGAAATAAAAACCCATTTATCTCACGAGAGCAAATTTGTTTTAATGAAGACATTTAGAGAAAAGAGGATCAGCTTAATGGATAGAGCCTATCATGCCTGATAGTGCTTCTATCGATTCAAGAAGGTTTCATGCCAAGCCTTCAAAATCCTTCTTCTCCAAATGAAATCAACAACCAAGAACTTCCTTCTCAAATGCCTCGTATACTTCTATTGGATTGAAAATAGTCCAAGGGAGTTAAAAATAGTAACAAACTAAAAATAGAATTGCTGGTTCAAAGAACTAGATAGCTCCATGCAGAGCAAAAATTGAAATGCATGAAATACAAAACAACTCCCAACAAATCTATGTAAATTGAGCAACAGGGGCGGAATCCTGATAATTGTATTAAACTCAATCAACCAAAAATAAAAAGAATGGGCTGTAATATTTATAGATATTACACAACCAAATACAAATAAGAAACTAAGTTGCACAGGTGAAACCATATTCCATATTACATAAGCTTCCAATATTACATCGGGAAGCATAACAATAATATTATACCCGTGAAGAAATAAAACAAATATGGTTGATAAAACCATATAACAACATTATTTAATTAATAACATTAATTAAATAATTAATCATATAATGCATAATTAATTTATCCTAACAATCTACTCGCATGGTTTCCAAAGGGTTTGCTCACCAAAAATGATGACCATAAATGTCATTAATTTCCAATCTTTCGTCTATATCTCCACACCACCTCCATCTAAAGTTGGCGAATCCAAATTCAAAGAGAACATGCATTTCTTAACTTTAGTAAAGGTGCCAACTAGGATTCCCTCTAGTTTCCATGCCTCTGTCCAACTGACAGTACTGAATTGTTTTAAATTCAAGATCAAATCAAATAAATTACTTAGAAACCGTCGCCACGTCTCATACTTGCCATGCAAATCCCCTTAGGTCCCTTTCTATCCTTGCATTAGTTTAGGATAGATATCATTAACAGGATCCAACCTTCGATTAGTTTAGAAATTATTTACCTTAGGTTTATAAACATTTCCTTAGGTAATTTTGTCATCATAGGATAGACCATACCCCATACCAATTTAGCATTAGGTAATAGGTTAGAAATAAACTTATAGTTACCTTAGGTTATTTCCCAAATCCCCCACTTTGTAAACATACAACTGAGGTTAGGATATAACAAGATTATTGTAAACATAGACATAAGGTAGGTCTAGTTTACCTTAGGTTAAAATCCCGTTAGGATAGATATTAAAGATCTAGGACTTAGGTTACTACCCTCAATAGTCTGAAGCGGACCCCCATCCTTTTTACGCCATTCAACATCCTGGAGAAATTAGCAAAAAGATCCAAGCACACTACTTACAAGAGAATACAAAGCAAGAACTTATAATAAGATCAATGAAATTGTATAAATACAAGAGTTCAGTCCTTTATTTCCTTTAACCTCTAAATTTCATTTTACCATACAGATCAGGTAAGAAGAATTAAAACATACCTTAGATTGATGAAATTGATCAAGGTTTCGTTATTATAAAGAGATAATTTGCAAACAACATTACCTATTTACAACTTTTTTTATCTCAACAAAATGGATTCCTTGCAAACAAAAACATTTCAGCAAAATGAATCCAAGAACAGAAATAAATTATCCATGGGAAGCATGATTTTTACCAATCAAAAGAATACACCTTCTTAAGACAAAGACAAATCACATGTCGGTAGCTTGCAATGCAAAAGAGGAAAAGTTAACAGGTTTACCATAGGTGTTACATACTTCCCTCCTAAAAAGAATCATTGTCCTCGATGATTAACTTATTTAAACAATTTGCTTGAGGATAATCAATTTATTATCTTTCTTTCCATATGTTTAAAGTAGAAGCTGGATTTTTTTAAATTTCCAAAATCATCATTTACTTATTTGTTTATTTTAAACAAATAAAATATCTTCCCAAAAAGTACGTGATTTATTGTCATAGAAAGAAATAAATCACAAATTTTATCGATCAATGAGAATCAATTCTATCCGAATAAATATGGAAAAGTAATTTTCATATCTTCCATATTTTCCCAGTTGCGATTTCCTCGTTAGGATTAACCACGATTATTCACGGGTCTTGGACTGCAAGGAATTCCAATTTATTACATGTGATAAATCTGAAACATATTACGAAGCAAAGAAATATGGAAAGCATCATGCATTCATGAAAAATTAGGAGGTAATGTTAAGCGATAAGCTACATGGTTGATTATTTCAATAATTTTAAAAGGTCCCACATAACGAGGTGATAACTTGGCAGCCTTGCCAAAATTTATAGAACTCTTTTTGGTTTAACCCGAAGAAATACCTTCTCACCAAGTTCAAATTTCCTATCAACCCGCTTCAAGTCATCATAACTCTTTTTCCTATCTATTGCTTCTTTCAAACATTCACAAATCATTTTAACTTGTTGTTCCATTTCCGTATGGATTTTAGGTTCAATTACCTCTCTATCCTCAATGTTGTCCCAACTAACGGGGGTTACTGCATTTCCTTTCGTATAATGCTTGAAAGGTGCCATTTTTAGATATTCACGATATGTGTTATTGTAGGCAAACTCAACTAATGAAAGATACTCTTCCCATTTATAATGTTGATCCATCAATATATTCGTAACATATCCTCTAAAACTTGATTAACTCTTTCAGTTTGTCCATTCGTTTCTGGATGATACGCAAAACTGAAATTTAGCTTAGTTCCTAAAGCTGCATTAAGCATTTGCCAAAATCTTAAAGTCATTCTTGGATCTCTATCAGATATGATTAATTCAGGTACTCCATGTAATTTGAAAATCTCATGAACAAACCTTTTTGCTAAAATGGGTGAATCATCCCTAAAATTACCAGCAATAAAGTGTGCTACTTTTATTAGTTTATCAACAACAACCAGAATAACATCATGTTTATTTCTTGACATAGGTAACCCTTGTGCAAAATCCATGCTTATCACTTGCCATTTGTATTGCGGTATCTTTATGAGGATACTGATAAACCAAATGGATACATATGTTCATCTTTAACATGTTAACATTCTAAGCAATGTGTCACAAAATCAATCGCATCCTTTTTCATCCCTTTCTAGAAATATTGTTGTTTTATATCAGCAAGCATCTTTGTAATACCGGGGTGTCAGAAAAGGGTGAATTGTGAAATTCAACTAATAATTTCTTTCTTAAATCATTTTTCAAATGTATATATATCATGTTCTCAAATAGTAAGATTCCTTCATTATCAAAGTTAAAACCTTTATATCTCTCATCATTTGGATATGTAGCAAGTGTTGTTTTTACTTGCTAAAAATAAGATTCAAATTCCATAACACTCTTTATTTCATCCTTGAATTGAGTTCTCAACATTATAAGAGCATAAATGTGCTTCCTATGACTTAGAGCATCAGCTACCCTATTTTCCATTCCTACGAGGATTTTTTGGTCATAGTAACCATGGCGGAGGAAGAGGTGACTTCCCATGAGGAACCTGTTATAACTATGGGTCTACATAGCATTATAAGCGTGAGTGTCATGATCTATTGCAGTGCTCATGGTGTGGAAAAAACATAAGTATGAGGGTTCCTGAGTTGTTTGAGCACATGAGCCAATAGCACCAGAAATACAAAGGCGTTGGGATGGTAAGTATAAATAAGGTCAACCCACAATGGATGCTAAGAGTGGCACGTGAGTCAGGATTAGAACCTGTACTAGTGATAACATGAGCAGAGGCGACACACACCAAGGAGATGCCAAGATAGGCTGGTTATTAGGGAAGAAATCATATATGGGAAATATCTTGACCTAATCATCGGAAATAAGTGTACCAAGAAACTATGGATGCGATTTAGGGATTACGGGGAGAAATCCAATGTCTAAAGGAGCGATCAAGGAAGTTGGAGAAAAGGAAGAATACCGAGGCTCCACAAGGACCTGGATGAAGTCAAGGAAGTGTGAAATTTTTTTAGGATAATATCATCCCCTTGCTTAGGATAATGGTTACGGAGAAGATACCACATGCCAAGAGAGATTACAAAGGTAGGTTCTACATGTCAACCTTCCTCCTCACAACCTTGACTATGATAAAGAGATCACATTGAATGCGTTGTTGATGGGTGGCTTATGAGAAATATCCTCATCGACACGGAGAGCGAGAGGTAAATGTTCTCACCTTGGATGCATGAAAACAAATGGGAAGGCCCGCATTACAACCATCTTCAAATGTGTTGTATATGGAAAACAATACAAAGGCAATGCCCATTAGAGTCTTGAAAGATGTGGTTATCACTATTCAAGGGGCCAAGTTCACTAAGGACTTTGAAGTCTTGGTGCTCACTGAGGCGGATAATTTCCCAGCATTACTTGGGTGCCCTTGGTGTTATAAGAATAATGTTGACCTATTGTTTAACAAGAGGTATATCAGTTTGAGAATAAGGAAGAAAGGGTGATCATCCCTTTAACATATGGGAAGTTAGTGCCCTATACTGAGCCCTTAGGAGAAGAATTCCTTGACATAATCTATGTGTGCTCCATCAGAGATCTTGAGGTAATTCATCCTACAGAAGGAGTCATCTAATTTGAAGATGCTCAGTCGATGAGTGATACAACTAGCATAACATGTGAAAATTGGGCATACTAGAGTTTTGAATTGATTGGGTGAAAATTGAGAGGATTTTTAACAAAAGTGACCAAGGTGTGCTCATTCAAGCGCTTGGAAAGAAAGAAGCTACTAAGTTACTCGAAGGAGCAAGCCTTGATGATTTCTTACAAGAAATTGAGGCTCAGTGGAAAAATTAGGATGAAAGGAGAACAAAGCTCAGTTACAAATTTCTCAGGACCACAACGTGTTGGTGGGAAACACATCACGAGAGTCTCCTAGAATGGTGCAAGGTAATAGTCACATATTCGTAAGGTTCTACATGTGAAGCAACGCAACCACCGCTATCCAAGACTACCATGGAAAAGAACCTGCCTCTTCCCATATCCAAGCATGTGAGAAGGCTTGGATGGAGGGCACAGAAGTGTTACCACCTTCATTATGGGTGCATAAGTTATATTCTACCTTACAGGGTTATGCGCGTACACACAGTATGTTCAATATGAGACATGATGTCAGATAGGGAATTGGCAGGAGTTAATGGCTGATCTCATTCAAGAGTTTGAGTATTGAATTACTAAGCCATCAGTGGATAAGGCATTGCAATTTTTCAAGCACCTTACAATGGGAGATAGTGATATGATGGAATATAGGCTACAAAATTTGTTGGGTGAACCTAGTTTGGATACGCACTTCGATGAAGAGGAATAAGAAGAGATATAGCTTGAGTGCGCATGTATGGAAAAGGAAAAAGGAAAAATGGTCTATGTAGTAGATGGTGAAGAAATGGAAAGTTTGGATGTTAACCATTTTAAAGGTATGTGTGAAGTCATAGATAACACTAATGAGTGAGCGCACACCTACCATGAGCCCTTGAAAACAAAGAAGGTTAACATTGGGATAGAGATAGAACCTAAGGAAGCTATCATTGGGGACTATTAGTTGGAGAAAGAGGTTTCAAAAATCATTGATTTGTTGTGTGAGTTTCAAGATCTATTCTGCAAGGGTACCATGAGCTCAAAGGTGTCCACCATTCCTTAGGGGAGATGAGGATCAAGTTGAAGGAAGGTGCATGCACGATTTGGAAGAGGCCTTATCTAGATGAATCTAAACTTGTGCATATGGGTCAAGGAGGAAATAGATAAGATGATTGCTTCATGCATCATTGAGGCTGTGGAGGAATCAGAATGGATAAGCCCAATGGTCATCAGTATCAAGAAGGATGGAAGAATAAGGATCTATGTTGACTATAGGGACTGAATGTAGTATGTGTCATCGATCCTTTCCCAACCCCCTTTACTAAAGAAATTCTAGAGGGAGCCGTTGGGCATGAGGTCTACTCTTTCATGGATGGGTTCTTAGGATATCACCAAGTCAAGGATTACGCAAGGGAAGCCCATAGAAAGAAAACTTTCACCGTTGAGGGGAAGCTTTGCCTATATGGTCATACCTTTTGGATTGAAAAATGTGCCTATTGTATTCTTGTGCATTGTGGTACAAGCATTTCAGGACTTCATCCACAAGTTTCTTCAAGTCTACCTGGATGATTGGCTGTGTATGGGTTAGTAAAAGACCATTGTGACAATTTGAGGCTGATGTTTGAGATATGTCGGCAGTTGAGGATATCCCTCAACATTAAGAAATGTGTCTTTGCTACTCCATTTGGAACCTTGTTGGGACATATTATATGTAAGGAGGGCTTGTTAGTATATCTCGCAAAAGTTTTTATTATTTTTGGATTGGGAGAGCCTACTAATCAAAGCGTAGTGCGCAGATTTCTTGGGCATACTGGAGTACTATAGGAAGTTCATCAAAGGATATGCCAAGATCATCGAACCCATGGAAGAATTGCTGAAGCACAAGATTTCCTATCATTGGGGAGAGGTGCAGTAGAAGGCATTTGACAATTTGAAGGATAAACTTGTCACTATGCCCATACTACACTTTCCTTCTTGGGATAAGCCTTTCCATGTGCTTGTTGATGCCTCAAGAACAACCATTAAAGTAGTACTAGCACAACCTAGTGAGGGGATTTTTTATCACCCCTTTTTTTTTGTAAGTAAGAAGTTGACACCAAAAGAATAGAATTATACCACTACTGAGTGCGAGGCACTTTCAATGATCCACGCGTTGCAAAAGTTCAGGAAGTATCTGTTGGAAAAACCTTTTATTTTCTACACAAATCACATGGCACTGAAGTATTTGGTAAATAATCACATTTTTCAAGGGTGCATATGCTGTTAGGTACTATTATTTCAAGAGTTTGAGTTCACGGTGGTTGTAAAACCAAGAAAAATTAATTTAGGACCTGACCACTTATCGAGAATTTACTCAGGAGAGGATGTACAAAGTATTGAGGATACCGTGTTGGATGTGTAACTTTTTAGGTTGTAGTGGGCACCCTCGAGTTAGATTATTTTGTAGTATTCCTTAAAATAGGCATGGCACCAAACGAGATGAAGGATTTGGAGATAAAATAATTAGCAATATGCGTCATACCCTACATGTTGATTAGTGGAGATTTGTACAAATTAGGTCATGATGAGGTTCTGCGCCGATGCGTATTAGAATATGAGCATGTAGCTATTATGGAGGAAGTGCATGGTGGGATTGCATGAGGGAAATATGTAGGAAATACAACCACGTGAAAGATTCTACTCACAGGGCTCTAGTGGGAAACCATCTACCAAGATTGTATTGAATTTTGCAAGGCCTACGAAAATTGTTAGCGCACTGGGAAAATCTAAAAAAAGGGATGAGATGCCATTAAGGCCAATAACCAGCATTTCAGGACTTCATCCACAAATTTCTTCAACTATACCTCGATGACTGCACTTTGTATGGGCTGGTAAAAGACCATTGTGGCAATTTGAGGCTGATGTTTGAGATATGTCGGTAGTTGAGGATATCCATCAACATTAAGAAATGTGTCTTTACTTACTCCATTTGTAACATTGTTGGGACATATTATATGTAAAGAGGGCTTGTTAGTAGATCATGTAAATTTTTTTGTTATTATTAGATTGGAAAGGCCTACTATTCAAAGTGTAGTTCACATATTTCTTGGGCATACTAAGTACTACAGAAGTTCATCAAAGTATATGCCAAGATCGTCACGCCCTTGGAAGAATTTCTAAAAAGAGTTGCCTTTCATTGGGAGAGGCGCAGCAGAAGGCATTTGACACTTTGAAGGATAAACTTATCATTGTGCCCATACTACACTTTCCTTCTTAGGATAAGCCTTTCCATGTGTATGTTGATGCCTCAGGAATAGCCATTGGAGTAGTACTAGCACAACCTAGTGAGGGGATTTTTATCACCCCTTGTGTTTTGCAAGTAGGAAGTTGACACCAGAGAACAAAATTATACCACTATTGAGTGTGAGGCATTATCAATGATCTACACGTTGCATAAGTTCAGGAAGTATCTATTGGAAACACCTTTTATATTCTACACAAATCACATGGAACTAAAGTATTTGGTAAATAATCCCATTTTGCAAGGGTGCATATGTTGTTGGGTCCTATTATTTCAAGAGTTTGAGTTCACAATGGTTGTAAAACTAGGAAAAATTAATTCAAGACCTAACCACTTATCAAGAATTGACTCAAGAGAGGATGTATAGAGTATTGAGGATACCATGTCGGACGCGCAACTCTTTAGGTTGTGGTGCTCACCCTCGGACTTAGAGGATATTGCGGTATTCCTTAAAATAGGCATGGCATCGAGACAAGATGAAGGATTTGGAGATAAAATAGTTAGTAGTACATGTTGCATCATACATGTTGATTAGTGGAGATTTGTACAAATTAGGTCGTGATGAGTTTTTCTCCGTGCATATTAGAACATGAGCATGTAGCTATTATGGAGGAAGCACATGGTGGGATTTCAGGAGGACACTATGTAGGAAATGCAACTGCGTTAAAGATTCTACTCTCAGGGCTCTAGTAGGAAACCATCTACCAGGATTGTATTGAATTTTCCAAGGCCTGTGATAATTGTCAGCGCCTAGGAAAATCTGGAAAGAGGGATGAGATGTCATTAATGCCAATAACCAGTGCAGAGCCATTTGAAAAGTGGGCAATTGACTTTATAGGACCCATTTCACTATCTCGTGTGAAGGATTGGTTCATGGTATATCATTACTAGCACTGATTACTTGACAAGATGGGAAGAGGTAGCACCTACAAAGGATTGCACCTGCAGCCGCAGCTACTAGGTTCTTATGGGAAAACATAATCAACAGGTATGTATGTCCTTTGAGCTTGAAAAGTGATAGGGTACACATTTCCTGAATGAAATGGTCAGGATTCTATTAGCAAAATTTATGGTGGCCCATCACAAGACCACCCCTTATCACCCTCAAGTGAATGGAACTGTTGAAGCATTTAACAATATATTGAGTCACATGTTGACCAATATTTGTGATGTCGAAGACAAGATTGGGATGAAAAAGTATCAGTCATTCTATGGGTGTACAAGACAACCTACAAGAGGTTAAATAAGGCCACACCATTTCAATTGGTGTTTGGCATAGAGGCTACTTTTTTCAATTGAATTCATGTTACCATGGTTATGTATAGTGTACGGAGGATTGGCTGATGAACAATCACTTGAAGAAAGGATTGATAAGTTAATGTAGTTATATGAAAGGTGGTCACTTGCTAGATGGATTTAGAAGACTCGAAAAGGCCAAACAAAATGCTTGACATGATCATCATATCAATAACAAGAAGTTTGATGTTAGGTAGATGGTTTTCTTGTATGATTCGAAATATCTCGCGCCATCCTGGGAAGTTGAAAGTCCATGTTGGCCCCTTAAATCATCTTTTACATCCTTGATTCAAGTGCATGTCAGTTACAAGTGTTGGATGGGACAAAGTTACTGGCCATTTCAATGGGAGTAGGCTAAAGACCTATTATAAATAATCCTTCCTTGTGTTTGTAAATAAGGTAGTATTTCCAGTTAGCTTAGGATTTCCCTTTATGTATTTTATTTTCTTGTGTTTCCCTTTCTCTTTGTGTTTTGTTTTGTGCCTTGTGCACAAGTAACTACATTATTTTCAAAAGTTTGTGTATGCACATAGGACCGCACATTTGTTTTAGTGTGGGGTAGAGTAGTGCAAAGTGAATTATAAGCTAGCAGTAAAAGTTAAATGGCCCGATTGAAGGATAGAAAACACGTGGAAAAATGGTGGATGAAGATGGTTGGTGTCATGATAAGGCTTTATAAAGACCACATAAAAAGAAGGAAAAGTGCAGGAACAACATGAGGTAGGCGAGGTAAAAAAATTGGATAAATGATAGAAGAGGTGCCTTCGTCACCGCAGACACTCACGTAAGAGTCTTCGGTCAATAAGGATTTTTACGTGCTAGAAGGTTGTAACAAAAAAATCGTCCAGGATTGGGTGCGTGTGTAAGGGCGCTTAAGGTTGGCTTTAGTGGAAAAATATGCATTTAATGCTAAGTATGTTGGTAGGTGGCATAGCATTTATTGCTAGAAAGGAGGAAAAAGATATAAGTATGAGGTCGGGTGAATCATTATTTTACCTTGTGATTACAAAGTGGAAGAGATCTTGCGAACTAGGGCATCCAGAGAGATTTGTGCGAAGGAAGAAGAATCATAGAGATCTAAGTGTGTGACTAGGTTGATCTGTAAACCGAAGTGGAAGGAGTACATGGGTGTGGGGAGAGTTATTTTGGAGTACGTCATCTTGTGGAAGGGTTTTCCTAGTTAGGGTTTGGTAGCTAGGGCACGGAGGTAGGAGGATTCTTTATGGAGTTGATCCTTAGAGTTGAGAAGAGTAGTAGATTAGAGAAAGGAGGAATTTAAGTTTTAACTGACAAGTAGAATGGCACCAAAGAAGGCAACCATCTTGCCAAATAAATAGAAGGGAAAGGGAAAGAAAAACAAACCACTACCATCGCTAGTTCTAATGAAGAGTAGCATGCAAAGATGTAATACCTAGATGGAGTGTTGTTGGGAAAAGTGTGGGAAATGCACTTGAGGAATATCATCTTAAGTAACTAAAATCATCACATAAGCACTATAGAAAAAGAGATGGCGTTGGGCGGCTCATCTAACTAACAAGAGGACACCAAAAGGAATGTCGATCTAGTAGACGAAGTGAAGGTGAAGTTGGAGAAGGCCGAGTTGCTACAACTATATGAGTTGCCCTATTTTGGAAAGCCCAAGTAGGTATACCAATGGTTGATGTCACGCGTGCATGAAGAACAATTCTATTTTGCAGGGCACAAAATGCACATAACTCCCCAAACTCATATCTAAATTCACTTACCTGAATTGTGAAGGATACTCCATAGATGATGAATTGGATGATAAGGAGGCCATCAAGGAAACTATGGAGGTCTATGAATACAAGAATGTTTTGCGCTACTTGATATCTCATATATCCCCAACCTTGTTATGATAATGGCCGCATGCTTGGTTACCAAGCTAAATGATCAAGAAATATGGACACAAGTGAACAAGGCATGGCTGAATATATGCCAAAAGATTTCTGAAGGCACCATTTATAACTTATCTTCCTACATTGCATATGAGATCATTAGTAGCATGCAGGAAGGAGAGAAGATATTGTTCGAAACATTCTCCTCACCATCATCTTCTCGGATATTGGAGTGCCCAATGGGCTAGAGAAGTTCATATGGGAGTATCCAGAAGAAAATCCCTCTCCCATGAAAAGGTTTGAGAAATATACTTGTGAGACCATGACAACCGCTCACAAGGCGCACCTAGAAAAATGGTACAAGTGGATGTGTGATGCATTTGGGGAAGAGTGGAGGATACCTGAGTAGTTTCCCACACTCATAGATGGGGAAGTGGATTTTTGTATATCAACATTTTTGTATTGGCCAATTCACCTTAATAGATGGGACTAAGATTCCATGGTGCAAGCTACCGTTTTCTTTCACCGCATAATACTTCCAAGCGGGGGTCAACCATTTTAAGGAGGCTAAGAGACTAAGGTTTGACCTTAGTGAGGTAGACCAGGACCACCACGAGCTACGTAGAAATCTCATATACCCAAAGAAGCACACATATGTGGAGAAATATGTCTCCCACAAAGTGTAGATGATAAAACCAATAATGTTGTCAATCACCAAAAGGACTGCAGCAAGGGTATATCTATGCATAAGGCCAAAGTTTGAGAAGGGCACCTACCTAGAAAATGATGTCTCCATTCCATAAGACCCCACAAGAAGAAAGAAGTCAATGCTAATGAATAGGGAAAGAGAAGGTGTGCATGCTAAGAAGGCACTAAGTGTGCGGGACAACACAACTTTGTTGGTGTGCCGGAACACAAGTGTTAAGCCAAGCACTTACGTGTGCATGAAGAATTCCCTAGTCAAGGAGAAGACCCCAGAAGAAGAGGTGCTAGAGAAAGAGGAGCCCCTCACAAGAGAAGAGTCTCCAAGGAAGGAGTCACCCGCTGAAGAGAAAGAGAGGGAAGAGTCTCTTATACTGGAATCACCAGTTAGGAAGAAATAGAAGGTGACAAAGAAGGTAGAATCATAAGAAATGGAGGACTTGGAGGCCTACATGGGCAAGAGGGATGACGATGAGGATGAAGAAGTTCAGAATCATCCCATGTATGATATACACAATTCAAAAGAAGAAGGAAGTGAAGGGAAGAATGGTGAGGAAGAAGCAGATGCTCAAGGAAAAGGGGTGAGCGAAGAAGTAAACACAAGAGATTAGAGGACCCCAAGCCTCACCAAGGAATAGATAGAGGAGGCCATAGAGAGAGAAGTGGCAGGCATCATTAAAAATTTAGTGGAATAGGAAGTAGAGTGCAACGTAGATGAAGTGATGAAGGATATTGAGGAAGAAAGTGTTGGAAAGGAGTATGACAACATGGGTGGAGATCCCAACCTAGCTGTGAGCTTTCCAAAGGTTACATGCATAGGTGGGAAGAGCATGGTGGAAGCACAAGGGTAAGGAATGGGTTACATTAATGATCCAATCAAAATGTTATGCACACTCTTCTAGAGCACTATTCCAATAGAACAAATCCTGACCATGCCCTCATTTGACGTAGAAGGTGCATACCCACGAACTAGGAAGATGTTATCTTGGGCATTTGAATCCCATGTCGATGAACTTGAGTTTGAGGTAAGTCAAGGGGTGCTAATGAAGATGCTAAAGAAAAGGGATAAACCCCTTGGTTAATGCTCAATGGTTGTCAGATGAGCAAGTTTGTAATGCACTCAACAAGGTTTTAATTGAGGTTGAGGCCAAACTTTTGGAAGGAATGATAGGGTGAGATTCTTAGGGGTAAAATTGGAAAAGGAGGAAGAGCTTCTCAAGAAAGAAAAGGATCTGAAATAAGAAGAACTAATCAGTGCATAGTTAAGGTGTGAACTGAAAGAGGAGAAGGCAAGGGTGCGTGAATTACACAAGAAAATTGAGATGATTATGGATGTTATTGTCTTAAAGCATCCTGACCTAGCACCACTGAGCAAAAATATGAATCAACCTTGTAGTTCTTGGAGGATTTAACTCGCATCCTCACTATGGAGAGGTGGTCACTTGCCTTAGAGTCCATAGAAGAAGTCTTTGGTGCATCAAGAGAGAGAAGACAAGATGAAGGTTGTAGGGATTGTTTCTTAGTATACCAAACTCCTTGTCGATGTGAAGGTTACCACGTAAGTTGCTGAAGCTTCCTATGATAATTGTGTTGATAGAGATAGAGTAGCAAGCATCTTGGTCACTACACATGAGATGGAACTCAAGGAGTTCTAGGAGAAGAATAAGGGGAACAAAGCGAGCGGGATAGGATCTGGCCAAGGTGGAGAAGAAATCAGAGGCTATCAAGACCTTGTGGGGCTCGATCAAAAATTGGTTGAAGGAATTATACCCCTAGATCACCCGCAAGATGGATGCCCTCAAGGATTTGGGAAAACAACTGGAAGGAATTGTTGAAACAATGAGCGCCAAGGGGGAAGGGCTAAGCTTTAAGGAGGTAAGCTCCCTAGTAGGTGACCTCTGTCAGTAAGTGCAGAATGAGGTTAATGCCTAGGAGAAGCTAGAGGTAGATATAGGGAAGGATTTCCCTCTCCTCCTTCAATAATGAACATGTTCTCCTTCATTTCCCCATTCTTTCTGCCAATTTTTCATTCCTTCATTCTTTTTCAACCTATTCAGATCCCACCATTCTTTGTTCATTGAAGAGAAGTGTTTCTAATGATGGAGAACAGGTGTAGTGTGGGGTGATGTTGGGCCTCAAAATATTGGCTAAGTACAAAAGGCGGGTGGGTGAATGGGGCATATATGAAGAAGGGTGTGCAGGGTAAAGACACACGGGACATGGTTTTAGAAGGGTTTAGTATAACGCAAGAGTGTGTTCATAAGGTAAAGGAAAGGATTTTAGGACTTAGCCATATTCAGCGTTTAAGGAAGCACACAAGAAAAAAGTGACCAAACTCAGCATGCGGAGTGGATAAGGTGTCATCTTGGCAACTCAATGGTCAAGGAAGGAATATTCCATGTGATGGAAGGATCTAGAAAGACATCATTGCAAAAAGTGGAGAGCTTGGATGGGAAGAAGAATGCTCCATTGAAGGACCACATGGACACTTGAAACCAATCTATTACTTCAAGAAGGCATGGTGGTGGATGTTAAAGCTATATATAGAGATACACGGGTAGAAGGAAAAAAAGGCTTTTGGGAAAGTGTGTGGTCACTGGTATCACATAGCAATTAAAGAGGAAAATCTCTATAAAAATAGATATGGGTTCTAGGGATTCTCATTAGGAAGGCTATAGGAGAGATGACATATCTAGAGGGATGGGTCTATGAACATCTTTGCAATCTGGAAAGTATAGTTTAGGAATCTGATGTATAAAGTCTTATATGCATTAAGACATTTGGTTTGTTATTACCTTGAAGAATGTAATGTGGTTATTGAGTAAAGAGTAATATGAATATATGGATTTCTTTTAAAATATATACATTGTTCATGGGTATAAACCCTAGTGCCTTTTCTTTGTATTATCAAATTTGTTATCTATTTGATATTTTCCTTGTTATCTAAATGGATGTATTTATATAGTAACTCATTCTAAGACCCTTAGAATGAATGCATGGTTCTTTCCCTTCTTGCATCTAAGCTTTTGTAATAGGGGATGTATTCTCACAAAACTCACATAAAGGAGGGGCTCGGCGCTGCGTGTGCCTCGAGTGAGTGCCCAACGCCCGCTAGGTGATAAGCCAACATGCATGGGATTAGAATTTTGTTTCTAAGGACATAAAAAGACTACAAATATTTGAAGAAATTTCTATTGGACAAAGGAAGTATGCTTCCGATTTGTTGAAAAAATTTCACATGGTAGATGCAAGCCATCTCATACTCCATTTCGAGTTAGGTATTGAATTGACTATTGATTGTAATTCTAACATTGTTGATTCCTCTTTGTATAGAAAATTGGTTCGGAGTAATTTTTTTCTAACACATACACATCCTAATATCACAATTTTTGTTAATATTGTGTCTCGTTTTTCTTTTCCTCATGAGACTCACTAGAAAGCAACAAAGCTTATTTTGTGATACATCCACGTACTTTAAATTTTGGCATCCATTATTCACCACAGGGATCTTGTGAAGTTTAAGGCTACATAGATTCATATTAAGGAGTTTTTGTGATACACGACAATCTACTTTTGGTTTCTTTCTTCACCTTGGCTCTAATCTAGCTACATGGGCATGTAAAAAATAAAATGTTGTTTCTTTGTCATCCACTAAAGATGAGTACATAGGTACAATAAAAGTAGGTCAAAAAATTATTTTTATTCACCAAATACTTGAGGATATTGGATTTCCACAGAATCTCCTTCTATTATTTGGTGTGATAATCATAGTGTTATTCGAGTGCACGTAATCCTATTGAACATCAACGTACAAAACACATTGAAATTCATATGCACTTCATTAAAAAATGGATTCATGATTATTTTGTTAACTTAAATTTTGTATCTATAATTGATCGGATAGAGGATATCTTCACTAAACCCCTTGCTTCTCCTTGGTATCTTCTTTTATGAGAAAATCTTGGAGTGAAGGAAGTTTTCTTTAGGGGATTCATCACATTGAAGTCCTTATTTCTTTTTTTCTCTTGTTTGTAATGGGTACTTTATTTGGCATAGTAGTTGGGACCCTTTCTTTCTTTTCTTGTCCTTGGAATTCACTTATGGGAGGGTGTTGGTGTAAACATGTTCGCACTTATCATTGTGAACTAGTTATTTTACACCTAAATAAGCTCATTTATGTAGCATAGGTTAATTTTTTATTTTTCATTTTTTTGGGGATATTGTTTATCTCCTGGAACTTATTAGAGTTGTTGAGATATTACCTCCACTCCTTGATTTGTGGAGATGATTTAATCTCCTTTTTCAATGTTTCCTTCCTATTATTCGAGGCAAGGATTAGTATTGTAAAACACTATATAAAGTGTGTTCCTGAATGTGAAACACACGGGAAATTTGAATAATATTTCCTTTGGCTTTTTCTCTACATCTTGCATAATTATTTTAAAGTTATGTACTTCATTTTCATGCTAATATCTGGTTGTTCTCTCCTTCATCTACCATCAAGTAGATCTCGTGATCTTTCTTATAATACATAATGTCATGTCCGGAGTATTACAATAGTGACAAAGATTTTTCATGGATCTTGGGAGATTGATTCTTGCCTAAAAGAATGTTTGAATACTCCTTTAGCATATGATTTGCAGCTTCCTATGGATCAATCTTCTTGGTTCTATTTTCTTCTTCTATCAAACAAGAAATTGTTAGGAATTAGTGAACAAATATGTAGAAACAATTCCTCAAAATCATAGCAGTAGGAAACTATTTAGCAAAATCAAACTTGCTGAAATATAACAACATAAATAAATAATGCACAAAAGAAGACAAGACAAGATTTAATGTGGTTCACCCAATGTGGGCTACATCCACCAAGAACTTGCTCATATTTTATTATCAACAAGAGTAAAACAACTCTCATAGTCTTCTCTCAGTTATGAACTCACAACAGAATTCCAAAGATGCTAAACCACAATTGACACCCAATTGCTTAACCTTGATCACTCTTGATCACCTCTTGATCACTAAGACTCAAGACCTCTTGAACACTCAAGATATCTTTAAGATACCCTAACACCTCTATTTATAGGATTACAATCCTTTTAAGAAGTCCTAAAGCCAACCCTAGAAGTTTGAAAGTCATAACCTTTCAACTTCCCACGGCTGGAAAAATTGTCACAACGTTGACCCAATTAACATCAACTTAACAACAATGTCATAGCAACGTCACAACAGATGACTACAAAATGCTCCTAAAGTCTCCAAACTTAACCATTTGAACTCCAACACTTCAATACTGATTCCAGAAGACCAAAAATAGGCTCCACACCCCAACAATCTCCCACTTGGAGATTGTTTCCACTGAGCAAAGTTCTCAACCCTTCATTATCAACCATGAAGGCCAATCAAAGTTGAACACAAATTCAACTTCTCCCTTGTGACTACCTTGGTCATCATATGCATAGGATTCTGACTGGTATGAATCTTTTCCACCTTCAACTTATCTTCTTCTAAAGCTTCCCTAATGAAATGATATCTCAGCTGAATGTGATTCATCCTAGATTGGAAAGTGGAGTTCTTCTCCAAATGAATAGCACTCTAAATATCACTGTGTAGTCTCCCAACTTCCTTCTTATGACCTAATTCATCAAGCAATTGTTGTATCCAATTCATCTCCTTGCTTACCCTGTATGCCAAAGAACATACTCAACCTCTATGGTTTGACAAAGCCACAACCTTTTGTAATGTGAAATCCAACTCACTTTGTTGTATCACAAACCATAAATACATAACATGTTGTGCTCCTCCTGCTATCCAAATATCCTGCCATATCTGAATCTACATAGCCACGCAATGTAGTGTCCGATCCACTAAAACAAAAAAATTCTCCCATGGTCCCTCTCAAATACCGAAGGATCCACTTCACTTTGTCTGTCAAAGCTCTCTACCTGGATCACTCATAAACCTGCTCACTACTCCAACTGCATGGGCAATATTAGGCCTAGTGCATACCATAGCATACATCTAACTACCAATCGCTGATGAGTATGGTACCACTGGAAATATGGATTTATCCTCCTCGGTCTTGGGACTCTACTCCTTTGATAATTTAAAGTGACCTCCAAAGGATTACCAAGCTGGTTTAGCATTCTACATACTAAACCTCTCGAAGACCTTCTTTATCACTCTTCTTGAGATAATACCACTTCTTATCCTTCTTGTTCTGAGTTATTCTCATACCAAGGATTTGTTTTGTTACCCCCAAATCCTTTTTAGGAAAGGAGTCACCTAGCTACTTCTTGAGTACCTCTATTTCCTACATGTTCTTCCTACAACAAGCATATCATCCATATACGAGACATAGAATAATATGAATACCATCAAAAAAACTTCTTGATGTATGTGTAATGGTCTAAGTCACACTGGAGTAACCACCTTACATAAAATTTTCAAATTTCTTTGCACATTGTCATGGATCTTGTTTGAGCCATACAAGTTCTTCTTTAATTTGCACACTAACCTCTTCTTCCCTTTGACATCATAACCTTGTGGTTGTTGCATATACAATTCCTCCTCCAACAAACCATGAAGGAATGCGGTCTTCACATCCAACTACTCTAATTGCACATCTTCTACTACTACTAAACCAAGAATAGTACTAATATAAGTCATTTTAACAACGGGAGAAAAATTTTATCAAATTTTATACCTTTCTTGTCGTGCAAATCCCTTGACCACCAACTGGGCCTTGTATCTTTTCCTGCCTCCATCTCCCTCTTTGATTTTACACACCCACTTGTTCTCGCAATGTTCTCTTGCCCTCGAGTAGCTCCACTAGATCCCAAGTCCAGTTCTCCATAAGAGATCTATGCTCTTCATCCATGTCATGCTCCCACTTCTTCCTCGCATCTATCCGAACTGGTTCCTCAAAACACTCTAGCTATCCACTATCGGTGAGCAATAAATAATTCTAAGATGGAGTAAAATGTTTAGGTTCCCTTCTTACCCTAGAAGAACTTCTCACCTTCGTAGTTTGTGGTTCCTGATGAGTAGGTTCCTGAACTCGTTGTGTCGGAACATGTTGCACCTGAACCGGCCCCTTGGACATCTTGTTTATGCTGTAATGTCCTCTAACACTTTGTGTATTCTTTCTTTGATTCCTCTTTTTGTTCCCGCATGACTAATCTTTTTACATGACTTTTTCATTAAAGACAATATCTCTAGACCAAACTATTTTCTCGGTCCTTAAGACTCCAAACATGGAAACCAAAGTCATCCTCACCATATCCAACAAAGGTACATCTCTCGGACTTAGCCTCTAACTTGGTCCTATCGTCTTTATCAATGTGAAAAAATACCTCACATCCAAATACTCTAATAAATGAGTAATCAATTTTCTTACCAGACCAAGCCTCCTCAAGTATACCTCCATCCAAGGCCATAAAGGGTCCTATATTAATCAAATAAATAGTTGTGCTTACCACTTCCACCCAAAACATGAGTGGCAGCCCTGCATGTAACCTCATTCACTTAGCACACTCCATGATTGTCCTGTTCATTCTCTCTAACACTTCATTTTCCGTGGAGTATTTGGAAAGATTTTTTTCCCTGCGGATCCCATTTACCAAACAAGTAATCAAGAAATTCATTACTACAATACTCCCCTCCATTATCCGACCTGAGACATTTCAACTTGAGACTGTTTCATTCTCAACCAAGGTTTTCCATCTTTTGAAAGTTTTAAACACATCAGATTTCTTTCTAATGCAATATACCCAAACTTTTCTAGTTGCACCATCAATGAAAGTGACATAATAACATGAACCACCAATATATTTTACCTTAGCTAGCCCCCATACATCTGTATAAACTAACTCCAACTTACCCTCCTTCCTGGTAGGTCCAACCTTGAGGAATCTCACCCGCTTTTGTTTCCCATAAACACAGTCCTCACAGAAGTCCAAATATAACTCCTTTAATCTAGGAAACTTGTCCTTTATAATATGCATTCCCTTATGACTCATATGAGTGAGTCTACGGTGCCACAAATTTTCATCTCCATTTGTAGAAACTAAATTAAAATAATCAGCACCACTAGTTAAATACAAAGTACCAGTTTTCTTACCTCTTGCAACCACAAGATCTCCCTTGGTAACCTTCCAAGAATCTACTGTAAAACTGATTATACAACCATCACCACCCGGTTGACCCACTCGATATCAAGTTCCACCTCAACTTAGTCCCATGCTTAACATCCTTAAGTATCCATGTGTTCACATTCTACTTTTACGCCGAACACAACCTTTCCCTACTATGTTGCATGGTTCATCATCACCAAGATATACATATCCAAAATCTCCTTGAACAAAATCAGTAAAGTAATGTCTATGTGGGGTGGCATGGAAAAAATCCCTTGAATCTAACACCCAAGACTTGGTAATATTATCTAAAGAAATAATTAAGGCATCTTGACAAACATCACCTGCTACCACATTTACCTCTTTAGTTTCCTCCTTGTTCTTCTTATCTCGAAGAGACTAGCAATCTTTCTTAGCATGACCCACCTTCCCATAGTGTCAACATTCTAACTTTCTCTTAGACTTTGACCTTCCTCGATCATTTGACTTCCCACGGTTACCTTTCCCTCTATTCTTTTGTCTCCCTCTTCTCTCCACCGTCAAAGCGTTTCCAAAAATAGAAGAATCTCCAGTGTTCTTCCTTTGCATTTCCTCACTTAGGATCACACCTATTACATCCTCAAACTTCATCTTTGAATTATTACAGACTGAATTACTTACATCCATAACCAAATTTTCCTAGATATCTGGCAAGGAGCACAAAATCAACAAATCCCTGATCTCATCATCAAAGTCAATTTTTACCTAGTTTAACATACTCACAACCATATTAAATTCATTCAAATGACCAACAACAAAACCATTCTCAAATATCTTCATATTAAATAAATTTTTTATCAAAAATATTTTATTAGAGGTAGAGGGTTTTCCATATAGCTTCCCTAACACACTCATGAGACCTTTCGTGTTAAAAGCAAATTGAAGATGCAAGGCATAACCAAATTTCCCGAGTTCCTTTCCATCCAACAACTCCCATCCTCATCGACATGGTTGTAGGTTTATTTTCTTTTCAATCAAAGGAATGTGGAGGTCCTTATGATATAAGTAATCCTCCATTTGCATCTTCCACAAACCAAAGTTCTTCCCATTGAACTTCTCAACCCTCAATCTGCCCTCATCCACCATAGCTCCTACTCAAGCTAAACTTTCCCTGTGATTTACCACTTCAACAAAAAACCACCAAATCTCTGATACCAGTTGTTAGGAATTAGTGAACAAATATGTGGAAAAAATTCCTCAAAATCACAGCAATAGGAAACCATTTAACATAATCAAAATGTGCAATGAAATATAACAACATAAATAAATAATGCACAAAAGAAGACAAGACAAGATTTAATGTGGTTCACCCTTTGATGTGGGCTACATCCACCAAGAACTTTCTCATACTTTATTATTAACAACAAGGTAAAACAACTATCACGGTGTTCTCTCGGTTATGAACTCACAATAGAATTCCAAAGATGTTAAACCACATCTAAACCACAATTGACACCCAATATCTTAACCTTGAACACTCTTGATCACCTCTTGATCACTAATACTCAAGACTATATATTGTATGTTCCCGAATGTAAAAGACACAAGAAATTTGAATAATATTTCCTTTGGATTTTTCTTTCGGCTGCATAATTATTTTAAAGTTGTGTACTTCATTTTCATGCTAATATCTGGTTGTTCTCTCCTTCATTTACCATCAAGTAGATCTCATGATCTTTTCTTATAATACATAATTTCATGTCCAAGAGTATTACAATAGTGATAAATAATTTTTCGTGGATATTGGGAGGTTGATTCTTTCTTAAAAGAATGTTTGAATCTTCATTTAGCTTATGATTTGTAGTTTCCTCTAGATCAATCTTCTTGGTTCTATTTTCTTCTTCTATCAAACAAGAAATTAAATCCTTTAGACTTGGATTTATTTTTCTTTAAGTGAAAACCATGTTAGAATAGCTAGGAGGCATGTTATTAAGTAATACAGCTTTTGCATCATCATCGGGAACATCTACTTTTATTCAAGCTAAATGATTTAATATAGAATGAGATTTACTTATGTGTTCCACCATTTTATCACTTTCCTCTATTTTGAGTATGAATAGCTTCTACTTGAGTGTCATTGTTGCACTCTCTACTTGTGACCCAAATAACTTACATAATGGCATCCATATGACATGTGATGTATATGATAGATTTATGTGATGTAGGTAGGCATCAGATAATCCAAGGACAATAATCATTATTTTTTTCTATCCTTACTTTCATATTTTATAGTTTCATCTACATATGTTGGTTTCTTGACTTTTCCTTCCACAATCTCTCATAGATATGTATTTATCAACAACAATTGAGTTCTCATATTCCATGTATGGAAGTCTTTGCCTTTGAATTTTTAAATTCAATTCAAATTATCCATATTGATTTTTAAAAAATGGATGACAGATTTCAACCGAAAATACGTTTATAAGGTAATTTTTTATTGCTTGAATTTTTACAAATTATTTAACACGACTTTTATAAAGACACTTAAAACACCTGAATTTTATAGTAACATGGGATAAATTTGTAATAAGACAATGACTCACAATCATGAAATTTTTTTCTTTTAACAACATAAAATGTCTCGACTTAACTTTAAACAAAAGACAATAAACATGTTAACTCATAAAAGACAACTCTATAACCACTTGACATAACAAAATAATGTCTTTTGACTTTTGAATTTGACAATGGAAACATACAAACTCTTTTACTTTTAATATGATTTTAAAAAGAAACCCAAAAAAAAACACACATATTAATATAAACTTATACGGACCGACCTTATGCTTGACATGGTGACTGCGTATGGATCTGACACACTAGTCGAGGCTTTAAAATGTAAAAGTAATTCCAGGAACTTTTACTCATGTTCGCTTTCATGCATGCCGACACGTGGAGTTCCTTTGATCTTTGTTTCTAGCACCATGGCTTTGCATGATTTTCAGAAGCAGACTTGATCAGAAATCTGTGAAGATCAGTGGATTCATATGCCAATCAATATTGATTCGATTTATGAATTTCTAGCTCAAAAATAGGTGGGACGGTGTTAGGATACGAGAACTTTGGAATGACAATACTCTATGATAGAAATGTTTAGAATTAACAAGCCAAATTCTCAAAACCACATATCGGGTTATGAGTTGTTTGAATGCTTAATCCATATACCTGTATATTAGACGCCCTCAACAAGAATAGATTATATCTCCCAATACGTTACAACTACCAATTCTAACTCATGGAGGAGCAAATCAACATGTCTCTGCGGGTTGATAAGCAATGAAGTTCTTCCGAGGCGGATGAAAATTGACATAATATCCGAGGCACTCAGATAATATGAAATGTCCCAAAAAAAAAAAAAAAATTATTTTCATCTTCATTCGTACTCTCAATAATTTGACCATGGATTTATAGTGCGGTGATACCCTATGGTAATAAACAGAGAACTTTGTATAAAGCAATCACACGTCGATAATATTTTCTATGTTATTAATTAAATGCGACACTCATATATAGGAGTTACAAATTCTATATTCGAAGAGGTTTCTCTAATAACTCCTCCTAGAATAATATCCCCAAATTCTTATATTAGTGAGTTGGTCTATTAACCAAATCTCAAGTAAAACAATATGATATTATATGTGAGCATTAATATAAATTCCTAACACTACAATCAATGAATGGTTCATAAATGATGTCTATGCTTAATGGATTATCGGATATTGATTTATTTTAATTTTAATTAATTAAATCTAACTTCGAGTAATTGTTGAAATAAATAATATATGAATGCTAAAATATTGTAAATGATGCAAGAAAAGAAGCATGTAAAAATAAAACCCTAAGCAAGATATATATATATAAGGACTTAGCTGATTTGAGTGAGCAGAAGTGATCTAGGTAGGGTAAAGTGTTTAATGAGGCTAGGAAGAGTGTTGTAAATGCTCTCTGGAAATTAGAGTTTGGGAACAGTGTCGGACAAGGATGCTCGTAGAGGATAAGGGCCCATGGGCCTTTGGTGATTAGATTTGGGTGCCTCTTATTGTGTAAATACTTAGGATATGGTTTTTGTGTAGCGAGGGTTTCACAATTATTCCTTGTTGATCCTTGATATTCATTCCTTGATTTCGAAGGTTCTGTAACTGCAAAAGAGAAGTTCACTTATACATAACCACAAACCCAAAAGGAAAAATGAAAAATGGGGATTTAAATTGACATCGGCGCTCACCCAGAGTGAACTTACAACCAAGCATTGTACTACATCTCAGACTCCATGTAGTTCTTGTGTGTGTGTGGGTGGAAATTATGCCCTAGGATGCCCTTTTGCAAATTGCACATGATAGAGGGTTGTAGGTAGAATGTAGCAATGTAATAGTATGTGTGGAATGAAGTAGACTAGATTTCCCCTTCCTATGAAGTGTATACAAATATATGCACCCATTATCCCTTAAATGGACGTTAGATGGATGTCTTTAGAGTGCTTTAGTGATTTTGGATGAAATATTAGGCTATGATAGTAAGGTTTAGTGCTCGACCCTTGATTTTGAAAACATAACTATGTATTTATATTATTCTTTTGTTTTAATTTCATAATTGACAATGGAAGACCAACCCATAAGTGAAAAAGATGCGCAAAAGATAAAAGATACCTAAGAAGAGATAGTAAGGTAAGAAAGGTTCATGGGCACCCAAGAGGGATAGGAGATCCTGGGCACTACTATCCTAGCTAGGCTTTGGTGTTTAAATCCATAAAAGATAAATCAGCTAAGTTTTGAATGGGATGTAGCATGTGTAAGACAAAAGAGAAAGAAAGAGATAAAGAAAAGAGACCAAAGCTAGTTGTCAATCACTAATTTTCTTACTTAGGAAGCATGTAAATGCTAGCATGTTTTTGGACCTAGAAATGTACCCAAGTGCATGATTTTGTGTCTATATTTTCCCCACCTTATGTTTTTGATGAATACTCGATAACATAAAGTAGATAAAATATGTGTACACTGATGATCATGTAGAGAATGTGGTGAATAGTGTGCCGAGTGGACACGTGAAGCATGGAACGATTGCAAAGTGAAGTGTGGAGACTAGGAAAGGGGAGTGGACCCTAGGGGTAAAGCATATGCATTGTTGCCTAATTCACCTAGTTTCCATCCATACAGAAATAACAATGGAAATTAAAACACAAGTGCATCATCATTACCATAAATCTCATCATCTATAACAATGAAAGTTTGTATATCAATAAAAATATACACGATAAAAATACATACAAGTATCTCCAAATGCTCAAATACATCCTCACCATCTTGACATGCAAGTTGATATAGCATAAAAATCTCAAAACACTCAGATACATCCTCACCATCTTCGGCATGTAGGCCAGTATAAGATCAAAATCTCAAAACTCTTAGATACATCCTCACCATCTTTAGCACATAGACCAAAGTATAGGATCAAAATCTCAAAACTCTCAAATACATCCTCACCATATTCATCACGCGAGTCAAGTATAAGATCAAAATCTCAAAATCTGAGATACATCCTCACCATCTTTGAGTACGTAGGCGAGAATAAGATAAAATATCAAAACTCTCAGATACATCATCACCATCTTTGGCATATAGGCCAGTATAAGATCAAAATCTCAAAACTCTCATGTACATCCTCACTATCATTAGCACGTAGGCGGTATATATCAAAACAAGATGACTAACAAATCATATTTGGTGACTAGTCATCACTCCATCTTATATCCATGTTTGTCTCATCTATCTCCTCCTCCTCATCGATGACTGACGACACCGCCAACATCTCTCCACCTAGCATGGGTCCCAATATAATCTCCACCTAGCCTACAGCTGGGTTTGGCCTCCATGAACTCATCACCTCACCTTGACCCTATCTCTAGGCTCACCAACCCTATGTGCTCTCAAAGCCATGAGTGTAGGATCTAGTCCTCTCACTCATTGTCTTTTGTTCCTTGAACTCAACATAGGAGGGGATATCTATACTGCGGTTGTTAAATGGTCTTGGTCATACCGTGCCTCGTTTAGGGAATCCCTGAACCTCGCCATCGACACCATCTGAGGTGGTGTCATGGATCTCATAGCAACCTATGAGATTTTTCCTATTAGGGATGGCCTCAAACCATATACCTATGCTCCCTATACCTAGGAACCATGGCATGTCATCGTTTCTTGTGGTGTCAGACCATATCCCACGAGCTGTGGCGGTGCCTGCACTATAACTTGGGCCTGTAAGGCCATAACCTAAGCCTTTTAGTGGCCAAATGGCCTTGCAAACCTACTACCTACACCTATAAGGTGGTAAACTATCCCCCATATCCATCTCCATCACGTGCAGTGTCTTTCCCTGTGTAACCTAGGCTTATAGTGCTAATACCTAAGCCTGTAAAATGGCAACTTGTGCCTCTGACCCTGTGAGTTGCCCCTATAAAACTATAATTTGTGCCTGCAGAGTGGCCACCTGACCCTACAAGGTATCCCTCTACACTGTGATGATGGCTAAGTCTGGCTGCTTTGGTCTTGGGGTGTCATTCGTGTTGGTTCATTCACCACTACCTATATCTATCAGTGACCCCGGCATCATCAATTTTCCTCTCTACCACCTACTCCTTCCTGTCAAAGACACTCGGTCATGGTGGAGACATAGGTCTTTCCACGTCATCTCTCATATACTGAGGGAAGGGTGGCGGCATGTCTTGTGGTAACCCAAACTACCATCTGACCCTATCGACGGGTATCATTTTGTGCTTACCGACACAATGCCCCTGTATCCACTTAAGTAGCTCTAATACCTATAACTCCTCTCGACATGTCCCAAAGTATGAGGGCTAGCCAACATAGGGCCTCCAAACAATATCCACACCTGATAATCCCTCCAGTACCCACTTGTAATAGGAAACATCATGTGTAGCCCTAGCCATCATATGCTCCCCACCAACTGGTACCCACCATCTATAGCTGACTCTGACCAAGCCATCCCCGAACCAATCAAGTCAGGGAAAACTAACTAGATGCACACATATGATGTGCTCATATGCCCAACAATGCAAAAGAAAATTACAACACAAACTAAACCTCCACAATCTCCCATAGGCCCATAACTCCCTATACAATGTTGCACCAAGAATTTGGTGCCCATGCAAAACAAATCCACTCCTCCACCATGTCCTAGAGCACTCCCATCAATGATCGCAGGAATCTACCACCCTCGACATCTAGTAGGGTGAAACAACATACCACCTCCATCATCAAAACAACCAACCTCATCTCTTAAGGATGGGCTACATACATCTCTCCATAGCTGAGGCTCACACTATGGTACCTCATCTCACCCATCGCCTCCCCAAACACAACCACTATAGGCTCTATGGAGGCCTCTAAATAAATATAATACACTCACTTGCCACAATTGGTAGTTACATGATCCTCGTATACATTCTTCGGGGTGTGATAATCTTTCCCATCGGTAAATGAAAATTATTGGTCATTGAATCCCATCTATCGATGAGTGCGACCATCAAACTAGGATCTCACGCTACACACCTATAGCATCAGATCCCAATCAATCCAACATCAATCATGTGCTCCCACTCCTCTATAGTCACACTCGACCGCATATCTACCAATAACGGTGGCACTTTGTCTCGCATATGTAGTTGGTCCCAAGCACCGCATCAACAAAACACAATATTGTTAAGACCTCACTACCTCCAATTATGTCTTAACCCCATTTACCTAATTCACATACCGACCTCCTACCCTTTTACAATCATGACTCATTACCTTCACATTATTTCACCTACTCACCTAACCCATCTAGCCAATGACCACATGTTACCCTTACCCCTCTACAACCAACATTACTTGCCCCTTTTTGACCTCTTTTTTCCTTTTTGCAACATAACCCTTCTTACCCCAATCCCTCTTTCACCCTAATTGGTGTCACCAATTCTCCTTGATCGACACCAATTCCAATTAACCGGTGTCGGTCACCTTAGTCTTGACCGATGTTGGCTACATCAGTGACATCGGTCTCTGTGCCGCGCCCCAAAACCAAAACCCCCTCTTCTATTTCTAAAAAAATGATAAAAAAAAACCACCCTACAATCCTAATTAATCCCTTACACCTACCCCAATACACCCCAATTTACATTATATTCCTTTATTCTCCCATTTATCCTACATTTTCCCTTCCCCACATTGATTTTATCCACCTTTCAACCATATTTCAAAAATGAAAACCCCTACCCAAATTTCTTCATTTTATAACATAATTGGATCAAATGACAAGTAAGGAAAATTTCCCCTACCTCATCTCGGTGTCATCACCTCGGTGGCATGTTTGGCCTCTATGCCGGTGGTCCACCCAACCCCTCTCCCACCTCTGCTATACTGAAATCTACCTTACACCTCTCCACCAATCACACATCTCTAACTACACTAGTGGACCCATCTACCTGGCTCCTCTCAACACTCTATCACCTCCACCTCATCTTGGTACAATAGTTTATTGTTTTCCCCCCGAAAAATACACAAATCACTTAGCTCTGCCATTTTCACAAATTCAACAACAACAATGATTCCATAAAATACGTAATTTTAACTTTATAACCCTAACCCACCATGGTGACATCGGTCACTTTATAACTAACATCGGTCATTTGCCAATACCATTTCCTCCACGTTTTGTCTATTTTGATCTAACCTCCTTACTGCCACATATATTTTTTCTAGTAACAACACCCATTGTACCCTACCCACAATCCTAAACTACCCATACATTTCCTTAATTGTGTTTAGGGATTTGTCATTTTACCTATACCTTGGCCTTACCCATGTCATGACCTATTTACCTAGACCTGACCTACTTTGTGTGGCCATTAACCTTGTGAACTTGCTATACCTTGCAATGTCATTACCTATGTTGTTTTAGCCTAACAACCATACCTTACCTATTGTTGTGATGTTTATCCTGACCAAACTTGTGGTGTACCGGATCATACCTAAACAATCATGCACCTAACCTATGTTGTGTTTCGGACCATATCAAATACCTAAATACTTGAATCAATTCACCCTTGTTTGGATAAACCTATTGACCTTGGATGATGTAGAGTTTGCAAGCTCTTCAACCTAGTATCATGTTATAGTCTATATGTGTGTGTGCATTCAATTGCCCTTACCCATTACCCAATTTGACTGGGCCTATTACCCAATTTTTCCATTCCCATTACCCAATTTGACCATGGTCTATTACCTATAACTTGATTTGACCATTACCCTTTTCCCAAAGTACCCATACCCTTCCCCACCTACCTTCACTTATTACCCTTTTCCCAAAGTACCCATACCCTTCCCCACCTACCTTCACTTACACCAACTACACATTTATCAAACCACTCACCAACTTTGTATAACACCTCATTAGTTCCTTATTTGAGGGGGATCGCCTTCACCCACACTTGGGGTGACCCGCTCTCACCCAAACATGAGGTAGTCACTTCTTGTTTTTGTCAATGTCGCTTACCAATACAAGCTACGTGACAAAAAGGGGCAAAATGTAGACACAACAATTAGGTCATACCACCCTTATAACCTCATTAATTAAATTAACCATACATTACATATTCATATCCCATAGTGCACATGATTAATTGAATTAATTAATTTAATTAACATCCTCACTTGACCACCTCACCTAGCCAACTCACATAACCACCCCACCCTATGACCCACTCAAACCCCATTAATGGCCTAAGACCAAGTCTAAGCCTATCCTAGCCAACTAGGACTTAGTCTAAACCTAGAATTAACTCATATCAACAAACCTAAGAGGACTCTTACTAAGTCTTATAGGACCTATCACTCGAGACTCAAGGACGAAGATTGAAGACCACACCAAAAATAGCAACAATCAGGCTATTTTTGGCCAACCTAGATATTCCCACCTTAACCGATGCCGGTTATACCTCAACCAACATCGGTGCCCTAACCATCATCACCGAGATAGGTTAAATACTTTTCCAAATGTCTTTGTTGAGGTTGGTCATTCGATTCAGGATCTCATACGAATAGAGACTTGGAGCACTCGAATTTTCTGAAGCACTCAAGAAAAGAAAGCACCCGAGAGCACTACCAACAACCATCATCATCCATCACCTTACGAACGACCACATATTCACACAAAGAAGCATGGAGACTCAAACTACCATGGCATGAACATAACTTCTCTTCTCTCTGGATCTCCACCATCACTGTCCTCATCACCTACACTCTCCAAACCCATTCTTCAGTAAGTACCTAATATCTCTTCATTTATCTTTGTTTGCTTTCAGTAGGATTTATTATTCATCTCAATAATTTATCCTTCTACACATCCGTACACCTCCCTTCCTCTCATCAACTTATCACCCTACCATACCTAGACCTTCCACCTGTCTCCCCCTATCCTAATCATCTCTAAACCTTTTAGACCATTCCACGACCTCACCCCCACCATTTCCAGCCTCTGTGCAATCACAGAGAGTCTGAAAACCATTTCTAAGATCTTTTATTAATTTCCCCTACCGATGCTAGTTAGCCAACCAACGTCGGTCACCCTTCCAAACCGGCATTGGTCACACACCGACGTCGGTTACTGTGTCTGCAACATATCCCAGACCAACGAGCTCACACCCATTCCCTAACAACCCAGAATCACTCCTAATCTTGACCAGACCTTACCCAGAGCCTGTACCTGACCTGCAAACCAATATCAGTCCATCACCTGACCCATTTTGACCTCAATCACCTTTTATCTGACCTTTCTTATTTGTTTTGATTGAGATACCTAAATCATTCAATTCCAATAAGATTGTTACTTCATGTTTATTTTGGATAGCATAAATATTTTATTTAAAAATTGGATTGAAAGCATGTTCGGAAACATAACGCTTCTGGATCTAGCTTTTGGTAGGCGTTCACTTGTTGTTTGATTTAACTCTATATGATGGTATTGTTTTACATTTTACTGGTCCTCCTAGCCAAAAGGGTGTATTCACAATTAGCATTGGATCAAGAAATCAGAATGCATGCACAACCTTCAACTGACATCACAAACAGGTATTCCTCCTTGGCGCATCACCCTCTATCTATTTCATTAATTTATCAAGAATCTAGTGAAACACTCCCATAATATATATCTTCTTTACTAAATTCCTAGGATTATCATATTGTATCGTGTACTAGTACATCACAGAATGCATGGGTTATTCAAACCAAAATAAATTTGAGACTCTTAACACACTATATAGAGATCAAATATCAAAATAATTTCTTACCCTTCATCATTTTCCTTGTTTTCACTTATAACTCATGCATACAATCATATAGTGCCATGCACAAATCTTTTATTCTTCTACCTATTGTTTGCAAACAAATTTTTCCAACCAAACTCATTTCTTGGAGCTCTAAACATGCATTCCTTGATTGATCAATCATATTAAATAGTTATAAAATGTCATATATACCTCCTTACGCTCGATTTTTTCATAACTAACCTCTCTTGGGCCATGCACAAGTTTACAAGTAGAGGTTACAATACAAGAAAGGGAGCTAAACCAAGATTAAGGAGTTACAAACCTAAATTACCATCCTAATGAGACTTAAAAACCATATTATGACCCAAAAAAACTAAAAAAATCTTGAAAGACACTTCTAAACCTCTATACCTATCTAATAATCCAAAACTAGCTCAAAGGAGATTCAAAAATTCAAACTAGCAAAAATAGAGGGAAACCCCATATTTTAAATTCTTGACCTCTAGAGCCCAATAGATTCACACAATGACTGTTAAGACATACTAAAGACCTTAGAAAAAAAAAATTATTTGTAAAACCCCTAAATTAACCCTTGGAGTGATGCCCCTGTATCGGTCTAGTTACACATTGCATTCATGATTGCTCCTTTGAAATCACATGAGCTTAACTATTCACAACATGAAAAGCATGCCTATGCGGTCGTCAAAGATTTGAAAAATTTCATGTTTTACCTCTTAAAATCACACACTATTTTCGTGGCCCCTAGTCCCACTATTAAATCCATTTTGATGTAGCATGATCCTAGCGTAAAAAGAGGGAATTGGGTGTCAAAATTGCAAGAGTATGACCTTGACATTAGACCTTATAAATTGGTATGAGGAAATGGCTTGTGTGAAATCCTTTCTTGAGAAGAATGGGAAGATTGTTCCAATTTCTACGAGTTCTTTATTAAATACCTTCCTCGACTGATTTTTGTAACCACCATCAATCCTTGGTATTCAAACATAGCATATTTCCTAACATATGGCTATTGGTTGCAAGTCTGGATTACAAGAAAAGGCATACTATTCATCTAAAAGTATAAAATTATGTCATTTGGGATAACATATTGTACAAAAAGGAATGGATGGCACTTTTCTTTGGTGCATTGAAGAAGAGAAACAAAATTATATTTCTAAGGTGTACCATGATCAAGCATGCGGAGGGAATTTCTTGGCATTATAAACTACTCATAAAATAATGAGAGGTGGTTATTATTAGCCCACCCTCTTCTAGGATACCTAAAAATGGGTACATAAATGTGATACATGTTAGTAATTTGTAGGAAAACCAAGGCTTGGTGCTTTTTCACTCTTGCCAGTGATCATAGAAGAACCATTCCAATAATGGGGTTTAGACTTTGTTCATGTATTGAATCCACACTCTAGTGTTTGTTAATATGTATTTCCTCACCGCTATAGATTACTTCACAAAGTGGGTTGACGCTATTCCATCCAAACATGCCAACTCTAAAACGGAATGCAATTTCTTGAAGGATAATATCAACATCAGATTCATGGTACTAAACAAGATAGTAGCCAAAAATGCTTCCACTTTTTCTTCTGGTGAATTGGCTAATTTTTTCTACAACCATGGTATTTCACTATCCCACCATATAGACTACTATCCACAAGGCAATGGCCAAGGGGAGTCTAGGGACAAAAATATTGTTACTATTGTTCGATAACTATCGGATGTTAATAAAAGGGATTGGCATAAAAAACTATATGATGCATTATGGATTGATCGTATAACATCCAAGAGGGACATCGGAACTTCTCCTTTCCAAATTATATATGGAATCAAAGCTCATATTATAATTTCTCTAGGGTTACCTTCCTTGCAACTAGTAAAGGTAATAGAAATTGGAGAATACACCTATGCTCTTGACAATAGGATTTTGCTACTTAGAGAAATTGAATGAGGAAAGATAGGTAGTAGTGGATGTACTAAGAATACACCAATCAAAATTAAAGAATATTTATGATCAAAAGACACAAGATAGAAGATTTCAGATTGGAGACCTTTTCCTACTGCTGGGATAAGAGATGGAATCCCAAGGGAATCCGTGGAAATTTTTTACTCTCTGGTTTGGCCCTTTCAAGATAATTCACTTATGTGGAGAGAATACATATTATCTTGCATATCTTGATGGAATCCATTGGATTTTCCTCGTAGTGGGAAAGATCTCAAGCTCTATAGGTATAAAAGTTGGGTTCTCCCAAACATATATCATAATTTCCCTTTCCATTGTGTATTTCCATTTTTTTCGTGTGTTTGTTTTGTTTTCCCCTTTAGTGTGTGGTTGTTGTTTGTATTAGTTGGTGAAAATTTTACTCTATTACCCAATGACACCGGTATGCTTAACCATGAGAATTTTGAGATACTTCATTACAACCTTATGGTATAATGTCCCTGAATATATCTAGTTGTTTTCATGCTAAATTTCTAGCATGCAAAATCTAAAAGTTTGGCCATGGAAACCAAGCCCCTACTAGAAAATTGCCTCTCTCGATCACTGTGAACACTTCCTCTAACCATCTTTCTCACTGTATCATCCTCATTTTGGATTATAGTAACATGCTAAAATATTTTCAAGTGTTTTTTATATGTAGGGATGTATTCCTAAGGTGATTCAAAATTTACTTAATCCAAGGAACAATAACTACCCCACGAGAGGGTAGAAAGGGTCATTTTTGGCCATTTTACAACTGGTGAATATCCTTCAGAAGGTGATTGTAAGGGAAAAACTAATATGGAATTTTTCCAAGGGATTTTTAAATGCATTCAACTAATTTTATTGATATTCTACATAGCCAAGTGGTTTCAAGAATCGAACTAGAAAGATAAGGTCATTTCAGGTGCAGGGAATGATATACTCCAATGGAGAAAGTTGACTTTCCTGGATGATTCTGAGGTTCTGGGAGGAATTGGGAGATAAAAAATTATGAAATGGAAATATCTTGGAACCATCCACATGATAGACACATCAAATTTCTTCCAATACTTTAAAATATTATGTGTTAATCCAAGACACCACGATTGCACCTTCGAGCCAAAAGAGGAACCTCCCCTAAAAATCAATTTTCGAGAATAATTGGATCTTGAAAGTGGTTGTGATGACATAACCATGTGCTTTGGATTCAAAATCATATAATTTTTACCCCAAAACAACCTTTAATCTTCTTTGGGCAAAAAAAAACACTATTGGTGTTCTAAAATGGAGTTGGTGGGATGACATCAACATTTCAAAACAGCCCTGGAGAACTTTAGAACATTTAATGTCCCCTTATATTGTCATCATGGTGCAAAGAGGACATAGGTGACACCAAAATTTTCTCCCCATCCATTAATATTGTTTAAGTCGCTTGAAATGCAACTTGGGATGTTAGGCGAGCATATGAGGTGTTTAAGTGCCCGGGTCCCGTTCTCATGATGATAAAACACCATGGCACACTTGGAATCATTTTATGTCCACTTTTATTTTCCCCGAGGTGTAAAGTGACATGGGGGACACAAAAAATTTCTCCCCTATGAAGCCCTTCTCTCTGCAACTTTCCCAACACTACTTTTACTCCTAGGGAGTCCCAAACCTACAAAGTCACTTAACCCCTTGTCCCATCCTCATGAAAATACCCCCATGTCATATTTTTGATATGATGGTGTCCCCTTAGATTTTACCAATATTGAAATGGACAAAGGTGACGCCAAAGTGCACTCCCCGTAAGACCTTTCTCTCGGCAGCTTACAGTCATCACTTTTACACCTAAGAAGTTACAAACTCACATGTTTTCTTAACTACTTGGACCCCTCATGAGATGAAGCCCCATGGCACATTTTTCAGCTAGTGATGTCTCCTCACATTACACTAATAGAAAAATGTACATGGGGGACATACAAGTGCGCTCCCCCTCTCTCAACTAGCTTCAAGACATATGGAAAACCTCAATGCAGCCCCCAAAACCTTTTTCATCCCCCTACATCTCACTCACATGAAACTAGGAGATAATAATTGTTGTGTTGTCATGATATTTTGTAATGGAAAAATTCAATGTTGAAACATGAAAACTATATGCCGAGTGTTGAAAATTTTGTCCAAACCCCTCCTAAATCATCCTTTGGATCATCTTTCCTTTTGTTTCATGACCCCTTTTCCCTTGAAGAGATTCATAGTGTAATTTTCATCCTTCCCAAGTGTCTATAATGTTTTCATGATGTCACCCGATCCATTCAGTGAAGTGTTGCCAAGAGTGGAAATTTATACTAAGCCTAGAAAGGTTATTCCCTAGCCTTTCCGGGGTAGGCATACATCCACGAAGCTGATCAAGAAGCCCAAAAGTCATCTAAGGATGTTATGGAATATTTTTAAATGTAATTGAACAAGTTTAGGGAAGTTTTGCAAAGTTTCTAAGATTTTGGAATTAGAATAGTGAAAATAGGTTTTGGAAGCTTGAGGAAATTGCTATGCAAAAAAGCACCTCGACTTCAACGAGAAGATTAGAGGAGCTCTAGAAACATTCAAGAGTCAAAAAAGATACCATAGGAAATATAAAATTATTCTCTATAGTATGTAATTTTCACATATTTCACAACACCTAAGCATTTCTCTATGGTCGTGAGACTCATCTTACGGTCCCAAATGAAAAAGAGGAATTTTTGTATAAGGATTCAGATTCAAGTATTCAAAACCATTCCATTGATCTCAAAATGGTTTTAGGATTCAAATTGATATAAAATTTCACCTAAAAAGACCTCCTATAACTCCAGGAAAGTTGGTTTCATGATTTCAGAGTTAGTCAAATTTGTAGTTGAAGCTTTGTCACATTTTTTGTTTCGAAATGTCCCAAATATCTGGGATAGTGGGGAAAATGGGGAAAATAAGGACAAAAAAATTCACCCTACCACCAAAATTAATCCCACGGACCCTCATGTGACCATGTTCCTATTATCCAAAATTACCCCCAAGTTTATTTTGGCTTTAACAAGATTTAAAAATGGACTTAGCCATTTTACATGTCTATGACTTGGTCAACCGCCATCAAATTACACTTCCCAAAATACCTAGCCATTGGCATTAAAAAATTCCACATGTTCTTGATTCATTATTGGGCTATATTAAGAAAATCCAAGCTGCGTTCAAATGCACGTCAAACATAATGACAACATCAGCAAGGCTACGTAGCAAGAGCTTAGCGGTCTAGTTAAGTCAGATAGGGTCAAAGAAAGCTAGCAGTAATTCAATGGGCTAGAATTTCTAAAGCCCTAAAACAATGGAGCTCGATTAATGACAAAGGATCTTGATCAAAGGAGCTCAGTCGAAGACTTCCGCAGGTTTTTCTTAAACCCGCGAAACATTGGAAAGCCGTGATATAAAGGAAAGCAATGAACTACATGGCACCATTTTATTATCTCACATTTTGCAAATCTAAAAAATGTGAAGGCTCATCTAATCAGTTCCAAGCATGAAGTAAATACTGACAGGTTCTGACATTGTGGAAAGGTGGAGCTTTCTCATTTGCTCATATTTCACAGTTGTCAGTGGATATCAAAGAAAATTCTAATAATCCGAAACACATAGAGCTTTCCCATCGGATCGAATTTCAAAATTATTAGAGGCTAGGGCTATTCAAGTACTAACATGCAAGTACATGTATCCCTCCCATTGGCTTGCATTTTTCATTTGTCATTCGAGGGACAAATTGTGAAGAAACACGGCCATTTATTATTGGGTCTCATTTCTAAGGGTCTACAATACGAAGGAGCGTGGAGCCTTTTCATTTGTCCACGTGTCCAGATACTAGAAAAGGTAAAGGAAACCTGACATCCTGAAGGAATGTGGTGAAGTTTTATTGGCTGTATTTTCATAAAAGCGGCAACAAAAGGTAAAAGAAAGGAAGGATGGCAAACAGAGAAGTAAAGCTTGATATTGTGACCCAATGGGAGGTAGACACTTGGAAAAAGGAAAAGCAGGTACATGTGACAGAGGCCGATCCCGAACCAATTAAAGGTTTCCATGTGTCAAATTCATGTGCCTCCTAACTGGAAAATCTTCAAATGGCCATATCTTTTGATCCCCTACACCAAATTAGACAAAATTATATCATTGGAAAGATCTCATTGAACTCTTCAACTTGACATCATCATAATCTCATTTTTGTGGGTCAAATGGAAAACAAATATTTTAGGGGTAGGAGAAGACTGATTTTTCACATAAATGGTCAAATCAGATAGCCCAACCACCAGACTTGATGAAGCATGGCTCTATTTTCTTCTATGGTACAAATTGACATAGTAATGGCTCTGTGAAGTGCCCATGTGCTTTGCAGAGGTCTTTAAGATAGATTGTCGGTGGTTGAAGACCATAAAATCCATCCCCCTTCTTCTCTCTCCTCTTCTCTTTCTTCCTTCTCTTTCATTCGAGCTATATATTGTAAAATCTTTCATTTTGAAAGGAGGACATTCAAAAATTGTAATGGAACTCTGTAAAATTTGTTCCAAAGTAGTTGTGAGCCATCGAACCTCCATTTTTGGGCTTGGCAATGTGTTCTTGTGCCTTCCTTTGCAATTATAATGGTTTGTGCATACTTTTATTGCAATAAATCTTGTTTTGTGACACATTTGTCTGTCCTTTCTCATTTTAGCTGCAACCTTGCCTCTCTTTTGCTTATTGCATTGTGTTGTGCATGTATTTCTCCTTACAAGTTCATTATGTTGTGTTTCATGTGAGAATAGATGGTAAATGAAGCTTGGGTTTGTGTCACTTATGTTTGGCCTTTCCCTTCTTCATTTCTTTCTCTTTCTCCCTCACTAGATTGTCTCTCACCTCCTTTTTTGTGTATCACCACTTTTAGTGTAGGTTTATTTTCATGCACTCTCTCTCCCTGATCCCTTGGTAATATTAGGATAGGATTAGATAGTTTTCTGCATTAGGAGTAGATTGTGGTAGGTAGTTTAGGAGTAAGAACCATCTTTCTCTGGAGGGTTATCTCAAGCCTGCAAGTCCCATAGCTTGAGAGGTAACCCAATGTTAGCAAAAATTAGAGATCTGCATTGCCAAATCTCAGGGTGTTACTTTTTACACTAACAGTTCCTCTCGACAAGGTGCTAAGTGATCAAGTATAAAAAATTAGCTAAGTATTGAGCTTCCTAACCCTTGGGCACATTTTTTTCCCAATTTTCCCAACTTCCTAGGATAATTGGAATAGTGAAATTCTCCCCACCCCTAGCCAGTGCTAAGTTTCTTCATGTGACCTCAAATTTTGTCTCCTGGGTGCTCAAACCTTTCTCTCTCATCCTCCCAGCTCCCCACTCACTTTCCACCACTTGTTACGATCTAGTAGGGGGTGCATTTTACTATCCCAACTATCATAAATAAATTAGGGATAGTGGGCATAGAAAAAATTTCACCATGCCTTGAAGGTTGAAAACTTGAAAATTTGACTAATTGTTCATACCTTGCTTCTTCTCATTTCTTCTTCTTGTGAAGTGAAAGTGTTGTCAAAAGTTATAAAAGCACAAAGTGACTCTTACCCATCTCATTTTTTCTCATGAACTCCATGAATTTTGAGTAATAACATCCATCAAACCTAAAAATTTCAAGACACCATGTCAAAATCCTTACAGGAAGCCATATGCACCAAAATTTGAAAAAATCGCATCTTTCAAACCAGTGATCAAAATTGGGTGAAATTTTCTCAGTTGCTCTTCAACCCAAATGCCTTTAAGAAATTTTTAGTAGTAGAGAATATTATGATCTAGTTCATTAATGTTATAAAACCCTAGTTTTATTCCCTAGCATCTACTTGTTCATCCAACAAGCGGATTGAGCTAAAATTCTAAGCACGAGATCATAACAAGAAGCTTAATCCAGTGATGCCATTTTCATTGGGTAGAAAAGTTTGGTTTCTAAAAAAGTAAGTATCGACATATTCACTTTCTAAAAATAGTAAGTTCCCTCAAATCAATGCACTTAGAAAACATTGAAAATGAGAAACTAAGCAACCTTTCCAAAAATAGCAAAAAAATATAATAAAGAAAAAGAAAAAAACAACTACCTAAAAATAGAAAGTGGTTAAAAATAGCAATGTATCATCAACACATTTGAGTGAGTATGCTAGATGATCAAGAATTGTAAATTTGATAACAACAAGAAAAATATCCCAAAATAGCAGGTCCTAGTTCTACTGCTAAAAATAAAAAGTCTCCATTTTGAGTGCATAAAGTTGTAGTAGGCTCCATTTTCAATCATCTTACTGATTTTATACATCCTCATAGGATTTTATGATTATTTCATAGCTCAAACGGGGAATTTCATCCTTCACAAAGGTCTTAAAGCATCATTCCAGTCATAGTTATGTTCAAGAGCGAGACAAAACATCACAGGGTGCAACAGTTGAGAACCAAGGGACATTGTACATTCAAAAGAATTCAAATCTCTATCGTAATTCAAGGTAAACAACTCATCAGTTAGGTTAGATCCATCCACACCTCCCGATGAGCTAGCTAAATGAGCTCAGTGAGCTAAGTGAGCCAAGGTGAGCTGAACTAAGTAAGTCAAAGTGGGTTGGTTGAAGTAAAGCATTGCAAGAGTGATTCATTGCAGAACCCTTTTCTTCAAGGGCATCCAAGTATGTCTTCCCTAATGGAAAATATTCCCCATGATGATCAAGAGATAAGTCCATAACAAGTTCCTAAAAGTTCTTTAGTGACTAAAATTGTGTCAACTCCGAAGATCCATTTCACAGATTCAAGAAATTCCAAAAGTGGGCCGGTGACAATGCATATTGTTATCATGCCTAGTCTCACAAAAATCTCAAGGACACTGAAGTACAAGTGAAGAAATAAATCTAATACAACATCTCACTTCTTGATGGAACTTCAAGTAATTTATATGTTGAAATTGTTAAACCTAAGAATTATAATCCCATTGAGGACATGAATCCGTCGGACTATGAGTTGAACCGCATCTCATTGGTTCAAGATTCAAACAAGGGTGACTTTCATATATTCAAGGAATCTACTTCTCACATCCTTTCTCGAATGGAGAATACATGCGAATAATTTTACAAATGGAGGATTGGATGAATCTCTCGGTGTTTACTTTCAACCCTTTTTAGAATCGACTCATCATATTCTCTTCCAATTGAAGACATTCCTCATATCAGAAATATTGATCGTGATGCATCCAAGAAAGCACAATAATATATGGTATATGGGAAGGCCATTAAGAAGTGGGTTGAGATTATCATTTATCAAGGTAGGTCATTGTTTCTAGATATTATTTCTCTCATCAAGTATATTCTTGCAACATTGTTAGAAGTAAACAAAGAAAGAGAGGAGTTTTCCAAAGAGGTGATTCACTTAGATGAGATGTTCATATTAGTGTTCGAGATTATTTCTTTTGACTCTCACACCCTTGTAAGTAATAACGTGTTTGCATCCACCGCAATGAATTTGTCTCAAGTTTACATCTGCAGCATGGATATGAAATATGCAATGCTCAAGAATGCAATATCCAAGTTGGACTCTTGTGGACAACATGATTTTGAGATATTGAACAATGTCTACAATTGTTTTCATAGGCTTGAGTTCCATTTTGTAACTAATGAGTCATCCTTAGAAGAAATCATTGTTTCATTTCAAGAGTTGGTCAAGAGAGAAGCGGTGACTCTTTGCCCTTCAATGAATAAAACTTAGAGTCCCCGACTAATATCGAAGTTACATTTCTGTAATTGTAATGTATCATGAAGAATGGCTTCATAAATGCAAGAAGATCAGTGATGTCCCTAGGACATGGACCAAGATGTTGGGTTGTGTTTTCATTCTAGAGGTGAATAAGTTAACAACTTTGAAATCTCAATTCATCAAGGACTTCAAGGAGTGGGATCCGTTCAAGAAAATCTTCATCAAAAGGCATGAATCAGAAAAGTTCTTCATCATAAGGAGCTTTTTCATCAAATTTTTAAACTTCTTCCCTTTTATCTCTTTCTCCCTCTTCCTTATCTCCCCTTATAGTTTTTCATTGAGCGTAATCATTGTATTTGTCTCATTCACTTAAGTGACTTTATAAAGTTGAATTATAAAATTCCCCTAGTTTATAAAAAAGATAACTTATTTTCTCATGTCCTAGGAAGATGAAAATTCACAAGTGAATAAGATCATGAAGATTCATGTGGGGGGTAGGTGAAAGTTCAATTCACATTGTTATAAATTGGGATGGATTCTTCATTCCAAATGATCCTTAAAATTAGTTCTTTGTAGAAATTGTGGATTGTGGTTTAGATGTTCATCTTTGTATCACCAACACATGAAATAAAGCTACATTTATCTATTCATGTTTCCTCTATTCCATCTTATATGCATTGAGTACGTATAGTGATCAAAAAATAGCTAGGAATATTTGATAAATGAATCTAATAAGCTGTGTGTCTAGATTTTTTCTTCTCACTAAATGACTTCATTGTTTCTTTCTTCTTATTGAATGTTGAACTACTCTAGTTATTGGGTGTGAATTATGCTTGTTCCTATTCACAGTAATAACCTTCCATTTTCTGATTTCTCTCCTTCACTCCTCATCATTGTAATCTCCTCCCTTGCACCCCATACAAGCAATTTACCACAAGTTCAGTGGATTATCCATGTGTGATCCTTGTCATTTTTTGCCAACCCAAAGTATTTAGATAGGATTAGATTAGTTTACATTCAATAATGGGAGTTGCATCATTAAATGCAAAGTGACCTAGTCTCGTGAACAGTGGTGGAAACACCTCATTTTCCATAGAGACAAATTATTTCACCAACAATATGATTATGTAAAAATGCACTTTCTTTATCCTTATCCCCCTTGCACCTATTATCCCCTAATTTTAAGGGTACAACCACATGTCAACCATCCTCCAACCATGGTTTATTTTCCTTGTATTTTTTATTTACTTAGATCTTTCTTTCACTCATGAGATATGCTTTATTAGGTGTACTAGTTATGTTGAGTTGGCTTACTAGTTATATGGAGTAAACTTTCCTTCTAATATCATTTAATGAGAGTTATTCACCACTGATCTAGGTGGAAGTTGTACTTTCCTCCTCTTATATATGTACATCACTTTTATTTTATTTTATTTGAATTAAATCTATATTGTAGAGTAGTTATTGTTCCTAATAATGTACAAAGTGATAATATACAATAATATCCAAGCAATAAGTGAGAAATAATATAAAACCTTAAGCAAAGAGGAGAGATAAGAAGACTTAGCTAATTTATAAATGGATGGGAATTTATCTAGGTAGGTGCACTGATGAATACACTTGTAAAAAAAAGTTTTTTGGTCATTCAAAAATATAGATTGCACGAACAAGAGTGAGACATGGGGGCTCATAATGGGATAGGGGCACCCCAACCTTGGAGACCGAAACTAGGAATTGGTGACTGTGTAGATGCTTAGAATCTGATTTATTTTATGTTGTTATGGTTTCCCAATTATTCTCTATTGATCTCTTGATATTCACACTATGATCACCAATAATACATGTAACATGCAAAAGATAATTTCACCTGCATAAGCCCACATACCGCATCAAACCTAAAAAGGAAAATGTAAAATGGGGAGTCAGAATGACTCTAGTCATCACCTTGAGAGTGAACTTATGACCGATCGTTGCATTACATCTTATATTCCATGTAGTTCTTATGTGTGTGTGTAGAAATGATGCCCTAGGATGCCCTTGTGCAAGTTGTAATTGATAGTGGGTTACAACTAGAATGTAGCAATGCAGTAATATGTGTGAATGGAATAGAATAGAATTCCCCTTGCTATGTAGTTTATGTAGAAGTATACAGCCCTTTTCCCTTAAATGGATGCTAGATGGATTCCTTTGGAGTGCTTTATTGCCTTTGGAATGCAAACTTAGGTGATAATAGTAATGATTAGTGCTTGGTCCTTGATTTTGAACACATAACTATATATTTATATGATTCCCTTGTTTGAATTTCATAATTGACAACCTGGAAATCTGGCCCATAAGTGAAAAATATTCCCAAAAGGAAAAAGAGACCCAAAAAGAGTGAGTGGGGTAGAAAAGGGTCAAGGCTGCCCAAAGGGAACATGTGTGCCTAGGCATTGTTGTCCTAGTTGGTCATTGGTGTCTCGAAGCCATGAAAGATAAATGAGCTAAGTTCGACTTGGCTATAGGGTGTGCAAGAACAAAGTGGAAGAAAGAGATAAATAAAAGAGGCCAATATAGTTGTTTGCCACTAGTTTTATTTCTTATGAGTCAATAAAATGCCAAAGCATGTTTTAGGACCTAAAAATGTACCCATGTACGTGATTTTATGTCTACATTTTCCCTCACTTTATGTTGTTGAGTGAATACTCAATAACATAAATTAGATAAGATATGTGTACCTTATGATCCTGTAGAGTGTGTGGCAAATAGTGTGCCAAGTGGACAAGTGAAGCGTGAAGTGATTGCAAAGTGAAGCATGGAGACTAAGAAAGGAAAGTGACCCTAGGGGTGAAGCGTATGCATTGTTTGTACTTGTTTTTGTGCTTGTATTTTTTTGTAGGTTGTTTCTTGTTATGTATTAAGGAAATACCTATAAAAGAAGAGCAAAAGATTAGTCAAAGTCATGTATATGAAAAATATGATAAAAGTATGTAAAAGTAGTAGTAAAGGAAAGTGTGCACTTGATGTAAAAGAGTGTAAAGGATATAAAGTTGTCTTGAAATTATATGAAGAGTGAGTTTTTGGGCTATCTCATGCTAATACTGAGTCTTTTGGGTAATCTCATGCCAAGTGCAAGTTTTTGGGCAATCTCACGCCAAGTGCAAGTTTTTTGGGTGATCTCACACCAAGTATGATTTTTTGTGATCTCGTCCCAAGAGTGAGTGTTGGGGAGAGAGTTTTATATTTACTCTCCTTCCATGAATTTACCCTCATAAGAAACATTACGGATGGTATGTCATGAATTAGTTATGATTTATCATGAATCATTTCGATTAAAGGAGATAGAATGCATTCTCAGAATCGAAGGTCTATGTATGTAGCTATAGAATTGATTTGTGAATTGTTGTAGACTATTTTGTACTAAGAAAATTATTTTATCTTCCCCAGAGACATTAATAGCGGGGGAGGACAGGGGTACCCAAGAGCTAGTTTATGAGTCTAGATGTTGGTGTCTATATTGTGTGTTGGACCCAAGTCGGATTATGGACCACTTTGTGACTGTGTTCCTGTGCTTTTGTACTATACTATTTTGAATTATAGCTCTAAGTTGTTATAGGGTGATTTTTTCACCCAATGTATGCCCTTTGTCTAGGGTGTATGGGTGTTTGTATGAGAATGTAGCCCAAAGGAGAGGACCGATGTTGTTCCAAAGTGGATACCTATAGGGGTAGGGGATGTGCATGGTAAAAACCAAGGTACATGTAAAAAAGTGGCTAGTAACATGTGTTAGTAAAAAATATAGCAAGAGAATACAATGTAACAAGCAAGTGTGCATACAAGATAGACTATAAAAATTGGATTTCAAACATGTGACATCACTCACAATGTTGAAAGATAATTAGGGCCAAAGCAGCCAAAAGCATACAATAAGCATACAAGACATAGGGAAAATCCTACAAAAATAGCATATAGTAATAAACAATGTCAAGAAAAGTGTATCAGATAACCATGGTGGTATATAGTTCCTAAGGAAAATGCTACACATGAAGCACCTGTTAGCATGTTAGAAAGATAAATAGTATGGTAGGCATGTATAAATCTGCAAAATGTAAAGTAACTATACTAAGAAGTAGTGAAAATGTATCAATATAACCTATGTAGTATGTGATGATAGAGAAATTAGATGCCCCTAGGAGCTTCATGTGTTCGTTAAAAGGTACAGTGCAAGAATCATTACAAAAGCTATAAGAACCTATAAGAGATCTGCATTCACCACAAAAGACCAAGTGAACATGCATGTGTGTATATAGAAAGATAATGACATACTAAGAATCCATCTAGCATGGAAAATAAAGTGTAATATGTAGATAGAATAAGCTAGCAAGAGTAAATGCAACCAAGATATGCAAATGTAATGCAAGGGTGTGATGGAATGGTATGTTGAATGTGAAGGTGAGAGGAGCAACGTGCCCCCCAGTGAGTGTGTATGAGATGAGGTTTATTTATAGGAACCATCAATAGTCAAGAATGAACCATAAAACAAGATATTTTCATCAAGTAATGTGTGTGTTATGTGAATAGATGCTAGAAAGATGTACCATGAAGAAAAAAGCACGAGATTTGTATATGTTGTGAGGTTCATTTCAGAATTAGACCCTCATCATTCGAGTATGAACCATGGAACCATAGTGTTTCATAGGGTAATGACGATACAATGCGTGTATCAAAGGGTTTGAGAGTGCTTAGATATATTAGACATGATGCACAAATCACGAGTGTAGTAATAGGTATCAAAAATAAGTGATGGAGATTGGAAGGGGGAAGAAATCGTGATGCTCCCTAAGTACGTGACATGGAGATTGATCAAGTAAATTTATCTAAGAGGTCATCAAAGTCAGGGTAATAGCCGATTGGACTTAGACTAAATACTTGGTAAGCAATAGTGTGGTGGTGATCATATAAAGAGCTCATGCGGTGTGAATTATACATGCCCATAGCATATTCTTCATCACTAAAATGAGGTTATAGAAAATCATGTGCATACTAGCGAGTGATATTTTGAGTATAGTCAAGGAATGAATTATCACAAAAAGATATATAGCCAAAAGGTATGGGAAATATGATATTAGTATGATTGGGTCCGAGTTCTGCTAATATAGTCAATCCAAGACTTCCCAAGTATGAGTGGAGAGGAATGAGGAGTACGTGTAAGAAAGATTGATAAATGAAATACACGGAGACCATAAGCAATAGCAATGAAGATGTATCTATGATAAAGGTGAGGAGAGTGATGTGGAGGGAGGAGATCGAAAGTGTGAATCTAAGACGTGCTAAGTCGGATCATGTGTGTGAACAGTTTTAGAGCAAGTGGGGTCAAATGGAATATGATGCCAATAAGAGTCATGTATGAAGAGAGTGCATGTGAAAGGGTGAAGGCGTGGCATAGAATGAGTTTAGGGAGATTTTGTAAGTGGTAAAGTGTCTAACAATGAATGTTCCCCTAGGAGGGTATCATGACATTAGTGGAAGGAGGAGGCTTTTAAATTGGTATTCACTGTGCCCAATAGAAACAAATGTATCTTGGAAGTAGGATTCATCTATTTGAAGATGAGTAAAGTTGAGATTAGAATCATTAGAATCATTAGTGATAACTATTGGAACATAATGATTAAGTGGTTTGGCCAACCCTTAATGAATATGGGTCCATCACTAATATAATGGTTAATATTTAATAATATGAAATATTTCTATTTTTATTATTAAAATATGCTAACCTTGATATATAATTTAGGTTAAATATTTAATATAATGAAATGATTATATTTATAATATTAAATATTATAAACCTAGGTGTATGTGTCAACCATTTTAGGTTGAAAAGTTGGATCGGGAGACATACCCGATCACCTTATATAAAAAGGACTTTAGGTCCTCATTTGATATATCTGGAAAATATATCAAAAGTGTGCAAATCAAGTGATTTGGTTTTACCCTTGGTAAATAGGGTTTCAAAGGAGGAGGTGATCTTACTAGATGTAAAATAAGTTCTTTGAAGTAAAAGGTTATTTTCAAAGTGGTTTTTACCCTATTGGGGTTTTCCACTATAAATATTGTGTCACTGTGTTATTTATTTCCTGTAAGTATTTCTTTATTTACTTATGTTATGATGTAATCTTTATTTAAATATTTATTGTAACATTATATAATATGTAAGTTGATTAAATCGTATTTATTAGAATCCTCAAATTCTAACAATAACATTGTCTTGTTGGATAGCATTATCAATGACATTGGTAGGTGTAGGGCCGGATGTAAGGTTGAGAAGGGTCATGACAAGTGGGTAAGTGGTAGCTAGAGAGGTAGATATGGTGGGTGATAGGAGATCAATAGTATGTGTAGGGATGGATGGAATGCATGTGGAGGTAGAAGATAGATGTGAAGCACTAGATTGACCCACATCATATGTATTGATAGTATGATATGGAATAAGTTGTGATGGAGGTATGGGCATGGTGGTGATTAAGTTTATGCAGAAATACTTGAATGGATAAGTGTTAGAATAAATGGTATGTTCATAGCCATCATGTAGGAATTTAATGCATCTATGAACTATAAATGGAATAACGTGCATTAAATGAATCCATGGTCTACCAAGTAAGTAATTGAATTGAAACTAGGCATCGATGACAAAGAATAGAATAGGAATGATTTTAGGCCCAAATTTTAGAGGTAAGGTGATAGTGCCCATGCATGTGCAATTAGTGGAATCATTACGCGAATCGGTTGAAAGGATTTATTAATTAAATCATCAAAAATGCATATTTTATTGAGGATGGATAGAGCACATATATTTATTATAGATCCATTATCAATGAGTGCACACTTAATATATATGGATCTAAGAGTAGCGAGTGATAAGAAAAGGTGAAAAGGTATTGTCGGAAGCAGAGGGATGGATATCCTCATCACTAAAAGATATAGCATGTGGTAGATTTTTGAGGGATTGAATGAGGTGGGTAGAGGAAATAGAGGAATATTACTTTCAATGTGAATGGAATGAAGGGTGGCTCTGTAATGTATGACAAAAATCATGTGCACTACGCAAGAGATCATAAAGAGATTTTTTTCTTTGGTGTATTTATAATTTTCTCAATAATGTCATAACCCTTAAAGGTGGTGGTAGGAATTGTAGGAGTAATAGGAGGTGGAAAAAAGACAAGTGGAGTTGTAGGAGGATGAGTGCGGTGAGTGGTGACTATATTGATGGTTGGATTAGGCATTGGAATGATGAAGTGAGGAGGATGTTGAGTATGGACTTGCATAAAATCAGCAGCGGTGGCAATCATGCCGAAACCTTGGTGGGAGTATAAGAGGGATAAGAAAATTGATCCATGAATTCTTAAGAAGGGGATAGATTACAATGCATTCTTAGAAGGTGGGGTTTGAGTGGTTGGGTTCACCAAATGATTTAATTTAATTTGAATTAAATATATATTGCAGAGTAACTATTGTTCCTAATGATGTATAAAATGATAATATATAATAAGATCCAAGCAATAAGCAATCAATAATGTAAAACCCTTAGAAAAAAGGATAGGTAAGAAGACTTGGTTGATTTCGAATGGACGGGAAGTTATCTCGGGTAGGTGCAACTGATGAATAGAATGCAAATAGGGTCATCATTGTTCACTAAAAAAATTGGAGCTCATGAACAGAGAGAAAATTATGGGCGCCCATAGAAGGATAGGGGCATCCAAGCGCAAGAGACTAGAACTAGGCATTGGTGAGTGTGTAGATGTTTGAAATTTGATTTCTTCGTATTGCTAGGGTTTCACAATTATTATTTTTGATCACCTGATGTTCACACTATGATCACTGATAATTCATGTAACCTGCAAAAGAGAAATTCCCTTGCACAATCCCACAAACCGCATCAAACTTAGAAAGGAAAATGTTGAATGGGGAGTTAGACTGATTGTGGAAGTCACCCGAGAATGAAATTACATCTTTGCATTGCACTACATCTCATAATTCATGTATTTCTTGTGGGTATGCGTAGAAATGATGCCCTTGTGTAAGTTACACTTGATAGCGAGGTTGTAGCTAAAATGTAGCAATGTAGTAATATGTGAATGGAATAGAATACACTTCCCCTTCCTATGTAGTGTATACATAAGTATGTGGCCCTTTCCCCTTAAATGTATGATAGATGGATTCCTTTGGAGTGCTTTAGTTCTTTTGAAATGCAAGCTTAGGTGATGATAGTAATACTTAGTGCTTGGTCCTTGATTTTGAACACATAATTATGTATTTATATGATTCATGTTTTTAAATTTTTTAATTAACAAGCTGGAAAGTTGACCCGTAAGTGAAAAAATGCCCAAAGGATAAAAGAGACCCAAAAAGGGTGAGTGAGGTAGAAAAGGGTCAAGGGCACCCAAAGGAGACAAGGGCACTTGGGCATTATTGTCCTACATGGGCATTGGTGTTTAAATCCATGAAATACAAATGAGCTAAGTTCTAACTGGGTTGTATGGTGTGCAAGACCAAAGAGAAAGTAAGAGATGAAGAAAAGAGTTCAATGATAGTTTTCACCCACTACTTTTCTTTCTTAGGAATCATGTAAATGCTAGCATGTGTTTAAGACCTAGAAATGTACCCAAGTGCGTGATTTTTGTCTATACACTTGCATCATTCTATGATATGGAGCATTGAGTTGATTTGGAGACATTTTTAATATTTTGCATTTTATCTCATTGTTCTTCATAGCTTGAAAATTTATACGTGTGTCCTTAGTCTGTCCTTTGTGTAATTCACATCTCACATTTCTCACCGATGTACTCTTTGATTTAGTGGATCCCTGTTGTTCCCGATATGGTATCGAGCCGAGCTGGTATAGAGCATGTCTTGTTATTATTTTGTAAGTATATTTTCATTTGAGGTCATTAATTTGTAAAGTATTTGGGTGTTTTTAGTGTTGAGTGTTATTTATTTGCTAGTTTTTTTCTAGTTCATGTTGTTTCAACCTAGTTACTGAGGCTTCTAGAGGTGTTTACAAACTGTGGATATACACACATGGAAAAAATAATTGCATGCCCATATACACAAATGCGAGACTTGTGAAGGAGCTTTTAACTGTGGCGTACCTTACATGTATTTTCATACCTTTATAAGGTGTTATACAGATCAAATAGAATTTTTAAGACTCTGAAGGTTGTTTGATTGTTTATACATCTTCTAGAACATAGTATCGAGTTGTTAGAATGCATTCACACCTGTACAACATTGATTCAGGAGCTTGAAAGGTGTTTAATGAGGTGTCAAAACTCCTGCAACGTCTTCCTTTGATGCAACAACTCATTCACAATGTATAGGACCTATTAGGGAGATAAATTTCCCCCACATTTCATTACAACCCTCTATAGAGGTGATCAGGCCTACAATTTCTCCTATAATGAGCTTAAACCTCTCTCTATGGACTTATAGACTCCTATGAAAAAACTTGTAACTCCTCCACCTTGCAAAATCAATTTTGTGGCTTCATTCACTCTCCTACAAAGTTTGCATCTTGGTGGTCATGGCAGTACTCACCAATAGCCAACAAAAATTTCAAATCTAGGGTTTGATAATCCTAAAATCAACTCCCACTCCTATGATGGACCCCACCTAGCCCATAAGGTGAATAATGTACCTTATTTTTCAATTTTAACTCTCTATTTCTTCAAAATTGTCATTTTATGTTTTTGAAGACATCTCAATTTGGAGAAATTACATTAAGGAGGAATTTTTAGAGTTTAGTTGATTATATCTTTGTCTCGACGAAGATGAAGGGTGAGGCCTGAGTTAGAAGGAGGCCAATTCCGCCTCACAAATCAAACCATTGTAATTTTAAAAATTATTGGTTCCGTCATCACCAATTCGGCACTATGATAATTCTTCACGGGAACTCCTCGTGCTATGATTATTTACTAATGCACAGCCTTTAGTTTGGTGGATGTAATCTGGAAACAAAACAACAACATAACACAAGAATACCATCGACTATGATAAGACAGAATGATGACAAATCTAAAATATCAAAGTAAATTATAATATTAACATGAAATTGTTACAATCTCACCCATGAGGTACTTCAAGTGTTATTGACTTCACTTGCCTTTCACCAAGACTATGGGAGAAACTTTACAATTACACCTCTTAATGGCTTCTTCAACACACCTTTAAACTGATGGCTTCCTTCGCACACTTCCTACAATATTTCTCACTACTTGCTTATATGTTAAATGAGGGGGTGGCGTCTCTATTTATAGAAATTCCAGGCTTATCCATCTTATCTCTAAGATAGGATAAGAAATCCACTCCGACGAATCATATTCCATACCTTAACTCTTATCTGTACATGTAAGCTTATCTTTTAAGATAAGATAAACCTTATCATTTTACATGGGTTCCACATTTTTAGACTTTTTACAAATAAAATACACAAAATATTTATGACCTCACTCTTGTCCTTATTACCAATATAATATTTCTAATTCCTAATCACGTAGACCCTACTTCTCTAATTACCCAAACTTTGACATTTTAACATTACCGGACCACTTACGACAAATATTTACTTTTAGAACATTCCTATTGTACTTTGGTATTACCGTACTCCGCATTATTGGTGGCACCGTCTTGTGGCGCCGTTATCTTCTATCGACGCTACTACTAATTATACTTAACAACATCCTATTCCTAATACATACATTAATGAAATAGAAATTATGGAGGAAAATTTTAGTGTCGGCAGTTCCAACGAGTATACGCACGTCCCCCTTTCCTCTCATTTCCGACATTTTTAAATCAATTTGCAAAAGTTTAATTAAATAAGCCATTAGTTCTGTGCAATGGTTTTGCTTTATAACGTTTTACCATGAACTCATATTTGAGCACCATTCTAGTCAAAATTGCATGTTTTCTCACACTCTTCATGATGGTTACATTTATTTTTGTAAACTCACTAGTTTATAAAGTTTTGCATTCTAGGGGTTTTTTGAAAAACTCTATGGGGACTTGTACTTTTTGCAATAAGTTATAAAGTGCCAAATTTGAGGAGGGTTGCTTGATATAGTTTTAGGAGGTGTGTAAAGAGTGTATTCTCTTCTATTCAAAACTTCTATTTTTTCTTGCATTTCCACAAAAAAACTCCTCTACTTTACTTTTTGTAAAATGGATCTAAGCTCGGTTAATTCACTTAAACCTTTTAACTACCGAATGGAAATAAAAAATGACCATTGTGCTTAGGAGTAAAGGGTTGTACTGCATCACTATGGGGTTAGAAATTGAGCCTAGTACAAATGCTAGATAAATTCAATTGGTTCAACAAGTGTGATGAAGTTTTTAGTATCTTATGTCTTTTAGTGTCACTGAACTCCTCTTCCATGTAGAGTCAGCCACATCACCAAATCAAGTGTGGACTATCTTAGCCTCACTATTTAAAACAATTGATACAATGAGGGGGCATGAGCTAGAAATTGAACTTATAAGCCTAATTCCTAGCAACTTTGACACTTTGGAATATTTATTTACCAAAATAAAGTCCTTAAGATTACATTGAAACGAATTTAGAATAGAAAATAAGGGTGAACAACTTGTTCTCTCCATTCTTGTTAAACTAAGTCTTGACTATTATGTCTTTGTCTCTACCTTCTATGCCACCAAGAGAGATATTGAATCCAACTGGAAAATGCCATCCTCATATGATTTTATTTCCGATTTGACTAAGGAGTGAGACAACTTAATCTAAAAGGGCACCTTGAAGTCTTCCAAAACTCAAGCTCCCATTCCCATGAATGGAAATCATAAGCATTTAGTAACAAAGAGATTAAACAAAATAACAAGGATCAAGAAAGAAAGAAATAAGGATCGACATTCTTCCACCTCTACATCAAACTCGAAACTTCCTCTTCTCTTTGTTAAGTCCTATACTGAGAAAGGATCAAATGCAAGTATTGCAAAGGTGGACATGATGAAAGTAATTATATGAAGAAAAAAAAAGACCACTTCACAAGTATTCTTGAGAAGAACAAAATAGGTGCCCTAAGTCTTCCAAAAAATCTTCATCAACCAATGAATTCTCGATTAAAATATCAAAGGGAAAGAGAAATAATCAGGAAAGGAGAAAAAGGAGAGCCCTAGTTGTAGTTGTACCACCACCTCCTACATGGGTTATTGATTAAGTGCATCACATCATATGGCTTCTTCACACATAAAGTTCACTTCATTAGAGCCATGTGACATGTCTACTATATGATTGGGTGACAACAGTTCTGCACAGGTTTTTGGGAGAGGGTATGTTGAAGTGAATGGAGGAACATTCAATAATGTTCTTAGTATTCCTTCACTATCAACTAATCTCTTATCAGTCTACCAAATTACTCACCTTAGTCAGGGCATGCGAGTTGAGTTCACTCCAAATTCAATCTATGTCAGAGATCTACACAATGACACTATCATTGTAATGGGTGTAGTCGATCATTAGACTTGGTTATATTCCTTCTCTCACTTTTTCCCTCCTTCATATTCTTCACTAGATTCACCTATACTTGATGAAACTTTTGAGCTTGAGCACATTTCTAATGAGAACTTCTCTTCTAACACAGATGACTACAATAGTGATGGGGACCCACCTCCACCATCTCCTTGTCACCTTCCAATTTTAGAGGAGTTATTTCTTGATCTACCTACTTCTAGTTGGCCACATACTTTCCAAGGAGCATCAGCAGTCTTCTATTCGATTCACAGGACCCTTAACAATCCTTATTCACTTATGCATTAGATACATCATTCCTTCATGGAGAATTTGGAACTTCTACCTTGCATGAGGAGAATAGTTCCTTAGATATGAACCATACCATGGTTGGAGATCCATCAGACACTTGACAACTACCTTCACTCTTCCATGGTGATCCAATCTTCACTACATCTACTTGAGCCACAGTCACTCCAATAGGTTGCTTTGTAAGAGACCGAATGGCTACAAGCAATTGTAGCTTTAAATGGGGCTTTATATTCCTACCTTCTCTCATTTGTCTCTTTTCGAGGGAGTTTTTTCCCACTAGATTTTCTCTTTTTACTCTATCTTTATGAGAGATACATTGTACGTGGGTACCTCATTAGGCCTTTTTGTCAAAGCACCCACTTTCCTTTTTCACTACCCACATAAATTATGCTTATGGGTATTAGTGTAGGATATTCATTTCCCTTGTATTTTTTATTTACTTGGATCTTTCCTACACTCATTGGATATGCTTTCTTAGGTGTACTAGTAGAGTTTAATCCACACAACTAGTAAGCTAACTCAACATAACTAGAACATCTAAGAAATCGTATCCCGTGAGTGTAAGAAAGATCCAAGTAAATTAACAAATACAAGGGAAATGAATATCCTACACTAATAACTAAATATGACACTTGGTATGATTAGGTGAAAAGTGCACTTTCTTGCCCCTTGTGTCCCCTTGTACCTATTATCCCCTAATTTTTAGGGTACAACCACATACCAACCCTCCTTCAACCATGGTTTAGTTTTTTGGGTCAATTTTGAGTTAAAACTTTCAAAGTGAGTGTAAATAACTCCCAACCCAAAACACAATCATTTTAAACATTGGAGGAGTTATTTAGTAGTGAGTGAAAAATGATGTAGCAAGATGACACACCTAATTTTAAGGCAATCTCAAAATACATCAAGACCAAGCAAACAAAGAAAGCACAGACAACTTCATGTTTCTTTAATGGAGATTTTAGATATCAATATGTGGAATTTTCATGACCAAAATCTATAAAACCCATGGGAGAGATGACTCAATATGATTATGAGTTGACCTAAATCTCCTTGGGGTAAGCCACACAAAAAGAGATGCACACCTATTCAAGGAGTATATGGTCTACTTGCTTGCTAGGAATGAAGAGTACAAACAAACTATGGAGCAATTGGGGGAGCGTGTGGGAAATCTCATTGGCTATGTGCAATCCTTCCTTAATCCAAATGTGGTACCCCTTCCTCCTATAAAATTCATCATTCCCATCAGTAGATTTTATCCTTAGTTGATCAAGAGAACCAAATGTTACACCATGCAAGTGAAATCCAATGATAAGTGGGTTAAAAGGATTCTTGAGAAAGGAAAGGTATGATTGCTAAAAGTTCTCTCACTATTCAAGTTTTCCATTTCTCCTATTTCTAAAGCATAGATGACCAAGGAGGAAATTAAGAAGTAAAAAGCTCATTGGGATCTTTGTATTCCTATTGGTGTCTAAGATGATTCTTGATTCTCAATCCTTAGTGAGTAAAAATGTATTCACCTTTGTCTCTAAGAATTTTTCTCTCATATGGTCTCGCACAATGAGTGTTAGATATGATATGATAAATGATGTTATCTTAGAACTTGAGTCTTGTGGAGAACATGCATTTGAGATCTTGGAAAGTGTCGAAATAGTGTGTAGAAGCTCAGGTCACCTCCGCTCAATGAACATTTGTTCTTGGAAGGATCTCTTAATTCTTTTCAAGATTTGGTCAAGAAAGAGGCAAGAGATCCCTTCTCCTTCAATGAAGATACTTTGGAATCCCTCGTGGAAATTAGAGGTTCAATCTCTAATATTGCAAGAGATCATCAAGTCTGGTTTAACCAATGCAAGACCCTTGTTGGCATTGTCAATACCTGGATCTATGCTTTGGGTTGTGTTTGTATCCCACAAATGGAGAAGGTGACACTCGCAGCAATTCATTTCAATAAGAAATTGAAGGGTGAGGAGCTCATTCCAAGAGTATTTCCTCTAAGTTCTCTAGGAGTTGGATCTTCATCATTGGAGGCTTCTTCATCTTCAGAATGATCACTCTCTTCTTCTCTCTCTTCTTCCCTCTCTCTCTATGTTCTAATTCTTCATTGGGAATGTACTTTTTGACTTTTTCGTCTTATTCACTTAAGTGGCCTTTTAATTTGACATTGTAAAAATTCCTCTTTCATTAATAAGAAAGGGACTTATTTTTTCCTATAGGAATGTGAAAGGTCACGAGTGATAGGAATGTGAAAATTCATGTGGTGGGAGAGGAAGAGACATTTTGTGAAGCTATATATTGGGATTATTTCTCCATTCCAAAGGGTTGATAGTTATTTCTCTCTTACTACAAGCAAAATACTATTTTCTTGTTTATGTTTCCTCTATTTCCTATCTTCAACTTTGTGAGCATTGTAATCTTGAATAATCAAGAAGGAGCTTTGTATCTTTGAGGAATGAATCAATGGAAATTTATGTCTATGGTTTGTTAATCTTACTATTGCTTACATAGTTGTGTTTTTCTTATTGAGTGTGGACCTACTCTAGTTAATGCTTGTGAAATATGCAAGTGTATATTCACAAACTTAACATTCCCTTACTACATTCCTTCCTCCTCTTTACCTTTTATCCAAGAAATGTCCTCCCTTGTACCAAGTATAAGTAATTTTCCACAGGTTTAGTGGAGTATCCTTGTGTGATCTCCAACCTAACAGCCACCAAAATTTTATTTTTTTCCACATTCAATAAATGTGAGCCTCCCCATTCCCAAGAGGAGGGACCTAGTCTTGGATCATTGGTGAAAAACCAATAATTTGCATGCAAAAAATTATTTCACCAAGGAGAAGTTAAATTCCTTGAATGTATCTTCTAAGAAAAAGTGTTCTAAACTTGATGATGCATTCTTAGTGGATTAAAAATGATGGTGGTCTCTAAAAATCATGTAATTTGAAAGTAGGAAAATGAAGAGGAAAAGAAATAGTGGAGAGTCTTCATCACATAGTAGGATGATTATAATTAGACTAAGGTGCATATTTATACTCTTTAAAATTTTATAACTCCCTTACCATTTTCATAAGTTGTATTATTGCTTGTTGGTAGTGTTTAGATTTTAAACTATATGGTGGGTGTTCAAATCCCCTTAGTCATAAGTAAATATTTTAGTAATAAAACACTCAAAAATACATATAGAATAAAATGGTAAATCTTCCTAATCTCATTTACATAAGTCATATGGCCAAACAACCAAGTTATTGGAATAGTGCTCAAGGGTCCAAGGTTTGAAACTCATCGCCAAGCCTTTTTAAAACTTTGAAACCAAATACTAATAAATCTTGGTTTAATTAAGTTGGTTAAGTTTTATAAATAAAAGTAATTTTTTTAGTAGTAAATCAAGAGAATCACATATGATTATTAGAGGGCTTGAACCAAATAAAAATTTTAAGTAATTGTTAGTCTTATCATTTTAGTAGAATTTGACGGTAAACCCTCATCAAAATAAACATTATTCATTTATTATAACATGCAAAATGGTAAAAGAGTGGTGAGTGCAACATCCATCAAGTTTAACCCCTCCAAAATTCATTCGATGTAAAACAAAAAGAAGGTTTCTAACATTTTAACTCTCAAGTCATTTTTGTTATAAATGGAAAAGATTTATACATTTTTATCCCAAAAGGCATGTTATAAGTGAGATAAACCATCCCATTCTGACATGAAGCAAGTCATCATATGGTAGGGAACGAGGGAGATGACGTTGATGCACAACCGAGTTAGGTATCATTCATGTGTCTTGTTACGCAAGTAAAGCGTGCATCGGTTTGGCGGAAGTACCTCCAACAAAGTGTGGCAGATCTATGAAGAAATGATAGCTTTTGAATTCCCTAAATTCAAGTGTATGCAAGTAAGAATCCTAGGTTAAGCATGACGGTTGACACCTTGACAACTACATCAAGTACTATTAAATAACTATTAGAATCAAAATGTCCAAGAAAGAGGCTAGAAATCTTTGTTACAAGCAACAGAGATAGTGACCATCAACAATGTGTGGGAGCAAGAAAGCCTACATACAACCGATGACTATATTCTTTATGTGTCTCATACTTTATTCAGGATGTATAAGCAGGGGTTTGTAAACCTCTTATTTTTTGAATGTATCCTTCCAAAACCCAGAATGTTTTCAAATCATGCGGTACTACTTTCAGTAAGTGGGGAACACTATTGGGTTTTTCAACACTTGTCTATTAGGATTGGTAGGCCTTTTACTTTACTCTAGACTAAATGTTAAACCAATGCATAAAATTGTTACTTATTTTCTCATTTTTTAGCACTTTACCTGTAGAAGTTGTCCCTTTGTGTAGAATTGCGGTGATCGATTAGACCATGGTATGCCTAATTTGCACAAATATTAACTTTTTCCATCGACCTAATAGTGGTGGCTGGTACATGCTCAAGCTCATAAATATCACTCTGCATCTACTCCAATATTTTTGAAAGGCCTTTTGGAAGGCACTTGGAGGCAAATACTGGAAGAAGGATATTCGGAAATACTGTGTGATAGATGCTTACTCAACTAGGTTTCCTTGTATATGGTACATGGCTGAATATATTTCCAAATTAGGTAGTTTGATTGTGCCCCTATTCATACAAAAAATGCACATCAAAACAGAGCCTGTTACTGATGAATTCAACTAGTTGTTTTTTTAAAGTTAAAGGTGATATGTTCTCCTTATCAAGATATTACAACATGCACTGAGAAAAATTTGTGACTATGATGAGTTCCTACTTTTGTTGGGGTACTTTCTTTTTCTTTGTGAAAACAAATGTCAAATATGAGCAACTCTTTCACTCTAATTTCCTACACCAATTCCCTAAAGTCCTTTGTATTGTGCCATTTTGCTTTCTTTGTTGATAAGTATGTACTTTTTCATCCCTCTTAATTTTATGTAAAAGGATTGATCTATGTGATTTATGATCAATAACCTCGTTTTGAGTTTTATACATGCCCCTTTTCCATTAAAACCCTAGACTTTGGAGGTGTTATAACAGATTTCATTTTTTTCTCGGGGATAAGAAATAAAAATGTCTTTAGGTGTGTTTGCTCAAATGTTTTTCATATCTTTAACTAGGTCAGTTGATTTCAAGCTCTAATTTATTAATAAATTGAGGGAATATGGGATTTTTGATGTTTTGTTTTGTATGATTGGTATGATATTAAAGAGTTTTGCATATCAAGTGTTGTTATTAATGGGAATAAATGAAACGTCTCCTCCCTTTGGTACTACCATAAAAACTTGATCCTGTCATTATTTTCCTTATGGAATGGGATTTGAGTCGTGATCTTTCTCTTCTACTCAATATAAGATTTTATTGAGCTATACCCTAGGGTTTTATGGTTTTACTCGCATCTTGAACTTTTTGTTTCCTTGTAGAATGGAGAAAGTGGTTGTTAAGCGTGCTCCCAGCCAATTCAAAATTGTGGGCACAATAATTTGTGTGTGCGGAGAAATGACTATGATTTTCTGCACGGTCATGCTCTATTGCAACTCACCTCGGGGCCTTCACTACCACATTCCCATAATGCTCCCTTCAATGTTATGTTTAGATTTGTATAGAAGGGGATTTTGCAAAAGGCATGATGCATTTGTCTCATGGCAGCAGTGATAAGATTTTCATTTTCAATGATATTACGGGAAAAAAATTTCTTGCTACCCTCTTCTTTGAATAACTTCAATGTTACAGTTCTATTAAACTATTATTATCACCCTTATATAATTATTTTATTGGGTTACTTGGTTTGTTTCTTATTATATTGGGCATCAAACATGTGGGATCATGCAAGCTAAGGCATTGAAGAAGTTTCCGGTGTCATTCTCGCTTACAACAATGACAAACCTTTTTTGGGTTAGTGGAAACTACCATCCTCGTAATAATACTAGATAAGGGCATCAACAAAGCATCATGGACTTTGGATTCGGGTGGAGTTTTGATGGTTCTCTTTGGGTTAAGTGTGCAATTGCATATTATGTAGGTGAATTGTTTCCAAGAATACCCAAACTCAGTCTCACATTAAAATTTTGAACTGAGGCACTAGGAGAGGATGGTTCCCCATGCTTTTTCTTATGTGTTGCAACTATGACATGTTCAGAAAAGAGGGCTTGTGTTTGTTGCAATATTCAACCCTATTTCTACCGTCTACTCCACCATTTTGTCATCCATGTTTTTGGGCAAACCCTTGCATGTGGGAAGGCGAGGCCCTTAAAAATTATTATAAAATTATTCAATGGATATGTGCAACTTGCCCTACTTATTATCTATTTTTTTTTTAGACAATTCAATTAGCATATTATTGATATTTGGTGGGCTCTACGTCGTTGTATGGGGAAAATTCAAATATTGTAAGCAGCTCCTTTCAATGGAGAGAGATCCTCCCAAAACATTCCAAAAATAAATTAAATTGAAAAAGACTCAAATGTTAAAAATCCTCTCCTTCCTTAGTTATGTAATAATACATGTATGAGAGTTATTTACAATGACTTTGGTAACAACATTTTAGTGAAATAATTTAAATAATTCGGGGTAGTTGGACTTAATCATGGCACCTAGAATTTTCCATGCACTGGCATCAAATTAGGAGAGCGGGAGCGGTATGGGATATCTTATTGTGGTTGCAGGGTTAGCGGAAATGGATGTGGGAGGCACGTGTATGCAAAGGCATGGTTCTCTCCCTACTTTGTTTTGGTATTTTTTACGTATGTTTATTCTCATGGTTTTCCCCTTGTGTTATCTGTAAGTTAAATGGATGCAAGGAACAAATCTTCCTTATTATTACATAACTGGGTTTTTACTATATGGCCATTTTTCAATTTCGCGTGGTAGATCGTAGTTAGGTACAACAACGAAGTAAATATTGTGCATCCATCATATGTACATTGAAATATTAGTTATACTTTGGGTATTTTGTCAAAAAAAACCATTCATGTTTTCCCCCTGCAACATTATTACCAAAATAATAAAAAATGTAGGATTTTCAGCACTAAACCTATTGAATTCCACACTTCGACGCATTTACTAATCTGTATGTTTCCATAAATCCAAATATTTCCAATTTATTTCTTTTTCTTTCATAATGTACATTCATTTCTTTTGGTGACTGTAATGTTCATTCATTTCTGTGTGCATAAGTTTTCATGCATTAATAGTCTTGAATGAGATAGATAACAAAGAATTCCTAAAGAAAAACTTATTTACCTAAATATGTACGCTTTGAAAATTTCCATTTATACTTATTTTCCTAGTACTTCTAAACACTTGATGATTGATTGACCCATTTTATTGCTTGAATTATAAATACTTCACAAACCCCACATACAACGAATAAGGCTAGACACAAACTACAAAGAAAAAGTTTCTACAAATAGCTACTTACATATGCATTCTATATTAGACAATGTTGGATTGCAAGCCAATGCATCTTAACCACTAAACAATCTTGTATAAGATGAGAAAATATACAGCTTCTCCACTAGAATTATTTATAATCCCACATAGTTTTGAGTGAGGCAAATATATTATTGTGAGGCTACATTTTCATGAAACAAAAGACAAAATATGATGAAATGCAACTTTTAGAGATTTAAAACTTCCTCATACAATTTTTACAAAACTCTTTTTTTGTCATCGTGATACAATCATATCACCATCAGTTTTTGGTACATCAAAAATACAAAGAAAGGAAACTATAAAATGATCCTTACTAGTAATCTGTAATGCACCTATACAAAATTGTATGACCCTAATGACAACCATATTAATCTGCAAAATAATCTAGTTCTAATCTCATCCCATTAACCTCCCTTAAATGTAATCCAACATAGAGCCAATATATTTTTTTAAAACACCTATTTGTTGTCCCGATGTCGACATCCACCTAATTGCAGTCCCCATAAGCCACTTCATCAGCGGATGAAGAATATATGTTCTCCATAACTATTGCAGTCGAATTAGTGCCGACATTGAAAGTTCCATACCCACCTGTACAATAATATAAGGAGAAGTCTTTCTTTTGAAGAACAAATCCTTTGCTTAGACTTGTTTAATGAATGAATAATGGAATCTGAATTCTCCAGAACATGTCCATGACATTTTTCCCAAGCACAAAACTTTGTTGGAGAATATACTTGAGTAAAACCTTGACATGAAATGGGCTCCTACTCTTTCTCTATAATGCAAATCTCAAAATATCTATCATCGTAGCATTTTCCACGCGCAACACTGGTTGGATTCTCCCACATGAATCACATCACTTTTCTTCGATTTCATCTCCTTCTCCCCTCTCCAGAGAATTCCATGGTTATTTCCCATAAACTATCTCATAAACACTCTTAGCCTTATAACCCAATCTTGAAACAAGAAGCTTTGTGTCATTATTCTCAGCCATGAGATCACTCCGATATTTTTGTATTGGTTTTCAATTCCAAACAACAGACATCAATATTATAGGAAAACTTACATTGACATCAAGTACTATTGTTTTTCAGCATTGACAATTACATTTTCATTTTATGTCCATGTCATGTTTGCAAAGGTAAAGTGAAATTATTAATATAACTAGAAAAACTAGTCAAAGTATACACATCACTTATCAGTTTGGCATTTCATTGGAGGGCGCTGTTATACTTATTGCACAAATTCTATTTTTCAGGATCATATTTGTGTTGCATTTCTTGTTTATGCAGTCACAAATGTTGTTACATTCATTACTCATTTGGTAGATATTGCCCATACAAATTCTGTTAAATTAAAGAATGCATAGTTGGCTTCAATATGTTTCATTTCGGTTACAAAAAGTAGCTATAATGACATCATATGCACTTTAAATTTCTAAGCATTACCCTCATGCATGGAATTGCTTATTTATTATACTATATGGCTATAAATCTAATTTTTCCTACTATTGTACATGAAATTTTTACTATGTGTTGCTGCAAGAGTAGGACTGATTTTTTTACATCAAACATAAAATGAAGAAGAAATATGCCATTATCAATATCAACATTTTGTATACCACAAGGCATTTGCAAACTGCAACATTATATTAGTGACATATAACTTCTTTTTGCCATCAAGACCAATGTTTGATCAGGTAATCAACACATTAAAAATGTCAGATAAATGGCAAACAATCAAACAAACAACAAAAATCCAATTTGACATGGTTTTTAATAGAGAACCATTGCATACTATCAAGGATCATTCATGTACATTTGTGATTTTTTTCCAAGGCCAATGTGATCCCACAGTTGTCCTAAATTTTAAATAACTAAAAAATGATCAATATCAGTGTTCTCAAACATACCATCATCCTTGCAATGAATAAGCTTGTCCATGGCAATCATTCAAAATTTCAACCTTGATCCAATTTTCCTAGAGGCCAAAAGTGTCCCAAACACCCTTTTTACATGCATGTTATTTACCATGCCATGGGTGGACTTTTGTTTTTGGGACCCCGTATCACATTTCACGGTCATTTTTACCAAGCACACCAACATAGCAACTACTACCTTAGTATGAACACATATTTTTAATCGAATTACCGTGCCTTTAGGTGAAACCCCCAGCCTGTATGACTTATAAAAATAGTTTATTTATCTACAATCATGTATATGTCTTGATACATGGTCCAAGTATGGTGCAAAGGACCCTTTATAATAACCCTTTCAGATTATATAATTTCAAATAATTATACAACAAATAATTGAAACCATCTTTCTTGAATCTTATACAACTCTTTTTAGAATAGAAAATTTGAAATCAGACCCTTTACATTAAATAAGAATTCCAGCCATTTAATTTTATTGTGTATCCATTGGCTTAGTCCTATGATGTTTTTAATTCAAATTCATGGACCTTGCAGAATTCATAATAAAGGACGACCTAAGCTTAAATACTATTTCAAACCTTGACTTAAATTTATGCAAAACCTAACCTACATTCTATATTAAACAATATGAGTCTTGTGCAGCTATAGAAAGTCGATGATGCACAAAACAAAAAATGATAGAAAAGGAACAAGCTAAGAAGCGTACCTCTCTATTATGCGATAAGAACGAGTGAAAATAATTTTCTTCAACCCAATACTACAAATCCCCAATCCACAACGTCCTTATGTCATCGTTTGAATATTGTTGAGCCATTGTTCCAGTCATGTCCTACCACCTCCACCAGATGGCCCAAAATTTACGGTGCCTCTTGGATGTGTTGATACCTCCACCCAAAAAGGCTTTAGTTCTATTTGATTGCTTCATTAAATTCTCCTTTGTTTGACGTCCATATATTTTGAGTGTGAGTTGATCAAAAGATATGTTGAGATTTTTAGGTTGATTCACCATGTCTGGCCTTCATACTTCACCTACCAATTTTGCACATTAGAGTATCCATTGGAGTGGAAACCAGGAAGCAAAAAAATAAGCCAATAAATTATTATCTTTTTGTAAATCCACTGCATGGAACCCAACATGTCTCAAGGTCCCCACCCATAGAATATAATTCCAACAGGTGTACCAAGCTTCAGAGTGACGTAAGGGTGTCCAGAACCCCTCTTTTCCGCAAATGCAACAGATACACAACACAAGTGTGCTTACTTAAAAGTACACAAAAGAAATATTAAATATTCATTTGAACACAGGGGAAATGATATTTTAACATTATATTTCATTAAATATTAAGTTCGTAATGATACATTTTGTCGATTCGAGATAGACATCGACGGAAACTATAGAGAGATCCTTACTTACAAGAGATCTTTGAAAATTCATGTCATTGGCACACTCTAGGTGTTCTCAAGCACGCTCATAGTACCTTTTTATTCCTCATGTGTGAGGACTTTAAAATTATCATGGTTAGCTTCAAGCCAACATTTCTCCCCATATACATCTCTTTTGTACTGAATTCACTTGCATTTGATAGATGGTCTCGGTTCTATCTTCACTTCCACTCATTATGACATAGTGTACGTCCACTTTGTGTCCTCCCACACTTCAGCCAACAATATACGTAAATTGTTAGTTGTCAAATGTTGTATTTTTCTCTTTATAAACAATTCAGCTCTTTCCTTCTAAATCATTATCGAATATACCGCCACCATGTTCTACAAAAACTAATAAAAGCTCACGTACGTGTGGAAATTCCATTCTTACGACATGGAATTAAACTTGCTCGCAAAGCACAACATGATGCCCAATTATATAATGGTGAAGCAACAATACAGGGACAACAAGTTGTTTCCTACCAACTATGACATTCCTCCCACGATGTGTCATATGGACAGAAAGATGTGAAATAGGTTCAAGAGGCTCTGAGTTCAGGTCTTGAAACAAACCTTGTTTCTCATTACATACGCTAAGCACAAGGCCTTCTTCTTCCATGTTCCCATCCCTATAATTAATGCATAAATTCTACCGTTTATGGTACTTTCCTTCAAATAATCACCACAAATAGTTTTTCATCTCTAACGTTATCACACATTACACCGTTGCTCTATCGTGTACTAGTTTTATCTTCTATTCCACTATCTTCCTTCATATATATGACATATCCAATACCTTAACCAAGACAACTTCACTTCTTATTTTCCTTATTTTTTCTACATATCTTTCCTCCTTTGAATTTCTTTCGGCATTCACATCGCACCACTCACATGCAATTTCTAGTTGCTAAACTCTAGGATTTTAATAAGTTACTTAAAGAACAAAATGAAGTACAATTATTTAAATTTGATTATAGGAAAAATAAAGACTCTTATGGGATTATTTTTGTGATAAGTTAAAGAACAAAATGAAGTCTTGATCAATATGGTATGAATAAGATCCTATATAAAAATTCTACGAATGATATCTAATAATCTTTTTAATAAAATGTATTTTTTAATAAGTACGGTGTATTAAAAATATGAAACAATGAAACTCGTTATTTAAGGTGTGAATACTAAAACACTTTGAAGTAATAATTTTCCCCATATTAGAATAAATATAATTTGACAATTTTAATATAAAATCAAAAATGTATTTTACGTGGAAGCTATTTAAATGATTTTATAGTTTAGTTGTGATTTGGGTAAAATAGTTTTAGAATCCTTGTAATAGTAACTCTCATGATTGGTATGGGATAGTTGTGAGTGATATTATTATTCAAATTTTGCTCTTAGTTTGATTGAGTATTGTATTTAAGTTAGTTGATTGTCATATTAGATTTTTTTCATCAATGTAAGTGAACTTATTATTGTGACCTATCAATTAAACTTAGAAACCCTAAATTAAAAGAGATAGGAACAATTTAAATACATTAGAATGTTGGATTAAAGTTTGAATTAGATCGAATGAATATATTTTTGATGTTGAAATAGCTTATATTTGAATGCTCTATAAAACTTGAATATGTAAAAGTAATTCATTTACCTAAAACTATTTACAGGACACTATAGTTCCTTTGTGTTGAGTTGGTAAAATAGGGTTATGATCCCTCTAATGGAAATGCTCCTAGTTGGTATGGGACATCCATGAGGATTTCTACTACTCATATCCTATTACTAGTTTGTATTTTCAATCAAATTTAGTTTTAGATGTGGAGTGATATAGAGATCTCTTGTTTGTGACCTATAAGTGTGAATAGGATAGTATGAGAAATGTGTACTTGAGTTAGGGAGTGGTATTTAGAGACAAGATGGTATCTATTACAGTTTCACACATGATTCCACCATCTTCTGTATTTGGGTAGGATTATTCATGCCCTAGTATTTTGTCATATCTCATTAGGGGTACCTAGTGTTATCTTATTCTTTTGGACAATATCATTTGTGTTATTAAATTCATAATATGTGTTGTTTTTCCACCTTTTCTTATTAATAGATATGCCGAGTTATTGACACTCTGTAAGGTTCCTACGGGTTATGGTGATGACATGACACATGGATTCTCTCTCTTACCTTATGGGTTTTGTGTATCTTCTATCTCATGAAGGTTAGGGCCACTCTAATTTTATGAGAGGTGTGTGGAAGTGTCATGGGTTTCTTGGTTGGAGGTAAAGAACTTTGACAATACTCTTTCTCTCATTTTATCGCTACAACTATAGTATGGATCCTGGAGAAGGTGATACTTGTCGTGATTTAGTTGTGATATTGTATCGCATTACTTTGATGTATTATTCCTACATTTAAGGTAAATGGTTGTAGTTTATTGTATATTTGACCATTTAGAAGAATTGAAAATTATAAATCATTTTATGGATTGTAAAACACTTAGGACTTTAGAACTACATAATTGTTATATTGAGTAAAGGAATGAAATGGATTATTATTTTGAGTAACTACTTGCCACACTTATGTTATGTTGGTGCCATTTTTGAGCTTGCACCATGTTGCCCTAAATTTTCAAATCTATATCTGCTCAAAAATGTTTTATCCTTTGATTTGATGGTCTGTAATTCTTCCCCTCCAATTGAATGCTTTAAAAATGCTCACAAACTTGTTGTTTTGCCCTAATTTGAAAGAATAATCCAAGTTTGCCCTTTTCTGTGCCCTAGTTTTTCCAATTTTGTGGGCTATGTCATTTTTCCCTTTGCCAGATCATGGAAAAATTGAAATTGATCAAATCATACTTGTGTGCAATTGAAAATCCTATCCCAAGGTCGAAAATGTTGGAAATCATGCTTCAGTTGATTCAGAATCGAAAAATCTGCCATCCTTGGTGAAAAAATTGAATTCTAGGGCATCCTGGAATTTTTACATTTTGATGGTCAGACGGGCATCATTTTCTGTCAAATTCATCCTCAAGAAGGTATTGGCAATGTGGCGGGTTTTCATTGGCTGAGGAAAAGCAGGGAAGTGTTGTAACTTTTCATTTTTGCCTTTTTGACAAATGGGGCATTTTGAGCCCAGGGACCCGTTTTTCCCAAATTTTGCCTACGTGGCATGTTTTGATTAGCAGGGGATGGTTGGTGGTTTAATTCCCTTAAGGTTTTTAGACCTTATTTTACAAAAATGTTAAAGTCAAAATTTTTGAAACCCCGCAACCAACCAGAGGAGGACGCGTGGAAGTATTTTTGGTCGAAGGGGATGTGGGTGGCGGAGAAAACTTATGAAATTTTGTGTTTTTGGCTCAAAGGGTTAAAGTAAAATTTTGGACTACGGCCCCATGGCAAATCACAAAAGGACACGCTCAGGAAAATTCAAAATCGCGGGTAGAGGTTTTGATGATTTTGAAGTTTTTTAACTTCGAATGGTTTGAAGTCAAATTTTGGGATGAAGCTCCACAAAAAATCAGGAAAGGACATGTGTCCATGAGCAAACAAGGCGGGTTGGTGGGTTGGCGGAGGTAAAAGAGGATTTTTTCCCTTTTTCACAAAAGAGTTAAAAATGAAAATTTTTAGCGTGCCCCCACGAACAAATCAGGACTGTAGAAATTAATCTGATCTAATACAAAGAATCTATGAAATAGCCTTTGCAGAAATATTGAAATCAACAACTCTATATTATATTTTTATTATTATTACACTCCATTATATAGGAGATGTAAAATAACAATCCTTACAACAACATTTGTCTTCATATACAACCATACACCCATATGGTTTCAACCTCTCACCAATATAATAATAAAACAATACTAATTGTTTTATTATTCTAACTTACTAACTTACCACATACTAACCACATTTTACATTTACTATTTACATTTACATAGTAAATGTACTTTCACTAATTTACCATAATAATAATTACACATGTAATTATTATTCACCCATACAAATGGAGCACTAATATATATTTCCTAACATTCCCCCCCTTAGTGCGAACATGGGAAAACTGCCTTTATACTTGCACTGCCGCTCATGATCATGATTTTACTGGGATGATCATAAACCTAATAGATGGTTTTTCATAGGGTTGACCATAAACCAAAAATGATGGTTTTGCAAGATTGGTTTACCATAAACCAAAAAGGGTGATGGTTTTGCATAGGGTTTTGTAATTGAAAATGGTGGTTTTCAAGTGGTGTACCACAAACCAAAAGGGTGATGGTTTTGCATAGGGTTTACCAACAACCGAAAATGGTGGTTTTCAACTGGTGTACCACAAACCAAAAATGAAGGTTTTCAAGTGGTTTACCTACAACCACATCATGATATGCCAAGTATTATTATTAGCCCTCATCACATCTCACTGCAGGGAATAACATAGGAAATTCTGCTGAAATCTGCTGCATATATAGAAAATACCAGAAATGTAGAAAACTAGAAATGGAACATTGAGATCATGTTCCCCCCTCAATGTGAAATTTCATTTATTTTGAAAACCATGATAGGAGGAACACATTTGACCAAACACTCTACCGAAATACAAAGAAATCAACAGAACACTTGTATTAAAAAAAATAATCACCATAGCTGATACGGCCCCGTCGTTGGTGACTGACGAGAGGTCGTTGAATGACCTCCAACCTCCTGTGCCTCCTTCCTCCAAGAACTTCACTTAGTATAGAAATTCTTCATAGTTATAGTCAATTTTATCTGTTATTTTTTCATCTCTAGTTTCCCATTCTACAATTTTGCTTACATCTGTAGGTTTTTTTCTTTTCCATCTACTATCCTCCATAGATTTTTATTCATTAACTGCATCTGGATTTTTACCCTCCATGTATGGAAGTTCAGCCCATTAAATTTATCTAATGGTGTATCCATTTTACTGAATCTAAATATCCAAAAAAATTGAATGTAGATTTGAATTACCTTTGATTCTCTGATTTCTTCAAAAAAACAACAGTGATCAATGTGTTGTATAGTAAATTGCACGTTTCTCCCAAACTACGAACTGGGTTTTGCTGAAATTTCTACTGTAGCTTTCTTGTATAACAGATCGTTCCACACAAAATTTTGGAGAAACCTAGATCGCGAAACAAAAGTTATGAGATCTTCTTCGAGACAGATTTAACCTGCTCTGGTACCAAATGTAGAAATTAATCTGATCTAATACAAAGAATCCATGAAATAGCTACACAGACAATAATTGAAATCAACAACTCTATATTATATTTTTATTTATTATTTTACACTCCATTATATAGGAGATGTAAAATAACAATCCTTACAACAACATTTGTCTTCATATACAACCATACACCCATATGGTTTCAACCTCTCACCAATATAATAATAAAACAATACTAATTGTTTTATTATTCTAACTTACTAACTTACCACATACTAACCACATTTTACATTTACTATTTACATTTACATAGTAAATGTACTTTCACTAATTTACCATAATAATAATTACACATGTAATTATTATTCACCCAAATGGAGCACTAATATATATTTACAAATGGAGCACTAAGATATATTTCCTAACATGGACACGTGTCCATAGAGGTTAGAGGAAGTGAAGGCCATGGAGAGAAATGGGATTTTTCTCCTTTTTCGCAAAAGGAGTTAAGGCAAAATTTAAGCCACGAGCCCTACAAGCAAATCATCAAGTGACATGTGGAGGACAAGGTGGGTCGGTGGGTTCACGAGCGAGGCGGGAAGGAAATTTTTTCCTTTTGCAAAAAAGACTCAAAATCAAAATTTGGAGCGTTGGCCCATGGTGAATCACAAGGAGACATGTGGTGCAGCCCGGCGGAAGGAGAAATCAAAAAGGGGGTTAAAATGAGAAGTCCCATTTTAGGGGCAAAAGAGGAAAATTTTGGGGTAAAAATTGAAAATTTTCCAAAAAAAATGTCAAAATGCGTAGAATTAAAGCGTGATCCCAATGGGACCCACCATGTGCCATGTGTCAGCTCCAAAATTCAAAGGCGGAGGGGCGGAGAAAAAAGTCAAATTTTCCATTTTTCAAAAATGTCAAAAAGATAAAAAAATAAGCCCGAATTGATTTCCAATCATTTTTTGCCACGTGTCGGCCTTATCCAAAAATTAAAAAGGTAACTCAAGCTTATTTCTAAGTCCGCATCTTCCACGTGGAGGGCTAGGATTAAAAGATGGATAAGATCGACGGTTGTTGTGCATCCATTTGTTTTGACCACCATGGGAGCTCCAGGAAGCTTGGAATCACGATTTTTGCATCAAAATTCATCAAATTTATAGTGATTTTGTGTCGTCTTGGCCTTCCAGGATCATTGGCATCACTTTCATGGCTTAATTATTTGATCTAAGGTGATTTTGAAATAAATTTTGCCCTAATCCATCCAAAAACGTGAAATGACAAAATCAAAAGTTACAGAGGTAATTTGAAAAGGTAAAAAGGTGAAAATGATGAGTAAAATGTGTTTGCATGCCTCAATGATGAAAAACATGCCTCGGGATGGATAATGATCCAGATATTTGTAATGATTTAATCTTTTGGGCACACTCGACGGCAACCTACGAATGTTTTCTGTTTGATGTCATTTTCATTGAATCATGAGGATTGTTTTGTAACAAAATTGATCCCATGGAATATTATTTTCTTGGGAAAGAAGGCTCCAATGTGGCATAAGGTATATAATGCATTTTGGAGAAATTGTAAGAGGAGGTCGGGAAAAAGTTGAAAATCACGAGCAAATTCTGAGAGAAAGCTCATTTTTCGAAAAACCCACCAAAGAACTAGAATAATTTCTTCTGTGTTGGATCTTCATGTATGTGAGTTGGTTACAAGTGTATAGCCATCACACAGCTATGAGATTGTTCATGAAACTCTCCCCTACTGATGAATCTAACAAGATTTTGAGTTAATCTATGTTTTTTTCTGGGCAATATGATGTTTGTTATCATTTTTAAATGCCTGCAAATAGTTTCCATTGTTCTTGTTGCAATCTTGCATTGAAAGTCTTTAGAAATCACATAGAATCTCCATTTCTTGTTGATAGTTTAGTGGCATTTGCAATCTCATGTTTAGAAGAGCCTTCATCTGATAAAGAGATAAACAAATTTAAAATCACTTTACCTTCCTTGACTGTAGAGATTGCTTGTAAGCCTTTGGGGGTACCTTAGGCATGGTTTGATCATGGATTTTTGTGTTTAATTGAGTTCTTTACTTCAAGATTTTGTGGTGAATTCTCAAAGATTGTGTGAAGAGTGTAACTTGGGCTTCCATTTATGCCTCTTCTGGTTGAAAGAATATCTTGATTATTTGAAGCATTTTATCTAATAGTTGTTCAAGTATTGTAGAGGTTGTCAAAGATCTGATATATCCCAATTTGTCTTGTCAACACCCCACCAAAAATTCATTCAAACAAACTAATCCTACCCATACTACCCTGTATTGCATTGTGTGTCAACAAAAGGATCTAACCCATCTACAAAAATGCACAAGGAAAATCAGGATCATGTAATGTCTTGATAACCCTTGCCTTGCATTGAAAATATCTCCATGATCTCGGGGGTGACAACTTGTGAAAGTCAAATTTGGGGTGTTGATCATATTTTCCCAAGGCCTTTTCATACTATTTCATAAATTGAGGGATATCTTCATCTCCTTCACCCAATGATAGGTTCTCTTACCTTGGTTGAAAAGGAACAACCTAAAATAGTGAGGGTTGAGATCAAATCCTTTCAAAGTGCTATCCATCTAAATTGAGTGCCAGTTAGATCACTCCCGGCTACAAAATGACACACATCATGATCTATCTGACTTCAAGCTTCATGCCATATCTCTGATGTTGCTCAGACTGAAAAGGAGAACAAATTTGGGTACCAACACTTTCTGGCACCACCGTTGCAGGGATTTCTTGGAATTTCTTGGTGTTTTTAAAGTGTTTGAAGAGTTTGAACATTTGTGTATTCAAGTATTTGAGTTGCTACATTGTTAAAATATCATTCTATGCTTCAGATCTGCAAGTTTTAAACAAGGGTTTCAAGTTTTGTCTTCCCTTTTTCCATTTCCTAGCAGTTCATACACTTTGGGTGCATTGTGATTGATTGATTTAAGAAGAAGAAGGTCTGATTTATAAAGATTTGCAAAGGTTTCAGTACTAGCAAACATTTGACAAATTATTTTAGTGCATTCTTGCACAACTAAGGTGAAATTCCTTAGTGGCGACTCCATGTTGATTTGATCTTGAAAATACTAGTTGTCTTACCTTTCTGTCATTTATAATTTTTTGCTCAAATCTACAAAACTGGAAGGAAGAAGATCTCTCTTCATCAAGGACTCTGCTAAGAAGTTGTTTATAGATTCAAGAAACTCAGAGCTAGAGGGAAGAAAGGTGTGGAAGGTTGTTGGAGACTTGACTGCAAGAAAGGAGATCCCTATTGTTGAGTTTGAAAGTGAGCAACCTGTTATTGAGGACTGTAATTCTTCTTCAAGTGGATCTGATTCAGACAATCCTATTGCTGATTTGAATTCCCCATCAGGTGAGGGACCTTCTTGTGCATTTGAAAGGCTTGCTCCTAAATCTTCTCCTATATTTTCTAAATTTTCTAGAGATCATCAAGAAGGAGAGCCCTTAAGAGAGATTTGTTTTGAAGATTTCATTCCCATTCCCCAAAGACCTCTCACTCCTCATCATTTTGTTTCTCCTCCAAGATCACCACCACAAAATAGCATGGCTCATCCTCCACCTAGACCCCCATTTGTTGTTAACACCTTTGGTCCTATAAATTTTAGAGGAATGGATGGTTACCCAAATGTTGTCCCACAAGATGTGAGAAATAGGTTGCCAAAATTCCAAGGTAACAATGTTATTACTGGTGATCAACATCTCAAACTTTTTGATAATATGATGGAAGATTTTGAGATAGATTTTGAGGATGTGTATGTCAAATTGTTTATTCATACACTAGAAGAAGATGCTAGGGATTGGTACAAGGCTCTACCTGATAATTCTATTGATTCATGGACTGAAATGAAAAATGCATTTAGGTTGCAATATGGTGACAAGAATGATCCTAGATTTCTTTTATTTGAGTTTGAGAATATCAAGAAGAACCCTAATGAATTATTCCATGACTTCAACACAAGGTTTAACAAAACTTTGAGAAGGCTTCCTATTAATTTGAGGCCTTGTGATGAATCTTGTCTAATCAAATATGCAGATGCATTTGATAAGAAGGTAGCCTATTACCTAAGAGACAAGAACCCAACCAATCTAAGACAATATTTCACCATGGCACTTCAAATTGAGAACAATATCAAAGTAATTGGGAAACCTCTCAAGAGAGATGGTGTAAAATTGATAAACCCTGAAAAACCTCAAGCTAGAAAAGGTGCTGATTTAGAAGAGGTTGTGAAAAAACTTTGGCAGGGGTTGTCAAAGAAATCTCATACAAGTTGGCAAGAGATGAGAAGGGAATTGGGCAGACTTCACAAGGTCAGCCTAGGCAACAAGCACAAGATAGATTTGGCAATCACCATAGGAATGAGCAGAGGTTTGATGACAAAGGTAAAGGGCCTATTGGATCTGCAAATAGACATCCTCAAGCACGTGAAGGAAGAGTGTTTCCTGATCCCTTAACTGCTAGGGTTGTTGTTGTTGAAGAGGTTACTGATATTGATTGGTGTGATAGGTGTTTTTCTACCCCATCCTCCATGTGAAGTGGACCAGCAAGAAGGTGAAGTTAATAATGATGATGGTACTGATGATGATATTTACATGATGGGTTTTCTTCAAGCTCACAAGGAGGAGCAACATCTACTGAAGTAATAAGTGCTAGGATAGCTACAACTTTTTGGGATTGCATCAAATGGGTACAAGTATTTCTTCCCCCTCATGCTCTTGAAGTTGATGTAGTGTAAGCTTTTGAAATTCCTAACAATGACTTTGAATACTTAAGAGCTTTGATGATTAAGAAGTATGGTGGTGGTATCCCTTTGGAGGAAGATAGACAATTGTTGATGAATGTTTTGTAGCTCAAGAGAAAGACTATAACACTAGAAGCAAAGTTGTTAAGGGATTTGGGCCTCAAGCCAAACCTAAAACACCCTTGCTCACAAGCATTCCAAAATAAGCTCCTAGGAGAGAAGCACCTATCAAAAGTTTTGTTGTCCCAAACAAAAATTATAGTCCTCCTCATGCCCAAGCTGCCAAGAATCCACTGCCATCTAATGAATCTTCTTGTCTCCCTTCCAATGTTGTTTTTTTTCCCTATGACATAGCCCAAGTATTGAGCCAAATTAAAGTGAGTGTTCCAATCATTGAGTTGCTTAGAATTCCTGAGCATAAGAAGAGAACATTTGAGTACTTGGGATTAAAAGAAGAGAAGGTTACTCTAGGCAGAAATGTAAATGTTGTTGAAACTCCACCTCAGATCATTATTGACCTTGAAACACCACCAGTAGTAGAAGATCTTGGAGAGACACCTGAGGTATATTTGGGGACATCTTTGGTTGATTCCCAATTGAATGTTGATCCATTCTTCACAACTTTGATCATAAAGGATAAGCTACTTCACAATTGTATGTTTGATTCCAGTGCATCATGTAATGTCATGCCTCTAGAAGTCATGAATGAGTTGGACATCAAAGTGACAAAGCAGCCTATGGAAAGTGTATTGCCATGGACTCAAGAGAAGTGTCGGTTGTTGGTTGTGTGAAAGGTTTGGTAGTGCAGCTTGCATCTTATCCAGGGAGGAATTTAAAATTGGATGTTGTGATTGTTGATTGCCCTGCCAAATGGGGTATGACTTTTGTCAAGAAAGTGGGCTGCAAGTGTTGGAGGGAGTGTCCAAATGGATATGTCTTTTTCCACCATTCCCATTGAGGGCAGCCTAGTCAAGCTCTATGGAGAAAAGAAAATGTTGCATCTAATTGAGGACCCAAACAATGCTTCCTATGAAGTGTTGTTTGCTGATGTAGATGCTGAGAATTTCATTGGTTTTGCTGATGGAAAAGAAAACAAGATGGACAAATCAAAGTGCCTTGAGGTGGTAGGTTCTCCTTGGACCTTGCTATTTGATGGAGCTTGCTCCAAATTTGGAAATGGTGTTGGTATAGTTCTACTTTCTCCTAGTTTGGAAGAGTTTTCTTTTTCTTTCAAACTTAATTTTGAATGCACTAACAACATTGTTGAGTATGAGGCATTGTTGTTAGGGTTAAGAATTGCATGGAAATATGGAGTAAAAGACATTGTTGCAAAAGGAGATTCAGAGTTAGTTGTCAAACAAATAAGAAAACTATATGCTACAAAAAATCAGCGTATGAAACAATATAAGCATGCAGTTTGGGATTTAATTGAAATGTTTGATTCCTTTAACATTGTGTATCATGAAAGAGGTCTCAATGTTGCTGCTGACAAGTTGGAAATGTTGGGTTCTAGATTTGGAAATTGCACCATTTCACCTTATTGTGAATACAACATTGAAGTGCTAACTAGGCCAGCTGTCCCTAACAACATCAAGCATTGGCAAGTGTTTGATGATGATTCTCAAGTGCAAAGGTTCTTGCAAAATCAAGGTGAGTTTGTAAATTATAATATTGATTGGGAACCAATGGTGTGTATGACTAAAGGAAGAGAGACTTTGTTTGGAAAAGATATTATCCAATTGAAAACTAACACCATTCCTAGAGGCCTTGTTACTCTTGAGTCTAATTTTAACAATGTTGATTACATCATCAATAGAAACATGTCTACCTCAAGGGATGTGGAAGAGCATGACTTGGGAACAAAGGAAAACCAAGAAAAGTTTGGTTGGGCAGCAATTTGAACAAAGAAGAAAAACAGTCCTACCTCTAATTGTTGAAATAATATCAAGACTGCCTTGCCTGGTCATATTCAGAGCTGAAAGCATATAGAGAAGACTTGTTTCAACATGAGATCCCTCTTGAGGCCAAAGACTAATCCATTCAGATAGAGGAAAAGGCCAATTAATCCACTTCTCTCCATGAAAATGCAAGAGGAGTTAAAGAAGTTGAGAGATGGAGGTATTATTCAGCCCACTAGATATTCATCTTGGGTTGCAAACCTTGTGCCAGTCAGAAAGAAGAACGGAGACATCAGACTTTGTGTGGATTTTAGAAATCTAAACAAAGCATCCATGAAGGACAACTATCCCTTGCCAAATATGGAAAATATGTTGTAGCTTGTGACAGGGTCTGAGTTGCTTTCTACATTGGATGGTTTCTCCGGATACAATCAAGTGGTAGTCAAAGAATCAGAAAGACTTAAGACAACATTCACTACTCCTTGGGGAACATATGTTTTTGTTAGGATGCCCTTTGGTTTGATGAATGTTGGTGCCACTTTTCAAAGAGAAATGGATGTTGCTTTTGCTAGTTACATCAATGAGTTCATTATAGTTTACCAAGATGATGTGATTGTGTTTTCAAGGCAGAGAGGTGATCATTTGCAACACTTGGAGAAGATGTTGATTAGATGTAGGGAGTATGGAATTTATCTTAATCTAAAGAAGTGTCATTTTGGCATGCAAAAGGCCAAGTTGTTGGACATATTGTGTCTAAAGATGGTGTTATGATAGACCCTGAGAGAGTGGAAGCAATCAGCAAAGTACCTATCCCAAGAACCAAGAAAGGCATCCAATCTTTCTTTGGTCAAATTAATTTTATTAGAAGGTTTGTTTCCAACTTTGCTGAGTTGACTCTTCCAATCACAAGCATGCTAAAGAAGGACCAAGTTATCAGGTGGGAGGAGGCTTCCATTCAATCTTTTGAAGGAATTAAGGATGCACTTAAACATGCACCTGTTTTAGCAGCCCCAAACTATAAGAGGCCTTTCCAAATCTTTTCCTTTTCCTTTAAGTATACCATTGCTTTTGTTTTGCTGCAAAAGGATGAGAATGGGGATTAGAGGCCTATTTCCTTCTTTAGTAAGGCTTTACAAGCAAGCTGAGCTGAAGTATACAATCATGGAGAAGCATTTGCCTTAGTGAAAGCAACAAAAGTTTTTAGGCCTTATATATTGAGTTCAAAAGTTGTTGCTTATGTTCCCCACACCATGGTGAAATACATCTTATCAAAGATGGATATCTCAAGAAAAAGATGTAGGTGGGTGAACAAGCTACAAGAGTATGATATGGACATCCAAACCACAAATTTGGTAAGAGGTTTGGGCCTTGCTAAGCTCATGGCTGAGAGCAACTTGTAGAATGTGGAAGTGAATCAGCTAGAGGAAGAAAGGGTAGATGTGCTTGCAAAGTTGGTAAGTTCTGAGTGGTACAAAGATGTGATCTTCTACCTCAAACACATGTGCTGCCCTAGTCACTTAAATAAAAATCAGAAAAGAGCCCTCAAGTTGGCTTCTCAAAAATATATCATCACAGACCTTGGGTTGGCTTGGAAGAACCCTGAAGGTGTCCTCTTGAAATGCATAACTAAAGATGAAGCTCCCAAGATAGTTGCTGATTTCCATGGGGGAGTTTGTGGAGGACACTTTGTTGGAAGAGTAACAACACATAAGATTTTGAGAGTTGGTTATTGGTGGCCTACTCTCTTCAAAGATGCAACCTAGCTAGTTAGAAAATGTGATAGTTACCAACGTTTCTCTGGAAGACTGAAAGCTTCAGCTCCCTTCCTTTGCATCCTGTATCAATTGAAGCTCCTTTCAAGCAATGGGGGATGGACTTCATTGGTGAGATTTCAGATCCTTCTAGTGTTGGCCATAAGTGGATCCTTGTAGCCACTGATTATTTTACAAAGTGGGTAGAGGCAATCCCCACCAAGAATGAAACACACCAAATAGTTATGGACTTCTTATTTAATCAAATCATATGTAGATTTGGAGTCCCAGTCAAGCTTGTAGTTGATAATGCCATGTGCTTTTTAGAGCCAAACCTTTAATGGAAATGTGCAATGAATATGGAATCAATATGACTTATTATTCAAACTATAACCCCCAAGGGAATGGACAAGTTGAGTCCAGCAATAATAATTTTTTGAAGATCATTAGAAGAACCTTGGAGAAAAACAAGAAGAAATGGGGTGAACAATTGAAATTTGTAGTTTGGGATGATAGGATAACTCCTAAAAGAGCTACTAGTAAAATCCCATTTGAATTGGTGTATGGAACTCAAGATTTTCTGCCCTTGCACCTACAATTATCTTCATTTCATTTTTCCCAATAGTTGGAAGATCAAGAGCTTGGCCCATATGAATCAAGGATCAATCAAATTATTGAGCTTGATGAGGAGAGAAGAGCATCCCATCAAAGGCATGTCAGATTTAGGGAAAAATTGAAGAGATTGTTTGACAAGAAGGTCACTCCTAGAGCCTTCAATGTTGGAGATCTGGTTTTGTTGTGGGATAGTAGGCATGAAGATAAGGGCAAGCATGGAAAATTTGATGCATTATGGATGGGCCCTTATGCCATTGATATCAGAATTGGTGAGCATACCTTTTTCTCAAAGATTTAGATGGGGAACTTCTTGAATTTTCTTGTTAATGGAAGCATCTTAAGCATTTCTTGGATTAATCCCCAAATTTGAGGTATGCACAGCTTGTACAGTGTATAATCTTTGTTTTTTGCTTTGTTTTTGTTGTTTTGTTGGTGTGTGGTTTCCCTTGTTCTTGGCAGCCAATTTTCTGGTCGGTTTCTCAGCTTATTTTTGAAGGATGGTTCTGGTTTTTTGACTACCTTGCATATTGACTCCTTTGCCCAATGGATATTTTGGCACTTGGTCTACATTTGTCCTTGTGGCACTCACTGGGAGTGCCCATCCCTAAGAAAGAGCCGATGTTGGTGCCATTTTTGAGCTTGCACCATGTTGTCCTAAATTTTCAAATCTATATCTTCTCAAAAATGTTTTATCCTTTGATTTGATGGTCTGTAATTTTTCCCCTCTAGTTGAATGCTTTAAAAATGCTCACAAACTTGTTTGTTTTTCCCTAATTTGAAAGAATAATCCAAGTTTGCCCTTTTCTGTGCCCTAGTTTTTCCAATTTTGTGGGCTATGTCATTTTTCCCTTTGCCAGATCATGGAAAAATCAAAATTGATCAAATCATACTTGTGTGTAATTGAAAATCCTATCCCAAGGTTGAAAATGTTTGGAAATCATGCTTCAGTTGATTCAAAATCGAAAAATCTGCCATCCTTGGTAAAAAAATTGAATTCTAGGGCATCCTGGAATTTTTTACATTTTGACGTTTAGACGGGCATCATTTGCCCGTCAAATTCATCCTCATAAGGTATTGGAAACGTGGTGGGTTTTCATTGGCTGAGGAAAAGCGGGAAGTGTTGTAACTTTTCATTTTTCACCTTTTTGACAAATGGGGCATTTTCGGGCCCAGGGACTGTTTTTCCAAATTTTGCCTACGTGGCATGTTTTGATTGGCAGGGGGATGGTGGGTGGTCAGATTCCCTTAAGGTTTTTAGACCTTATTTTGCAAAAATGTTAAAGTCAAAATTTTTCCCGAAACCCCATAGCCAACCAGAGGAGGACGTGTGGAAGTATTTTGGTCGGAGGGGATGCGGGTGGTGGAGAAAACTTATGAAATTTTTGTGTTTTGGGCTCAAAGGGTTAAAGTAAAATTTTGGACTGCGGCCCCATGGCTAATCACAGGAGGACACGTGTACAGGAAAATTCAAAATGGCAGGGAGGAGGTTTTGATGATTTTGAAGTTTTTAACTTTGAATGGTTTGAAGTCAAATTTTGGGCTAAAGCTCCACAAAAAATCAGGAAAGGACACGTGTCCATGAGTGAACAAGCGAAGTCGGTTTGTTGGCGAGAGGTAAAAGAGGATTTTTTCCCTTTTTCACAAAAGAGTTCAAAATGAAAATTTTTAGCGTGCCCCCATGAACAAATCACAGGTGGACACATGTCCATGAAGGGTCAGAGGGAAGTGCGGGCCGCGGAGGGAAATGGGGATTTTTCCCTTTTTGGCAAAAGGAGTTAAGGTAAAAATTTAAGCCACGGGCCCATAAGCAAATCATCGAGCGACACGTGGCGGACAAGGCGGGTCAGCGGAGGTAGGAGGAATTTTTCCCCTTTTGCAAAAAGACTCAAAATCAAAATTTGGAGCGCTGGCCCGCGATGAATCACAAGGAGGCACGTGACGAGGGAGAAATCAAAGGTGCGGGCCCACGGGGAAAAAAGTGAAAAATTTCCAATTTTCAAAAAAGGAAAAAATGCATGAGAATTGAAGCATGATCCCAATGGGACCCACCATGTGCCATGTGTCAGCTCCAAAATTCAAAGGCAGAGGGGTGAAGAAAAAGTCAAATTTTTCCATTTTTTCAAAAATGTCAAAAAGACAAAAAGTAAGCCCGAATTGATTTCCAATCATTTTTTGCCACATGTCCGACCTTATCCAAAAAATTAAAAAGGTAACTCAAGCTTATTTCTAAGTCCGCATCTTCCATGTGGAGGGCAGGATTAAAAGATGGATAAGATCAATGGTTGTTGTGCATCCATTTGTTTTGACCACCATGGGAGCTCTAGGAAGCTTGGAATCATGATTTTTGCATCAAAATTCATCAAATTTATAGTGATTTTGTGTCATCTTGGCCTTCCAAGATCATTGGCATCACTTTCATGGCTTAATTCTTTGATTTAAGGTGATTTTGAAATAAATTTTCCCTAATCCATCCAAAAACATGAAATGACAAAATCAAAAGTTACAGAGGTAATTTGAAAAGGTAAAAAGGTGAAAATGATGAGTAAAAGGTGTTTGCATGCCTCAATGATGAAAAACATGCCTCCAGGATGGATAATGATCCAGATATTTGTAATGATTTAATCTTTTGGGCACACCTGGCAACCTACGAATGTTTTTCTGTTTGATGTCATTTTCATTGAATCATGAGGATTGTTTTGTAACAAACTTGATCCCATGGCATATTATTTGCTTGGGAAAGAAGGCTCCAATGTGGCATAAGGTATATAATGCATTTTGGAGAAATTGTAAGAGGAGGTCGGGAAAAAGTTGAAAAATCACGAAAATTCTGAGAGAAAGCTCATTTTTCTGAAAAACCCACCAAAGAACCAAGATAATTTCTTCTGTGTTGGATCTTCATGTATGTGAGTTGGTTACAAGTGTATAGCCATCACACAGCTTTGAGATTGTTCATGAAACTCTCCCCTGTTGATGAATCTAACAAGCTTTTGAGTTAATCTATGTTTTTCTAGGAAATATGATGTCTGTTATCATTTTTAAATGCCTGTAAATAGTTTCCATTGTTCTTGTTGCAATCTTTCGTTGAAAGTCTGTAGAAATCACATAGAATCTCCATTTCTTGTTGATAGTTTAGTGGCATTTACAATCTCATGTTCATAAGAGCCTTCATCCGATAAAGAGATAAACAAATTTAAAATCACTTTACCTTCCTTTTTATTGCTTTAAGCGTTTTACCTTAGGCAGATCATGGAGATTGCTTGTAAGATTGTGTGAAGAGTGGGGGTACCATTTTGGGTTTGATCATGGATTTTTGTGTTTAATTGAGTTCTTTACTTCAAGAATTTGTGGTGAATTCTCAAAGATTGTGTGAAGAGTCAACAAGATCTCAACTTGGGCTTCCATTGCACAAGGCAAATGGGCATATAATGTCTCTTGCCTTGCATTGAAAGAATATCCTAATTATTTGAAGCATTTTATCTGATATAGTTGTTCAAGTATTGTCTTCAGAGGTTATCAAAGATCTCGATATATCCCTAAAATTTGTCTTGTCAACACCCCACAAAAATTCATTCAAACAAACTAATCCTACCCATACTACCTTAGTGAAAAGGAGAACATTGCATTTTTGTGTCAACAAAAGGATCTAACCCATCTACAAAAATGCACAAGGCAAATCTATTTGTATGTTTCTTATGGAAGATCTAATCTCTAAGCACCCTCCTCCCTCTAGCCTAGGTGCCCTAGTTTGACCTCATTTTTACTTTTCTCAAGCACCCTCCTTCTAGGTGGGTCCTTCGCTCCTTCTTGGGTCCTTTCTATCCATTGGGAATCCTTATCTCTTAGTGGTTGGCCTTTTAGTGATCAATTACAAAATTTGAACAATAGAAGCATATAAATAGTTATGTGACCAAATTAAAGGATGAAGCTCTAAGCATTTATACTATCACCTAAGGTTGCATCTCACAAGCATCTAAGAGCATCATTTACATCCACCTAACACCATTACTTATTAACTAAAATAATAAATATTCTAGTTTAATATAATGTTATAGGAGCAATAAAATAACTGAATAAATGAAGTAATAAAATACTAAAATACACACAAGAAAACTAAGCTAGAAAATATGAAACCCTACCATGTGAGAAGGGTTAAGAAAATCCTTAGTTGATTCGACAATGTCATGGGATTGTGTTGCAATGTAGACTAGGTGAACCAGAGGAGGAAACGACCACACGAGAATCTGAGAAAGCATAGATCTAAGTTATCGACTAGTGGGGCACCTTGAAAGGGGTAGGGCGCCGTGGGCATCCTAATCTAAGATCTAAGCACCCTTGTTTGTGGAAATGGCCAAAAAACATCCTCTGAGGTGTCATTGGATGTTTGCATGTGTTTTCTTCCTTTTGCACTAATGTCGCTAAATTGCATCAGATGTCACTGTGAATATGAGATGGAAGAATTGATAAAACCCAAAATAAAGCATCAAAATCTAAAAAAATAAAGATACATATGAAGGGTTTGGACTGTCCTTAGCAGCCACAATGGTGGACTTACTAACTGAGTGTTGCACTGCATCTCATACCCAATGAAATTATAGGTGTGTGTGTGTGTGTGTGTGTGTGTGCAATCATGCCCTAGGTTGATCTTGTGTCAATCATACTTTATGAAGTAGTGAGAAAATAACTAGATGTATAATGTAGTAAATGTGTGCATGGAAATAATAGAATCCCCTCCTATGAAGTGTGATGCAGATGAACCAGCCTTGTGTGCCTTGTGATGGAGCTAGATGGATGCAAATGTAGCTTTAGATGTCTTTGATGGATGCAACTCTAGATGGTGATAGTATATGCTTAGTGTTTGGTCCCTCATTATGGTCACATAACTTTATATTTATATGGTTATCTTGTTCTAATTTCATAATTAACCCCGAAAAGACCAAACACCAAAAAGATAGAAAGCTCAAATGGCTAGAAAGTGACAAAAGGGTGAGATTAAAGTTCAAAAGGATCGGGACACCCTAGAGGGGACCGGGGTGCTAGAGGTGCCCCAATCTGGGTTGGGCGCCCCAATCATAAATAGGAAACACTCAAAATTACAATACGAGACTAGGTGAGTGTAGGTGTAAGATCAAAAATATGACAACAAGCAATGTAAAAATGTCCAAAGACATGGGTTAATTATTACTCTTTTCACTTAAGAACCATATGAATAGTAGTTTGAAACTGGGACTAAATAATGACTCAAAGTGTGTGATTTTGTGTCTACAATTACAAGGGACAACAAGGGTTGGTTTTCTACATCACATGCATAGGAGGGAAGTTCATTTTATTCCATGCACACATCTATTACATCTTTTACATCTAGCTACTTTACTCACTATCAAGTGCAACATGCACAAGAGCCACCTAGGGCAGTCGCACACACACACACACACACACACACACACACACACACACACAGAACTACATCCATTGGGTATGAGATGTAGTGTAGTTCTCATTGTAATATCACTTATTTAACGAGTTGAGGACAGTCTTACCCCTCATTTTACATCTTTCCTTTTTAGGATTTGATGTTCTTTTGAGATTTTGTAGGTGATCTCTTTATTATAGGTTATCACAAGTGACATCGGTAATCATAGTGTGACTATCTAGCAACAAATAATGAGAGTTTCAAATCATCCAGGATAAAATTCATCTCTGGAGCTCCTACACAAACCCCGATGCCTAGGAAGGGATCCTAGTGCCTAGGCACCCCAAGTACCATTCTAGGCACCCTGGTCCCTGCTCCTCGTGCACTCTTGTACTTTTTTGAGTTCGGTTTTGAGGTCCTTTACTGTCGTTCGCCACTCTTCCACCTTCGTATACTTCTAGGATATATGTGAAATCAAATAAGTAACATAACTCTCTATTACACTTAGGGTTTTACTTACTTTTCTTATTTGCTTGAGTCATTTATGTACTTTACTATCATATATACTTTTTTTTGTATCGTACATAAGAATTTAGCATAAATAATATACACCTATAGTTTATTTTTGTTAAATCATTTTATGAACCCGTCTCATTTGAACACTCTTAGATCCTCATTTTTATTCTATCATAGTTCGTAAAGTTCCTCAAATTTCTTTTCTAATTTAATTAAAATGAATCCCAATTTTCAAGTTGTTCAGCAAAAAGCCTTAGACACCATGTATCTTCCTAAAGATACGTCGACACACAAAATAAGTCCTATTTTTTATCGTCTATCTGAAGACCCTAGCCTTTATGATCCTCCATCTAATCAACCCATATTGGAGTTAATTCAAGATTTGCATTTTTATTTCAAGAAAAAAATTAGGCTATGGAATCCATGATTACATCTCTTAAATCTGAAATCCAACATCTTAAGGACACTTCTCAAGCTCGTGTAAGTTCTTCTTCTCAAACTCATTTTATGTCTTCTACATGTGCTCATATCGGTGAGCCTCAGTCTTGCTTATTACCAGATCCTCTCAATTTCGATCACAATGTTAAGTAAAATGATATTCTTATTGATCTCATTAGTCATCAATTGATCACTTTACCATTTACTCATTCTATCCTCCTTATCGGATTGAAAAATATCAAGGTTTACCATATTACAATTATCATCGAATCAATGGACATAATGACCTGATTGTTATACGTAACAATAAATAATGAAGCATCTTAAGCCTCAAGCCTTTATCTCATTTGCTACACAACATTCTCGTTACATGCCCATCTATAAATATTACATCCAAATGGGATCTTAAATCTACTCCTTCTATGTCCAATGAGCATCATGCCACCACTTCTAATGTTCCTTCATTGATCAGTCAATCGCCACTTATTCATTCCACTCAACCTCCTCTTAAGGATGGTCCCACTCCTCCTCCACTCAAATTATCTACAACATTACCAAGTCAAACTAAGAAATCACCTCTCAAAGTTTGTTCTTCATCACCTCCCTCTACTAAATCATTTACAATATTTCCAAGTCAATTTAAACAACCTCCTATAAATCTCAGTTCAACCTATCCTCCACTCAAGTCTTCCACAACATCATCAAATAAGCCACATTTGTGTGAGGTCCCTCCCAATATCTTCTTTAGCATACAATCATTTTTTCAAGGAAACTACTCCTTATATTGATCCACTTAGTGTCATCAACTAGGTCTCCATCTCTTGCACACTCGGTGGCATCATGCTTACTCTCCCCATTTCTAGCATCACCCATTGGCTATAATTTACAACTATTATGCTTTATGCTCCATATTTTATATCTTTGAATGATCATACACATCTTGATACATTAGTATCATCATTACCCTATGACACACTCTTGTGTTAAGGTTCACACTTGATTGTTGAGGGCATACTATACACATGAACCTCACACACTACACATTTCACATCTACAACATCTTCTTCTTCCTACACATCATACATATTGTGCACTTCCTACATCCTTTTCTTACATCTATTACACATCATACATGCTTTGTGCTTTCTACACCTACATATTTTACACTATCCACATCTTCGACATTATCTTCCTACTTCTACTATGCATCATATGCACTTTGCACTTCCCACACTTACATAATCTATACCTTTTTCACTACACATTACACATCTTCACACTTGGCCCATTTCACATACATCTTCCTTGTGTCACACCCTGCTATAACAGATCTACATCTTTCTAGTATATTCTACTCATGCATCATGTTATTCTATTCTACACTCTACGCATCATGATCAAACCTTTACAACACACACTACCCAATGATGCACTCATGTTCTATGGTTCTTACATGAATGTTGAGGGATATATACAATAAGAACCTCATATCGCTCACTCTCTATGCACTGCACTTCAACGATAAATTTTTCTTGCATACAACAACATCATTCAAACCATTTCTCGATGACACACTCTTGTTATATAGTTCATTATTGACTCTTTGTGGGGTCTTGTATAAATGAACCTACTTCCACTCATTCCTACATACGTACTCTGGGGGTAATGCCTCCCCTATCACACTCATATTGCATTCCATTCCATCTCATCCACAACATGTTACATATCTTGGTTGCACATAGTTCTTACTTGTTTATGCTTACATGTACACTTTATTACACATGCTAGATAGATATCTTGTATGTCATTATCTTTATCATAAACACATGTGCGTTCACTTGATTTCTATTTGTGATCATAGACATTACGCATACTTGATACACACAACATGGATGCTTGGTGCAGTACCTCATACCAATCCCACAGTGGCTCCTAGGGGCATCCACATTCGTACACATTTTAGGTGTTATTGTTTCATTATTGTACATAGCACACTACTATATCAAATTATACATGTTAGGAATAATTAGTGTGCACATTATTATGTGCTAGTTAATTTTTAAATTAGTATTATTATTATGTAAGTGAGTTGAGAAAACAACTCACGTAGGATTTAGGAGAATGATTTTAGGGAAGGTTGCATGAATGTAGGGTGAGGTAGTTTAGGGAATAAAGGCGGTTGAACCACCCACCTAGATTAAGTGGGAGAGGTTAGTGGAGTTTTTAGATATCCTCTCCTATATATGTGATATGTATTATTGTATTATTATGTTGAATGAATTATTATCATATGTTATTTCTCCGGATATGGGGTAAAACCTACATTTGGTGTCGGGCGGTGTTTCTATCAAACCTCTCTAAATCTCACCCCACTCATGCTTCATTTGTCAAGTTGATTAAGGAAATGGGTTAGTAGATCCCACAGACCTCTGTGATCCCATTCCCTTTTTCGTGCCCATCCATTTGTTGTGAAGTCAAGCGATGCAAATAAAGGACTAGTGGAATACCACAAACCTCGTGCGAAATCTAGAGTTTGTAGTGTCTACTGTTCTTTCATATTTGTCAATGGTAATAACGAGATACCACAAACCTCATAGTGAACCCGGTGACATCCATCATTCACGTGCATTGTCTTCTCTCTTTCAATTTGTTCGCTCCTTCGTAGTATTTCATCCAATCTGTTCATTGTGTTCATACTTTTAAAATTTAAAAAATCAAAATTTGCAGCAAGTGTATTTCTTAGATTTCATAGTTGCATACATGAGGATTTAAAAGACTTGCATTTTAGGTTGTTATACAGATCTATGTGAGTAAAAAAATACATATTTCCTGCATCGGCATCCATATCAATGAATTAACTTACAGATCAGGCGAGTTCCTACATTGAAGGGATTGATCAGTCAACTAATTTCATATACCAAGCAGTCCTACAAACATAAATCCCCAGTTTGAATTCTTCTCGTGAGCATTATATCTACTCAAGTTTGAATATTTATTGCCTTGTGTTTGGCGACTCAATTTTTTGTGGCATAGAAATCACATTTATCCCGATCCTTTCTAAGGCTATGTATCTCCACAGTATGTTGATCTAGACTCTACAAGATTGTTATTCTCTCCAATGTTAATCAAATCAAGTAATGTCTCATTGAACCTGTGGCATTGGAATCATTTTTTATTCAAATCGACCCTACTAAGATCTAAGCGGCACATAGGCACTAATCAAGTCCTCCTCTGTGTGTGTGTGTGTGTGTAAACACATATATAAAGGAATTTTGTGTCGTGATCCACATCCTTTCTTCTGGTTCGGCTCATGCAAGCTTCCTCTCAATCCTTGAAACCCTTATCTCACCTTCAAATTCAGAACTAATGTCCTTATTTTAACATCCTGATGGCAGTTTCAAAATCCTTAACTTGGACCCAAATTTGGTTGCAACATAGAAATCACTCAAGGATTAAGCCCTAATACAGTCTCCTCTAGAAGTGTCGCTACCTTGATCCACCACAACAGCAAGTTTCTCAAATCTCCAACCTGTCGTGAACTCTGTTTGGTGTGTCCCTTCAAGCCAGCATGACTTCAATCTTATTACTATTGTGAGCTCATCGACCTTTACAGATACATCTAATGCCTTATCCCTCTCCTCATGGTGATAGAATTTATAATGACACCTCAACTTCATACTTGGCTTCATAAATGCCCCTGGCGATTTGATCAAATCCCTAACCCTCTTGGGTAAAGCTTTTATTTTTATGTTTTCCTTAGTCAATATTTATTAATACATTATATTTATATCATGATTGACTGTAAATATTTAGATGTAGGGATGGTCAAGTTTCATAGATAACAATTGTAAGAAGGGAGATATAAAAATACTTTGTAAAAGAGAAGTATATATTGTTTCGAAAAAGGGGGTAGGAAGAAATATTTTCAAAAAATTATAAAGAGTCATTATTTTTGTACTTGGATGCATTATCGATGGAAATCGACATCCAAATGTTTTTTGATTAAGGGGGAAATACAAAGTGAGGAGATTCATCAACCCAGAAGAACAAGCTATGAGGCCAACATGCATGCTCATGCTCCTGCATGTGACATTCTTTCCCATGTGCACACTAAGGGGGAATGTTAGGAATAATTAGTGTGCACATTATTATGTGCTAGTTAATGTTTAAATTAGTATTATTATTATGTAAGTGAGTTGAGAAAACAACTCATGTGGGATTTAGGAGAATGATTTTAGGAAAGGTTGCATGAATGTAGGTGAAGTAGTTTAGGAAATAAATGTGATTGAACCACCCACCTAGATTAAGTGGGAGAGGTTAGTGGATTTTTTAAATATCCTCTCCTATAAATGTGATATGTATTGTTGTATTACTATGTTGGATGGATTATTGATCATGTTCTCTTTCTCCATATATGGGGTAAAACCCACAATACATGCTTTGACATACTTTATATTTTTATAACATGCTAATGGGTGCTTCATGTGCAGCATTTTCCTTGCAGGACCTATTTTCCACCATGGTTATTTGATGTTTTCTTACTCTTGTTTTCCATTATTTGTGGGATTTTCCCTATGTTTTGTCTTGTGTGCACACTATATGTTTTCGGCCATTGTGGCCTTAATTATCTTGTGACATTGTGAGTGATGTCCCATGTTTGCAACCCACTTTTACTGGTCTACATGCTTTCGACCATTGTGGCCTCGATTGTCTTGCAACATCATGAGTGATGTCCCATGTTTGCAACCCGCTTTTCACGGTCTACATTTTCTTCTTGCTTGGCACCTTACACTGTTTTCTTTATACATGTTTGTCTATAATAATACTTATCTTCTAGCTATTATTTGTGTGTGCCTTGGTCTTTACCAAGCACACTCCCTCCTACATACTGGTATCACTTCAACATGGGGTCCTCTTTTGGGTCGCATCCTTCTAGTGATGTCACATGCACCCCAAATAAGGGGGCATTTATTGGGTGAATCGGTCACCCCATTCAAGATCAAAGACAACATATAGTTAGAATAGTATTGAGGCTTAGACAAGGCTCAGAATCAGACTTGGGTCCTTACTTTAGCATAGACACTAGCGCCCATAATCAAACTTGGGTGCATAGGCACTTTGTACCTTCCTAGGCACCCGAGACTAGGAGCGCATACATAGATTTATTCAGTTTTACGAGTTTTCAACATTTTCACAGAGGATTTTTATAAGGCGAGATAGTCCTTCACTTGGCAATCATGTTTGATCGCACTTATTCACATTGGATTAGAATTATACACACCATCTGCAGTGGTGTTTTTACTTTAGGAAGAAGTCAAAGGTTGGAGAATAACACTAGACCTTTCTCCCTACACTACTTTTGCCGTGGCGTAAGATCACCCAAAAAAATGGCATTCAACATGTTTGGTGTGAGATCGCCTAAAAAAATAGCTCTTCATCAACATCTTCAACATCCTTTTTATCCATTTTCACTCATCACCAATCAGTGCACATGTTTCTTTTTCTATTTTAAGCATTTTTTTACACACATCTTTACATGTATTTTACACATTTTGCTATATAAACATGTTTGACTACTTGTTCATTTTCTCTTTTATAGGTCCATCCTTATAGGAAGTGCTAGTCAACATCCTTTCATCATCAACAACATCACCATTCTACATCAAAAATAGGTACAATGTGGCATCTGCACATATGATTTTCACCCTAGGGTCATCATCGTCATTTTAATTTTTACTTCCTCTTCTTTAGCATCCACGCTTCATACTTTTTATCACTCCATGATTTTCTTGTCTCAACATGCTCTTCTACATTGATATACATGGTTATCAAGTACACATATCTATCTACTTTATGTTACTGAGATTTTTCTCACCAACATAAAGTGGGGGAAATATAGACACTAAATCACACACTTTGGGTACATTACTAGGTCCTAATCACATACTAATATTCATATGCTTATTACAGGAGAAAAGTACTAATTGATCACTATACTTGGCCTCTTAGGTTCCCTTCTAGTCTCCCTCTTAGCCTTGTGGACCTCACTACCCAATCTGACCCTTCAAATCTCATATTTTCTACCATTGAACACTAGTAAGTACCCAACCAAGTCGCCAATGCCCAGCGCCCTATACCTCTTTGTACTTTTCTCACTCCTTGTTTGGTCATTTCTAGCCGTTAGACATCCTTATCTCTTAGGGATCAGCATTTTAGTGATCAATTATGAAATTTGAACAAGAGAAGCATATAAATATAAAGTTATGTGACCAAATTAAAGGACCAAGATCTAAGAATTTATATTATCACCTAAGGTTGCATCTCACAAGCATCTAAGAGCATCATTTGCATCCATCTAGCACCATTACAAGGGACAAGGGATGGTTTTTTGCATCACACGCATAGGAGGGAAGTTCATTTTATTCCATGCACACATCTATTACATATTTTTACATCTAGATACTTTTCTCGCTATCAAGTGTGACATGCACAAGAGCCACCTAGGGCATGATTATGCACACACACATATAACTACATTAGGTCTGAGATGTAGTGCAATGCTCAATCATAAGATCACTTGTTTGACAGTTGAGGACAGTCTGACCCTCATTTTGTATCTTTATTTTTCAAGATTTTATGTTCTTTTGAGGGTTTTGCAGGTGATCTCTTTATTACAGGTTATCAATGACATTGGTGATCATAGTGTGACTATCTAGCAACAAAAATGAGTGTGACCCTGTAAAATTCATCTCTATACCTCCTGTTGAGACTCCCGACACCTAGAAAAGGAACCTAGAACCCAGGCACCCCAATACCAGTCCATGCGCCATGGTCCCTACTCCTACTTAACTCCCGCATTTTTATGGGTTCATTTTCGAGGTCCTTTATTGTCGTTCTTCTAGTATTTCACCTTCACATACTACCAAGATATTTACGAAATCAGCTAAGTAACCTAACTCTCTTTACTTACTTTGCTTGAGTCATTTTTGTACTTTACTGTCATATATACTTATTGTAGCATACATTAGAATTTAACATAAGTAATCTACACCTCTAGTTTATTTTTCTTAAATCAAATACTTTGTAAACATTGTTATTTATGTCGGAAATGAAATGAAGTAATTGAATATGAGTTGTTATAAATGGATACACTTAAACTATGTGATTAGTTAAACTTCAAGTACTTATATTTTATTATATTTCTTCTTGCATGCCAATGTTTGTTTAGTGGAATCATAGAACTAGGAAATCAAGAAGGCATTGATTTTCATCCTCAATAGTGGGTAGGGTGATTGGAAATTTTTAGTTCAAAAACTCAAGTATGTTTTCTAGTCACATGTTAGGGGATTGCTACACCTTGGTATCAAAAACAACATTAATGTTGCCTATTTTATTTCATTGCATTTCTAAGTTGTGTTATTATGTCATATTCAAGTCGAAATTGTAAGGACATGAAAAAATTTGGTAGTGGAAATGAGAATTGTCATGGGTAACAAGATAACTTGATTATATTTTATCTTTCTAAACTAATACTCTAGATAAATTTATTAGCCTAGAATAAAGAGTTATAGTTGATGAAGGCATAGTTTCACCAATAGACACATTAATGTTTATTTGTGTGAAGCAATTAGGATGAAATATGTTTACTTATGGGAGATGTTTTAAAGAATGGGGTAGCCAGGATGGAAGTGCAGAAAGACTCACAAGACAGGGAATTCTTTTATGCAAAATGATGCACATAAGAAATGTCAGAACTGAAATGGAAATGAGAATGGTAAGAACATAAATGGTGGAGAAAATATTCCAATCAAGAAAGAACCTATAGTCAGTTGCTCCAAGTGTGGTGGAGATCATAATGTGAACAATTGTGCTTAGAATTCAGTTGGTAAAAATGTTAGATGTTCACCATTATAGCCTCAAAATCTTGATTTTCAACACCATGTTCATATAATGATTAATAACCACAAGGAATATTTTTAGACTCCACCTATGGAGGTTATAGGTGGAGGATCCGGGAGTAAGCCTAGTTGATCCCCTTCGGGTGATTGAGGTTTGCAAGCTCCACTTGCAAAATAGAGAAGCCTCTCAATGTATGGTCTAGTGGGACCAATATTATGAGAATAATGCTACTTGGGAGGACAATGAGGAAGTCCATAAGACATTTCCACATTTATTTTAGTATCTTTCTTACTTAGTTGTTTTGTAATAATCATCGGAACAATGCTTTTTCTTAGAGGGTAAGGATTTCATTCCCATTTTTAGGATTAGATTGTTTGATAGTCTCTTTGATGTAATAATTTGTTATTACCACATAAATATAACTCTATATTTTTGTTTTTATGGATTAAAAAAATTATCTGTTATGGTTTGGGTTTAAAACATTAATTAGCAATTTGATTTAGTTATCGGTGGATAATAATTGCATTATAGTTTATGTTATTTCTTATATATGTATGTTGTGCATACTTTAATCGAGGTGATTTTATATGGAGAAATGGATAATGCACTAGATTTTTCTTTCCTAAATAAGCACAAATATCCTTGGCTAGGAGGAAGGGTATCATCGAAGAAATATGGAAAGATATGATAATGTGTAAGAATAGAGATTGGGATTTTTGCCATGAACAAAAGTGCGGCCATAAGTTGGAAACCTTATCTAGTTTTCCTTTGTTGATTAGAGAAAACACTTAGTTGAACTTGCACACAAAGTCCGCGTGGAAGAAAAACACAGGAGAAAAGGCGCGAAGTTATAGGAAGGCATCACGCGCGGAGGTGTAGAGTCAAACTCTCAAGGACTTAGCCGATTTTGGAGATCAGGTCTATTCTTAGAGATTGGCGTGTGGAGCACACAAAGTGATGCCAAGACTTGCGCACCACTCTTCATGGAGATTCTTTGAGGAGCATGACAACTCACTCTTGCATGGGCATAAGCTAAGAATAGATCCACCACTGTAGTTAACTATCAACGATCTATAGATAGCATACTTGCATGTATGGCTATAGTTGTCAAAAGGCGCATGGTTGTTATTAGCATGCGACCTATATATATATGTGTGTGTGTGTGTAATGAATTACTTAGTAGATAGAGAGAGACATATGCTTTGAAGAATGAGAGAAACATGAGTACATGTGATTGGATAATTGTAATGAGATCCATGCACACATGCAGTATTGTATGAAGCTTCATCTTGTTGGTACGATGAATAGATAAAGAAAATTGGCCAAAAAAATAGTGTTTGATGTGTTTTAGCAATGCATATTATTATTTTTATGATGATTTACCTTTAAGCACTTATAGATTTGGTTAAGTATAATGTTGAATAGATAGATTAGTTTCTAAAATATATGTTTACTACTTTTTCATGCTACCATTCTGTCTACAACCATTAAGAGGGACTGGTACCTTTGCGCAAGGCCGGGTGAGCACTTAGCCTAGGCTGAGTGATGTGCCAGCGTAACTAGGTGTTAACTAACCATTCTAGGCTGCATCATTGGTTCCGTTGCTGGGACCTCCATTTTATTTGTTTCATAATGGTTCGTGATGAAGACATACCGGCTAAATTTGGTGAGCATTGAAGAATGGATTCATGATCTGGAGGAAGAATATGCACGGAGGTTTGACACTGGATCTGGATTTAGCGCACGTACTTAGGTAGAGAAAAATCTATATGACAGTTTGTACGAAAGCTTATTTGTTATCTTTCCAGTAGAATTATATGAATGGTTGACTGCATATGCATCTAAGCGGAATTGGAGGTATCAAACACTTGTTTGGACACAGGAGGAATTTCAAACACTATACGATCTTTGACTTAAGTGGACTCGCAGTAGATACCTAGTTTGCGGTGTCCTAAACAGCTATATTTTGGAGTATTCAATTTCAACTTATTCATGCCTAGAGGTAGCGGAGTTCCAATTCCTACGATATCCTAGAGGGACGTATTTACAAGGTATTCCACTGGCAATCAAAATACTAATGGTAACGTTGAACTTGGAAGCTAAACCCATGGAAAGATAAAAAAATCTCCACGCACGAGGGCAGGAACAGGATTGGTGAAAGATGGTAGACCTAGCGGCAGCACGGAAAAGGGAAGAGAGGCGGTTGAAGTATGATGAGGCACACGAGAGGGAATTATGCAAGAAATAAGAAATTGTAGAATGGATGGTGTTGTGGAGAGAGATGGCTCGTGAAGGATTTGAGGCTCATGGGGAGGAAGAAGAGCAAGAGCATCAGGAACTCCCCCATCTAGGAAAGCATGACTTAAAAACCCTCTTTGGCCTCACATGGAAGCACGCCGTGAGAGATATGACTGGGCCGTGGAGTACGCATCTAAGCCAACCTGTTGACCTAGCCCTTGCGCTCGGTTTTCTAGTATCTAGTACAGTAGGTAAAAATAGTTTTAATTTAGGAAGTGAAAGCACAGAAATAGGTCAAACAACAAGTACATTAATGGAAACACAATCAACTTCGTTATTATTTGGGGGTACATTTTCAGGCTCATCATCTGCACAGAATATGAGCACGCCGAGTGTGGGAATCACCTCTGGAGTTGGGACTACTTCCCAGACTGTAGGGGTCCAATATAGTACCACTGTTGGGGCATAGGGGAGTGCATCCATGGGCCCTATTCCAAATCCTGGAGGAGGATCGGGTGGTATGGGCAGTTCTAGTTCCGGTGGTTCGGGTGGTATTGGAGGAAGAGGAAACCAAGGAGGTTCTGGGTCGGGTGGTCAAGGCCCGTAGCAACCCCAGAACATTTATATGGAGATGTCCCTTCGTCTCCCAGAATACAAAGGTATCGAGGATGTTGCTGAGCATGTTCATATGTGTGAAATATTGTTGATTTTTGTGTAGTTATGTCACCTTGTTGTAAGGAATTGAGTCATCAATTCACTTTGTGACAATGACAAGAAAGGTTCAATGCACTCCTTGTAGTGGAGAGAGTTAGTTAACATAATAATAATATGTGAAATTTGTTAATTTACGTAATTAAGAAAAAATAGAATAATAATTTTATAACAAAATAAATTTTAATTGCTTTTAACAAAATGGTGTTTTAGATTTAAGGGAACTTGGATTGAGATCTTATTGGTCTCTTATCCATATTCTATCCCTATCACTCATTATTTCTTTGTGTTCCCCTTATAACTTCACCTTATGCTCATATTACCTTCTCGGGATCCGCCTAGTCATTAAATGGCTTTATGTGTTTTTCCACCTAATACCCAGAGCATGGCCTACAATGGGCATAGCCTTTTCCTATGTTTGCACCTCAATGTAGAGATGTGCTTTTAGGGAAACACCTTTGAGAGAAGTCTCCCAATGTATGTGGGACAAATCTTCTAATGCACCTACGGTTGAACTCCCACTATCTCCATCATTTCCAACTTTAGTTCCACATCATGACTCGTTTTAGGTATTTTTGATGGCACGTGTCACATGCATGAACTTGGTAGAATAGGTTAGAGTGGAGTTGGACATGGACATGTTAGGAGGAGACACATGTGTGTTGAATGGTAAGAAGAACAATGTGGCATCAATAAAGGACTCTATATTTTGAAAAGAAAACCTATGTTTTGGAAAGGGTGTGATTCATAAGCCGGTGAATATTCCACAATAGAATTCACCAATAGACCTTGTGATTCCTAGCTTACAAAGATATTATAAAATAACTCATTTATATATAAAACAAATCTATGAAGAGTTGTACGTGAATGTGCGAGAATATTAAACATGCACATATGATAAGTATGGAAAGCTGCAAACATGTGCAAACACAACTTTTATCTTAAAGAAACCCAAAATGGTAGAAATATCTAGTGGACAAGGCAATTGCACTCCCCTTTCACTATGTAATTCACTAAAATGTACAAGTTACTTCCATTAATGGCCTTCATGGAGATGACATTTCACACACTCTCTCCAAATCTTGCATAGTAAAATTTTTAACACCTTTCCAACACTTCTCTAACAATAATCCACAATAAACAACCTCGTACTTGGTGGGAAATCATTGTATCTCCATAGACAAAGAATCCAACTTGCTTATAACAACAATGCCCCGAAACTAAATGTCATAACTCCCCTTACATTATTTCATGATAACTAAAACCTAGTAGTCTTGCAAAAATGCCCCTACCATGAGAAATTGTCAAGAAACCATTTTCGAATCAAATGATTTTCATATGTTACTTACCAATGCTTTACTTTATCACATGGCAAAATTGTCACCTTCCAAAGACTAGCGGTTGTAAAACCATCATAGCATTTGTGGTTTCACAATCATTTCTAATAATTGCACAACCTCCATTGTGTCTTTAGGGGATATTTTGTCACCAAAAATGTCCTCAATCTTCTTTAGGCCATAACTTTTGCATATGAACTTGAAATTAGGTTTCGTGTTTTCCAAGTATGTATTTTTTTAAAGGAATCCAAATATTTCATCGAACATATACGTTATATTGTGATTTTACAATAAATGTCTCTTACAAGTATTTCCAATGCAAATTACATAAATTGGGCACATCTCATATCTAATTTTGGATCAAGTTCTATGACTCTATGCGTTTGAGAAGGTAGAGGGGATAAAATTTTAAGTTAGGAAATGTATGTGTGTTCAAGGAGGAATCTCTTTCATGGATTGTAAATCAGGTTCAATCCCTATTGGAGATGCTCCCCATGTTAAATCAACTAGTAACTAAAACCCCTTGAACGTATCTTCTAAGTTAAAATGTGTTCTAAACTTGATGATGCATTCTTGGTCAAAATTTAAAATTATGGTGGTCTCTGAAAAGTGCACAAGTTAGCAGGAGGAAATTGACGAGAGGAAAAGAAAGAAATGAGGAGATTCTCCATCATAGATCAAGTTGATTAGCATCATACTAAGGTACATATTTATTCTCTTTAAAAATCTATAATTCACCTAACATTGTTATAAGTTGGATTATGGTCTGTTGGTAAGCATTTAGTTTTGAAACTAGTTGGTGGGTGTTCTCTTGGTTATAAGTAAATATTTTGCATTTGAAAACCAAACACTTAGACAACATAGAATAAAATGGTAAATCTACCTAACCTCGTTGTTACAAAGGTCATATTCTAGAATGACCATACCACCTTTGGAATGGTGTTTAAGGGTACCAAGTTTGAAACCCATCACTTGACCCTTTTTTAAACATTGAACCCAAATACTTAGAAATCCTTGTTTAGATTCAATCTAGTTAATTTTTATAAACAAATTTCAGTTTGTCCCAATGGTAGACCACTAACTTTACATATGATGGGTGGAGGGATCGACCTACTAAACTTTTGTCATTTCTAACCTTGTTTTTATTTTACAATTTGACGATTCATTTATGTTAACATGGGAAATGGTGGTCGATTGGTGAGTGGGAGTGGTAGTTGGTTAAAGGGAGGGGTTGCGGGTTTGATCCTTTCAAAATCTTTTTGTAGTAAAATAAAAGGGGTTTCTAAAATTAACTCCCAAGTCATTTTTGTTATAAATGGAAAATATTTATAATTTTTTTGCTAAATTTTAGGAGTTTAATAATTATTTAAATTTGAATAGCTCATAGGAAAAATCGAGACTCTCATGGTATTTTTTGGTAAGATTTTAAAGAACAAATGAAGCTAATATTCAATTTATGGTATGAAGAAAATCCTAGATAACAATTCTATGAATGATATACAACCTCCTTTTTCAAAAATTATAGTGTATTAAAAATACGAAACCCATCATTTAGAGTGTGAAGACTAAGAAACAGTGAAATAATAACAGTCTTTGTAGTAGAAGAAATATAACTTTGGCCATTTTATTATAAACCCAAAAATGTAGTGTACATGGAGGTTATTTACAAGACTTTATAGCTTAGTTGTGATGATGGGGAAAATAAGTTTAGAATCCTTGCAATTACAACTCTCATGATTGGTAAGAGACAATTGCAAGAGATATTATTATCCTCGAATTCTACTCTCGGTATGTTTGGGTGTCGTATTTAATTTAGTTGATGATTGTATTAGATTGTTTTTCATCAATGTTGTTGTGAACTATCAATTAAACTTGGAAACCCTAAATTTCAAGAGATAGGAGAAAGTCAAATATATTGGAACATTGGATTAAAGTTTGAATAAGATTTCATGGAATATATTTTGATGATGGAATAACTTACTTTTGAACACTCTATAAAATTAAATACATAAATCTATTGCAATTTCCTAATACTATTTATGATACACTATAGCTCCCTTGTGTTGAGTTAGAAAATTAGGGTTAGGATCCTTGTAATGGAAATGCTCCTAGTTCTTTATGGAACATCCAGAGGGTTGTTATTACTCGTATCCTATCCCTGAATTATCTTTATTTTGTGTTTAGTTTTAGATGTTGAGTGAGATAGAGATATCTCATTTGTGATTTGTAAATGGGAATGGGATAGTATGAGAGACGTGTAGTTGAGCTATGGAGTGATCTATAAAGATGGGAGGGTATCCTCTTACAGTTTCACACATGACATGTACTAAGGATAAAGGGTTTGATTTTGGGGTGCTAAAGTCCACTTTCTTATCTATCCATGTAGGATTATTGCTTGCCCTGGCATGTTTTTGGATCCATTACGGGGTACCTAGTGCTATCTTAGTCTTTTGGCCAAAATCATGTTTGTTATTACATTCATAAGATGTGTTATTTTTCCATCCTTTCCCTACTCATAGGTCTACCAATTATTGGCATCGTTGCATAGTGCTTGCATGTTATGGTGTTCATACTACACATAGATTATTTCTCTTACCTAATGGGTTTCTTTTATCTTCATTATCGCCAAGGGTAAGACCACTCTTATTTTACGAGAGGTGTGTGGGAGAACCGTGAGGATCTTGGTTGGAGGTAAAGTGTTTCGATTATACTCTCTCTCATTTTCTCAACTACAATTACAGGATGGATCTTTGGAGAAGGTGATACTTGTTGTCGTGATTTAGTTGAGATATTGTAGTATGTTATGTTGATGTATTATTCCTACCTTGAACATAGATGATTGCAATATATTGTATATTTGAGCATTTGGAAACATTAGAAATTGTAAATCATATTAATGAACTGTAAAACACTTAATGATTTCATAGTTTTGCATTGTTGTTATATTATAGAGTAAAGGAAAGAAATGGATTAACTAATTTGAGTTAATCCTTGTCACACTAATGTTAAATTTCATTGGAATGAATAAATGGGGAATATAAATGAAAACAAGTTAATTGCAATTATAGTACTATTATTGGATTAACACTTCCATGTTAAATAAACGTTGATACTTTGTAAACACTTTTATTGTTGGAAACTAAATGAATTAATTAAATATGAGTTGCTATAAATGGAAAAACTTAAAGCTGTGGGATTAATTAAACTATGATTAGTAATATTTTATTGTATTGCTTCTTGCATGTCAATGTTTGTTTAGTGGAATCGTAGAACTAGAAAATCAAGAGGGCATCGATTTCCATCCACATGTGTGGATAGGGTGATTGGAAATTGCTAGTTAAAAACAAATTTTGTGTGTTTTGATCTCACCCGCTAGTGGATTGCTACATAATTCCATGTCATTATGTATGATAATATAAAGCATATCAATAAAAGGAAAATCATATCTAATTGGAAACGTTTGTCATTCTCTTTAAGATGTATTTTCACTCCAATGTTATCTCCTACTATTACTTGCACGAACTAGAGTTTCAATATTCAATATTGGTGTGTTGACGATCCATTCAACACTTCAAATCCGATTGATGGATTTTATAAAATTATAAGGAATAAGACTCATAAGTTTCCAAGAGGAGATTTGACATATAAAATATATATTGATTGAAGAAATGAACTCCATTGGGAAAATATTGCCACAAAACATAAACTCACGACTTTGTCAAGCATTTCTTAAATAATGCAAACACAAGTTTTAGAGATAGATGAATCATTTTGGTAGGGAATTTGGGATAGTTGCCTCCTATTAGTGATAAAACACGCTATGACAACAATAATCATGCAAAACCATTATGGGAATAATTCAAAATATTTATTACTTTAGATAAGATATTTAGATAAGAAGAAGAAAGCGAGGGCCAAAAAGGTTTTGTCAACTTTTCACGAATCTTGAAGATGCACATTTGATAATTCATGATTAGAAGTTATTAATGAAAAGAGTTGATGGTGCATTAAATCTAGTCACTAGGAAAGAATTTGAAAATGATATTCATCTACTCGACAAAAATGATAATGTGCAAAGCCATAATAAAAGGAAATTGTAATCATTTTAAGACAACCAATTACACACAACATAACAACCAAGAAAAAGATATTAATAATCCATTTTTAGGTCAAAACAATGAACTAGATGTGGAATTATTTCCTTAGATGCAAAGGTGATGTTAACCTCCAATCAATTGATAGAAGCATGACCTATAAATGGAGCTCTACGATATATTCAAAGTACAATATACAAACTTGGAAGTGCCCCACTATAACGAGTAACATATATTATGGTGGAATTTGACAACTACTTTGGAAGTCATTCGAAGATGCAACTCTACATACAATTCCAATCACACCAATATAAAGGAGATGCATGTGTCATGTACCCTTATAAATGGCTTGGGCATTAACAATACATAAATCACAAGGGTTAACTGTTTCTAGAGCAACAATTGATATAGATCAAAAAATGGGGGTTTTAACATTTGTGGCTATCTTATGCATAAAGTCCTTGGAAGGTTTGAGAATTTTGTTATCATTTTCATACAACCGCCATGAAAAGATGAACAAAATCTTCTAAATGAAAAGTTAAAGTAGGAGAGTGCTAAATGTATTTCTTGTAGATCGTCCTCTTTTAATTGAACCTCTTACTACACACACGCGTGCGCGCGCGCACACGCACACGCACACGCACGCGCACGCATGCACGCGTACACACACGCACGCGCACACGCACACGCACGCACACACGCACACGCACGCACGCACGCACACACACACACACACACACACACACACACACACACACACACACACACACACACAAGATGAATATGAAATGCTTCACTGATTATCATTTAATGTGATGTGTGTTATGCATTTACATGAGTATGAAATGGTTTTTAATTTTCTTTAATCTGATATCAATTACACATTTTGATAAATATGTGAAGTTACAAGTTTAGATTTAACATTGAGAGGAATCATTAGCGTATATATAGTTCGTGTGAAAAATATAATATACCCACCTCCAAATTGATATTGAAAAACATCTTTTAAGATATATATTTAAGATATTTGTATTAATTGTTTTTATAATAAATTTGCATCACGAAAACAGCATAAATTTATTAAAATATTTTAAATAAAAACTAATTATAAAACACAAAATATCAACAAAGATAATTAAAAAAACTTAATTAAAAGCGTCCATTCTTCCCAATTCACCATTCCCTTTTATTTTAACGTATTGGGGAATGTCATCATTAGTTAATATGTAAGAATGAATTAAAGCTTGATCATGTGATCTCTACCAGACTACCATGAGCATGCACAGCCGCCTCTTTCACACAACTCAATTGCAAATTGCAAATTGCAGATTGCAGACAGATAACATAAAAATATTTACTAGGCATGGCATGCAAAGACTCTGTGTTTAAAGAAATCTTTAGTACTTTCGTACACTGTTCAAGAGATCCGTTCACAGAAGGATTGTCTTGGTCGGCCGAGGCTTTTGAATTTTTTATTTTATTGCGGAAATCTATAGATTTTTCTCCGTACTAGATCTTACTCCTGATTCAACAATTTGCACTTGACAACTTCTCTGCAGCCGAACTACTGTGTAACTTTAGAGCAAACAGAATAATTTATACGAATCAATATATCAATGTATATGTACTTTTTTGTGTATATCACCTAGTATTTAGTGCTAAGAGCTATTGAAAAATGAGTCTTGTGGGCTATTTAAAAACGTCTCAAACATCTCTATCACAATATACTCAAAAAACTTATATATCCAGATTATGGATTGTGGAAGCATTAAAGATTTGACGTCCAGTATATAAGGGATTATTCAAATATTATTATGTTGATCGCGTTTTACAATGACAAGAAATGGTGAGACATGATAATGTTTTAAATTAAATAATATAAGGTAATTTCTACCTTAAATTTGACGTTTATTTGAGTATCACTTAAACTAGCAATTGCAAATGAGTTGCAAATTACGCCGGAGATAGTAGCAATATTTAGTTTATTTGAGTTGTATTTCAGGTTGATATTGCATGGATGTCTATATGCTGTTGCAAAGCTCTTATTTTGCTATTGTCCATATTTTTGTAAGACACAATTATGATAGTCGCCAAACTAAATCACGTTTCATCATTTGGTCAAACACCGAACATTTATCTATTAAATCTTTCGAATCTCAAAAACTTTGAACAAGATATATGACCAATATTATTTTCCAAAAAGTAAACTATAGAATTTACTTTATGAAGAATAAAATCAAAATCAGAAAACTTTTGAATCTCAAAAACTTTGAACAAGATATATGACCAATATTATTTTCCAAATAGTAAACTATAGAATTTACTTTATGAAGAATAAAATCAAAATCAAATATCTAGGATAGTAAATATCTAGGACTGTAGAAAAATATTTAAAATCGCAACTTTTAAAATATCTAAAATCCGGCAAAACAAGTAAATATTGGAGCCACGAGAATTTAACACTTTTCTAGCAAGGGCATCTTCAAAATAAATGCCTACCGGTGAAATATTGTTCTTCTTACTTGAAGAAACCAGCTCTAAAATATTTCAAGTAAAAATAATAACTAAATATGCTAAATTTTGAGGTCCCCTTTTTTAAACAATAAAATCTAAACAAATATATAATAGAATTATCAATCAATATAATACAAAATAAAATAAAATAAAAATCCTTGAAATATATATTTATAAATGAATTATATATATTATATGATTATCTTTCAAGGCGTTACCCTATATGGGAAAAGACTTTGCAGATATTCATGGAAGCGTGTCAAATTTGACGGCTTAAATGATGGTTTTGCTATTTTTAACAATTTTATTTTTTTAGTGGTTATTTTTGCAGATTTGATATTTTTAACAATTTTATTTTTTTAGTGGTTATTTTTACAGATTTGTTATTTTTAATAAAAAAATTTCCAATTTGCTCTTCAATAGTGTGTTGTGAATTCCATTAACCTATTTTGGTCATTTATGGGCATCATTATTCTGTGATGTGTATTTTTCGGTGGGATATAAATGCTTAATGGCTGCAATGTTTTTTTGTGTTTCAGTTTGTAGATGACGATGAGAGATGCCATGTTGAAATCAATTACACCTTTGAGATCAGGAAGGACTGGTAATTTGATTTGAAGATCAAATATATGTTTCTTCCTTTTAACATTGTAAGCTAATTCTAGCAGTTTGGGTTGGATTGCATGGTGTCGGGTAGGTAGGTAAAAGATTGTAAGGACATTTGTTGGTTGGTTACCTGGCTGCTTGAAGCCTGCAAATAAATTTGATTATATGATAGTTCTTTATTTCTTTGAAATGAATTTGAATCTATTCTTGTCCAGAGGAAATGAAAACTAATGCAGTACTATTATAAATAAACAACTTGCATTTACAACTTTATTCGCTTTAAGATGGGCCAATGCATGCACTCTCGAAGAATTTGGGAACATTTGTTCATTTCTGCAAAAGCGGTTTAGAACTAAAACTCAAAGTAGATTGGTTGAAGTAAGAAATAAATTTTTGATGCTTTCAAGTTTATTTTTTGCTATTCATGTTCGATCAGTTCACTATCTTTGGGATACGAGAAAATGAAACTTTTGAATGCTTCTTAGATAGAAAATGTGTGTGTGAGAATATACAACACTCAACACTCAATTTTTTTACATATTTTGATATTTATACGGCCTAAACAGGGGCTCAATCGTCCCCCTCAGATGGAAAATTATATGCATTCTCATATGTATCTTTCATTTGCAGAGATGTCAGAGAAGGAATAATGGCTCTACAAAGAAGGAAAGGGCTGCAACTGCATCATAACGAATAAGGAATCGACATTTAAATTGAACGTTTAAGAAGTTAAAATCCTTTTCAATCCCAATCATGTATTGTGCCAAAATTAAATCACAACACCATCCCAGTCTCATTCCAGTCGAATAGTGTTTTGTGAAATCACCTCACCAAGTCACACAAACAAATGCCCATCAGAAGTGTTGCTTGTGCTCCCTGTAACATCTTTGTGCTTACCATCTGCATATCCCTGTAACATCTTTGTGCTTACCATCTGCATATTCATCCAAATACCTCCTGTAATTATTACTAGGGGTCATTTGGTTTGTTTGGATACTAGGAACTTGCTTTGGAGCAGGCATTGGCAACATCAACTTTAGAACTCTAGCAACTTCATGCATGGTGGATCGATCAGAGGGTCATTTCTTGGTGCAAAGAAAGGCCAACTGGAAGATTTTTCTTACAATCCCAAGACTGTGTTGTTGTCTGCTTTTGATAGAATCTATGTTCACATGTTGTCCAACTATCTTGAATTAACATCAAGTAAGCTCGTATTGATATAATTTTTGCTACATTAGATGGAGAGCATCGTGTGTATGGGATTGAAGTGAAATTTGTAACCAATTTTGTAAATTTGTTAATACTCGAACGGAAGTGCAATTACATGCACTCAAAACTGCTCAAATATACACAGAACAATAAGCCCGTTTTTTACTCCTTTTTTGTTCTTTTAGCAAGGCTTCAAATTTGGCACCAGCTAGGATCATATTAGGAAAGGCTTCTCTCTTTACACCAGACTTATTGCATAAAAATGCTCATGAACAAGCTATGAATTATTACAGTCCATGAAACACAATTCACCGAGGCATTTTGTCAAACACCAACAAGCACCATAAGAATATAGGTTATGTTTGAAATAATGGAAATGTTTTCATGTTTCATAACAATTTCTCTAGCAAATCCTAAAATTTTGCAACACTCTGCTTTCCATTTTCTGAAATCTGCAACACTCTCACATACCAACCTTGTTTCGGTTCCTCGTACATGTACACTAGTTCCTCCTCTCCTTCTAACTACTTTCCACCTTGCAATCCCCCATCCACTCCAACAGAACACCCCACCTGTCTTCATGTATTCATGTTTAGTTTAAAGAAACTACTCCGCAAAACACTACCACTCATGATATAAGATTTGCAAATGTATATGTACAAATTTGTAACAAGTTTGAAATGTAGAGATGGAACGTTTAAATGTAATGCTTCATCTATATTCTTACACTTACAAAATCAATCGCACCCCTTATCAACTTCAACTATAAAAATAATAACTATCCCTCTAAATCAAATAACATATACCGTTCGGCGTTCACATTGCATTGTACACATGCGATTGCTAGTCTATATACTAATTATCCTTCAACCACAATTAATATAGGTTACCTTTCTTAACATTATGTCAAGAAAATGTAAAGGAAGGTTATCCAACTCAATATTTATAGAGGTACTGATATCACTCACTCAAATCTATTCTAACGTAAAGCATGTTAATCAAAGTTAGAGGTTTCATGGGCCCAAATTCAAACAAGAGTCGCGAAGTAGCTAGTTCCTACCATTCAAGTTGAATGTATTCATACTGAGAGAAAATGCCAGTATCCATATGCCTGCAAGTCACAAACAAAAGAAAAAAATTAAGAAAATTGAATTTTGTATTAAAAGTGTGTATAGAATTTAAGATGCATTAATGGTTGTAAAACAGAATTAAAAAGAAAGCTTCAGAATTATACAGTAAAATTTTAATAAGTAAAATTTATCTTGGTGAAAAGGGCCGATTATTGCCATCTTCTTGACCTTGTATGCTTTGACTGAATCTTTTCATGGTTCCTGTGACAACAAACTGTCTACTGTAAAATGATATGTATCTGGTGAAGGGAAGTAAATGTTGGTATGGAGATCCTTACTTCACTAGAAATCATGAGTGCGTGGTGAATTCCACTTTTGTATATTCTGTTGCTTAAAACTTGCAACACACGAATTTTCTCAATCTTAATTTAATTGATATAGAAACCATAAAATCTTGGCTACATATGGCAATTGGTCACCGAAATTGACTACGAAGGCATTCGGAATGAGCCGGACTGCAGAGCATTTTCCATTTGCAAGCCTGAGACATGGCCTTGATGAAGAACCGTGAGAACATTAGGATCTGAATTAGCAGGTAAGCCAAATGCGAAGCTTTTAACAAAAATTTTCAACGATACCCTTAGTCTTAAGGTTGAAGAATTCGTCACTGTTGATTTCGTATTCTATCCGAAATCTGCAGACTTAGCCGTTCTCCACTCCAAAAATACCGGTCATTTGGATGATTCTCTTGGCAAATAAGCTAGAATCTGGTTTATCGTCTTAGTCTGTCCATCAATTTGAGAAAAAATGTTAGTCTCTGCTTTGAAATAACATTTATCCTATACAAGTATGTGGTCAAAATCAGGGGCGTTCCAAAAGACTCTAGAGGTTTCTTCAATAATTCAAATGCTCTACTACTACAACCAACCTGTCGAACCTAAGCCTACCTACTCAGAAGTCTCTAGATCAATATAGTCTTCCCTCTATTGTATGACCTGTCTCTAGATTTTTCCATTAATCAATGATGGCATTTAAGGGAGAGTGTGAGGCAGAGCTCTGATCTTGACAGATTTATTAAAGAATTGGACATGTGTAAGGTGAATATTTTTTTGAAATATTAAAATGTCTTTTCAAATAATTTCATTTTTAAGTAATAAATGTCAGTTGTTTTCATGCCAAGTGTTTTTATTTTAAATTTTTATGTACAAAATTGAAGAAATTTTGTACTGCAATAAGACTCTAAAATTGTCAAATCATTGCATAAGCTCCAATAAAAATAGAGAAAAATCATTTTGAATGAAATTTTTATATTAAAAATTTGTAAATACATTTACCAAACATTATAAATCTTGATATTAGAAGAAAAATTCTTGAATCTTATTGATTAGAAAAGGCTACATTAATTGAATGACCGGAAAGGTTAGTACCCTTGAGTTGGCCTAATGGTGAAGAACATGTGCTCTTGTCACAAGTTGATAGGGTATGTATGCCTCGTTTGTAACAAAGTTAGTTGCCTCCCACATGTGAATACGAGGTAGTCACATATGCTATAAGCCGCTTGTAGACCCAAAAACAAGCCACCCCATGACATAGTAAAAACCTATTTTCGCGAGAGGCGTTTACTTTGAAGAAGGCATTGCTTTGGAAAGTGTCAAATTAGGTGGCTTAACTTTACAGGTTGCCGGATTTTAGATTTTTTTTAGTAGATTTTTTTAGATTTTTGCTACAGTAAAATTACTTTCCACATAAAGTTTGACAAATTTTAGATTTTTTGCTACAGTAAAATTGTCCTTCTCGCATGGATTTACAGATTTGTTTCAAAATTGCAGCTATGTATACAGGCCTCTACAGCAATATTTAATAGCAGCCAATCTGGAGACCATTTCATCATTCTGGGAGCATGAACAGAATCTTTATTTTACATGTTTTATCAACCTTCATCATTGGACGTGTCTTTTGAACCTCCATCATTGCATCACATCAGCTAGCCGTGTATTGGATCTGATCATGACTATTGTTACGGGTTACAATGTTAGTATAAATCTGATTGCAGAAGCAACAATTTTGATAATAGCAGAACCAAAATGGAAAATCTGATACTTTAAGGCACTGATATTTATTGGAATGTTAAAAAAGATTGATTGCATCTTTTAGTTCAGAACCAGGTCTGCCTTTCCATTACTTCAATCGATTTCAGTTTCATGTCATATTTGTTTTATGACATTGCCAAAATGACTAAGCGTGCACAAATCTTAGTATTCTAAACTCATATTGTGCATAGCAGTTACAATGTAAAAAATGTTTTAATGAGTCAGTACTAAATAAACAAACATAATTAGTTCATCGCCTGCCTTCACTTCTCCATCTTTCACACATCGTCAATCTGGAAATCTGAGAGGATAAGAGGCCTAGCTGGTGAGAAGATTGTTTATTCAGCAATCATTCTGATCATGAAGTAATACAAGGAGCAAATTCTTCCCTTTCCTGTGCGAGTTAAAGAGGATTGAAGTCTCTGTCTGGAAGATAATTGCATAAGTTGTTGGAGGAAGGACCCCTTGCTGACACAGATAGCAGTCAGTCTCTTTGTTAGATTTTTAATATCCACATGTGAATTCTGTTATTTCCTGCTATGTAGCCGGTTCAGATGCAATTTGGGTTTGGGTACAAAGTACCCAGTACGTGGGTACGGCAAAAAAGAAAATTCCATGGGTACGTCCGTACAACAAATATATAAAATATAAAAATTATAGAAATTAAAAACTAGTAAATACGAATACCCATTTTTATGTTCCTAATTGATAAGTATGATTGTTCCTGGTATGATTTTGGGACCAATTCTTTTGCGAAGATGCCTGCTCTGGTTTTAACCAGCGTTCCAATATTTCGACCCACCTCCACATTCTCAAGGCACAGTACACAATGTAGAAATCCTCTGAAAGTGGGTTTCATTAGTTGTTTTGGGCAGTTAAGAAGAAGAGCCACATGTGCTAAAGCCAACGCTTCAGCTTCCTGTGAGAGTGGAGGCGGCGGCAGCACTGTAGATGAATGGATTGAGAGGCTTCCAGACAAAAAAGAGCCACTGTATTCTCACAGAATTTTCTGGTGTCTCCAGTGGTCTATTGTCAAATGTTTCCAGGAACTGGCAGACCGAGTTTCGAAGAAGGCAACTTCGGCACCACCTGATTTGAACAGCTTGAAGGATTGCTAACCCTTGGCTTTAACAAATTTTGTTTTGCTAACTCTTGTGGATGGTCTTTGTGCTAGAACATAATCTTGTTCGAGAGAAGACTTTGTGCTTCTGTGCCGCATTCGCCGCATTTTAAGCTTGGAATTCGAATTTCACCGGATCTAAACCCACATCACAAAAATTAGTTACAATTTGCGAACAAATTTGTACAATTTGAATTGTGAATCACAACCACAAATATCGTGAAAAAATCATTCTATAATTTGTTAAAATCTGTTATTAATTTGTTTCTATGGTTTTTGCAAAAATAACATCTGTCACTTTATTAATTATTTTACTTACGGAACTTGTTTTATTGCATTTTATCTCTGTGTGCCCCCATTTTAAGTTTGCCCTATTAAACCCTGCCGTGAATCCATGAATGTGGAATCTTCTAGGAAATTATGTGAAGTGTGATTAAGAAAATATGTGAATTAGAAAAGCTGTTATGCGTAAAACCACCGTTAAGAAAATCGCAGTTCAAAATCGAGAAAAGAAGTCACGCACCAAGTGAAGAATCGTGACCTATCGATATATATTATAATGTTTTTTAATTATTTTATTTGATTATAATAAGTTCATACTTCTATTATTTAGAGTCTTATTTGTTTTTATGAGTTTATAATTTTATATTTTAATAAAAAAAAACGTAATAGTTTTATTATTGAGTATTTGATTTTAGGATTTCATAAATTTATATTTTAATAACATAAAGTTAATACTTTTATTACTGGCAATCGCATGTGTACAATGCAATGTGAACGCCGAATTGTATATGTTATTTGTTTTAGAGGGATAGTTATTACTTTTGTAGTAGATGTTGTTGAGGGTGTGATTGTTTTTGTAAGTGTAGAAATATAAATGAACTATTTCATTTAAAGGTTATATCTCTACATTTAGATTTGTTACAAATTCGTACATATACATTTGCAAATCTTATATCATGAGTGGTAGCATTTTGTGGAGTAGTTTATTTGAATTAAACATGAATACATGAAGACCTCCGTATAGTTGTAGGGTTTGTGTAAATTTTCGTTGATAGATGGCATTCATTTGACATATCAGGCCACTCTTGCTTGACTATTGCATATTAGCTAAACATTGCAATCATTAATATGCAAATGCTTTATGTAGTCTGCAACCATAGTTGTAAATAATATCAAGTAACTCACCTTATCGACTTCTTGCCCATTCAATTGGGTTGCTCGCAAAACTATTGTCTTTTTTTTCCTGGATAAACAAAGTAAATACTGAAAGTAGTTTAATAACAATGATAATAACATATGACTCTGCTGCGAATGGATCTTAAGATAAGAAACAATATGTAATCTTTCAACAACTGATAATATTTATCCTTTTCTTCCTCGAGACATATGCAGAACAAACTTCCTTACCCAAATGGGCTTGTCAAGATGCCCGAAACAGACATCATTTTAGGACTTACAACATTGTATCAGTATTTAGCAACTAACCAATTCAATCGAAAGCATGTAAATACATCATATGTTAATCATAACATCATGCGGTCAAACTTCCTCCCTAACGGTGATGCATCTTGTAGAGTGTGCCCTATTTCTGACCTTCCATTAGGACTAATTCTGCATCCCTGGCGATAGTATGCAATCATTATATGTACTTGCCTTCAGTATCTTCTTCTGAAGCCAGCTCTGCATTTTTGTCAAAGTTCATGATGCTTGCTTGCTTTGACACATAGTCATCGAGACACTTCAATATACGGACGAGGACTGAGGACCTTTCCCTGCCCATACCTTGTTATATTTTATACTAAATTCTAAATTTTGAATTGCATATATTCATTATCAGGTTATTATTGACAGAGGTGTCGCTCATGTAGAAGAATCCCGAACTCCTCTGTCAGAGGAAGAGTACAGGGCAACAATAGATGAATTGTGGCCTAACAGATTTCTGCAAGCCATTATGGAAACACTCTAGCAGAAGATATGACTTAAATCGACAAAAAACATTGCATTGATTTTGTGAAGGACCAAGAGAAATCTGATTCTCAAGCTTGACTACAGAAGACACAACTGCCAACTCTGTGTCGGTCAGTTTGTTGTAGACAGTCTCAAACTCTTTGAAAATCTCACCAAACAGGTCAATCCTTTTCTTGTCAAAAAGAATGTAGAGAAAATTTAATGTATAATTGTCTCTACTGATAGCATCTAGGGAATTCACAGACTGGGCCAGTTCTGCTAGGGTTGTGGCATATGACCCCGTAGCATTGTCTTGCATAACAATACGAGTTCTATTTTTTGCGAGCCACTTGAGAAACTTTGGAAGGGAAGGCATTATGTGTCTCGAAGAGCCTTGTCCCAAAAAGACCAGATTTTAAGGATATGTGGTAGTTTGATCTGTTAGCCCCTTTCAAAAGGGCTCTCACAGATGGTGCACACTAGACATTCAGGGCCATGGGAGACTATTTCAATGATTCCATCTAACAAAAAACATAACCAAATCTTTGGAGATCATGTATCCACCTAGAAATTTTTGTCAGATCGTGTGAAGAAGCAATGTTAATTAAGAGCCAAAGAATTTTCTCTGGCATTCAATTACTTTCTGAAGAATCCGATGCAATTCTAAATGAGTTGCAATTTACGCCAGAGAGGATAACAATGTTTAGTTTATTGGAGTTGTAATTTTTCTATTTTAAGTTTGTGTGATGGGGAGAGGACAATATAGTAACTTCCAACAAAAAAAACATTGCCTACTATGCCTCGATGGATGTCCATACGTTGCTATAAACCTCGTATTTTGTTATGGGCCACAATGTCTCTTGACGATGACCATGTCTTCTATAAGATACAATTATGATATTCATTTAAAAGATAACATGTTGTATCATTTGGTTGAACACTTGGTGTTTATTTACAAAAGTTCATATTTTGGCATTTAAATGTTCCCAAAGCGTAGACAACAATCCCATTTTGTCAGTATCCTTCAATCACTTCATTCCATGAGATGACATATCTCTAGGGAATTTTATGTTTGGTGGGTAGATGAGATTAAGAAACCTGCCAATGATACCCAAGATGTTGTAGCAGAAGAGCATCTCCACGCTTCTTATAAACGAGGCTTCCATCTTTGTGTTCTTATCCATCCGATTCTACTCCCGTTGTACATATTTGTCAACTTTTGCAACCGCTTGCACCACTCAGGTACAGAGAGTGGTTTCCTGTTTACATTTGCCAACATACTCCTTGCCTTGTTTCACCATATGCAACAAACAGGGCTCCAACCCAATTAGTTTAAATTTTCCAAAGCCCAACCTATGCCAAAAGATCAATTAGTTTAAATTTTCCAAAGTACTCCCAACCTATGCCAAAAGATAGAGGAATTTTGTTAGATATAGTTCCAAATGCTTTGATAGACATGTATGCAGAATGTGGAACCTTACATAAAGACATGTGAACTATTTAGCAAAATATATTTTACATCCAAACCATATTATACACATAAAGTTCAAGCCCTCTCCGGCGTAACTTGCAACTCATTTGCAATTGCTAGTATTATTATTATAGTATTATTAGTATCCGGCCTTGGCAGGAACTAATAACTAGTGACATGCAAATTGCAAAAAGCTTCAATCCCTGTATGGAAGCAAGCATGGCGGCAGTAATGCAATGTATAAGACATCAATCCCATCACTTGTGTTTCCTTGATTGGACGCATCAGTTGCTACAACCACCATCCTGTTTGTTACAGATTTATCCAGTACCTAGGCGCTCGGGGCAATGGGTTTTTCCACACGGCATTTTATCGACGACTCTGGAACTGGGGAGGCAGTATCTGCAAAAAAATATGCATACAACACGAGATGCAATGTATAAGACATCAATCCCATCACTTGTGTTTCCTTGATTGGACGCATCAGTTGCTACAACCACCATCCTGTTTGTTACAGATTTATCCAGTACCTAGGCGCTCGGGGCAATGGGGTTTTTCACACGGCATTTTATCGACGACTCTGGAACTGGGGAGGCAGTATCTGCAAAAAAATATGCATACAACACGAGATCGGTCATCTCCTTTGCAAGTTCCCAGGCACATCGATTCGAAAAAGTCAAGCTCATACTTTACCGAAGTCTTCTACGTCGGCCCCTCATCTAGCATCCCTGCATCTCCCGCAGACTTTTCAACTTCCCGTGCATCCATAAGGCCGCTAAAGGAGCTTATCGGTAGAATAAATGATATATATATATATGAGCAATTGGTGAAGAAAAATAAGGAGAAGAGTACACTAGAACCAGAAGGAAGGAGCTGATTTGTTTGGGGAAGCATGAACCAAAGAGGTTTTGGGGAGAACAAGCAAATAGAGAAAAATATAACCAACGAGTGGATGGAATATTCAAAGGAGTGTAAAAATGAATTACATATTCTTTCCATTATTTTTGTTAATTTTTTACCTTTTCACAACTAAGAACATCATACAAGGGATTAAAAAGCTAGCAAGAGGCAAAGCCCATAACATAGACAATATTCAAGTAGAGCATCAAAAATGGGGAGCAAATATGCTAGGACCCCAAATAAAAATAATTTTCAATGAGGTTATTCAAAATAGCTTCGTGATAGAATGGACAAGTAGCTTAACCCTAGCTCTATTTAAAAGCGAAGATGTAAATAATCCCTTTAATAACCAAACTATCATGGTTAATCTTTTTTTGTAAAATTGTTTGGAGCATGATAGAGTGTAGGATTAACAACTAGGCGGAGGAAAGAGAGCAAAGTAGCAAGCATGGTTTAGACCCAAACACTCAACCACCGATCATTGTGTCATGCTTAGATACTTAGTTGAAAAGGTTTGGGATAAAAAGATGATGCATATCATTACTTTGTGGACTTCAAAAAGGCATTTGACATGGTGCAAGCAGAAAATTAAGTTGGAGGAAAATGGAAGACCTAGCGGTTCTAATGCACTACGGGAAGTAGTTCATAGATTATTCAAGCAATTCATGGCTAAAATCAAAACACGGGCATGCCTATCTAAGTGTTTCGGGAGTGGTATCTACGCATCAAACAAGGCTTCCCCCTTTCCCCAATTTTATTTGGGCTATACATTGCAAGTTAGAGGAGTGGATAAACTACTTTGGACAGAAAGGGGTCCACTTGGCAAAATATGTGGGGAAGCTGGACTACTATATCCACATGACTTAGTTATAATGGCAAAGACAATCCAAGATTTAAGAGATCGCCTTCATTCTTTAAAGCTCATATGTATAGAAGTGGGATTGGAGGTAAACATTGGAAAAATCGAATTATGATTTTCTCAGTGAAAAGAAAGAAGCAACACCTCGAATATCGGTTTTCTAGAGAGTTTATTGAAGTGTTTCCATAATACAAATATATTGGCCTCGATTTTCACAACAAACTCAACCGGGATCCTTGTAGGATAAAGAGAATACGAGGATGGAAAGCTCTTTATGCACTCCAAAGCAAGTGCAGAAACGTAGAGCTATGGGATTGGAAGACCACCGATCTTTTGGGTTGCTCATCACGTAGGTGGTGTTTTACGGCTATGAGGTATGGGCTAATGAAACAAAAAAATGAAATGGAGATGAATAGAAAGGATCCAAAAGTAACTAATAATGAACAATGTCGAATCAAGACTATAGTCCCATATGAAATCATCTGGCCAAAGCAGTACCTTCCCTTTAGAGGCAACCGCTATTAGTAAGGTTATATGTTACTTAAGAAAAACAAAAACATGAAGGCTAATCAATGTCCTAAGGTTCCAAAAGGCAAAGAGTTGCACAAACGAGAGACTACATGAATGAAGCAAAACAAAAAATGGATGAAAAATGAGATATCATCCTAGATGAATGCCCAAATCTTAACAAAGACATTAAAATTGTGTGAAAGAAAAGTTTGGAATGGGAATGTGGAGGAAGAAAACAAGTATAAAGCATCGGCGCTATATTACAAAGTTTAACCTGATGTATGAACATTGTGAAACAACCTATATAGGGGCTGAAATTAATGGACATGAAAAGGTCCTCATTACTTAGCTAAGGACTAGCTCTTATAGGCTCATGTGTGGGATAAGAATATGGACAATGCCAGGGAACCATGGGAAGTGAGGACTTGTGTTCAATGCATACAAGGGCAGTTGAAACATATGAGCATTTCATCCTTGAATGCCCAAGGTACATAAACATCATAGCCAAGTATGAGGAATGTGCAAGGATAAGTGCACGAAGTTGGGGAGCCAAAAAGCAGACAAGAATCCAAAAAAAGCAAAACGTGCTCACGTTTTAATTTGTTTGGCTTGGGAATCACCGAACCATAACGCATACGCATTTTAAACAAGTCAAAACGCATACGTTGTTTAAGTATAACATTTCTTTTATTATTTCTTATACATTAAATTTATTTTAGTAAATATAAGACAATAGGGTCACTCTGCACCTTATGGAAGTGGTCTCGTAGCTCAACAATTATAATCTAGAAGATAGTTTTTCAAAATCTAATTTGGTCAGTACTTACTCATTTTTAGGATTTTAGCAAACGACCTAAAACTTTCAGGGCATATATATTGTAGTCGGTCTTTGTTTTGGGAAAGCATATAGTCATTTTAAAGGTTTTTTGACCTTCTAAAATGGATTTTGGCCCTACCATTGCTTGAATTGGTACTAATTTTTAAATTTGGTCCATAATTCACTTTAGTGACCATGAATTAACTCTATGATGTTTGTCTACTTCTTACTAAAAAGAGATCCTCACTTTGTAGATAGAGGATTGTTCCCTGAATGGGATTCATGTCCTATGGCCAAAATGAGGTGATTGTAATGTGCCTCCTCCTTAAGGTGTGATAACACTACTAGGTGTTGAATGAGTTGTTATGAATAGTACTAAGTGAATTGCATCAAGTGAACTCAGATGATTTCTCATTCTTAGAAACATGGTGCTCCATATAAAGATCATCCCCTCACCTTTCCTAGCTCTAAAAGCATCCTTTCATGGAATCAAATTCATGATTCTCATACATGTTTTTGCTCATATGTCTCTTATGGAGACAAACGATGCCTTAATACTTCACAAATAATGGTCCTTGATAACTCGATGACATGACTAGCTCATTTTAGCTTGTTTTGAAGGGTGTTTAATTAACTACAAAATGGCCAAAAATGCCTTTTTAGGCCTTCAAAAGAAGTAGTCTCTCATAAAAACTAAAAGAGTCGATCGATCACCTTAAACATTATTCCCTACACACTGAAACACGTTGAATGATCTTTTAGGACTTTCCTTTGGGTGAGGGTTTATGATTTAGGGTTTGGGGTTTAGGGCTCGGAATTTAGGGTTCATGGCTAAGGGTTTAAGACTCGAGTTTTAGAGTTTAGGGTTTCATGTTTAGCATTTAAGGCTCATAGTTTAGATTTTAGGGTTTAGGGCTCAGGGCTTAGGGTTCATGGTTTAGGGTTTATGGTTTAGGGTTTAGAGTTTTGGGTTTATGGTTCAGGGTTAAGGGTTGAGGGTTTAGGGTTTAGGGCTCAAGGTTCAAGGTTTAGGGTTTAGGGGTCAAGGTTGAGGGTTTAGGGTTTATGGCTCAAGGTTCAGGGTTTAGGGTTTAGGGTTTAGGGTTGAGAGTTGAGGGTTCAAGGTTTAGTTTTTAGGGTTTAGGGTTAAGGGTTTATGTTTGAGGGTTCAAGGTTTAGGGTTTTGGCTTAGGGCTTATGGCTTAGGGCCTAGGGTTCAGGGCTTAGGGTTTAGGGTTTAGGGTTCAAGTTTTAGGGTTTAGGGGTCAGGGTTTAGGTTTGGGTTTTAGGGTTTAGGGTTTAGGATTTAGGGCTTAGAGTTTAGGGTTTAGGGCTTAGGGTTTATGGTATAGGGTTTAGGGCTCATGGTTTAAGGTTTAGGGTTGAGGATTTAAGGTTTACAGTTTAGGTTTTAGGAGTTAGGGTTTAAGGTTTAGGGTTGAGGATTTAGGGTTTATGATTCAAGGTTTAGGAGTTAGGGTTTAAGGTTTAAAGGTCAGGGTTCAAGGTTTAGGGAAAAGGGTTTAGGGTTTAGGTATCAGGGTTGAGGGTTTAGGGTTGAGAGTTGAGGGTTCAGGGTTTAGGGCTCATGGTTTAAGGTTTAGGGTTGAGGATTTAGGGTTTATGGTTTAGGGTTTAAGGTTTAAAGGTTATGTAACACCTTGATTTTTGCAAGATATCATGGTAATCTCTTTTCATGATGTTGTAACTACTGAATTGAAGATAATTATGTTAAGATATATCTTTAATCTTAAAAGGAATGTGTTACTAATTTGGACCTTGTTTACTGTAATTTGTTTACTTGGGACGGAGGTTATTATAGCTTGTGTTTTGCAAAATGAGACAACAGACTTGTCGTATGTTTGATGAACTCTTTTCATTGATTGACAACACACCTTGAATCAATTCCATTGATCCAAGGTATGTTGTGGCCTTCTTGTGATCGTTTTGTCGATTTACTTCTAAAAAACGGAGTGAAGTTTGAACCAGACTGAAGATTGATATAAAGGTTACAGCACCAGATTGCAGGTATAAATAACCGGTACCTTGATGCCAAAGGAAAAGGTTCAATTTTCAAACTATATACAAACAAGTAACGCCAAAGAGCATAAGGCAGAAAGAGTTTTAATACAAGAGCTCAGTGCATTGATGTACGTGTTAGATGGAACATCTTGCATCATATTAATTATGAACGCCAGTCGGTAAGACTCGTTGGAAACTATTAAGTAGATGCTATGGAATTAAATCCTAACCTATAACTATGTTATAACCCATAGCCTAATTACTACCCTACATGGATTTTAAATTGCATGGGATGAAAATTGATGCAAATCCTAATAACTTAATAACTAGGTGAAAAACCTAGCTATGGACTATAAAATCCTAAACTATTACTAACCTATGGAAGGGGACTTATGGACCCATGTGGATGGAAAATGGATAAGAAGGGAAGGTTAGAAATTTATTAGGACAATAAATGAAGTCCTTACAGTTTCAGCGCCAAGTTTGGCGGGAACAAGGAAAAGTTGGAGGCATCCAACTAGCTAAGAAGCTAAAATGGAATTGCATGCAAAATTTGAAAAAGAAATTCACCAAACCTGAGTCGGCGGTGGCATGAGAATTGAGGAAAAAGCAATGCATTCAATGCATTCAATGATCTTGGTCTTAGCAACCAGCTCGCCTTGGAAAGAGGATAGAGGAAAAATTTGTTTGTCATTGTGTTCATTCGGGTTTTTAGTTGCTCTACATTTCTTCCATGGTTCTTTCGAACCTGCTATTATTTTGATAACTGTTGCTATTATTTGGAGAAGCCACGGCTATTTTTGAGCCTGTGGGAGTTAGTGGACTGTTGGGTAAGCCTTGTTGTGGACACCGTGGAGAAAAATAGCTCCAGTGGACGCGGTTTTCTTCGAACCACAAAAAGAATTACAGGCATGTTGAGCCCTTCTCCTTAAACCGTTTGCTTTTGTTTAAACGTCTCATTAAAACAACCCTGCTCTTATGATGGGTGTTTAGTTGTATGAAGTTGTTGATTTGTATGAAGTGATTTGGGTCGAGTCATTTTCTTTTCTTGAATACGACTTGGTTATTTCTTTGCAAATGGGTAAATAAATGAATCTGTGCTTGTTGTATGAGTTTGCTTTGATAGAATTGTGTAATCATTCTACTATCCATTATGGATTCGAGTTGGTAAATGTGCCAATGATGTGAGTATTGTTTTCTGAGTTCTGTGCATTCTTGTAAAAAAATGGAAGGATGAGATGATTCTGTATGCCCTGGTTTGAACTGTCATTATAAAAATGAACACGACTTGGGTATTCTTGTGCGTTTTGAAGAAAATGAGTGTTTTTCTTACTGAAATTATTAATGAAATAAGTTTTCTCTTCATTGTTTTAAAATCTGAAGGTAATGGTAATTGGATTTTATTGTGCATTATGGATTCGGTTTTATGGAAGTGATAGTGATATGTAGATTGTTTTCTGAGTTCTGTGCGTGAATGGTTTTAGAAAACCGTGAGAATGATAGATGGAACTATTGTGTGAGTTATTTTCTCTGAGGGTATACAACGCATAGAATACAAATTCTTGGGGACAGTGGGCTTGTTTCATCGTTTTACTCTTACGCAATTTAAAACGATTAAATGCCTCCGTATTTGGTTTGAAATCCATGAAAGATTTTGTTTTAGGAATTATTTACCTAATTCTGGAACTGAGTATCTGGATATTTACCGGATGGATTAGAGTTTACTATTTCAGTCTTCTTTGGATTGGATGATGAAATTATTTGTATATATATGTATGTATATATATACGAACTGCCTTCTAGACTTCTTGTTGTTTCATCAAGACTGAACTGAAGTGGAATTCTTACTTTGAATGTTTGGAAAATGATTCTTTTTACCATTATGATGAAACTCATGATTTTGTAGCTAGCTGTACATTCTTGCTTGTTCAGGCCTAGCTGAAATGTTCGTTTTTGGTGAAACGTTTTGGTTATAAAACTAGCTGTACATTCTTGCTTGTTTATATACGGGACGAAAGTCCGTTGAGAGAAATATATGAAAGGAAATGATTGTATTTTGAGGTTCTTTTGGTACTAATGCTTAATGCTTACGAAATAGTTGCAGATGAATTTCGATTCAAATTTACGGAAAGGTAGATAGTGGGTTTTGAATACTAAAATATATTTATTCGAAGGAAACACACTAGTGGATCAAGTCTGTTCTAACTAGTGAATAATCGGTTAGACAGTAAGAAGAGGTAATATGATCCTCCTTTTATTTGGTTATTGATTTTATTTACTTCTCTTTGGGTTGTTATCATTGATTGATATCACGTCTGGATTAAATTATTTAGTACAGTTATGATGAAAGGAAAGAGAGTGTTGGATGGGTAATTTGAAGTAATGATCAATTCTTCTTTTATACAGTTGAAATTCTATACTTGTTATGAAATGAATTTTGTACTTGACTAAGGCGTAATCATTTGCATTTAATTTCTGTTTACTTTCTTGTGAATTGGAAGAAGTATTATTGTTGTTGAATTTTGAGGATTGACACCAATGAGTTCATGGTGAATGACTACTTTTCTCTTGACGTTTGATTGTTTGAAATTAGATGAGTAGTATGAAAGGAAAGGAAAGTGGTTCTCATTGGAAGTCTTATTTAAAATCTATCTCGTGAATCTTTTCTTTAACTATTGTAAGGGAATGGAATTGATAGCATTTACATTAGAACAACAGTATATACATAGGTGTATTAGTTCTTACAGATGTTTTAATCTGGAACTGTTTGAAGGAAATTACTTCTTGTAGTAATTATTTGGGAAAAAGGGTAGTAATCCTTTTGTCTGATTGGGATGGTAATTAGATGATTGGGTTGATAAGCTGTTCATCCTTATTGGTACTTAATTCTTGGATGATGTTCTTTTTTTTTAACGTTTCATAAAAGTAGGGTTCTTTTATTGAGACGTTAATTAAAAGCACCTCATTTTAATGACAAGTACTTAATATGCTCGGCCAATGAAGCTGAGTCTGCAAGTAAATTTTGCAGATGGTTCTTGAGTAAAAACGAAGACATGGTTGTTTTCTGATACTTCTTTTGATTAGCTAAGGATGGATCGTATTTGATAGCTAATATTCCTCTACGAGGAAATGGGAAAAGAAGAAATTACATTCTTCTATCCTTATGTGTTGTAATGTTGTTTGATATAAACGAAGTCCAGTTGTTTGGACTGGCAATTGTATAGATTGTAAAACTTATGGATGAATACAAGGAAAAGTGTGATATTTTAATGGTTGTATCATTTTGATACTGTTTGAATAAGATTGAGAATATAATATTATTCTTTGATTTGGAATTAATCAAATGATAGTGAATAGATTTTAAAAAGGGCATAATATCTATTCTTTACTGAAATACAACTTTTAAGTTGGTATGTGCAATTAATTCGTACTTGGGTTAATATGAAATTTTGATTGACATTGAAAAAGAGTTTAAATGATTATGAACTCTTAATTGAATGATATTCGGGATTAGTTTATAAGCTAAGGAATATCAAATAACAAAGGGGTAGTTGAACCTTGTATTCGGACTTCGTTGATATCCTCGTAGTGTTTAAATTCAGAAATAATAGATATGAGGGAACATATCTATTGGTAACAAACCTTAACTGAAGTAAGGTTATGAAAAATTAACGAATACATTCATTTAGAATCAGACCTCGCATTTTCAGATGATGTCTAATATGTTGGAATTCTAAATTTGATTACAGTTGTGGGTAAAATTTGGTTAAGTTTAATAGGTTGAACTTAATACGTTCAGCTGTAGTGGACTGTTAGTCCGAAGCTTAAAGAAAAGAACCAAGAAGAAAATATGCAACCCTTCGGTATGAAGGAGAGAATGTACATTGAGCTATAAGACAAATTAAGTCTCTCTTAGCTATATACAACTGTAACGAGTAACGAGGTTAAGGATCAGCACGGTTGCTGAAAATTGATCTTAAATATTAAGATTATAATCCAATCACACTCGAGCTGGATGTGTACTCCTTGATGAGAGGATTCCATAGGACCTTGGCACACGCCAGCTGCAATATGGTGTCTTCATGAAGGTGGGGCCTTCATGACGACACAATGTTGTAGCTGACATGTTACAACGCCCTCTCGAATCGAATCATCAAGTTTACATAAGCTGGAGACTAAGTTACTCAGACGAGGATAGGAATGTGATCGCGTATATGGAGTGACTCCAGGAGGGCTAAAGGTAACTAGACACACGTAGTCACCTAGGGACGACACAGTATGTCTGCGTACCTTTAGTTACCATGAGTGCCTTCCTATACTCGTTCATATTGCTAGTTGGGGTTAGAGCTTGACCTTGGACGAAAGGACTGACAGAGATCAGGAAAGACCATTCTAGATAATGAAGAAGTGAGGTGAAGGACGTATTCCATAGATGTGTATAATGTATGGGAATATGATCATGTAAAGCATGTGAAAATCTTTGGCCAAAGTATCACAAGTTCTTAGTTGAGTTGTCCTAGTCACCTAGTTTAAGAAGCGGGATGTCAAATGAATATCGAGTAACAGATATTCAGATAGGCCTCTTAAATGGATCACTTCGATAACTGGAAACGGTAAAAGAACCATGTATACTTACTATACAATGCATGGATTAACATGAAGGATCGGTGCGTCGCCGAGTCATGAAATGAGAGATCGCTAAAACTCCGAGCCATAAAATGGGAGATCGGTAGTTCTTGAGTCATTTACAAAGCAACATATGGTATACATTATATGATTAAATGGCATTGAATGTGTGTTTCATATTGTAAATATATGAACAGAGAACATTTGTTTTAAAAAGAAATTGTGTGATCTGAATTACATTAATTGGACAGAGAACAATTATTAAAACTTGAACATGTGTTTGAATTACATAATTCAGAACAGAGAATGTTGTATAAAAAAAAAATTCCCTTGTTCTAGTATCTTAAAATGGGGATGTTACGAGGCTAGGGTTCATGGTTTAGGGTAAAGGGTTCAAGGTTTAGGGTTTAAGGCTCGAGGTTTAGGGTTTAGGTTTTAGGGTTAAGGGTTTAGGTCGCAGAGTTCAGGGTTTAGGGTTTAGTGTTTAGGGCTTATGGTTTAGGGTTTAGGGCTTAGGGCTTAGGGTTTAGGGTTTAGTGCTTGGGGTTTAGAGTTTAGGGTTTAGGGGTCAGGGTTTAGGGTTTATGATTTAGTTTTTAGGGTTTAGGGTTTAGGATTTAGGGACCTTTAGGATTTAACATTTAGGCCTTAAGGTTTAGGGTTTACTGATTTAGGGCTCAGGGTTTAGGGTTTAGGGGTTAGGGTGCATGGTTTAAGGTTTATGACTTAGGGTCGGGGTTCGAGTTACGGGTTTAAGGTTTAGGGGTTAGTTATGGGTTTAAGGTTTAGGGGTTAGAGATCAGGGCTCTAGATTTAGGGTTTAGGGCTCATGGTTTAAGGTTTAGGGTTTAGGGCTCAAGGATTAGGGTGTAGGGTTCAAGGCTTAAGGTTTAGGGTTTATGGTTTAGGGATTAGGGTTTAGGGTTTATGGATTAAGGTTTGGGGTTTAGATTTATTGGTTTAAGGTTTGGGGGTTAGAGCTCGGGGCTCTGGATTTAGTATTTAGGGTTTAGGGCTTAGGGCTCAGGGTTTAGGGTCCAGGGTCAAGGGTTTAGGGTTTAATATTTAGTGTTTAGGGTTTAGGATTTATTATTTTGGTTTTAGGGTTTAGGGTTTATAGTTTAGGGTTTAGGTCACAGAGTTCAGGGTTCATCGAATTTGTAGGTAGAACATTCAAAGAGAGTCATCAAAATTTGATGTTTTTCATCTGTTGATATTTTGAAGGAGGGAAATGTCATATTCCTGATTGTCCAATCCTTCCAAAGACCCCAGTAGTCCTCAATCCTTGGATGTACTGAGGAAACACTCATTACTTGGCTTCCATTTATAATGATAGAGATATTTATAAATTCATGTTATGACCTCTAAATCTATATGAATTTCAAGTTTCTTGGAAATCACATCACACCCTTCACTAGGATTTATGACTACCTCTATATTTTTGTTCGGGGATTTTGAAAACATCCATGGGTTTATCATATAAGGAATTATCAATGAATGGAAGGTCACTAAGTCGTAGGCCAAGTAACTCCCATTTAGAACTAAACAAGAAAGATTTACTAGGCGATTGATAACCCCTTAGTGTTCTTAGCCATTCCCATGTTTCTATGCTTATTTTGAACACTTTAGGAAGTTCTGTCAAATTTACTATCCATTCCAATAGTAGAACACTTGAACTTTATCTTTCTCTGAAGGAGAGGATACTACAGGAAATTCAATTATGATCCTACACCTCTACATTGATATATTCTCTATGTTTCTTTTGTTTCCTTTAAGATTAATTTTTTTGTTGTGATGGTTATTTTTCTAGCTTCCAATGGGTCATCTTGGCTTGCATAATACCATACATGGAAATATGAGAAATGTGAAATCTGTTTGAGTGTGAATAAATTTACATTCAAGAGCGCAATTATATGTGGGGGAAACAAGTTTGGAAGAGATTTGTAATATGTGCATTACAAAGCACAAGGTAGATGTCATATCCATTTAGTTACTTGTCCCACCTCTCATAAATAAGGTAGTTTTATAAGCAGACTCAATGATGGTTCTAGGCACGAGACTAGGAAATATTGATGAAAGATGGTTTGGGGTTTAGGGTTTAGGGCTGATGGTTGAGGTTTAAGGTTTAGGGTTTAGGGTTCAAGGTTCAAGGTTTAGGGTTATGGTTTCGGATTTAGGTTTTAGGTTTAGGATTTAGGGTTTAGTGTTTATGGTTATGGTTTACGAGATCGAGGTTAAGGATTTAGGGTTTAAGGTTTAGGGTTTAGTGTTTAGGGTTTTGGGTTTTGGGTTAAGGATTTAGTGTTTAGGGATAAGGGTTTATGGTTTACGGTTCAGGTTTTAGGGTTTATGGTTTAGGGTTTAGGGTTTAGGATTTAATGTTTAGGGATTAAGGTTTAGGGTTTATGGTTTAGGGCTCGGGGTTTAGGGTTTAGGGTTTAAGGTTTAGGGCTTAGGGTATATGGTCTAGGGTTTAGGGTTTAGATTTTAGGGCTCAGGGATAAGGGTGTAGGGTTCAAGGCTTAGGGTTTATGGTTTAGGATTCGGTGTTTAAGGTTTAGGGTTTAGGGGTCAAGGTTTAGGGTTTAGGATTTAGTTTTTTACGGTTCAGGGTTTAGGGTTTAGCATTTAGGGCTCATGGTTCATGGTTTAGGGTTTAGGGCTTAGGGCTTAAGGCTCAGGGTTTAGGGCTCACGGGTAAGGGTTGAATGTTTAAGGTTTAGGGTTTAGGGTTTAGGTTTTAGGGTCTAGGGATCATGGTTAAAGGTTTAGGGTTTAGGGTTTAGGGTTTAGGGCTCAAGGTTTATAGTTTAGTGTTTAGGTTTATGGCCTATGGTTTAGGGTTTTGATTGTAGAAGTTAAATGCTAAAAGATTTAGGTGAATCTTTGAAATCTGAAAAATTACCTATTACTAACCAAATTATACTTTAAAAACTATCTCCTAAACCATGACTCATGGAGCTGTGAGACTAATTCCATAAGGTGCAGAGTGACCCTAATTTCTTATATTTACATAAATAAATTTAAAGTATAAGAAATAATAAAATATAAATAATAATAAATGAAAAACTTATACTTAAACATTTATTTATGTAAATAAATTTAAGTATAAGAAATAATAAAATATAAATAATAATAAATGAAAAACTTATACTTTAACATTTATTTATGTAAATAAATTTAAAGTATAAGAAATAATAAAATATAAATAATAATAAATGAAAAACTTATACTTTAACATTTATTTATGTAAATAAATTTAAAGTATAAGAAATAATAAAATATAAATAATAATAAATGAAAAACTTATACTTTAACATTTATTTATGTAAATAGAAGCATGTCAAAAGCATACATAATGCTTATACTACACAAAACGTGCACACATTATGTAACACGTACGCATTTTGTGTTTTCTCTTTTCCCAAGCCATGCCTCAAGGCTTGGGATCCGGTTTGGATCCCCAAGCTTGAGGCATGGACCTGCACAAACACAACAAACAACGAGTTTTTACAAGAAAATGTAAAAATAACACTTCCTCTATGATAAATCAAAATAAAACAATCAATCCATTTTTTAAAAATTATACCACGACGTAAAGCAGAGTCTCTTCTTTCTAAAAATATAATTTTTCAAATTTTCTGACTAATATAAGGTTTCCATATTATTTATTTTCTAACTATGCCTTTTTATAGCTATTTTTTGAAGTGTAAATATGTCTATCTTTCATGGTGTATCTTTTTTTGGGTGATCGAAAATTAAAAAAATTATACTAGCCCAAACTAGGCATAATTCTATACATATTCAAAAAAATCTAATTTTCGATATTTTTTGAGGTAGTTAGGGGGCACAGTGAGCTCTGTTATTTTTCAAAACATAAAATTTTTGTACTAGAAAAATCATAAATAAAAAAATATTCCCTAAAAAATCTTTTAAAAAATGGAGCCCAAACTAGATGCTCCTAGCTATCTTTCTCCGAATGGTTTTCAAAAATCTTGAATGGTTTTTAAAAATACTAAATGGTGCTCAAAAAATGGGGGCACGAAAGTCACTATATTATATTTTTAACAAAAACAGGAGCATCTGTTGGTATTTTAGTTGTTTGACCCACTTAAACTTATCATTTTCAATAAAATTTAGTAGCTTAGAAACTAGACTCAAAATGCTACGATTCATATTTCTACAACATCTTCCAATTTTGAGTGTAACTATTTTGAAAAACTCGTACAAGTTGAAGTTTTTTTTTCCAGAAAAATGTGTCCACTTAAGACCCCCTTTTGGCCCCCAAACTTGGTGCACTTACCCTAAGAGTTGATTTCATGATAGAGCTATTCAAAGAAAGAAAAATTAAAGGGTTCAGGAGATGCTAACTCAATTTAATAAGAGGAGGAGAAACCTTCTAAAAGATACGACTAAACTGCAAATATTTAAGGACTTTTTATTGATCTCATAGACCTTGATCTTGTGGACATAATTAAAACTATTTATTTTCATTTCATTCAAAGTTGAATTAAAATCTTGCCGAAATAAAAATTAGCGAGAACAAGTGGCAAAATTTTGTAGATCCGAGGCGGGTCCAAGAAATATAAAATTGGATGTTTTTGTGCCAACAAAAAAATTGATTTCCTCCCCACCAAATTAGGCTTGGATAAAGGTGTTGATGGTAGTATACAAAGAGGATTAAAGAGAGAAACCGTTTGTTGGTGTCACAACCAAAATCTACAACTCTATTTTCCGCACAAATGGATAGCATGTTAGCAAAGGTGAGCTAATCAAATTGGACACATGTTGGTTGGATATGGTGAAATAAAAGCAATGTTATGCAAGGGTACACGTGTCTTTTGGTCACTACAAGTATACAAGAAAACAAGTTATAACATAAGTTTGGAACACATGAGCGTAAAAGATTTCAACATTCGGGGCCATGATTATAAATTGCCTCCATTTGGTGCCACAATAAGGATCTTCTTTGGTGCACAATTGGGTGCTTATTTGGTTCAATCGATGTTGGGCCACCTACTTTATCATTTCACTTGGAGCCCTTGTGAAGGGATGAAAGCGAGAAGATATAGATCTCACAAAATCTCCTTGACTTGTAACTTTTATGGTGAGGCTGTGGAGGCCATTGAAATTCCTCGATTTCTTGTCCATCTCTACAAACGAGTTCCAATAATGTGATGTATTCATCTATGGAAGAAGATAGAAACCGTTTCCATATTCAACCTTTGTGCTCCATTTTATGGCATGTAATAACTTTATGTTTTAGAACAAGTATATATTGATCACTATCCATTGTTAAATCTATTGAATTTAAACTTGAATATGATACTCAAATCTATGTTGCACATATTTTTTCTCTACTTTCATGGTTTTGAAAAAGAAATATTACAGGTTTTAAAACTTGAGTCACAATTCACAAAGCAATGTTGGATGAAATCTTCTAGTGATGGAGAAGTTAAGGAAAATATTTTGAAGCCCCTTTAAGGGTTAATCAAATCATAAGATTGAATATTACATTTGTCGCATCTCTTTGTTGGATGTCACCAAAACAATGACTTATAGCTCGATTGGTTAAGTAGTTGGGTTTTCCTTAGGCCCACTTTTGACATAAATCTACCTTACCCCACAATTTGTTGTAGGGGTTGCCGAGCGCATAGTGTTTTATAGTCATTATGGACAATGCACATTTCCAGGATTCGATAATAATCATACAATACCAATGCCATCAATTGCCCATCTCAAACTTATAGTTGTATGCCCAATCGGAGAAGGCACTACACATTCTCGCTTACTACGATAATTTTGGACTCACAAACAAACAACTCATCCCACACCTATCAATGTTCCATCGTAATTATTAAAAGCATCCGGAAGCGTGTCAAAATTACGAGGCACGACTTGTCGGCAAGGCGGAGGTACAATTCCAAGTAGAAAGTAACACAGACATCGAAAGCAATGGAGGATTTGTCCTAATAGTCAACCTATAACTTTCCAAAATGCAAAAAGGTCATGCCTACATGTAAAATGTATTCCATAATATTGGGTGGCATGTAACAAATTATCTTACCCAAAATAGAGAATTATTAATGTATCTTACCTATCAACCAAGATATAAGATGGTAATTAATTTAGGCAATTGATGGGTGGGTGTGTGTGTGTGTGTGTGTGTGTGTGTGTGTGTGTGTGTTGTGTGTGTGTGTGTGTGTGTGTGTGGATATTGTGTGTGTGTGTGTGTGTGTGTGTGTGTGTGTGTGTGTGTGTGTGTGTGTGTGTGTGTGTGTGTGTGTGTGTGGATATTGTGTGTGTGTGTGTGTGTGTGGATATTGTGTGTGTGTGTGTGGATATTGTGTGTGTTTGATTAATCAGTTTATAGTATTAAATATGTTGAATCTGGTTGAGAAACATACATATAGAACTTAACTTTATAACTTTCCTTTTAAAGATAATATCATTAAACTGCAAAAATTATCCGTGTTGGTGGGAGTTAGCATGACTTTTTGGATTGCTTGTTTGATATGTTCAAGGTGAGGGAGACTTTGTGGTCATGACTCCATCACATGTTTAACATTGATAGTTGTTAACATGTGTTTCAGAATTACTTCAATAACTCTACAAACCCTCTATTTTACTATTGATGTAACATTACACCTCCTTCAAATGCCATCTTTTACTATCAATATAACATTGCATCTCCTTTATTATACAAATGCTAGTTAAATGAAAGTCATCCATTCCAATATTGTTTTGGTTCAAGCACCATTAATATAGGTGGTCTCTGCCATCTAAAGTCGAGCATGTCTAATCATAAAAAGAGTTCACTCTCATCCTAATAGTATTCCAGCTTAAGCACAATAAACTATGGAGTTTTCTCACAACCAACCCTACATGTTAATATTTAACAACATAAGATCAAAATATTTAAGAAGATAAAACCACCAACTACGTAATATTTAATGCGGGCTTTCTTTTCTCATGCTTTCTCCATCAGTCCCTATCTTAAGTTTGCGGTACATGTTTATTGCCGAAAGAATAACTGTGTCTTAAATCCAAAATTAGCCCCCACAGGATAATAGCTGCTTCTGGTGCTGTTGTTCAGCCTTTGATAGCTAAGATGGGCAGGTATAGGATATTATAGCAGATCATATCCATACATTAATAAGTATACCTCCAAAACACCCATCTGTGAAAGAGGTTCATTGAGTTGACAGTGTTCATGGATATTAACTGTATATATGTCAGGTACAAGTCTATGGACATGGCCAGCAAGGCCTGCTTTTAGCATGACAGAGCCCACATTAACAGAACCTGGGTTTTGTAATTGACTAAACAAAAGCAGGCTAAGCACAATACCTCCTTAAGCAAGGCTAAGACAAAGTGTCTTGTTGCATTAAATTTGTTTTTATGTTTTTGGAATATATTCAATGGATATGTGCATGGGACAAGAAGGGCAGGCAGATTAAGACAAAGATGGCAGAAAAGGATAGATGACTTTGAGCAGTTTGTACAGTGGTCAGCAAAAGATAAAAGAGAGAAAGCATCCCAACAGGGAAAGTAGTACATTGTAGGCAACCTTTTTAGTAGAATTAATGAATAAATTGGCTTTAAGTTCAATCAAGCTGAGCATGCATGCAGCCTTTCTTTTCTTCTTTCTACATCAATCCCTTTTTCTGTCATCCTTCACGTTCTTCTGTTTATTTTGTCGTAAAACACAATATTATGTCAATTCTAAACAGAATTATGTCATTTCCACATACAAAATTAATAGGCCAAGTTCATTTGAATTCTCAACTGATGATGGTGCAACCATCCCAAGAAACCCCTATAATTATGATATAATCTTAATGTTGACTTTTGTATCCACAATGCATGCAAAGACACTCATCATCATAAAAAACTGTGACGATTTATCCGTTTCACATTACCCTTCAAGAATTTTGACGGTTCATTAATTACCAGTTTTACGTATTATAACACAATTTTAAAAGTCCACAAGACATTGAATTAAGGATACAGCAACTTTTCATGCTTCGATATGTTTGGGAGGAAATTGTTGTTGAAGACCTCAAATAATGGTCTATTCTCATTCAATTAAATGTTGAAGTATTAGTAGTAGTTTTTTTTTTTTTTAATAGGGTGGGGTGAGTGGAAACCTAATGATCTTGGGTTGTGAAGTTTTTTGATTAAATATCAAACTCTTAAAGTTGAAATTTTCATGTGATTTCAAATAGATGACAAATTTAACATTAGATATTAAAATTATAAAGATTTAAAAGAACATATTTGTTGGGTTTATGAGGTTGCCCTAAATTCCTTATAATTTAAAATTTTAACTAAAAATAAATAAATAGTACCAATTTTGTCATTAATATGAAAGATACTTCATTTAATGTGATGTACACTACCCATTTCCATAAATATGAAATACTTCATTGATTGCATTTGATGTGATATATATTTAGTTCATTAATTGACATTTAATGTGATGTATATTCCACATTTAAGTATATAAGTATTTGGATGAATATGAAATGTTGCATTAATTGTCAAGGATTATATAAACACAAAATGTCTAGATCGTGAATAAAAATGTACATGTCATGCTCATGAATGTTTAGTTAACATGGATATATTTGATACTTCCATCTATAAAATGCAAAAAGATATATCTATCTTAAGAAGTCTAGCTAACCTATGTGAAAATATATATATATATATATATATATATATATATATATATATATATATATATATATATATATATATATATATATATATATATATATATATATATATATATATATATAATCCTCAACAAGTTGTGTAATCCATTCAAACCCTAAGAAAATGTATAATCTACATAAAACCCAATTCACACACATTCTTATAACTAGAAATACAACATCCACAATTATACTACTCTATACACCTAAAAATTGCATTGAGGTATTTATTTGTCATTAACTAGCATTGTTTTAGTCTCTTCGTTTAACTATTGATTATTGATCTAAATTAGTTATTATTGACATGCTTGTTGATTTGTGTCATGACTTCTACTCATCTCATTTCCCTAGATTTTTTTCTCTCACTTATACATTTCAAAGTGTTTATCCTTAGATAAACGTCATTGCTCTTACTGACCTTCTTTTGTTGTCCTCTAAGTTGGGGCACACCCATCCTTTTTGTCCCGTCTTTTTATTTTTATCGAGTAATGTCATTTTTGTATACTATTAGAGTCCTAATTTGAATTCAATTGCCTATAAATACTCAAGTATAATAGTTCATTTGACATTAAGAAGTACATTAATCATTCATAGAGAATTTATTGTGCGCCCATACACATTCTAGAGAGATCAAGTAATCAATAGAGTATTTATTATTTTTTGAAGTTGGTATTTCCCATAGAGTACTTTTAGCGCATTACTTAGGGTTTTGCATATCTCTCGAATATGTTTCTATTTATGTGATTTGTTGGTTATGAGCATTTTATTTTAGTTGTTTCCATAGTTAGGGATCATATAATTATACAATGTTGTAAAACCTTACTAACCTTCCATACATGCCCTTATGAGAAGCTCATGTTTTCCTTAAGTTTTTAGATATTACGATGTTCTAGAGCAAGGAGAAGAGGGCGCAGCTTTCATTTGATAGGTGTTACTGATGTAAATATTGGAGTGAGAAAAATGAGACCAAAACTAGATGAACCCACAACTCAATTTTTTGAAGCTTCTTTGTAAACTATTGGTACTTATCTAAAGCACTCTCGGTCTTTTTTACATGGGGAGTGCTCCTAACTCTCAATACTCATCCAAGCGCTCTTTGCACTCCTTGCACATGTCTTGTCAATTCCATATTCTAGGAAAAGTCAATGTCACAATTGAGTAAATATATTTGCATTTATGTTTACAAGACTACCATTAGATTTGAATGTATCTAAGACAAGTATGAAATCTATCTAAATGGTCTAATGATTAATTAGAAATATATATAAGGCATTGGTATTTTCTACTATTTTTTAGGTGTTCACATCGCTCACTACATATTTAAGGTAGTCCTGGCGCTCCATTCATTTGCATTTGATCAATGCTTAGTTTTTAAATGATGTCAATATTACTATTATACATGTATTTACACTATTATATTTACATGATAATTGTTAGATCTTTATGAAGTATTAAAACTCTATGTAGAAGGTCTAATGATTAACTAGAAATTGTAATCATAAAGTTAATTATAATATATATGTATTATGATGCTTAGTTAAATTATAATGAGGAATTCATATTTATACCACTCGCATCTAATAACCAAAACCCTATATAAATAACTTGATAGTTAAAATCTTAATTAAATACTAAGATTGTATTGCATCTTTGCGTGATTAAATCATTATAAAAAATAGGTTGCTAATTTAAAACATAGATAAATGTTTATTTGGGTAACATTTGTATGTAAGTTATGAGTTGATTGTTTGTTAATGTGATAATTACATATTTTTAATGTGTTAGGGGTTATCATTATCACATGAACTCATCCTATCTAAACAATTAATGTAGCCAAATTCTAAACAAACTCAATATACTGCAAATAATATGAACTCCAAAAGAAAATAGATCTCCTTCTTCATTATTGAATCATGAATTACAATTTTTCCTAAATAGGAAAACAACTCCCAACTCGAGTTGCCAAGCAAACTCTAACTAACTTTGACTAAATCTACTAGAACCTAACTCGAGGTGGCGGAAATTACTATTTTTAGCAGTTTACTAGAACTTGCTATTCTTAGTAAGTTTGCATGTTTATTCGTATGGGCATAGAAATTGCCACGCATCTTCTACATGCCTAAATTAGAGGAATTTCCAACTTTCCAACTCATAATGCAACTAATAGACTAAAATTAATTAATGCCCTAAAATAGGAAAAAATCGAACTACAACTTAAATCCTAATTTTCAGCCTCAAGATGGTGGATTTCCGGCCCGAAAATGTGCCGAAACTTGCTCCAAACGGTAGGGCTGGTTATCTAGTGCGTTCGTCTCATCGAAACATGTGGTTTCAAAAAAAAAAAAAGACACTCGGAGAATAAGTTATGACTTTTTCAAGTTCCCTGCTAATTTTGGCGCATCAACAATCATTTTAATATAATTATTTAAGAAGATATTGATAGTTCTTTAAAGTTATTTATTTTAATTTAATTTCTTTAAAATTATTTATTCAATTTATTTTTTTAGGATTTAAATGTTTAAAGGTTAATCAATTTTATTAGATTATTAAATTCAATGAACTTATATCCATGTATAAAAATATAAAAAAATATCAATCAAAATTATTTTAAAATAATTTAAAAACAAATAACATAGCTCACCGCCCCCTACTAGCTATAGCTTTGGGATTAGGGATTAAGCTCTACCTAAATCACAACTATATAGAATGCTACACCTACCTCGATCTATTCTCCCTGGCATCATGCTGCTATTTTTCTACAGGGCTTCCCCTACAATATCATTGCCGCAGTAGAGTTTAACCACCAAATTCAGGATGGATTGGTGCCCCTCACTAAATAGAACATTATATCTGAGTTTCTTAGATATTATATTACAGAACATTACATCCCACCATATATAAATCATAGATTATGTATATACACCCATTTCATAGATAGTGACTTTGTATACCAAAAGGGAGCAAAGTAAAAATCACTATCTTCAATCAAGATTCGAAGCAACTAAAATTATTATATGTAGTGTCTTACTTGCAATCTCTTTTAGCAATCACATGCATGCAATATTCACTATAAATGAAAATACTTCAATTCCCATGAAATATATGTTAACATGATTACCTTCTGATATTACCACTAAATCATTGCCTTGATTGTGTTAATCGCAGACCTTACCAATCTCCGGACGCCTCAATAAATTCTTTCTTCTTCTTTTTGACGAAGCTTATCAAATAATATCAAACCCCAACATTACCATATTTAGCAACGTAGATTTCTTTTCATAATTTCATATGCCCATGATTACTATGTAACTTCTTTGACTGCTCCACCGCAACATATGTATGATTAAGTCATGCACAAAAACCCACTTCCAAAATGGTATAGATTTGTTGCTTAAATAGGTAATATATTCATCATATTGCTTCATTACTTGATTCGGTGAATGAAGTTATATGTCCTTTTTCGGAAAAAGGTTAACGAATACTATGTTTAGAAGAAGATACCTGAATTGCAAATAATTTTAGTAAAGTGAGCAGGAGCTATAATTCTAAACCTGTATCCATAAGGAAGGAGAATTTTCAATCGAAAACGGGGTCAAGGATCTTAATATTAGTTGCTAATTTTCGCCATTGGGCTAAAAGTGGTTAATTTTCATCTTTTTGAAAACGACTAATTTTTTAATTGGTCGATTCACTTATAGATTTTATACAATTTTCTATATTCTTACTTATAATCGTCCTATAAAATATATTTCAAGCTATTTTATGACATTCTTGTCATACTTATTGTGCATATGCGAGTCTTATTGATGTAGATTTAGTGGCCTACTTTGTGGAAGGCCATAACTTTCGATCTGGGAACCGAAAAGTCTTTGTTTGTTCTTTGACAAAAAGCTCTTGAAAATATCTATGCAAAGTGTTAAGTCGTGCTAGAAACCTACGACACATTTCAACAATTTTAAGAGGTGGAATCATCTAAGGCTCAAAAATTGGGCTTGGAGTTTCTTTTCAGTTTTTCTTTAAATTTCCAAATATTGTATCTTTGTAACTGCATGAGTCAACTTGATTTGAAACTCAAGCAATAAATTAATTCAAGCACGTGGATAATGTATGAATGTTTGTAAGATCTAGAACCACGATATAAATAACACTTATTAAAAATAGCTATTATTATATATAGTAAATTTTACTAAAAATGGTAAGTATAATCAAGTTTGGATTAGAATTCAAGTTTAATTAGGAAATTGTTGCAATTCGAATAAAATGACCTTTGATGTAATTCAAATGAAATAAAATAAGGAAGATTACTTAGAGTGTTATTTAGAATTTTATTTTCCCTATTATGTTTTTTTGGTGTTGATTGTTCACCGTTGTCATTTGGTATCGAGTATAGGTTCAAGATACAATGGAAAGAGGTTGAGGGATTATGAAAAGATGCATCGAACTCTACAATAATTGCAAAGGAAAGTGGAGGATTTATGAGAAGTTATTTTGCATCCAAGGAGAAGGCATCGAGCATATGACACAAAAGAAGAGTCAGATCAAGAAGAAGAAACACAAAATGAAGGAGAAGAGAAATCACAAACCATTGAAAAATTTATGATTAAAGCACTCAAAGAAAGAAATGACAAGACTAAAGTATATGTTTCTAACTATGGTCGATTTTAAAACGAGAGGAATTGATAGATTGGTTGAATAACAATAAATAGTTTTTGAATGGAATCATGTGATGAAGAGAATAAGGTCAAATTTGCATGCTCAGAGTCGAAGGGCCATGCAATGATATGATGGGATTACTTAAAATTTGAGGTAGCCAAAAGAAAAAGAGAAGATAAAAATTTAGAGCGAGATGGAGAAGAAGCTAAAGAAAAAATAATTGTGGACTATGCTCAAATGCTATAAAAAGATTTCAAAATTTGAGGCAGAAAGATTATAGTGTCCAAGATTATACTGATGAATTTTACAAGTTTTCCATTCGAGTAGAGCATGATGAGATGAAAGAGAAGATGGTTGCAAGGTATGTAAATGGTTTGAAATTTTCTATTCAAGATGAACTAAGCATGCATAGGAAGAATAACATGGAAGAATCTTATCAATTAGCCTTGAAGGCAGAAGAAAAGCAGACTAGACTGGGTTTTAGAAGATTTGAAGGACCAAAGAGAGGACAATCATCTCTAATAAGAGGATGAGGTGGGTATAATCACACAAGAGGAGAAACATCTCATGAGTGGCAAGAGGATAACATGGAAGATTTCTAGAACCAAGCAAAGAGGAAGAGGGGTCAAGAGAGGAAGAGACTATGGAAATAACAATTATGGTGTGGAAGAGGATGGGATGGCCCACGTAGACCTTATGTTTTCTATAGGTATGGTGAAGAAGGTCATATGGCATTCAAATGTCCACAATATCATGCACAAGAGAGGAGATAAAAGATTGTCCTAGAGTAAATTTGATCAAGGATGAAGAACAAGACACAAAATTTGTGCTAGATGTGGGAGAGAATCTCATGATGAGAAGAACAATGATTTCCCAAGGAAAGAACACTTTCAAGGTGGTGAGTCATGGCTACAGACAAATATTTTCCAAACAAGGTGCACATCTAGAGGAAAGGTATGTAACATTATCATTGATGGTGGAAGTTGTGAAAATATGGTTTCTAAATAAATGGTAGATAAGTTAGGGTTGTGATGTGAAAAGCATCCTTTTCCCTATCATGTCTCATGGTTTAAGAAAGGGAATGAAGTTACAATAGATAAGAGATGTTTGATTAAATTTTCTATAGGAAAGAATTATAAGGATGAGATTTGGTGTTGATTGATACATGTCATGTATAATTGCCGAGACCATGTTAATTTGACAGAAAAGTAATTCATGATGGAGAGAAGAATATCCACGAATTTTGGAAATGTGAAGTATGTTTTATTGCCACTTAAGGGAAAAAAACAGAGATCATGATGTTGAGAAAGGATTTTATAACAAAGATGAAGATGACTGGGTTTTTCTATGTATTAATGGTAAAGAAAGAAGATACAGAGGTGGTACCCATACCAATTGAAGCAAAAAAGGTAATAGAATAAATTTCAGATGTAATACCAAAAGAGTTACCAGATGGGTTGCCACCCAAGAGGGATATTCAACATCACATTAATTTGATTCTAGGATCATCCCTACCAAATCAAGTTGCATACAAGATGAGTATGACATACATGTATAATTAAATAGACAAGTATCAAAATTGGTGAGAAAGGGATTTATAAGGGAATGTATGAGCCCATATGAAACTCTAACACCGATGACTTTGAAGAAGGATTAGATGTGGAGGATGTACCAATAACAACACTATCAATATAATTACCATCAAATGTAGGTTTTTATACCCCCTTTAGATGACATGATGGATGTGTTTTCGGGGTTGTGTTTTTCTACAAAATTTGATCTAAGGAGTGGATACTATCAAATGTGAATCGAGAAGGAAATGAATGGAAGAAAACATTCAAAATTGGATATGGTCTATATGAGTGGTTGGTAATGTCATTCGGATTATCTAATGCACCCAGTACATTTATGAGGATGATGAATCAAGTTCTATGAGATTACATTGGTAAGTTTGTGGTAGTATATTTTGATGATATCTTGATATTCAAGTAGAAGTAAAGAGGATCATTTATTGCATTTGAGAATGGTGTTGGAAGTGTTAAGGAAAGAGAAGTTATATGTAAATTTGAAGAAATGCAAGTTTATGTAGAGGAGCTTGGTATTTTTGGGGTTTGTAGTTTCAGAATATGGTGTAAATGGATAAAGGAAAGGTAAATGTAATTATTGAATGGCCTATACAAATAAGTGTAACATAGGTAAGCAGTTTCCATGGATTGGCTACTTTTTACAAAAAAATATCAAAAACATTAGTAGTTTTGTGGCACAAATAACAAAATGCATGAAGGGAAAAGAGTTTTTATAAACAAGGGAAGTGACTAAGAGATTTGAATTATTAAAGAATAAAGTGAAAAATGCACTTGTTTTGGCCTTACCTGATTTTAGTAAAATATTTGAGGTTGATTGTGATGCTTCACATGTGGGAATTGGTGTTGTTTTAAGTCAAGAAGGAAGACCTATATCATATTATAGTGAGAAGTTGAATGAGGTATGAAAAAAGTATTCTACTTATGATATTGAATTTTATGCCATTGTACAAGCACTAAGGCATTATATGTATTTGCTTGATGCAAAAGGAGTTTATTTTGTTTACACATCACAAGACCTTAAAATTTGTGAATACACACAAGAGGTTAAATCGTACTTGCCATGGAATGTGGGTTTCATTATTGTAGGGGTACACATTTTTCTCAAAACATAAATCATGAAAACAAAACTAGGTACCTAATATTTTGAGTAGAGTGTGGCCTTACTAATTGTTATGATAAGTGAAGTGGTTGTTTTTAAGCTATTAAAAAATTGTATGATTATGATCCTGAATTTGGGAGGATTTTTGAGCAACAAAGGAGTAAAAAAGCAGGTGAGACAGGAAATATTTATGAAGATTATTTTATGCAGGATGGTTATCTCTTTAAAGGAAGCAACTATATATTTGATTTGGATCTATGCGGGATAATATTTTAAGAGAATTGCATAGTGGTGGTTTGGGTGGTCATTATGGAAATAATAAGACAATATGTATACATATATAGATGTATGCATGTATATGTATATATACACACATATACATATATTCATATGTATGTATGTATGTGTATGTATATGTATATGTGTGTGTGTATTATGTTTGTATGTATGTATGTATGTATGTACGTATGTGTGTGTGTATGCATATATATATATATATATATATATATATATATATATATATATATACATATATATATATACATATATATATATATATATGTATATATATATGTATGTATGTATGTATGTATGTATATACATATATATACACACACATATATGTACATATATATATATGTATGTGTGTGTGTGTGTGTATATATATATATATATGTATATCATACATATATATGTATACATATGTACATACATACATATATATGTGTACATATGTATATGTGTATGTACACACATACATACATATATATGTATATATATATATATATATATATATATATATATATATATATATATATATATATATGTATGTATATATATATATATATATGTATGTATATATATGTATATATATATGTATGTATATATATGTATATATATATATATATATTATATATATATGTATGTACATATGTATATGTATACATACATACATACATACATGTGTGTGTGTGTGTATGTATACACACACACACACACACATATATATACATATATACATATACATATATGTATATATGTATATATACATATATGTATATATACATATGTATATGTATATATGTATATATATCTATATATATATATATATATATATATATATATATATACATATGCATATACATATACATATACATATATATGTATATATATATACATATATATATATATATATATATATGATATATATATACATATACATATATATATACATATATGCATATATATATATATATATATATATATATGCATATATATATATATATATATATATATATATATATATGTATATATATATATATATATATATATATATATATATATATATATATATGTATATATATATATATATATATATATATATATATATACATACATATATACATGTTATGTATGTATGTATATATGTATATATGTATATATATACATATATATATATATATGTATATATGTATATATGTATATATATATATGTGTGTGTGTGTATATATATATATACATATTTATGTTATATATATATACATCGTAAACACACATATAATGACAAATGTGTGTGTGTGTGTGTGTGTGTGTGTGAGCAACATTATAATGACATTATGTGTATTTGTGTTACATATATATACACGTAAATAATACAAAAGCAACATTACAACACATTTGAATATATAACACAACACACACACACACACACACACACACACACAACTCACATTTGTCATTACTATTAGTTTTGTATATATAACACAACAACGACATTACTAATGTTTTTGACACCAAAATTTGGTGTAACATTTGCATGCGTGTAATAGATGTAATCACCATTTTTGTTATTACAAGTCAAAAAGTATATATATGTACAAATATTTTTGTAAGTGATATATGTAGTAACTTGCTTACTATCAAATACAACCGTGTCAAATTTTTAAGTAGTTTTCTTAGCTAAGGAATAAGAACACAATAAGAGAACTCAGAAAAAGACCTAAACGAAATTGCTGAAATTCCATATGCAAATTTAAAATGATCAATTTGTATCATTTATATAGGGAAATTAGAATTCAAATTTCAATTTCCTTTGATCTATATACGTAGAATTTCATCTCATTGTTTTATGCACTCTTTAGTTTGTGTTGTAGTTCACTAGATCTACAACATTTAATTTTATGTTTTTAACAAAACTACAATGTGGTGAGCCTTACCTAATTTTAATTATTTTGTAGGTATGTAGACAAGGGTAGTTAATGAAGGTGAAGGAGATATCAATGGAGATTAACTTGGTCAAGGGATCCTCCCTTGCAGCCTCTATGCGAGACAAGGGCAGAAACCTATGATTTTTCTTTTCCCAAGCCTAAGGCTAACAATTAGACCCAGGATTTGGATCGCAGGTGCTTTGTGGAGGTGACGGGTGATAAGTCCTCAACTCAAGCAGAATATTGAGCTCCAAATTATAGTTTGGCCATATGGAAATACCATCTCTCTCCAAGTGCATACCGCAAATTAGGTGGTTGATCTCAAGTGGAAAAAGAGTAGTATAAACTTGGGATCTCAACTGACCTTCATCATTTTTTATGAGGGAAAACTACTAGAGTATCTTATACCTCTAACATCCTACAATATTGGCAAGGATTTTTTCATCATCATGGTGATGCCCCTACGTGGAGGAGCGTTAATACCTAGAATTCCCTCCTCCCTAAAACTTGATTCCTTTAAAGAACCAATGAAAAAAAAACTCACAATCTACTCCAAACATTTAGAAGCCATCTTCAACATACATCGTGAAGCATGAGGAAGAGGCTCCATTAGTGGAGTTTCTTGAGGAGCTAGTGGAGAACAACCATAGATATTTAAAAAATTAGTGATTATATACATCTTTAATGGGCTCGCCATCCACACAAGCCTTGCATCAATGGATACATTCAACATGGACAAAAAAATCGTGAGATTTATTTATGCTCAAAAGGTTTTTTCATTTCTCTATTTAGGGATTAGGAGGATTGTCAAAGATCTTTGACATATGGATATGGTTTTGGGGTGATGTGGGGTTACTCATCACTCCATGATTTCCATATTTTGACCCAAATTCTCTCTCAATGACTAAAATGCATGTGTGTGTGTTTGCCTCTATATCTCTATCCTTCTCTCAACATGATAGATACTACTTTGGGTGCCTTCATCAAGCTTGATGAGAAGAGATTTAAAGAAGGGTTATGTACTTTTGCTCGTATTTGTATAAGGGTATATCTCAATAGGGATCTACGGATAAAATGATACTCAAATGGGGTAGATATCAACATGTTCAAGTGTTGAATTATGAAAATATTGATTTCAATGTCATATATGTAGACTTCTAGACATCTACAAGCTACCTACCCCAAGAATAGAGTTCATCCACCTAGGAAAAATAGGCAAACCAAAGCTCAAAAGATGGAGTTATTTGTAATTAATAATTGATTTTGATGACGATGATTGGGATGTAAGAAGCCAACATTCCACAGAACTAGAAGAGACTTATCCAGTGAACTTATCCATTAGGAAGAGGCTAGTGGGACGAAAAATTGGATAGAGGAGGGAGAAAATGTGCTCATCGAGGATTACTTTGAAGGAGTCACGGTAGCCATGAGGTTGAAGAGGGGCCGCATATCATAGAATTCAAACACGAGATAAAGAGTTAGTGACTCGAGACAAATCCCAAATACTTGATCTTGTACTCTCTTCTTAGTAATAAGAATTCATATTTTCATATAGTCATGAAGGAACCCTCTCAAGGGGATTATATGAAGTTAAAAGAAAAAAGGAAAAGAGGGAAAGACTGATGTCATCGATTTGGGGAATTATCCTATATTCTTTTGGGCTAACTTTTTGTGGTCTACTATTTGTTTCTAGTTGGATCAAGTTGTTTTGATCTTGTTCATGCCCTGTTGTTAGTGATATTTCTTGGTTTATCTATTTTTCTTTGTACAAGGTTTTGGAAGCCTTTCAAAACCCTAAGCATTTACTTCATAAAAAATGGAGTTTAGTTTGGATTTTTAATGAGAATGACATAATATATTTTGGCAACCTATCACATCAAAATTGTATATCATACCACTTTTCAAATTTACCCAAATTGTATAATTAATCAAGAGTGCATGTATATCTTCACATAATATACTCTTAATATGAAAACTAGTCCTTTGTGAACATGCTATTTTAGTGTTTTTGTATATGTCGAAAGGATAAAATTGTTAAGTACATTAAAACCATTTTAAAGCAAAGTAAAATTAAATATAACGTAATTTAATATTATATATTACATATTGATAAATGACTTGTTGAGATGGAAAAATGTGACAACTATACATAATTTTGTGTACAAATTGATAGTTCCCAATGAGGGATGTGCTTTTCGTGAGGTTCATTTGTATTGCATGCTTCCCTATATTTATATGGGATGATAGACTTTTATATCGTTTTATCAATGAAGTTATGCACCAAGTGTCAAAAAAACACTCGAAGTATGGGATCAATTAAATGTTATATTTGATTGAAATGAAAGAAGCTGACATGATTGTGAAAGGAAACTTTACAACACAATAAATAGGGATCTTATTGTCAGCATTAAGTATACAGTGAGCTCTTGCAAAATATCTCAATCCCACCGACTAAATAAACATGAATGAAAGCCCTGTCAAATCTTTCTCCCGAGTCCCAAGCAAGAAGATCATCTCGTAGCAAAGGATACAAATGATTTTCAATAACATTGCACTGCGAAAATCGAACTCCAAATAGGTAACAGATAAAACTCGTGGAAAATATTGATGAAAATTGCACGTGATATTAACACGCAATAAATTTAGATTTTGATCAACCTTTTTAATTGGAGGGGCACAAAATCTTCCTTGGTTTTGTTTCATTGTTCGCCTGTCAAAACATTGGAAATGCAATTTGCAAAATCTTCTTTGATTCAGAGGAAAAAATGATAAGATATATCAACTGCAACGTTCAATGCAAACAAATAATACTTGTGCAGGCGTGCAATGATCAAATTTGAAGGGCTGGTCTTAATTTCAAAAGGGCAAATATTGACTAACCCTTCGATGATGAAAAGTAGTATAAATATTTCACACTTCGCATGATAAGAGTAGATTAAGTAACCACGTCACAAAAATAAAGAACATTTTTTAATTGAGAGATTTAAAAAAAAAAAAAGAATGTTTATTAAAACTAAGAACATTTTTTAATCGAGAGATTCATTTTTTTTTAAATGAATGTTTTATAAAAACTAAGAACATTAATTAGGTGTTGAATATAATATTTTACATCAATCACATCTAAGAACAATATCTATACCCCCTACATAGGGTCTATTTTATTATAACGCTATTTTAAAACTCAACCTAAAACAAGTCATCTATTAATTAACTCATTTACTTTGAAAATTTGCTTAATAGTTTGTTTCTTACAACATTAAGCACACAAGTAATGAGTAAGATCAATTATACTAGTCTAAATGTGTTAGGGTGTGTTAATGCACCTCTAGACGCTCGAGCATTTAGACAACAAAACAAAAGCAAACTATCCATAACTATTAACTCAAACTCAGATTTGATTTTCTATATGCCACCTCTATGAATGCCATTATTACGCACCTTCCACTATCTTTTGAACTCACTTTGCTTAATGTGCATGTTAAACGAGAAGAACATCCCTTTGATTCATATTAGGCTCAAGCCAATAGGTTCCAATGTAGTGATCCTCTGACTCGACATTGATATGATCCTTGGCTTACATAATTTATACTTGAGCCTTCACGGTTAATTGATATTGTCCACTATTTCCATCTCATAGGTTGTGGGTTTCACTTAGGGAAAATTTTAGTGGCGAATCTTCATTAATTCATGAATATTTTGGTTTTTAAAATTTTGTGAAATTTTAGGTATATGGATATGACTAATTTGCCTAAATTTTAAAGGTTCAAGTTACTTTTAGGGGTCAGTTCGCCCAGCGTTTACGCCAATAACCAAATTTTTTAATTCAAATTGCCATTAGCGAGAAATTAAAATTTGTAAAATTCACCTTCATATATATAACATTACTAAATATCACTATGGTTGTAGGGTAGCGATCGCTAAGCTATGCAAAGAGTTGTTTACAATGACAAAATCTAATGGAATTTGCTTGTATCTTAAAATTCACCATGGTCTAGCCAAAGTTACCTAGTGACCGCTAAGCTCTAAAATTTACCATGGTCATGTTGATGTATTACCAATTTAGCTAGCGAATACTAAGCTATAAATATCTCCATTTTTTCACCAAAAAAATCACATTTTTAGAAAAAAATTATTTAGTGAAATTGAATTATTAATCCTTTTGATTAATCCAAGAGAAATATGACCAAATATCACTATGGTTAGAACCTAGAAGTTGCTAAGCTATGCAAATAGTTGTTTACAATGACAAAATCTAATGGACTTTACTCATGTTTTAAATATCTGCATCATCACTTGTCACATGATTTGATATATGGGATGGAAATTTGGAAAAATGATATACTTATGTTTGTAGTATATTTAATCCCATATTCCCAATGCCCAACATCCAAATTTTGTGTTTGCAAATAAATATGTTATCGGGATTTACAAATTAAAATGAGAGTGGTTGATGACCATTTTTCCACACAACCCTTCTTTTGAAAATTTGAATAAAATATTACACTTACAATTTGTCAAATGATTTATAGGTTTTGAATTTTTTTACAGGCAAATTTTGACATGCCCTTCTCTGACGGGTTGGAAGCCCTCGAAAGGGCTGTGACAGGTGCAATTTTGAACGCTGCAGCGTGTTTCATTTAAAAGGGTGACGTTGGCATTAAATGCGATCGCAATAAAATTATTCCGCGCATGCGGAATATGCTTAGGGTTTATCATGTCAAAACTACACCCCACTTGACCAACCCAACAAAAAAATCCCATCACTTAAACCAACACTTCGATATTAATTATGGTAAGTTTTTAATTGTAGAAAATGGAATTTACCCATAAGATGGAAAACATTAGAGACAAATATAAAATTGGTTTTGTTAAAATTGTATAAGTACAAAAATGACTTAATTATTACCTATAAAATTGATTCGATGAATGTGATCAATTAGTTCCATCCTTATAAACTTCATTTTTTTTTTTCATTTCGATACAACTCACTAAGGAATCGATTTCTCCTTACTTCAAGTCTTGATACAACATTAACACCTCGCAAAATGGTAAAAAAAGGAGGCTTGGATTTGACGACATATTTTAATCATACATCCTTCAAATGAAAAATCTTGAAACCAACACTGATCCAATCCAACAAGCAACCTAGGGTATGCAAATGTCTCAAGTTTAGTTATCTTTTTGTAGACACCTCATTTAGTAACTTATTCTTTGGTGCAATGACAAGTTTTGATTTGTCTCTATATCATGACTTGTGCACATATCATAAGCCCCATGACTTGCCCCTCTTGAGCTAGCAAGACTTTCTTTACTCTACACATTGTTCATTCACTCATACACTCTATGGAATTTATCCAAAGGAGTATATCACTCCCATGCATCTTGCTGAAAATGTTTCTTTGCCATCCCAGATTGTATAGAAGCAATTACTATCTAATACAGCTAATTGTGATAGTGTTTTACGATTTGTAAGCAACTGCCTTTTATATAAATATTGTATAAATCTGTTATAGGAGACTCCATTAGCACGAGATAGTGTGGAACCCCCTCACCCCCTTCCCCACTTCGAAGGGGGTTAGGTGACTCCTTCCTTTTTTGGCTTGCTACAAGAAGGACAAGCGGGGAGGGGGAGGGATACCAACGAACCATTTCAATAGTACGGGTGCTGCCGTGCCACGAGGCACGACCATGGAAATAATGGAAAAGAAGAAGTTCTGCGGTGAACATGCCATCGATACTATAATTTTATGGACCATCTCGCTTTATTTGTCGTATTAACTATTACAAGTATATCATTATAGCTAACAAACGAACCATAAATTAATATGAATCGATGATGTCCAGGATAGAGGAATGTTATCTAATTTGACAATATTAAAAATAAGATTATTTATATTGTTTGTCCAAAATTGTATGAAATTGGATTAGGTTGTACTACAATATGGGTCAAATTATATGGTCTCATTTTCACTTTCAACAACTCCTTTTCAAATTGATATCTTTCCTTAAGTCATTTCATATCCTATAAATCAACCTAGATGTGGTAATTAACTTATGAAAGCTTATAAAAGCAAATATAATACACTTAAGAGCTCACTTGGCATTCCAAAGCACTAATATTGCAAAGTAAACTCAAGGCTCTCTCGCATCTTCTTAAAGCAACAACACATCTATAAGAGAAACCACTACTCAGGTCCGAAGCACTCAAACCAAGTTCAAGAGTCTAGCTTCCCCATCTACAAGCTTCCAAAGGTCCTCGAACCAAGTCATATCAAGAGCAACTCAATACCAATCATTGCCAAAGTTTATAAGAGTCAAAGGGAATTAATCTAAAGTTTGAAGCACAACACACTTTATCACTAATGTGTAAGGTACATGTTAGTTTACCTCTAGTTACCCTTGTTATTCTATGTGTCAAGAGACATGAGGGCACATTAGGGGTTGGTTTAAATTTTTATACACAATTGCACTTACATGTTGTCGCCCCAAAATTCCCCTCTTTTGAAGTCAAGTTTCAAAAAAATTTGAGTCTGTACCTTGGAGTATTGAATCGCGTCAAGCCTAGCATTGTTTGCAATTTTCCTGTTCATGGAGAACAATTTGAAAGTTGGGCGTATGGTAAAGTTCCTTTCCTTCTTTTTATTTTCTTCCCGCAGTCGGGAATGACAGGCATATTTTCCCCATTAATTTTTGCCCCAGAGTCCACGGGTAATACGTGAATATCTTTGATTGGATGCAGTTTGGCCATATTTCAAGGTTTAATGGAAGCCTCATGTGTCCAAATGGCACAACTCTAGGGGTAGGGTCTAAGGACAATCCTCAAATAAGCGCAAGCTTTCCGAATGTCCTGTACAAAATGAAGACATAAGCTAAAATCGGCTAAGTATGGAAGGCTTAACAGACGGCACCACATGCCTCATCAGTGTAACTTCAAGAGTTAAAGACAGGGGCAATTCTCAAACTTGCGCCAATCCTCCACGTGTCCTACGTTAAAAAAAGAGAAAGAGTCTATCGTTAAAATTGACTAAGTATGGGCGGGTTGGAAGTCTCCACGTGCCTTAATGACGCCATTTTGGAAGTGAAATCAAAGGGTCAGTCTCCAAGTAGCGCCAGCTCGCCACATGGTTAAAGTCAATGAGGAGACAAAGTTGGCCGTTGAAAATTCCAAGACCGGCGGAATGAGACACGTGTCAGCTTGGCGCAATTTTAAGGGGCGCTTCCAAAATGGAAACTCAAATGAGCGCAACCCTCCACGTGTCTAGGGGTCAACATAGGTCAAGCAAGAAATAGACCGAATCGACAAAGTATAAAGGAACCGACAGAGCTCTCCACGTGTCGGTCCGTGCAACTTCAAAGGCGAAAATGTAGAAGGTGTCCCACAAGCTCGCTCCAATTAATTTCTCCCACATGGGTGGCCCAAATTTGAAGTTGTAAAAGAAAATCAAATGGCCCATGTTTTAACTGGTAAACTAATGTAACTGGCCGTATATTTAAAAATTGTTTTTTCTACCATTAACATTTCTTTGTAAATCAAGAATTCGAAAGGGCATGGATGATTGGAATAAGTTATAACTATTTTTTTCTTGCTCGAGGAAGTTGTAACCGTCTCTTGTGAGCTATATCATGAGCTTTCAAAGCCATTATAAGGGGTTGGAATTTTGATTATTCTGGAACTATAATTTCAAATTGGAAGAAATCAATACAAAGGTTTTTCCTTTTTTTTTTGCTTTCTCTTTCTTCGGTTCTGATCTGTGAATCATCTAATCCTTGCATGCTTGGAAACTTTGTGTTCTAGTTTGTATAATCTCTTAACTTTGAGTTTGTGAATTGTGTCTGTTATAAATGTGGATGGTTCTACTCTGTATCTCATTTGCACAATACATATAAGGGTTTTCTCTGCCATCTCTTTTCCCCGAAAGTATTGTCTTCTTCTTCCTCCCTCCTCTCTTCAAAGTCTTCTATCCTCATGTATTGATAACTTTCAGGCTTAAAACACATTTCAAGATATCGGGAAACCACTATTGAATGAAAGACTGTGCATTTGTACATAGGTTTTGCCCCTACTTTCAATAAGGGAACCTCTCCCATTAAAGAGGATGGACTTGCTTGTCCCCTGACTATGGTTTCATTCCAAGTGCAAATCTAAAACCCAACATTACACTAGGAGAACTACATGGAATTTTCCCATCGATTGTAGACATAAAATCATGCACTTTGGATAACTATCTAATCTTGATTAGATACTACTATTCATATGATTCCTAAGAAAGAAAAGTATTAATTAACCCATGTCTTTAGCCACTACATTTAGTATTGCACCCTTACTTGCTCATTTTTTCTTCTTACTCTTCATCATTTGCCATCCTGGACATTGGTGCCCGGCTAGGATAGTAGCGCCGGACACTCATGTCCCCTTTGGGCTCCCATGTCCTCTTTATACTTTATTTACACTTTTGGCTCCTTTCTAGCCATTTGAACATCTTATATTTTTGGTAGTCGGCCTTTTCGGGGTTAATTACAAAATTCAAGCAAGGGAATCATATAAATATAAAGTTATGTGATCATAATAAGGAACAAAGCACTAAGCACTAGCTATCACCACCTAAGGTTGCATCTATTAAGGCAAGGCAGCTAAGAGCTCCATTTCGTCCATATAGCTCCATCACAAGGGAAAATCACCGGTTTTCTGCATCACACTTCATAGGAGGGGAGTTTATTCTATTCCATGCACACATTACTTACATTCTACATCTAGCTACTTCGCTCACTACTCCAATCGTGACACTCACAAGAGTAACCTAGGACACAATTCCACACACATGAACACAAAACTACATTGGGTCTAAGATATATTACAACTCTTAGTTGTAAGTTAACCATTATGGTGGCTAAGGATAGTCCCCTCATTCTACATCTTTCTTTATTTGGATTTGATGTATATTTGAGGGTTTTGGAGGTTCATTCTTTATCAGAGGTTTTCGTGCAACTCCAATGATTATTGTGAAAATTCATAACGATAGAAGACGAGCATCAACAAACATCTAATGACCCTTAGATTTCAGGTTTTTGGGCATTTCTACACTCCAGAGCACCTAAAAATAGGACCAGAGGCGCCTACAGTGCCCCTATCCCTCTCTAGGGGCCCTAGTCCAATCAAATCTGTCGATCTATAATTTTATGAGATCCGGTCAATTCAGTCGATTGCTTTGCATTTCTTTGTTCTCCATCTCTATGTACTTTCTAGAAATCTACGAAAATCAACTAAGGCTTTTTACCCTCTCTTTGCACAGTTTACACTTTAATTCTTAGTTTGTTTGAGTGTAATTTTTGTATTTCATTATTATTCATTTACTATCGCAACAACATATAGATTAGGTTGTTTATTTACATATTTAGCTTAATAATTTTGGTGAACCCAACCTTGACTCCACCTTCCATTGTCACTTTTATACTTCTCATCAATATGGATCAATCTTATGGTGAATTCACTAAAGACCATCTTAAAGCTCTTAATGATCATATCACTGAGCATCCCCACGATCTAGACTTTCTCTTATATGTTTCTTGTAAGGAAGCCACTAATTTGGTGGAGCTTACTAATTCTATGGCTATCTCTACTTCCATTGTTACTCAACCATATCTTCCACTCTTATACCTATTTCTACTCGTCCTACTCTTATTAACCACTTCACTCCACCTCTTGTTCTCACATGCAAAATGTTTCTTCCATTGGCACTCAAGACTTATCCTCCCTCTATCAAGACCTCTAAGCACAAATTCATCAATTAAAACAAGCTACCTATCATACGTCTCCATCTTTGGATTCCACTTTATTATTACACACTCCATTCGCACCCACCATCTTTGCTTACTCGCTTCCTCCTAACTTTGTCACCCCTAAGCTTCCCATTTTTAATGGGCATGGTGACCCACAAGAGCATCTCCGAGCATTCCATGTAGCTTGTCTAGATTTTGTGGATGACCATACCATACTAGCAAAACTATTTCCTCGTAGTTTATAATATTATGTGATGCGTTGGTTCTATGACCTACCTGTTCACTCGGTAACATCTTTCACACATATGGCCGATGCTTTTCTCACTCACTTCTCTATTAACATTTTCTCTAAGATCTCATATGATCAATTAGCGCAACTTAAACAAGGATCTAATGAACACTTAGCAGCTTCTATTTTGAGGTACAAAAACAATGCAACATAGATGTTTGGCGCATTACCCATTACCAGTCCCATAGCGGCTCCTGGGGGCATCTACTTTTGTACACTACAAGTGCTTTTGTTTCATAGCACATCACTCTATCAGATTATACACGCATTGACATACATTTTATCTTTCTAACATGCTAATGTGTGCTTCATGTGCAACATTTGTTTTGCAAGATTATTTGCTTCCATGGTTATCTATTACATTGCTTGTTCTTTCCTATCATTATTTGCGGTATTTTTCATATGTATTTATTTCTCTCTAATTGCTTATGGCCACTATGGCCTTGATTGTCTTTGTCATCGTGATTGATGTCTCATGTTTGCAATCCACTTTCTGTAGTCTACATTATCTTTTTGTGTGTTTATTTAGCTTACACATTACATGATTAGCTTCCATTTCATCTTATACATGTGTTTTTGTCTTTTCTTTAACACTTGTTTTCTTAACCACTCGTTTGTGTGTGCCTTAGTTTCTACCAAACACACTCCCTCCCTATATGGCACACTATTAGCACAACAATTGTTCCTCCTTTGGGATGCATACTCCTTCAACAACATCACAGGCACCCCAAATGAGGGGAGCCATCATTTGGGTGGACCAACCATCCCATATAGAGTTATACACAACATGGTACCGGTAAAACACACTTTCGAGGGTCAGAATTAGACTTGGGTCCATGGCACCGCAACCTTTCCTAGATGCCCGAAACTAGGGGAAATTACATAGTGGCCTTTCCCAGATATGCCTAAAACCAGGGTAAATTACATAGCGGCCTTTCTGGATTCCTAAAACCAAGGGGCATATCACACAACGGTTGATAGTTCTTCAAAGTCTACTGAGTAACTTCACATACAACATCTTTTATAGGGCATACAGTCCTTAGCACATGTTTATATACACCATCTATAGTGGTGTTCTACACACCGAGAAGCAAATTAAAGGTTGGAGGATGATACCAGATAGTTCTCCCTACACTTATTCCAGTTCACTGGCATGATATCGCCTGAAAATCTCACGTGTCGACATCATCTACATGATCCTCTCGACACTCTTTCCCCTTCATGGATCAAGTGCACATGTTCCTTTTTCACACTTTAAACATTTTTACATATTTATTTACATACTCTCCTTACACACTTCTTTACATGATTTTGTACATATAGATGCGTAATTGACTACTTTTTGGCTTCTCTTTTCGTAGTTTCGTCCTTATGGGAAGCGCTAGTCAACATCATCCATCACCAATAACACCATAGACATCGACATCAACAACAATGTGTACATCGCGATATATACACATATTTTTCTACCCTAAGTTCATTTTATCACTTTTTACACTTTTATCATCTTTAGTCTCTCGCACTCCATCTTTTTATCATTCCACACTTTGTTTAGTTCCTGGCACACTTTCCTCATCGATATACATGGTTATTAGGTATACATCTCTATCTACTTTATGTTACCAAGAATTCCGCTCACCAACATAAAGTGGGGCAAATGTAGATACAAAATCAAGCACTTTGGGTAATTATCTAGTCACGATTACATACTATTATTCATATAATTCCTAAGTAAGAAAAGTACTACCTAAACCATGTGTTGGCCACTTTTCTTTGCTTTTTGTTACTACTTTCAATATTGCACCCTTACTTGCTCAGTCTCATCTTCTTACTCTTCAACATTTTCCATCCTCGGACAATGCTGCCACCTGAACAAAGAACGATAAGTGCTCTTGTCCCCCGGGCACCCCTTGTCCTCTTTATACATTATTTACACTTTTGGGTCCTTTCTAGCCGTTTAAGCATCTTATCTTTTTGGAAGTCAACCTTTTCGTGGTTAGGTACAAAATTCAAGCAAGGGAATCATATAAGTATAAATTTATGTGATCATAATAAGGGCCCAAGCACTAAGCACTAGCTATCACCACCTAAAGTTACATCCATCAAGGCATCTAAAAGCTCCATTGCATCTAGCTCCATCACAAGGGAAAATGATAGTTTTATGCATCACACTTCATAGGAGGGGAGTTTATTATAATCCATACACACATTACTTACATTATATATCTAACTACTCGCTCGTTACTCTAAGTGTGACACACACAAGGGCAACCTAGGCACAATTCTCACACACGCACACATAACTACATTGGGTCTAAGATGTAGTGATTGCTCGATTGTAAATACGCCATTGTGGCGGATGAGGATAGTCTAACCCTCATTCTACATCTTTATTTTTTGAGATTTGATTCCTATTCGAGGGTTTTATAGGTTTATTCTTTCTTGCAAGTTTCAAGTCTCAAGTGATCATTGTGTGAATTCGTAGAATGAAGGTGAGCATCAACAAACATCTTATGACCTCAAGATTTTAGGTTTTGGGTATTTCCTGCAGACTGAGTGCCCATAACAGACTAGGTGCCCACAAGCACTCTTATCCTCTTCAAGCACCTACCCAATTCACCAAATATGTCGATATGTAATTTACGAGCTCTAATGCGATATAGTCAATGTTTGACATTTCTTTGTTCTCCAAATTTGTTCACTTTTCATAACTTTATAAATCAACTAACGATTCTTAACCTCTCTTTGCACTTAGGGTTTACACTTTTGATGAGTGCATTGTTTAGCTCATTAATATCATTTCTTCAAAGCCGAAAATACTCTTTTTGATATGATTATTAGTACATGGGGATGTTTTGTGTAGTTATATCTTAGTAGGTTTGATGCATTTTCCTTGCTATAGTTTATGAAAACATTATCAAATGAACCTCCTACTAACTATCTTTATGAGATCAAACATGATGATGTGTGCAGGAATGATGGAAGTTCTTTGGTGGTTATGGAGCCCGAGTTCGAAGCATGTGGCTAAAGACTATTTCCATCAAGTTGACCTATTAGCCTGGGCTTGATCCTAATGGCCCGTAGAGATTTATGTGTTTTAATTAGAATTTGATGGGAGTGTTTAAATGCTTTGCATGATATGGTGGATCTTCAGAACCATTAATATCTATATGAAGACTTCATCTTGTAACTTGGTAGTACCACTTTTTGATATATCAAGAAGATTATCTCTACATACAGCTTCTTGATTATTTTCTATTGTCTATGTTATGAACTTATTTTGAGTTAATGAAAGCCATGACATTTTGAGAATCAGAAGTTGTTAATCCCTCTATCCCGAGGAAGAGCAAGGGCCCACTCGACCAAGGAGATAAGAGGTTATTTTGAGTTCATGCATACAGTTCTTTGATTGGATTTACTGCGTAATTGTCATTTGATAAATTTTACATGCATGCTTTGATTAACTGTACCTACTTTCTCCATTACTACTTTCACTTAGAATAGATGCTTTTGTTATGCAAATCTAGTTAACAAATAGTCTTGCTTTCTGCTAAGTTCCATTTATGCAGTTGTGATTTCATTTGTTAAGGATAGTGCGTGCGTATTTCATTTTACAACAGAAGATTAGTTGTTAAATTTCCTTTCATCACAAATAGAATTAAATTTCCGTAGATTTGAATTGCATTTCCATAGAATAGTCACTAAACTAAACAACCCCCAATAGACCCAACGTATAACCTGGTTCCCTAGACTCTATCATTGCATACCGCTGCTAGACACAACCTGGTTTAGAATGACACTGACAAAGATTATGTCAGTTAAATGATTGGAAGAATACAACGACCCATCATTTTTGGCACCGTTGTCTGGGGACATAACCATAAGCTCCATTATTTTTATTCCATATGCTATGGGTGTTAATGGAGTTCATGTAGGAAACTAGTAGTTCTCTCGGACCTCGTTTTAAACCAACCAACCTGGATGCATAGGTCACGAGATAACCAAGGGAGATTTATAGCACATAATATTCAGCAAATCTCTCTAGACACTTCACAAGGAAGAAACACTAAGAGTGATATAGATTCCAACTCAATGCCTAGAACCTCTTTTGAGCATTTTGTATCCTCTTCACACCACTCGGCAATGGGGGACCTTGGGAATGTTGAAGACCAACCTTTAGGATGAACCTTTACATATCCCATTGTCCTCGATGTAGATGAGGATGCACCCATGAAAAACATCTCACCATCCATCCTCCCCCTCTTTCGAGGAATGACCAAAGAAGACCCTGATCAATTTCTGTTTGAATTTAAAATCCTATGCTAGACATATGACTACCGAACTGACAATCAAAAACTCAAATTGTTTCCCTCCACTCTCAAATATTCTACTATGAGATGGTTTATGGGGTTACCATTTAACTCCATTAATTCCTGGGAGCCTGTCATTACTATTTGTATAAACAACTAGTCAATATCCAACATTTTGGTGGATCTTGGTGCTGCTTATTAATGTCATCACAACAAAAATGTTTAATTTGCTATCCTTAACAGACTTCAACTCGACTCAACACTGCATTTTGTAGTTAGCAGATCAATCCATTGTTGTACCCGATGGTGTGGTTGAAGATATAATGGTCATTATTGAATCATGGGAGTACCAGGTTGATTTCATGGTTTTGAAAGCTAAAGCGGAAGTTGAGATATCCAGTCATCTTGGGAAGACCACAGTTAGGTACGGTTGCTACTTACATTGACTATAGGTCGAGCAATATGACAATTCTAAATGGGCAGAAATCCAAACACATTTCATTATATCCTCCCGCCCAACCTTATACAAACAATTGTGACTGTGTATGGGTGGATTCTTTGGATGCTAACTCTTTGAGTTCTTCTTTTTTGCCACTATCAGGCAAAGACACAATCATATGGCGGAAGCCGTGGAGTCATATACACTAATGGATTCTAAGGACTCGCGACTATGGAAATCAGCACTATTGTTCTACTGTAATACGTAATACCAGCATTAGTCATCTCTTTTGCTATTTCTCCGGTACACATTACCTCTCTGTTGAGTTGTAGGAAACTCTATGCTTATAATTCCAAACATTTAGTTCTTGATTTCTATTATCCTTTAATCAAGATTCTATCTTTTGAGAAAATACCCATCCATACACATGCTTCAGCCCCATGTGGTTTGCCCATTGAATTATTTTATCACTAGTCACGTAGCTTACTCTTGTGAATGATACCAAGCAGTGTGCTTGTTAGTATGGGTAGAGAAGTTGACCATAGGTAGCGACTTGGAGGTCAATCAAGAAGTAGGGTGCTTGAGGTTCAAGAAACATTCCCATGCTTTTTCTTGGGATTACAACGATATGAAAGGAATCCATCTTAAAGATCTGTACACATCATATTTACACCGATGATGTCAAACCTATAAGGCAAGCCACAACGAAGAATCAATCCAACATTGAGAGACATAGTTAAAACTCGAAATCGAAAACTCCTAAAGGTAGGTTTCATCTATCCTATATCTCGATAGTCGAGTGGGTTTCCCCATTAGTTATTGTTCCCAAGAAGAATGGTAAGTGACGAATATGTGTTGATTACACGGGGAACTTAACAAAGCCACCAAGAAGGATTATTTTCCTACCTTTCATTGACCAAGTCTGGACAATTTGGTTTGGTAAGAGATATTTTTATTTCTTTGATGGGTTTAGTGGGTATAATCAAATTAGTATTTCCCCGCCGATCATGATAAGACTAATTTTACGTGCCCTTGGGGTACATTCACTTACCGAGTCTTACCTTTTGGGCTTTGTAATGCCCCTCGCTATGTTTCAAGGGCGTCTTGGCCATTTTTGCTGATATTGCTAATGATTGTGTTGAGGTTTACATGGATGATTTCAATGTCCATGGTTCCACTTTTGAAGAATCTTTGAATAATCTTGAGAAAGTACTACGATGTGAACAACACCAACTATCTCTCGAGTCATGAGAAATGTCTAATGATGGTTGATCAAGGAATTGTCTTAGGTCACCATGTTTCAGCCCAAGGTATATAGGTGGATCCCAAAAAGATATCAGTCATCACCCAATTACCTATGCCACTAATCGATCGATATCAAAAGTTTCCTGGTCATGCAATTATTAATGCATGGAGAGTTATTACCGCGATTCTATCAAAATTACCGCCCCAATGTTTTCACCGCTAACCAAAGATTGTGTTTTTGAATGGTCTCCAGACGATGACGAGTAGAGTTTTGGGAATCGGGACAACAAGTGTCAAACAGAATTTGATTCTATCAAAGAAAAGTTGACAATGGCCCCTATCTTACATGGCCCCGATCGGGACAACCTTTCCATATCCACACCGATGCTTCTAATACATATACCATCAAGCGTGATCCTTCGACAAAAAGACTTAGAAGATCATATATATGCAATTTATTTTATCAAAGAAAAATCTGACTCCTACGGAAATGAATTACACTACTACGGAAAAGAGTTTTTGGCTGTTGTCTATGCTTTGAATAAATTTCGTTATTAAATCACTAGATATAAAAATTTGTTTACACCGACCACTCGCCATTCGATATTTGATGAACAAACCGGTGGTTGGTGTAAAGGCTTATTCACTGCTGGTTACTCTTGTTGCAAGAATTCAATCTCACCATTATAGATAAGCCTAGGAAATCTAATGTTGTTGTTGATTTTCTTTCTAGAATAAATGTTTCAGGTAATGATGAAGTAGTCCAAGACCAATTTCCCGATGAACACTTGTTTGCTATCTCGACTAAGACTCCTTGGTTCGCTGATCTCGCGAATTATTTAACAACAGGGAAGTTTCCTACCTATTTTACTCATAAGGAAAGAAGGCGATTGGTTAGGAATAGTGCAACATATAAATGGTGTAACGGATTCTTATTTAAATGTTGTCCTGACATGGTTCTTCGCAGGTGTGTTCGAGAGGATGAGGTACATGACATATTGCGAGCGTGTTATGATGAGCCAGGAGGTGGATATTATTCAATGAAATGAACAATTCACAAGATCTCTTGGAGTGGTACTATTGGCCTTCCCTCCATAGGACTGTCAAAAAGTATGTGTGGTAGTGTGATGCATGCCAACGAATGGGAAAACCTACACTTTCTACGGAAATGCCTCTGAATCCTTTGTTGGTTCTGGACCATTTGAGAAATGGGGTATTGACTTTGTTGGACCATTTGATCCTCCATCTTTCGGAAGGAGTATCTCTTGGTATGCACAGACTACGTCACCAAATGGGCTGAAGTTCAAGCATTTGCATCTGCCAACGAGAATGTTGTTGCTGATTTTCTCTACAATCAGATATTGCTGCGATTTGGAGCACCAAGGGCCATTGTATCTGATCAAGGTCCTCAATTTGTTTCAAATATGATTGAATCTTTCTTGGAAATCTACTGAGAATCAGCATTCGAAATCATCACCATATCACCCCAATCCAATGGACAAGTAGAGGTAACCAATCGAGAACTCGAGAATATTCTAACTAAGGTGGTCAATGCCGATAGAAAGAATTGGGTACCAAAGCTTCCGAGGCCGTTTGGGCCTACAACATGACTTGAAAACAACTACTAGTTTTTCTCCCTATGAGTGGTCTTTGGGAAGAAACCACTGTTGCTTGTTGAGTTCGAATTGTGCACCTGGCGAACAACATTGGAAGTTGGGATCGATTTGGATGAAGCACAATGTGAACGAGTGCTACTGTTTTATGTTGATGTCTCGGTGAATGAATTAGATGAAATGCGGATGGAGGCACAAACAAAAATTCTACAACATCAGTGGAAAACCTGGCATGATGCTCACATCAAAAAATGGACATTTCATGAGGGACAGTGGGTTTTACTCTTTGATTCCCGCTATCAGTAGTTTAAAGGCAAGCTGCATACACATTGGTTGGGTCCCTATCATGTAAATCAAGTATTTGATAATGGCTCTGCATTCGATTGATACCGATTGATGGAGAAAATGGACTCTTCTGGTGAATGGGCATAGGCTTCGAGTTTATCACCAACCTGGATAAGAAGACTTTCACCGATGACATTCTGTTACACACAAACATGCATCGTTGAGGAGGCTCTTTACCTCTCAAGCATGGAGTAATCAATATCTTGCAAATTCAATAAAGGAAGATGATCCTTCATTCGATCTTCTTCCCTTAGCAATTTTTCTTATTGTTATTTCCAATAAATGTAGGAACTTTCATTATTTCTACACCCGCTTAATCACGTTTCATCTCAAACTGTAGGGCATAGGAATCTACGGATATCGGCCAACTAAATGTGGCATGGGTAAGTGCATTTTAACTTGCTAATGATATTTCCATGGAAAACATTTCCCCATGTATCCATTTGTCATCATTACGTCATCATGAAATGATTGCTATGTTCATTTCGGATCTCTTTCCAAATCCGGTTCTATGGATGACGGCATAAAAGGAGTAATGGCTCATAATCACCACATGCCTTGATGTGTCACACTCTCCAAAGTCAAGACGGATGGCGCTAGCTCCTCAATCGTGGGATATGCGCCGCTACAAAAATCTTAAACTCACACGGGTGGCGGTCTCATTCACTATTTTTCCGCCGCCACCTTCGATTGATTTTGCACCACCCAAGGAATATGGTGCCATTTGAAATTTAATGCTTCTTTAACTCGCTTCTTACCATTGTTGTATGCACATCACACACGATTGGTTTTATCGACCAAGAACGGGAAGTGGGAGATACGCTCTGTTTCTATTTTTTTTGCTACATGGTATTACTCACCTTGGCATTCAAACATGGGACGCGAAAGACATCGAACTGATTCACTGACGCCTTACTCGGAATGCCGCCATTTCGCAAGGTGTATTTCATGATTTTAGATGGTTGGATTTCATTCGGCAATTTGAAGGTTTCGATGAGGGCATTGTGGAAGAATTCTTGAATAATTTTGAGTCCACCTATTCGCAAGTTGGTGGAAGACGAGTTGAAATTACCAGTCAGGTCATTTCTAACCTATCTGGCCTGCCAGACTTTGGTTTGAAGGTTATGATGAATGCTCCTTTACAAAGCCTGATTGCTCTGTTTCATGATGAAGGAGAGGCACTCCCGGAAGTCATCTTGACTCCATTGGGTGTCCAAAAGGGTGTTAAGTGGACAAGTTTACTTGGAATCTGGAGCGAGATTGTGAAATGGGTCAACCGATATTTCATATGCGATGGTCAGGCCTCTATTCTGGGTGGTGATGCACTTAAAATGCTCATCCACCTTAAAAAGGGATGAGTCAACCAGCCCTTCGAGTAAATCTGCCAAAATACCTCGTGGACTCCATTATTAAAGTTTTCGAGGAAGCTTAGGTTCGGTGGAGGCAAGTCTGTAATTAAACACCTAGGGTTGATTCATTTGTTGTGTTCACACCAAGTATTCTTTAGACCAAAGTGGAGGCTCGAGGGACGTGCTGGTGGCGAAGGGTCAGACCAAAGCAATTGAAATCTGGTCTCTCTTCTGCACCTCGGTCTACCCTTACATCGGGCCCTTGCCCTTCACACAACCAAGCAGAGAGAGCCGAGGTTCCTGAGCATGAGGACACAGTTGGTACTCCTGAGGGTCCATTCCCTTCCATTTCTGATTCAAAAGGAAAGTGCGCCATGGCTCTGTCTTCCTCCATGTAACTACGGTCCCGACGGCTTAGCTCATTTTTGTAGGACAGTGGTTCCCAATCAGAGTCCTTGCTAATGATACCACCCACATTCGAGAGGAACTGCATAAGGACGATCACCTAGCCACTCCATCATCTTCTATTCTGTCATATACAAAAATTCACCCTGTGGTTCCTGAAATGCTTGACACCCAAGTGGTACCTTCTCACAACTATCTGGAGGAAATCACGCTACTGAAATCTCAATTACAAGGTATGGAAGAAACAAACCTTTTATTACAAGCTGAATTTACACAACAAACAATAGAAAAATTTTGGGAGATTGTTGCCCTGCAGCTTGAAGTGAGTTGTTTGAAGAGACAACATGATAAGAGTCTTACCCTCTTAGATAGTTTCCATCAGTTATCCCTTCAGGAAAGGGAATTGTGGAAGGAAAATCAAAAATTAAAAAAGGAAAAGAATCCATACGGGAGGAAAAACAAAAAATAACATCTATTCTAGACTTTGTTTGTCCTTTGGCCCTCAAACTTCTGTCCTATAGGAGACCCTCTTCAGTTTATAGCATGTTTGTCCAAGAACAATTTTATTCTTGATAGTTATTTCAATTGTGTTCTCAAGCCCCTCATGAAATTCCCAATGGCCTTATTTTTTTATCGTTTACAAGTGCAAGTACTACAGAAATCCAAAATTTACTTTGCGAATTTTATCTACATAACATGATAGTTTCCAATGTCCCTAATTTCTTAATAAACTTATTTGTGGGTGATTTTCAAATTAAATCCTTTCAGTGTGCATTATCATGGAATTAGATCATTTGGGGTCATGAACCCGATGAATTTTCAATCACACCGCTCAATCCATCGGGTTCCACATCCGCCCAACTCATCATCATGAGATGTCACCCCCGCGAGAAAACTTTCAACCTCTTTACTATCAGGTAGGGGTTGGGGTGAATACTTCTCAGATTCTACTTCAGTGTGTCATTGATTTTGAAAATTACAGTCAAGAGAATTTTGGAACAACTTGGCAGGCTTGTGATAGGAGGTGGGATACTCTGAGTCTGCCCTTGAAACACAGGGAGGTTCTCTCTCCCCAAAACTTGAGCTAGAGCATGCACAGGGGTGATGCCCTCATCACCATTATCAAACAAACCATAGAGAAAACCAGCCAGTAGTACAATGATGAGTGGGTAGGCCTCCAAGTATGCCCACCACTCCTTTTGAGCCCTCTCACTACTTGGCAGAACAATGCAAAGCATAGTCACATGACAGTTTCATAGCATGGGTAGAAATTACCTCCAATACTCAGGGCTGCAAGAACACCACAAAGCAATACGTTGATCAATTTGAGGAGTATGACATGGCCGAAAGCAGCAGTAGGTGGGCGGGACGCTATGAGATGAGTTGTATAGGGACATGCAACAAGTAAAGTCAGGGGGAAAATGATGAGTGCATTGTTTGGCTCATTAATATCATTTCTTCAAGCCGAAAATACTCTTTTTGATATGACTTATTAGTACATGGGGATGTTTTGTGTAGTTATATCTTAGTAGGTTTGATGCATTTTCCTTGCTATAGTTTATGAAAACCGATTATCACATGAACCTCCTACTAACTGTCTTTGTGAGATCAAATGTGATGATGTGTGTAGGGAATGATGGAAGTTGTTGGTGGTTATGGAGCCCGAGTTCGAAGCATGCGACTGAAGACTGTTTCCATCAAGTTGACCTATTAGCCTGGGCTTGATCCTAATGGCCCATAGAGATTTATGTGTTTTAATTAGAATTTGATAGACAATGTTTAAATGCCACATGATATGGCGGATCTTGTAACCAACAGTATCTATATGAAGACTTCATCTTCAGAACTTGGTAGTACCACTTTTTGATATACTAAAGAAGATTATCTACATACAGTTCTTGATTATTTTTATTGTCTATGTTATGAACTTATTTTGAGTTAATGAAAGCCACGACATTTTGAGAATCAAAAGTTGTTAATCCCTCTATCCCGAGGAAGAGCAAGGGCCCACTCGACCAAGGAGATAAGAGGTTATTTTGAGTTCATGAATACAGTTCTTTGATTGGATTTACTCTGCGATTGTCATTTGATAAATTTTACATGCATGCTTTGATTAATCGTACTCGCTTTCTCCATTAGTGCTTTCGCTTAAAATAGATGCTTTTGTTATGCAAATCTGTTAATGAAATAGTCTTGCTTTCTTCTAAGTTCCATTTATGTAGTTGTGATTTCATTTATTAAGGATAGTGCGTGTGTATTTCATTTTACAACAGAAGATTAGTTGTTAAATTTCCTTTCATTACAAATAGTTGAATTTTGTAGAACTGTATTTAATTTCCGTAGATTTGAATTGCATTTCCGTAGAATAGTTGCTAAACTAAACAACCCCCAACAGATCCAACGTATAATTGGTTCCCTAGACTCCATCGCATATTGCCTAGACACAACCCTAGTTTAGAATGACGCTGACAAAGATTATGTCAGTTAAATTATTGGAAGAATACAACAACCCATCAACTTTGTTGCTTACTTTTTTGGGTGTAATTTATGTATTTCATTATTATTCATTTAACGTTATGATAACATATAGATTAGGCTATTATTTTACATATTTATCTTAATCACTAACATTGAGAGGATGTAGTGCAATTCCTAGATCAACTCAAAAGGGTTGACCACCAAGGTTATTCCAATTCCACCACACATTTATTTCTCCTTTTTTTATCTAATTGTGTTCATCAAATGCTAGTGGAGGTATTTAGGTCCTTTTCCATTACATGTCAAAGGTATAAAAAGATGTCAAACAATTGAAAACTCTAACAATAGACACCAAAGCATATTTCTAGGCCATAAATGACCACCATATTTTATAGAATGTCATAATATCTTGGTCTAAGACCATATGGCCAAGAACTATATCATAATACGCCCTAATAGATCATATACATTCTTATACCAACTCGGTTTGAGGTCATAGTTCCGAGACGAAGCACTTCTAGATCTTCACCAACCTACACATAGAATCTGCACACCTAGATCACCTTTATGCCTCTCTATTTAGATAAGTACTTTTCCATCCTTGTGTTTTAAGAAATCATTTTGGATCACACGTTTTATTACAAACAACATTATAATATACACATTAATGTTTATTAATTAATCAAAATATTCAACATAGATAACCCTTACACCTTTAAATTAAATACAAGGTAGTTTTTAATTATAGAACAATGGAATTTACCCATAGCATGGAAAATATTAGAGACAAATAAGGATTTTAAGAATATGACTTTGTTTGTAGTTATTTTGAAGATGGTACTATGTAACAACCAACAACACAAAATAGGTCCACATTTCAAGGTAACATAAATTTATAAAGAATTAACATTTTCAACCAAATCTATATAAATATAAAATTGGTTATGTTAAAATTGTATAATTATAAAAATGACTCCATCTATTACCTATTAAATTTGGTTTGATGAACGTGATCAATTAGTTATAGTCTTTACAAACTTCATTTTAATTTTTTTCATTTCGATACAACTTACTAGGAATCATTCTCCTTACTCCAAGCCTTGATACAAAATTGAAAACTTGAAAAATGGTAAAAAGGAGCCTCAAATTCAAGGACATGTTGCAATCACACCTCCTTCAAAGGAAAAATCTTGAAACCAACTATGATGCCCGTTAAAACAACCCACTTGAGACCCAAGAAACAACCTAGGATTAGTTAGAAAATTATGGAATAATTTTTTTATTAGAAGTGTCCACAACCAAGTTCATAAGACAACAATTGACCCTATTAGGTTTCAGAACAAATCTAAATTACTAGAACATATTCTTCCTTCATTAAAAATTTTCAAGTTCACAAGGTTCAAATTTTAGGGTTAGAGGTTTCAGTTAGGTTCAGGGAGTAATTTACCCCCATACCCACTCTCTAATAGGCTTAGAGTTTCAACTTGATTTTTCTCATACTTAATGCACTTCAAAATTTCCCTAAATCATTCCCATTGGATAGGAAATTTTCTCACCTTTTCGGTGATATAAAGAAGTCCTCCTAACTCCTTCAGAAACTCAAGATATGATCAGGCGGAGTTTTGGAGTCAAATTTTCCCCAAGGGGACACGTGTCAAGTAGGGGTGAAAACACCTTTGGCGGGTTGGCGGGTCATGGGGTGGCTTTAGAAAATTTTCCCCACGTGGTGCAAACACAAAATTTCTCCCGCCTCCGCAGTCCCCGGTGGACATGTGTCGAGTCCAGGTTCAAAGCGGGAGAGGGTGAGGGAAGGGCGGAGCGGCGGGGCGATTTGGTGAACTTCGCCAAAAGGGAAAAAAAACAACTTGGCCTCCACGTGCCCGCGGGTCTGCTAGGGACATGTGGCACTCCACCATTCACCGTGGGAATAAGGGAGAGGGAGTGGTGGAGAATATTGATGAATTTTCCGAAGGGAAGAACAAAGTGGAAAATGGTCACGCGGGTCCGCGCGCCGTGGAAGGAACTCTCCAAGGCGAGGGCGGGGATGCGGGGCCGCGGGGAATTTTCTCCAAATTTTCCAAAGGCCAAAACCAAAAAAACAAAGGGTATCCCCCTCCGCTAGCACCCAAATCTGCCACATGGCAGCCTGTGATTGGCCATGGGCAAGGGGCCAAAAGAAATATTTTCCAAAATTTTCAAAAAGTCTAAAGGCAAAGAAAATGCCGCGCCTCCGCCGCTACCTGTGAGGACATGTGACAACCTCTGATTGGCTGTGAGCTGGTGGAGGAAAATTTGAAATTTTTCCTAGAAATTTAAAAAAAAAAAAAAAATTTCTAAGGCAATTCGACAGGAAATTTTTGGGTTGCGGGCCCGCCAGGAAATTTTTTCCAAATTTTCCTGCCAAGGCTCAAAAACTTCAAAGTGCCATAACTTGAGCTAGAAAGCTCATTTTTGGGAAAACGAGGACTTTTGGAAAGATCTCAAAGCCCTCTTTGCACAAAAACATAAATTTTACATTTTGGTAAAGTTTAAGGGGTCAATTTTGCAAAAAGGATCTGCAGGCTTTTAATTAGCAAACTGGCAATTTCCAACTTTTCAATTTGATTAAATTGGATCTCCTCCTTCACTCAACATGCCAAATAGGCATGGAGAATTGATCTAGGGAGATTTTAAAGTGTTTTAGGGAAGTTGATTTGTTCAATTTATTCAAATTTGAATTTTGTCCAACAAATGATCAGAAAATGGTTGAGGAAGAGATTGAGCTCAATTTTGCAATTGTTCAAGTTATTCTCTTAAATCTTCTTTGTCAATTGAGTTCATTGCTAATATATCATGTTGAATTTTAAGGTTTCCAAGTTTATTGTTAAGTGCTGGTCCAAACTATGCAATTTGATTAAATTTGTCAGTTTTAAAAGTCACAATGCCAGTGATCAAATTTTTAAAGGATCTATTTATCAATTTTATCATTTAAGTGTGGTATATAGTTTCTAAACTAATCTAATGCATTTAGTTGTTTACAAAAATTCATTTCCAAAGCTAAATGATAAGGTCTGACTTTCAATTTTATATATTTCCCAAAAGAAACAAGCAACAACCTTCCTTCATATACGCATTTTCTTTTTTGCAAATAAACAAAGCTTCAAATCACAATTTGATATTCCCATTTCATCACAACAATGCAAATAAGAGATAAACTTGCAATTCTTTATTGAATTAAAAAAAAAAGAAACATCTTTACACTCTTTCATTCCTTGAATGCAATTAATAGAATTTTCATTTCTTTCCAATAAACAGAATCAGAATTTAAATGTCTTTTACAATTTGAAAGACTAACTCCATAATCAAATTATATACATCTTTCCTTCACAAATACATGATACAATTTCATCCACAACAAGTGGGAAAGGATTACAATGAATGTGTTTCCACAAGGGACTGTCAAACTGCATTTTTCCTTTGCTCCAGGACAACAACATGCACATTATATTTTTCTCCAAGTTGATCACAACAAAAGAGGGGGAAAGGCAACGCTCTCCACCCAACCAAGACATCCAATGAAAGGAGAATCCTTCCTTCATCATTGGCCCCCGAGCCCCAACCAAAATACAATCAAAGGTGTAATTCAACCATGGCAACAACTAGCTTCCACAACACACAACATTCTTTCACATACACATTTCAAAATAAAACATAGATCAATACAAAACAACAGTTTACAACTGTAATTGAAAACATATCAATCAAAACTCAGGCTTGATCAAGCAAGCCAAAGGAGAAAGGTCTATGGGGGAAGCTACTTATGCCTCCCAATTGGGAATTAGGCATCCACCAAAACAACCCACCAAAATAATTCATCCCACACACATCCTTATGCCCCCCCACAGATTTCCTTATGCCCACCCCAAGTAAGAAATGCAAGCTATTTCTTTTCCATGGTGGATCCCAAACCCAAACTCCCTCCACAAAACTCTGATGCCAATGGAATTCCTTATGCCCCCACATGGATTCCCCATATCCTTCTCCTACACCTTCCCTAAGGTAGTCTACCCAACCAACCAACAAAAGAAACAAAGCATGCACCATTCACAAAACACAACAAGGAAATAACAACAAAAGAATGAGAGTTAAATTCCTACCTCTCCATGGTTACTTTTTCTCCCAACAACAAGCTTCAAATGCCAAGAAAACACAACCCAAAACAAAACTCCAAAGCATGCAAATCTTTCTCCAACTTCCTCCAAAAATAAGAGCTCCACACAAGAAAAATGCACCCCAAGGAAGTTGCAAAATGATTCAACAACCCCAAAACAAGAAGAGAGTTTTAATTAAATAGAAGAGGGAAAGAAGAGGATGATGTGGATCCATGTAGGATGCCACATCAAACATCCTCAAATTCAAACACAAAAGACAAACTCCATTCTCCAAAGCACAATAAAGAGGTGGGTGAAAAATGACAAGTTACTTACACACTCCAAAGAGCCCACACCTCAAGGGACAACAAAATAAATGAAATGTAAGAGAGTGCATTCCAAAACAAGCAACATGACTAATAAAATTCATTAAAAAAGTCAAAAATCACATCTCCATCCATAAGTATGGTTGGTAGATTAAATTTAGAGGCATGGGACAAGTTTTACTTGTCCCACAAGCCTCCAAAAACAGCTCCCAAGGACAAATTCGAATTTGTCATGGAGGTGGAGTATTTCATACTCCAAAACTGATTTACACAAGCTCTTACACAACTTACACATCCCTTACATAATTAATACAAAAGCCAACAACTCTTATAATTACTTTCCCATATCCCAATCTAATTTATTTAAATTTTAAACATATGATTCTCACATTAATCTATCACAATCTAATTAATTAAAAGAAGGGAACACATTACTAATAAAATACATACAACAATAATAAAAGAAAAACATCAATAAAATACATAATACCCATGGTCACATATAAAGGAAATCCCCCATGGGAATCCCTAACAAAACAACACTCAACACAAAACAAGTTGCCATGGTGACCTTGTCGAATTCACCTAGAATTCCATTATGGTTGGTCTCTGATCCCCGATGTTTTGTTTCCCGCAAAACACAAATACCTCCTTCGGCCTCGTGGCCATATCAGAACATCCAACATGATATAAATGAAATCACAAAACCAACTATATAAATGAATCACAACAACATCGAAGCAACAACTACATCATTTGCATTTTTAATCCACAACTATATCAACATCATAAAATATTCATTTTCTAGATCTACTCATAATATCTAAAATCACATGTCCAAACCACATCCATATCAAATAATATATCATCATCCACATATAAGGTGTCTCTAATAATCATCATGCATCAAAATCAAATCAAGATCAACAATAATCCATGATCAATGTCTAACAACATACTAAGTCAAAACATAGTAATGTCTATAATGTAATCAACAGTATCAGCATAAGCATCAAAAGGTGTCAAAGGTAAGTGGGCACTACACCAACATTCGATCCAAGCCAACAAACAATATAGGTTATGCAAATGTCTCTGGTTTAGTTATCTTTTTTAGACACCTAATTTGGTAACTTATCCTCTTATAATGAAAAGTTTTGCTTTATCTCTATACCATGAATTTTGCACGTATTATAAGCCCCATTGACTTGCCTCTCTATCTAACAAGACTTTATTTACTCTACACATTGTCCATTTGCTCATACACTCAATGAAATTCATCCAAAGTAGTATATTACTCTCAATCATCTTACTCAAAATCTTGCTTTCACATCGTGAATGTTTGTCAAAATTATACGGAATTGGAATAGGTTGTACTACAATCTAATTCAAATTATATGGTCTCATTTTCACTCTAACAACTCCTCAAATTTGATATCTTTCTTTGGGTCATTTCATATCCTATAAATCAACTTAAATGCAATAATTGATTGTAGACACTAAATCAAGAACTTTGGGTACATTTCTAGGTCCTAGCCACCTACTACTATTGGCCTCTTATACCCTAAAACCTAGTCGATACTTTATTGATTTATCTTTTATGACTCTAGACACTATCGCGAAGACAAGATGTCGTGCCCACATGCCCTCGTCCTTCAGGTTCCCCCAACCTCTCTTTACTTTACTCACTCCTTTTGGAAAACTTTTATCTTTTGGGCATCTTATTTTCTTATGGGTCGGCCTTCTAATTGTCAATTGCAAAATTCAACTAAGTGAATCATATAAATATAAATCTTATGTGACCATAATAAAGGACCAAGCTCAAAGTATATATTACTATCACCTAAGGTTGCATCTAAAGGCATTTCAAGAACATTAAAGCATCCATCTAGCTTCATTCAAGGGACAAGGGACTACATTTTTGCATACACGCATAGGAGGGGAAGTTCATTTTTCCATCCACACATCTACTTACATTTCTACATCTAATTATTGCTTATAATTCAAGTGCATCTTGCACAAGAGCCACCTAGGCGTGATTTGCACACACACACACACACACACACACACACACACACACACACACACACACACACACACACACACACACACACACGAGAACTACATATAGTCGAAATGTAGTGCAAGGCTTGTTTATAAGCTCACTCAGTTGGGTGACCATGTTGGGTCGAGTCTAAATCCCATTTGCATATTTTTATTTTTAGGATTTGATGTGTTTTAGGGGTTTGCATGATATCATTGGTTTTTCAAGTTACGGGTGAACTATGTAATTATCCAAGTGACATATAGGAAACAAGCAAATAAAGTTAGAAACATTGGTGCGACACAAGAAAAATCATTTTTGAGTTTTCGCACATGACATAGGCACCAGAAGTAGTCTTCAGTGCCCGAAACCCCTAACCTAGTCCAGTGTACTAGTCCAAACTTATTTCGAAAGTTCCGTAATTTTCTAGGTTCGGTTGTGACAATATTCCCTCATGTTTCATAATTTTTATAGTCGACACTCTTTGGGGTTATTTACGAAATCAACTAAGTCTTTATTCCCTCTCTTGAACCTAGGGTTTCATTTTTATCTAGCTTATTTCTTAGGTCATATATGTACTTTATTACCTATTTATCATATGTGACTCTAAAATATCTAGGGTTTAGCATAATTCAATATTTTGTTAAATCATTTAGTGAACCTGTCTCATTCGAACACTCTTGAGTCCTCATATTATTGTTTCACTCATTTTCTTAGGATCCTCTCATCATGGATGTCTCCATCCATGCCTTTTTGTAGGATCATCCTGATTGTATCAATAAACTTAGATCTTATCTAGCTAATACTTATATTCATCCTCATACTTCACCCGAGTATGTGTATCATAAGTTTACTTCGACTCTATCTCTCAATGAAGATCACATTACTTTCACATTAGATGAGTTTCCTTCTCAAGCCATGTTAGAGCATGATCCCCCCTTTATATTCAGGTTTGTATCAATAATGTTGGGGTTAAACGTGCCTTAGTTGATAATGGATTGGGGCTTAATATTTGTAATATTGCATTTCTCCACCAATTGGGTCTTTCTGAGGCCTCTTTGGCCCCCTCATCTATTTCTATTCATGGATTTGACAATATTCCCAAGCATGTCTTAGGTATTATCACCCTCCCCATTACCATTGGACCATGTACGCTACCCATTCCATACCACGTAATTCCCAAAAATATCAATTATAATATTCTTCCCATTTCATACGTTGTAGATGATGGATCCCCATTAAAGTGGAAGGATTTAATTTCATATGACTCCTTCCACTCTTCATACATGACTTAAATTCCTTTATCAAGGAGTTGTCTACGATGTTCCAGTGGATCCATCATCTTTCACATATTGTAATTCTATTGAGCATTCCACAGACACTCCTATCTCTTCTGCATCTAGTCAGGATTTCTCCAAATATGGTCTTAGCTATAAGTATTTTCTTTATTATGGTTTCTCTGGTAATGGTTTAAGCCCGCATGGTCAAGGATTCATAGAACCATGGGCTCTCCCCACTCAATCTAACAAGCTTGGCCTGGGGTACCATCTTCCTCTACACCCTATTCGAAGCTTATATTTTTCTATATACTTCTTCACTTCCTCTAGTATATATGAAACTCACCAGTGACTCTATTTCTACTACTTGGGCTAATTTGGATACTTTTTCTACTAAGGGCCTTATTTTAGAATACATGGGTGTTTATGATCAACTCACTTATTTCTATCATAAGTGACGCTCTCTATCACTTCTTAATGCTACCGCCTACTTTGGAGAATCCAGTACACTTACTAAAAGTGTCGATGCTCCTGGAAATATTCCTACTGACCCATACATAGAAGATTGGTCATCTCTTCTCAATGAAGATACCTTTCAATATAACCTCGACACTTCTACCAACCCGACAAATGGTTTTTTTAGCCGCTTCTCTCATGCATGTGTAGAAAGATGACATCAAACAAGTTATTCATGAATTATTAGATATATTTTCATGGGACTATAGTGATATTCATGGTATCAATCCTTCTGTAGCCATGCACAATATCATCCCTTCACCCAAAGTGTGAAACAAGTTCAATGAAAAATTTGTAAAATGCATCGAAGGTTGCACTACTAGTCAAGGAAGAAATACAACACTTACTAGATGTTGGATTTATTCATGTTGTGGATTATCTAGAGTGGGTGTCTAACATTGTTCCGATTATGAATTTGAATGGATGAGTCCTCGTTGCACCAATTTTTGGTATCTCAATAAGGCATGTCCCAAAGATAGTTTTCCATTGCCACACATTGACGCCATTGTTGATTCCATTTATGATATGATCTATTTTCTTTTATGGATGACTTTTCTAGTTACAACCAAATAAAAATCAACCCAAAAGATCAGGAAAAAACTTCATTTACTACTATAGACACTAAATCAAGCACTTTGGGTAATTATCTAGTCCCGGTTACATACTACTATTCATATGATTCCTAAGTGAGAAAAGTAATAATTAACCCATGTCTTTGGCCACCTTTCTTTGATTTATATTGCTAATTTCATTCTTACACACTTGTACTTACTTGGAATGCCTTTTTACTCTTTGGAATTTTTCATCCTAGACACCAATGCCTAGCCAGACACTAGCGACATGCACGCTCATCCCCTCTGGGTGCCCATGTCCCCTTTGTACTTTACTCACACTTTTGGGTCCTTTCCATCCATTTGTGATCTGGAGAATTTTTACCATGTAAATATTCCCTAACTTCCCTAAATATAGACCATTTTGAAGGGATTCTTGAGACCTTTCGATGGTATGTTGAACTTCAAAAACGGAGTTCGTATGCAAATTCTATCGCCAGTCAAAGTTAAGGTCTTAAATGGGTCAACCCTAGTCAACAATCCAATCCAGACGTGACACGTGGCAAAAGTGGCAAGTGACGAGAAGGAAAAATGAAGGTTGTTTGATATGGTTTCAGGCCTCTGGTCTTTGACTCATGTTATGGTGGAAAATAACAAGAGGCTCAACTTTTGTAATGGAGGGGAGCCCGACCGCCGTGAGAGCTATATTCTTGTTTTCCGACATGGTGGGCTCTCAAACCACCACGCGGATGTCAATTTTGCATTCCGAGCTTGATATTGTGTTTTGAGTTTGAATTTTGCACTATGAGTTGATTTTTGCATTACAGGTTGATAATCAGCTCGATGAGCTATTTTACTAGCTCGGTGGGGTGATCAACTCCCCACCGAGTTGATCACATTTCCACATTGCTCATTTGAATCGAGTTTGTTTCCACATGGTTCGGGATTCACATTATCCCCTATGATCTCGGTAGGGTTTATTTTAGCTCAGCACTCAATAGATAGTGCAACTCCCGTATAGCTCGGTAGATAACTATTAGCCCAACACATTGGGTGTATCACCAACAACTCGTGTATAGCTTAACCGTATGGCTTGACAAACCAAACGAACAAATCGTGCACAACCCAACGCAATGGGGGTATATCCATACAACTTGGCCCTCCCACAATGGCCATTCAATTAAACAATGCACAACTCGACCAATATAAGCAGTGGCCAACAAAACAATGGCAGGTGTGGCCTTAGCCACAAATATCTTATCTATGGCTTGCTTTAATAAAGGCTTAAAATAGTTTTCCCACTACAAATGTGGGATTAACCCCACATTGGAAAACATGTGCCAACAAAAAAATGCACCGCTACTAGGTTTTAAACTCGAGACCTCATGCACCCAAGTCAATCCACCCAACCGACTACTGGTGATAAGAAATGGGCTCACTTATAAAAAAGAGCTAAGTGCTCTGTGTAATGGAGGAGACTAGTGAAGGGAAGTAGACATTCATATGAGGTTTTGAGGCACTTTCAAAACTTGATGTAAAAAGAAAAGTTGCTCAAAATTTTGAGACAAAGACAATGGTGGTCTTATTTTCTCATGAAGTTCTATAGATTTTCACGTGTAGGTGATTTTCCATCGCAAAGAATAGGCATGAGGAACCAACAAAGATCTGAATTTTCCAAGCACTTCTGGTCTGAACTAGGCCATGGAGTAAAAAGGGAAGTTATTTATAATTTCATAAGATTTCTATAAATGTAAACCTATTTCATGTAGGTGTTGTACATTTAAATTTGTAGGTATTTTTCAGATGCATTTGCACATGAAACCAACAGGAGAAGCACTGTAGGAGCCACAAATCGTTCTTGGGACAGTTTACTATTTTTCAGAGTTCCTTGGGATATTGATCAACTCATTTGCAGGTATAAAGATTTGTTAGTCAATATTGAAGGGTTTATTGTACTTCATTGGATGTTGAATAGATTGATTCTCATTTCGAGAATCAAAGACATAGCCTTGGTGAACTCTGTTATCAATCTGGTTTGTGGTGTTTATTTGTAGTTTTTGGAAGCTTTTGATCAGATAAAACATTTAAATTAGTTTGTTTGATTAATTGATAAAGCAAACACAAAACTGGATTAATTAGATTGAATTAAATTTCAGTATCCATAACCCACTTGAGATAGCTGAATGCACATTTCAATGTTATGAATCAAATTTAGATTGAGGTGCATGAATTAAAAGGAATTAATCAATTTTGGATTTTAAGAGCTGTAATGTATGTTGAGTTCTAGTGTCCAAAAATTTTAAAGTACAATATAAAATTAAGTACTATTTTAAAAGTATATTATGGACTCCTAATCAATATAAATAGGGGACACAGGTACATTGTAAAACACACAAGCCTAAAGCTTATTAAGATTTGTAAAGGAATTTGATGTGTTATTAAATATATTTTCTAGGCTATATTAAAGGCCTTAATTATTTTTTAAGGCATTATTTTTATTGGCCTATTATTTATTAGGAAATATTTGAAGATGAAGCTCTAAGTTCTCTCCAAGAAGCGAGTGATCCATGCCCGTGTCTTGTGTGACAAAAACTAGTGAAGGTCAAAGATGATCATGGAAATGTAATGGAGACATTATGGAGAGATATAAATTCTTATATCTTATTAGTATAAGCATGATGGCCTATATTATTTGTTATAGGCAATATGAAAAATGAAGAAGTCCTATATTATTCATTATAGGCACATGACAGAAGTCCGATATTATTGTTATCGGCATGTTGATAAAGTAATACTTATTTATTTTATAGGCATATTGAGGACCAATATTATTTATTATCGGAAAGGTCCCTATTATTAAATAGGCTCATTATGGTTCGGGAGTTATTATTTTTTTAACTCACCGATAAAGAGACTTATCAAGCTTGAGCCTAGAGACACCATGGAGCCGAGGGACGTGACAAATCATCAAACAAGTAGTAGAGCTCAGAGCCTTAGTACGTTGGATGTATCGTTAGATCATTAGCTTCAGAGGAGGGTCATTATTCAGTATGAGCTCGTTGGCGATAATTGATGTCTGTTGACATCTAGAGACTTAGCACCACACAATGGAAGCGTGGAGGTTTCTGGAAGAATACTTAGCACCGTACAACGGAGGCGTAGAGGTATTCATGGATAGAATACTAGATCAAATCTACCAACGTAGACACTTAGTGTTTAGTTTCTTGTTTCATTTGTATTAAGTATTATCATGCTTAGATTGTATTATTTGTTATAGTCATGGAAGTGGATAATATATCATTTCTATTGATGAACCTGGACACGTAGACATTTTTCCGAACTCCGTTATCAACCTATGTGCAGTGTATTTTAATTATTGCATTGATTTAAGTTTATTTTAATGGGGTATGTTTGGAAAATAATATTAAAGCCTACAATGGTCCGTGATCAAGTTAAAAACATTGGTCAATTTTTGAATCAATTTGAGCATCTTATCTTTTTAGTAGTTGGTATTTTAAGGGTTGATTATGAAATTTAAACAAAGGAATCATATAAATATAAAATTATGTGATCATAATTAGGGACAAGCACTAAGTACTATTTGATTAACTAAATTTAACTATATGTGAATAACTAGTAAATCCTAGTTAATCTAATTAGGAGGAATAAAACATCATAACTAAGCTAAAAATAGTATGGAATAAATGCAAATAAACTATTCTAAGTGCAATGAAACCCTAATGTGTAAGATAAAGGGGTGAAATGACTTAGCTGATAACAGTGATAGACTTTTGTCAGTTGTCGCAGATCTAGAAATAGAACTCGTAATGAAGACGAACACTCGTGGTCCCTATGAAGGGTAGATATGGAAATTCTAAAATGACACATGTGCTAGGAGTGTACTATGGCACCGTGGGCACCCTAGTCTATAATATAGGCACACATAATAGTGTAAATGCTCAAAACCCGTGAATTGGTATAGTCAAGTTGATTTGAATGCTTCTTGTCATGCGTGACATTGGATTCATCTAATGTACTATAGAATGACCCAAAATGTAAGGAGAAATACCCAAACCCTAGAAAAAATAAAGATGCATATGAATTGGTTAGAATGACCTTAGCCACCAAACCAATGGACTTATTACCGAGCATTGCACTACATTTAGGACTCGGATGTAGTTCGGTGAGTGTTGTGCCCTAGGTGCTCTCATGCTAGTCACACTTTGTGAAGTAGTGAGAAATATTAGCTATAACAAATGTAAATAGCATGTGTGAATGGAATAGAATAGAATCCCTCCCCCTATGTAGTGTGTGTGATGCAGAACTTCCTAGCCTTGATGCATGGTGTTATGATGATGCAATATATGTAATGGATGCAACCCTAATGGAATGATAGATAGTAATGACTCTAAGACCCTTATTATGGTCTTAAAAGCTTTATATTTATAGGGCTCTCAAGTCTAATTTTGTAATTAATCTTGAAAAATCCAAATGAGAAAAAGATAAAGATGACCAATGGCTAGAAGTGACCTAAAAAGGAGTGAAAGGGGATTTGCATAGATTGGGCGCCCATAGTGGGACCGGAGTGACCTGTGTCGCTTTGATACAAGTTGGGGCACCATGATTTAGGGATAGAATGTCAGGGAAGTTGTGAAATGGGTTGATAAGTGTTGGAAGACATGTGGGAAGTAAGAAATAAAATATAAGAAAAATATGGCCAAAAGGTGGGATTAATTAGTACTTTAACCACTTGAGAACCTTCTAAATAGTAGTATAAGACCACGTTAAATTTTGTGTAGAAGAAAGTGTGTTGATGGAATAGACTCAAGCGTGAATGACCAAAAATAAAAATATGGAGGAGCATGGATTCTAAAGATGAAAAATGTGAAAAACTGATGAGAGTGAACCTAGGGTGGAATGCATGTGTATTCTATTTGCTTTGTGTGTAATGTACGTGCATGGTTAGTATGGAAAATACATGCCACGGTGTGTTGTCATTTTCATTGTTGCTATTTTTTGTTGTTGCCCCCAATTTGATTGTTTGTTTCTCATATGGTGGACCTACAAGGAGAAAACACTCAAGTAGTCAAATATGTATGTATGTAAAAATGCTATGTAAAATACGCAAATGTAAAATACGCTAGAAAAGTGTAAATGGAACATGTGCACTTGATTCATGTTGAGAAAAAGGGTGTAGAAGGATATCATGTACTGTCGCAAGTTTTTGGATGATCTCACGCCACCCTAGATGAAGAAGTGTAGGGATGAAATGCTCTATGTCCTCCAACTCTAACAACTTCGCTAAAATTTTTTTGAAGAGATATCTCAGTATTGCGCTTGTTTTTGGGTGATTCGACGCCACTTTAGACAGAGAAGTGTAGAGAGGCCACACACTATAACCCCGAGCCTGTAATCTCTCCGCATAATTTTTGAAGGACACCATGTCCAGTTATGGTATTGTGTATGGAGTTCATAGACTAGTTTGAACTCACTCGTTGTGTTTGAACTAGTGTAAATATGTTGTGTTAGTAGAAAATGCATGATGATTCCCCCTCTCTTTGGGGGTACATGTGATGACCCTGGAAGGAGAATGTAGCCTTGTTGGAGAGGAAATTTGTGGGTGGACAAACTTGTGGATTTCTTGCCAATTCTTTGGGAATCTAAGTCCCTATACTTAACCGATGCAGCTATCATATATGCATGCGTGATAAAATGTGGATTTTTGTGGTGGCCTTTCAACCGGGGATCCAACAGGGCACTCCATCGACCCTGTGGTAAATACTTTGTTATTTGCAGGGGAATTTGCTATGAAGGTGGGAAAGGGAGTGAGAAAAGAGGTAGGAAAACTAATGTTGCAGGTAGAAAATCAGATTCCTGCACACACTAGTTAGAAACTTCATCACATGCACTAAATTTAGAGGAAACAACCCTGCAAATGGCAACAAGACCAAATAGAATTTGATGAACACAAAGTATCATGAAATCCCTTAGTCAAAGAAAGCTAGAAACTCCTTCTTCTTGTATTGATGCTTAAACAAAAGTTGTACATAGTGGAGAAATGGAGGAAATTGAGAAAAAGGGGAGAAATGGATACTCTTGATTTTATAAGATCAATCACAAACCCATTCTGATGACATGAAGAAGCCATTAAATATCTTGCAAGAAATAGTTACAACTTCTTCTTTTTTAGCAAGAAATGACTTACAATTTATTTTCAATAATTTACATCCATTAGATTCTTGATTCGCGAAGAAACACCAATGGAAGAAAAACTAGACTTTTCATAATGCAGCCATTACACTCATTTTGTAACTTTGAATTTGAATTGTTCATCTTGCCTTTGAAACTTTAAACCAGAGTCATCCACGTGGGAGAAATTTACTAGAATGGGCGTGGAGGTTGTCTTTTACATTTTGTGACTTTATAGAGATTTGGCATTTTTTACATTTTTGGTCCGCCCTTCCACTTTTGATATAATCCTGACACGTGGCTTCACTTGATTGGTGAAGGAGTCGCGGGTCACTTTTATAATTTTACCTTTTTCAATGCGGGCTCAAAAACACAAATTGCTTCACCGCCCACCCACCTGCTTTGACCTTCGATGCGGGTTTAAAGTTTGACTTTCTCCCTTATAGCATGATCGGGGTGTGGGTCACTTTATGCCTTTTAGCCCTTTTTACAAAAAGGCTCAAAAACTCAAAATGCTCGATGATCCATCTCCCTGCTTTGACTCTTTTGATGGGCTCAACATTTGACTTTTCCCTCATAGCATGATCGGGGTTGCGGGTCACTTTATGAATTTTCACTTTTTTCACAAAGAGGCTCAAAACCTCAAAGTTCTCCACTGACCCACTTCTAATTAGATATGTCCACATACCCGTGGATAATAGAGCCAAAATTTTATGGGAAGAAAACGCCTGTCATTCACGACTATGGAAAAAATGTAGAAGAAGAAAAACTCCACCATTTCGCACCCGATTTTCAAATTTATTTCACGAATTAAGGGATTGAAAAAAATACAAGGTTCAATGATCCATGGCTATAGAAATATTGAAAATTTTATTTAAATGAGGACAACAATAAAATTTTCACGGTTCTAGACAGAAAACGGAAAATTTATCAAAACGTGTAGACTGGAGGGTTTAAACAATTTCAAAGCATGAATTTCTCTATATTTTCGAACTTCCAACTTTACTTGAACACTTTAGGAGGGCGTGAGCTCAAAATTTTCAAATTTGACTTTAAAAATGAGGGGGGATTTTGAGTGCGATAATAGTTGGCTCTAGCTTGGGGACATGACATGGACTGAGCATAGTGAAGACATGACATGGGAATCTAGAATCTCAATCTCTAGACCATGTAATTTGTTGACCAGTGACTTATCCATTGGGCCTTGTAGAGTCATATACATCTTTGAGAAAGAAATATTAGAAGAAGGAAACATACGGAAGAAACACACACACAAAAGGGGAAACAAAACCACACAACGGAAAGGGAAACACACCTAGCAATCACCTATGGTACAAGGCGGGGGACAACCCACTTTCATTGATGATAAAATTTCAAGTATTTCTTTCTCTGAGGCAATTCCAATGGTGTTCCATCCAAATATGAGAGAAGAAAAGCATTCTCACTTATGCAAGCTTCATGAATCGGAATGGGCTAAGCCATAATAAATCAAAATTTCCATGGCTGCCTTTTGGTTCTCTTCTCTTGTCCCATAGCAAGATGAAGTCTCCAACTTTGAATTATCTTGCCTTGGCCTTCTTATCAAAAATATTCTTTAATTTCAATTGGTGCTCCTTAATGTGATCCACCACTTGGAGTCTATTTTCTTCTAGATTCTCAAGAAAGAGGATCCTCTTGTCAATGGAATCCTTATACTAGCCATCTTCTATTTCTATAGTAAGCTTTGAGAGTGGCATCTTGATCATGAGAGGAATTTTTGCTTGACTCCATACAACAGTTGGAATGGTGACATACCTATTACCTTCTTGGGAGTGATCCTATCAGCCCACAATTCGGCATACAACCTTTTGTGCCAATTCCTTTGGTTCTCATTTACAAGCTTGTGGAAAATGGTCACAATGTTCTTGTTGCTTGATTCGGTCTCTTCGTTTCCTTGTGGATAATAGTCAGAAGAATGAAATAGGATATTCCATATCTATAGAAAAACTTGCTTAGCTCTCTTGAAGAGAAATAGGTAGCATTATCTACTATAATATTCTGTGGCACTCGAAATGGACTATGATATTATCCTTGATGAAGTTGCATCTTGTTTGGTGTTGGCTTGTTTGGCCGGAATGGCTTCCACCCATTTGGTGTAGTATATTGCTATGAGTACATAGGTGTTCCTACGCTTGAGTGAGGGTCTAGAACACCAATGAAGTCCACCTCCACTTTTGAAATGGTTCTTAATAACCACATGCCCGAGTGGTAATGCGAAGAGTTGTGGTCTTCCAACGAACTGTTGGCATGCTTTGCATTTAGAAACCCAATCTTGAGTGTCTGCAAAGATGGTGGGCCAATAATACCTTCCTCGAAGGATCTTGTGTGCAGTGACCATTTCTGAAAAATGTCCACCACATGCTTGGTCATGGTATGCTTTAAGCAACTTTTCTTGTTGCTCTTTATCTATGCACTTGAGGAAACAACCATCCAGGCCTCTTTTGTAAAGCGCATGATTCTAGATTACAAATTTAGTTGCCTTCAGCTTGAGTTTTCTCCTTTTCTTGTAATCAAGATGGGAAGGAATTCTCCATAAGTAGGTAATAGGCAATATCAGCATACCACTCATCAGTAGTGGTGACAAAGAGAACCTGTGGGTTGTCTTTTGAACAAGTTGAGCAAGCATAGTTTTCTTCACCATGTTGAAATTTGAGTGTTTCATCTTCAACAATCAACTTGCACAAGCCATTTCCCCTTACCATATTGGAGGGTCAAATCTCCAAGTCATATTCTTGAGTCTTTGCAATCCAATTTCCTCTTTTAGCTCTAGGATCATGTTTGTCAAGATGGACTTGATTGCACTGTCGAGGACCATCACCACTGTATGGGAATTGAGGATGTAAAACCTGAAGTTTTTTATAGCCTTGACCATTGCATAGGCATGCTTCTCCAATTGGATGTATTTTAGCTCATGATTTTTCAAAGGACAACTCATGAAAGCAATAGGTGCTTCCACGCCTTCATCATTTTTCTGAATGAGAATGGCAAAGAGTGTATGTTCTGATGCATAACAATACATGATGAATTCTTTGTTAAAATCTAGAGACACAAGATTCGAGCCTTGGAAATGGATTTATTGATTTATTGAATGCTTCCTTCCCTTTATTGTTCCATTTGAAGTTTACTTGTGGTTTCATCATGGAATTGATGTGCTTTGTCAACTCAGCAAACTCAGGCACAAAACGGTGAAGAAATTTCACCTTTCTGAAGAATGAATGAACTCCTTTCTTGCTTGTGGGAAGGGCTAATGCTTGAATGGATCTAACCCTCTCAGGATCAATGTGTGCTCCATGTTTGTTCACAATGTGCCCCAATAACTTGCCTTCTATGACTCCAAAAATGCACTTTTTTGGATTTAGTGATATGCCATGTTTCCTACACCTTGCAAGTACTTGTTCCAAGTGATAGATATGATCTCCCCTCTTCTTTGAAAATACTGTGAGATCATCAAGATATATGACAATGCAAATCTTCAGATCTTTAAAGGCCAAATCCATCACCCTTTGGAATGTAGCTCTTGCATTGATTAGGCCAAAAGGCATTTTGTTGTAGGCAAAAGTGCCCCAAGGTGTTATAAAGGTTGTCTTGGTGCGGTCCTCCTCTACCACTTTGATTTGATTATATCCTAAGAATACATCAAGTAATGAAAGAATTTTGAGCTAGTGACTTTGTAGGTATGGTCCGTGAAAGGAAGAGGATAATTTTCCTTCGTGATGCCTGGTTCAGGTTGCGAAAATCTACACATATCCTTATTTCACCATTCTTCTTCCGCACTGGCACAATGTTAGCCACCCATGTTGAATGGTGGATGGGAAATATGATCCTTACATTAAGCATCTTTGTTACCTCCTCCTTGATGGTATCAACAATATTTGGGTTATACTGACCTTTGTTTCTACTTGAAGGGCTTAACACCCTGCTTCAAAGGAATTGAGTGATGCATTTCCTTTGGCTAGAAGGATTTGAGTTCATCATAAGAGTAGGCCAAGACATTTGAGTATTTCTTGAGTAATGCAACAAACCTTCTTTTTCTTCAGGTGAGCAACATTTTCCAATATTGACCATCCTTAGCTCCTCCGAGGTACCAATTTTTTCTTTATCAAAATCAGATGGGGGCTAAGAAGATTGCTTTTGTTTCTCTTGAATGAATCTATCATGTTTGTCAAAGGGGTCTTCTAAAGAGACTAGGCCTTTGGGAATTTATTTCCCTTTCAATTTGATTACTCCTCATCATCAATCCATTCAATTCCTTCTTTCTCTTCTTTGGGATCTACTTCTCGATGTGGATTTTCAGCTCCTTCAAAGAAGAGACTATTGAAATTATCCATTTTCTCTAAAAAGGCTAAAATTTGGTTATCATCATTGAATACTTGCTAATGGTTTATATTGTCTAGTAAACTAGGCCTCGAATACCATTTCAATGATCACTTTGTCTTTACCAAAAGAAGGATGAGGTGTCACTAGGAGGCCGACACTGCACGAGAATCAACCTTTTCATTCTTTTCCCTCGGAATAGCTTCAATGGAAAATGCATCAAAAGATTCAATGCAGTCCCACACCCTATTTCTATAATGTCGGAGTCTTGGATTCTTCACTTGATATTGTTAGTGGACCTGCTTTACTATAACCTCTACATCACCTCGGAATCTCAGCTTCTTGATTCACATGTCCTCTGCTGCATTCATGCCTAAGAGAAATGCTTCATACTCTGGAGTGTTATTTGTATTATCAAATTGCAGCTTGTAGGCAAAAGGGTACACTTCATTGGAAGGAGAGTACAATACTACCCCAACTCCTGAACCTACTCTGGAATGACTACCATCAAATTCCATTGTCCAAATTTGATCTTCCTCTTCCTCCATGAGAAGTGGCAAGTTCTCCTCTTTTCTTGATGTGAGGAAGTAGTTTCCTAGCCCACAATCTTGAAAGAGAATGTTTGCTTTCAGATCATCAGACCTTCGTACTATGAACTTCATCTTTCTTATTGGTAGAAACTTCTTTGTCTCACCTTTTACTGGGATAGTTAGAATTTGATGAACAAAAATTATCATGAAATCCCTCGGTCAAAGAAAGCTAGAAACTCCTTCTTGTTGTATTGATGCTTAAATAGAAGTTTTACATAGTGGAGAAATGGAAGAAAATGGATATCTCCTTTGTTCTCTCAAAGTACCATATACTCTTGAGTTTACAAGATGAATCACCAACCCATTACAATGGCGTGAAGAAGCCATTAAATATCTTGCAAGAAATAGTTACAACTTCTTCTTTGTTAGCAAGAAACGGATTACAATTTATTTTCAATAATTCGCGTCCGTTGATTCTTGATTCATGAATAAACACCAATGGCGGAAAAAATAGACTTTTCATAATGCATCCGTTACGCTCATTTTGTAAATTTGAATTTAAACCATTCATCTTGCCTTTGAAACTTTAAACCAGAGTAGTCCATGCGAGAGAAATTTATTGGAGTGGGTGTGGAGGGTGCCTTTTGCATTTTTTGACTTTATAGATATTTGGCATTTTTTACTTTTTTGGTCCACTCTTCGCTTTTGATATAATCTTAACACGTGGCTTCACTTGATTGGTGAAGGAGTCGCGAGTCACTTTTTTCAATGTGGGCTCAAAAACACAAATTTCTCCACCGGCCCGCCCACCTGCTTTGACCTTCGATGCGGGCTTAATGTTTGACTTTCTCCCTTATAGCATGATTGGGGTTGTGGGTCACTTTATGCCTTTTAGCCCTTTTACAAAAAGGCTCAAAAACTCAAAAGGCTCGACGATCCACCTCCCGCTTTGAATCTTTTGATGCGGGATCAACATTTGACTTTTTCCCTCATAGCATGATCGGGGTGTGGGTCACTTTATGACTTTTCACCTTTTTTACAAAGAGGCTCAAAACCTCAAAGTTCTCTTCCGAACTGATTCCAATTAGATATGTCCACGCACTGTGGATAATAGAGCTAAAATTTGTGGGGAAGAAACGCATTTTGTATTCATTCACGACTACGTGAGGAAAAAAATGCGAGAAGAAGAAAAATCCACCATTTCACACTGATTTTCAAATTTAGTTCACAAACCAAGGGATTGAAAACAATAAAAGGTTTAATGATCCATGGCTATAGAAAGATTGACAATTTCATTCAAATGAGGACAACAATAAAATTTTCACGTGTCCAAACAGAAAACAGAAAATTTATCAAAAGCGTGCTTGATCTTGGAGGGTTTAAAAATTTCAAAGCATGAATTTCTCTATCTTTTCATACTTCCAACTTTACTTGAACACTTCAGAAGGCGTGAGCTCAAAATTTTCAAATTTGACTTTTAAAATGAGGGGGGATTTTGAGCACAACAACAGCCCCAAAAGAGGATCTACCATATTCTAACCTTATAATGAACTCATCCCCTGTAGGGGGAGAGCAAAAGTGCTTGGTAGATACCAAGGTGAACAAAAATGGGATGGCTATCCAAAACAAGTATTAGTCTACAAGCACATGCATGTAATCAGTGTAAAAATGCAAACATTGTAGAAAAACTACTAAGAAAAGTAGTGTAAGCACACAAGAAATAACAAAAAGACCACACAGAGCTAGTTACAAACAAGGGATATCAATCACGATGTCACAAGACACAAGATGTCCACCATGGCCATAAACATCTGCTAGCTTGACAAGTGTGCACACAAGGAAAAGGGAAAAGCACGCATACAATAGCAAACAAAGAAGACAAGTAGAAACAAAAAGTAGTCATGGAAGCATGTAATCCTACAAAACAAGTGTTGCACATGGAACACCCGTTAGCATGTTAGAGTAATAATTGATATGTCAAAACATGTATGAAAAAGTGATAAGATGCTAAGTACAACATGGAACAATAGCACTTGTATAAGACGAATGTGGATGCCCCTAGCAATCAGTATAGTAAGTATAGAAGGAGAACATCCATGCCACGTGTAGAGTGTTGTATTTGCAATCACATTAAAAAAGAGGTGAACACACACGTGTGTATGATAATGACATATAATAAAGCAATCTAACATGTGGTAAAGTGAACATGCAAAACACTAGTAAGAAAATTTAAATGCCACAAAGACAATGTAGTATCTTTTGAGGATGGATGGAATGGAATGGAATGATAGGAGCAATGTGTCCCCTAAATGGATAGAAGTGTATACAATGAGGTTTTTTTTTTTCCCCCTCAGCAGTCAAGAAAGAACCATAAACAAGAGTGCGTCATCGAGAAATGTCGAATAGTTTTGGTTGTGTTTAGCGACTTGTGATGAATGTGTATAGGTAATGGTGATGAAATGTAACATGTGAGATGATGTGCATGGACCCTATAGCGAAATTTTATACCATGACATTATTGAATGGACGAGTGATGATTCATCCCTAATAATATATCACTATGGATTCAATGGTAGTAAGTGAGGAAGTATGTGATTGTATAGCATATGTACGGGACGTGATGAATGGAGGAGTGATGATTTATCCCTAAGCGTATATCACTACCTTGATGAAAGGAGAAGGTGATGATCTAGCCTATAATGTATGTCACTACGAGATGGGTGATGAGGGTATATGAAGTGTATATAAGTATGCGGTGGATAGGTGGCAGTGGTGATTTAGCACTAAGAATAGACCACTAAGTGATGGATAAGAATGAGGTGGTGATTTAACCTAAAGCATATATCACTAAGTGATGAGTAAAAATGAGGTGATGATTTATCCGAAAGAGTATACAACTACGTGATGGATAAGAAGGAGGTGGTGATTTTAGCCTAAAGTGTATACCACTAGGTGATGAACAAAGAGAGGTTGGTGAGTTAGCCTAAAGCATATACCACTAAGTAATGAGTGATAGTAGTGATGATATAATAGAATGCCGTATAATAGGGTAATAGAATAGGTGATGATAGGATGTAAGATTCTAATGAGAATTTTATGAAGGGAGTGGTGATTTAACCTAAGGTGTATACCACTACATGATAATTGAAGGCATGATAGTGTAATGGAATAATGTTGGAATTGGAGATGAGATAATGTCATAAGATGATGTAGAAGTGATGAAAAGAGTGGTGATTTAACCTATGGTGTATACCATTACATGATCATAGGTGTGAGTGATGATATATCATAGAGCATTGGTCAACTAGTCTAAAATGAATGTGGTATGATGACATGTAGCATGTAGGTGAGGTCCATTTGATTGGTAGGGAGAGAGGAAAGCAATCGAGTATGTACCGAGGAACTAGAGTGTGTCATAGGGTAGTGAGTATAGAGCATAGAGCGATCTAGTTTAGGTAACCAAATGGTGAATAGGATATGTAGATACGTGGTAGAATGTAGAGAGTGTGATGATAGGTGTAGATAGAATAGGTAGTGGTGATAGGTAAAGCTAGACCCATGGATAATGTGACCTAGCATAGACATAGGGTGTGTGAATGGAATATAAAACTATCCTCGATATGATGATGACTAGTGTAGCATGTATCGAGAGTGATGATGTAGAAATGAGGAGTAGATGAGGTATGCATAGGATGAGGTAGGGTGTGTGGTATGTGGGGTTCAGTGTAATGGTAATCCCTTAACATTCCAGTGTGAACCAAAGCACAAGAGTGCATCATGAAAGTAACGAGGGTATGAAAATATGTGAGATAAAATGGAATATGGATGTAAGATGATACAATAATTCTAGAAGAGAGGGGGGGTAAGTATGTGATAGGATATGCCCCCAGCGGTAGTGTGTATTTAACTAGGTGAACTCATCAAGGAGATCATCGTCCTTTGGATCAAAGTCAAATGGATCGGAATTGGCAACTTGATAGGCTATAATATGAGGTTAATCACGTAATGAGCCAACAAGAGACACATGTTATATGTCCATAGCATATTCCTCATTAGTAAATGGAGGATGTGGAAAACCGTGTGCATACCATCAAGTGAGGTTGGATGAATGGCCAAGAAAGGAACTATTGCAAATGAAAACATGGCCAAAGGGCATGGGAAATGAAATATCTATATGATTGGGGTATAATGTACCTCTGATATAAGTAATTCAGGAGTCCTCTAACATGAGTGGGGAAGAACAAGGGATACGTGGTAGATAGACTAGAATATCAAAGACACGCAATCCATAGGTGGCGGTGAGGTGGTGAAAAAATTGTAATAGAGATGAGAGGTGTGAGTAGAAGGTTGAAGGTCCTCAAAAGTAAAGCCAAGGTGAGCTAGAATAGTAGGAGAATAGATGGTTTCATTGCATGTAGGATCAAATGGAACATGTTCCCAATAAGAGTCATGAATGAAAAGTGTACATGTAAATGGGGTGGGGGTAACAACAAAGAGAAAGAAGGAAGGATATCGTGTATGGGTGGAACATGCGGTTGATGTGGAACAATAGCGGTAGTAGGAGATAGTGTGGGAGGGATAACATCTAGTAAACAAATAGCACCATCAAGTGGCGGTAAGTGAGGTTGATCATCCACTAGGTTGAGGCTCATCGGTAGTATCAATGCGAGGAATAGGGATGCTAGTATGAGGATCACATGTACAATACTAGAATGGGTTATGATCATGGAAGATGGTATATTCAATAATTTCATATAAGAATTTGAAACAACTATGGATAGTGGATGCTATAACTTACATGGCATGAAGCCATGGTCTGTGTATGTGAGAGACAATTATATGCATGATGGGAAATTCAATAACAAAGAAGACAATAGGGAAGGTCTTGGGTCCAATAGTGAAAGGCAAGGTAATGTGGCCTAAAAATGGATGAACAAAACCATCATAAGCATAGAGTGAAATGGAAGAAGTGTTGACCTAAAACCCCAACAGGCTTGTGAGGCTTAGGCATGGATCTATCTTTGTTAAGGACGTGCTCGGGAAATACACCACATTTAATGAAGAAGAGAAATGTAAATAAAAGCAAGTGACATATATATCACCAAACTCCATTCTTTAGCTATTCAAGTATATTCATTACATCAGTTTCCAGTACATATATTTCCACCCCCCTATCTCTACTATCATAAAAATCTCTCAAGATATCCTTCACATGTAGTTGTCTTGAGATCCATACACACATTTTTTTTTTTTTATTATTGGCAAATAGTTTTTTGAAAGGGACTATACCCTTGTACAGCAAGGCTCAGAAGCCAGAATAGGAAAATAAAGCTCGAAAAAAAGGATCAACATCCTGATATAACAATAAGGACCAAGCGCGAGTAACGCGAGTCCTCAACTTGAAAGAAACAGAAAAAGAGTAAACACAACAAAGAAATAAACACAAAGCCATGGGCGGTGATCAAATAGCAAACACGCAGTGGTCCGGCCACAAAAATGATAACAATGTACTCCGGCTGACCACTAACGGAGAAAACATCAGGCGATCATCACAAAAGAGCCCAACAAAAATCGCCAAGGAAGGAACTAAAGCAAAAGCAAACCATGCGGGTGATGTGGAGCAAGAGCGATAGTTAACAAAAACAAACAACAAAACAACAACGTGTATTGCTGGAAGAATGCGTAGCGAGCCATATGCCAAAATGTAGCAATAATAGCGCCCAGTAAAAAGACAAGAATCAAATCTTGTCCGATATGGTGGGGATTTAGATTTGGCATTACCCTTCTTTTCCGATCCACCACTTTGTCCATTCCGATTTCCCACATCCACTAGATGGTAAAAATTGCAATAGGTTTGATGGGGGAGTGACCCAAATGGGAGGTCGGAATATCTTTAATCATCGAATCAATAACTGAAAGAATAACTGAGGCTTCTCTATGATGAAAGGCAAGTAATGTGTGAATCAACCATGATGGGTGAGTTAGCTTGCGGGGGCACTCGATATTTATTACATTAGTTTACGAAGAAGAGAAATATAAAAAATACAATATATCTCAAAAGACACTTCTCTTGACTTATGTCTTTGTCAACTTACATCGTGTCATTTCTGGGCATGTTCTGTCTTTATCCCATGGCACTAAGTCAACTATCCATACACACATATTTATTACATTAGTTTACAATAAATATAAAAAATACAATATATCTCAAAAGACACTTCTCTTGACTTATGTCTTTTACAACTTCCGTGTCATTCGGCATGTTCTGTCTTTATCCCATGGCACTAAGTCAACTTCTACAAATTATTCCAGGTCTTCGGCAGCTTTCTCTATGTATCGCAACTTTGTAGTCTTCTCGTAACTTTTCCTAGCTATGTGTGGCTTTTACCTTTTATATGGGGCTTACTCCTTTATTCGTGGCTTTCTCTACTACTTCACAACTAGTCCTATCACTTCGTGGCTATCTCTATCATTTCACGGTTTTATACCTAACCTCCCGCCAACATTATCCCCCTCTTAAAACCTTGTCTCATCCTCGAGACAACAATCGATGATGAATATTACTCCTACCTTCAAAATTGTTACCAAAATTGAGATCTATGGGCACCAACCACCGAGGACTTAGATGCGTTTGGTGTAGGGAAGGGTCCCCTCACTTGACTGCACAATTGGATTTATGGGACGCCAAGGTATAAAAACATCAACCTCCCCAGGAACTTAGACATCGACGTAGGAAGGGTTCCCTCGCTCGACTCGGCCGACATTGGGTTTTATGGGACGCCTCGACCTTTTAGCTTCTAAGGTGTATCCTATGACATGTACTTTGTAATTTGGGGAATGATATTCTTTTCATAATTTAGCCATGAAGTCAAATGAGTATTCACCTGATTAATCCATTCATGTAGCTGTGTATTCTCTTGAATCAATGACACCAATTCTGATGGAGTGGGATGTGCTTGTAGTTTCTTCCATCGATCCTGGCCAAGTGTAGTTTCTTGTTGCATCCACGTCAAATATTTATCCAATGTAGTGCTACATGTTTGCATGTTGTAGATCTTTTCTTGCCACTCCCGCTTTGTTGATTTTGATATTTTTACGTAAGTTCGGCTAATTTCCTCCGTTGTGTGCCATATGTATCGATTCCAATGTCATATTTTGTGGAAATCTTATGTATTTCCTATTCAAAATTTTCCATCTTCTCCTTGTCTTTTGCAGTCATGCTTGGTCATCCAACAGTGTATGTGTAGTATACTGCGACATTATTAAGTTTTGTCTCTAGTTTCTTTTTTGTGGTTTGAAATTCAATTATTTTTTTTTCTAATTCTCAACTACGTGAGGTTTCTTGGCATCTTCTTGGTATTCTCTGATTGTAGCTTTGTTTCTTTTTCTACCTCCAAGTTTATGTGGTGTTCTTTCAAGATTTATCCTACCACATACTCTGTAGATGCTTCAATGGATAGTGAAGTATCAATCTGGATCTGTGGCTTATTCGTTTGAATGTTGGTGAGCATGTTTTGCATTGCCTCCTCTAATTCTACACACCTTTGCATCAGTATTGAGTTGCACTCTTCTCTAACACTTGACTGTAACTAGATTTTTGTAGAGGAGTTAGTTTATCTAAATGGACCTTAAATCCTTTCGTGGTTTTCTCAACAACTCCTTGTTGCAGTTGAAAATATTGTTCTTGTTTCCTCTTCTGTAGAGCCTTCTTGATTCTGGCTAGTGAGTCATGAGGTGTAGGTGTGGTTATCAGGTTGGAAGATGATATTTGTAATGCTTGTTTAGCTTGTTCTGCCTTCTCCTTTTCTTCCTTCTCTTTTTCTTCCACTTCTTTCTACTTCTTTTCTTCTTCTCTCTTCTTTTGTTTGCTTCTACTTTTCTTCTTCTTATTTTTCCTCTTTTCTACTTCTTCTTTCTTCCTCTTTTATTCTTCTTCTTTCTTTTTATTTTCTTCTTCTTTATGTTTATTTTATTCTTCTTCTCTCTTGATTTTTTTCTTCTTCTTTCCTTTTGTTTTCTTCTTGTTCTTTCTTTTTATTTTCTTTGTCTTATTTCTTTTTATTTTCTTCTTCTTCTCTCTTCTTCTTTTCTAATTCTTCTTTCTTTTTGTTTTCTTCTTCTTCTCTCTTCTTATTTTCTTTTTCTACATTATTTTTTCTCTCTTCTTCTTTTCTTCTAACTCAATTTTTAGTTTTCTCTCTTCTTCTACCTTTCTCTCCTTCTCTACTTTCTACTTATTAATGTCTTCTTCCTTTTGTTTCTTATCCAACTCTTCTTGTTCTTTTTCTTGTGTTTCCCTCCTCTATTTCCGATCTTCTAATTATTTTTCCCATTTATGGCTTATCTCTCCTTCTTTTGTTTCAAAAATATGCCAATTAACTCATCCACTCCCCTTATACGGTGTAACACATTCTTGGTGTGAAGTTTCTTTTGTTTGAGGGTAGTTTATTCTTGTTGAATCATGACCAAGTGATGTGTTTTCTTTATCTCTATTTGGTCATGTATTTCACCTGTCAGTGGTGGTGTAAGCAAGTGACTTATATATTCAACTATAAATGCATGCTTCTCTAAATAATACACTATGACTTCTGCTATAGCCATTTGTTCTCCTCATGTACTGGTGGTGTATTCTAGGAAAGTTGTGAGATGCCTCCAGGTAGTTAGACATTTCGATAATAGATATAAGCTTGTTGACTAAGTCATGTTTCTTTTATTGGTTCCTCTTCTTCTGAAATTGATGGTGTTGATGGGTCCTGCTAGATGTGGTGGTGATGGAGTGCATGATTTTTCTTCCTCTAATTCAGAAATGTCTTTTATTTCTTTAGACTTAGTTTCATCTTTTCCCTAGTTGGTTGTGACTTCTTTGAGTTTTACCTTTTTGTAATGGGATTTGTAATGCTAGGGGATTTCTTCCATTTGTATGTTTTAGGTAGAGCTTCACTTCATTTTGCCTTATCTTTGTGTGTGGAAAATTTCTGTCTATATTCCTCAAATGTCTCTTCAATTACCTCATCAAATTTTTGTAATTTGACTTTGGTGGAGTCAACGGGTAGAATTTGAATTGCTTCTACAAATGTAGCCAATAGTTCATCCGCCACCTCATAAGGTAATGGAGGTATGTGTTGAGTTCGTTAAACTATAGGCCAAATGAATTTGTAATCGATGTTTGTAATAAAATAAACCTCCTTTTCATATTTTGCAACCACTTTCTCAGATATCCTATATTTTTCACCAATGATTTACTTAATCCTTTTAATCCAGCCTAACAATGATGTGATCTGAGTTATTGCATCAAGAGTAACCATATGTGCAAAAATTTGTTCTCGCGATGGGTTTATCTGTCTCCCATTCAATTGTTTTGGTTTTATGAGGTATGGTTTGGTGAAGTACATAACCAAACATATCAATAATGAGCCGTAAAAAAAAGTGTGCTTCACCTTCTTTATCCTCCTAGTATTTTCATGAAATTTTCCACTAATAGCTCCACAAGGTTATACTCTAAATGAAATTGAACCATCTCGAGGGAAATTTGTGTGCTAAGCTCGTGGGCACCATCTTCCCTATTTGTATGATAGATTTTAAGACATATGGCTTTAGCTACATACCTTAATGTATGATTGAAAATGTCTATTATCTGTACTCCGCATTTCATCTTGGTTGCACCCATTACATGAGCCGTATCTTTTAGTGTTGTCTTATTCTTAGACATTGTTAAGTGTCCTTTGTCCTTTGATATGATATGGTTGGTCTAAGTATAACATTTGATTATGGAGATGACTTAATAGAATACAAATCATAGAATATGCCCTAGGAAAATAGGGTATTCAGCTCCATGCATCGAGTTTTAATTCCTTGATCACTTTTGAGTTCTTCTTATACACGAGTTCTTTTGTATTTGAATCTTCTTCTAATAGCAATTATCTCTCCACTTTGATGGTTGTGTGATTGTACTCCAAAATTTTGAGTGTACATACTTACGTATAGATCCCTAACATACGTGACTTTGAATGGGATGTGTGAAAAACACCTTCTAGATCAGTTTTTTATGATTTATCAGCGTCCTTTAGAAATTTTGGCTTTGAAGCTCTGCATGTGTAATCTCGACCAAAATATTCATTTTTCTTTCAACAATTTCCCTATATGTGCCCTAGTTTTCTTCTTCATACTTTTACTCGATCTTGCTTTCATTTCTTTGTGCCTTAGTTTCTCTTCTCTTCTCATCTAACCTTTCCAATTCTATCAATATTTCATGTAAGGAATCATCTTATGTCATTTGAAATGCTACAAAAAACTCTCAAAATAGGTAGAACAAACTTTTGGGGACCACGGCTTCCAACCTATATACTAATCTAAATGGAGAGTAATTTGTGAGCCTATTGTATGTTGTGTGGTATTCCCATAGAGCGACGGGTATCTTCAGGTCCCAATCAGTAGTTTTTAGCAAGAAAATCTTCGTTAAGACCTTCTCCAATTCCTTGTTAAATGCTTCTACTTGTTCCATTCGCATGCGGGTGGTATGGAGTACTTATATTATGATTAATCATGAATCTACTTAGTAGTTCTTGGATGGTTTCATTGACAAAGTTCTTTCCTTGGTCACTGGTAATACTTAGAGGGCACCTAAACTACGTAATTATGTTCTCATAAAAAAATTTATTGTTGTCTTTGTTGTACAATCCTTTATGGGAACCACCTCTTCCCACGTTGTCAAATATTTTGTTCCCATGATGATGAATCTTGCTTAAGAGTATTTGAAAACTTGCTTAATTGGTCCGATGAAGTCAATACCCATTTCTCAAATGGGGCCAATGCCAAAATAGGTCTGAGTGGCATTTCATCTCTAGTATTTAGATTCCCTACTCTTTGGCAAATATCACATGATCTAGCATGTTTGTGAGCATCTATAAAAATTTAGGCCACCATTGCCTTGTCATCATCACTTTCCTTGTTGTCTAATCTCCGCCATTATGTCACGCAAGCAATGCATTCATGTGCTTCCACCAAAATTTTTTTCTTTCATGTTCCAATGCTACCCACCTCAAGACATCATCTTGTCCCTTTTTTATAAAATTGTCCCTGAATCAAGGTAAAGGGAATTCTCTACTCAACAAGTTCTTATTTTGTTGTTGGGTATACTCTTTTGGAAATTATCTTGTATGGATTAACTGGCAATATCATCAAATTCCTTAGGTATGGCCTCAATTCTAAATATATGAGCTCCGGGAAACTCATCATCTATGGGTCCTTCATCTTCTCCATTCTCAATTCTGGACAAATAATCTGGGCCATTGTTAAGTTTTCTTGGCTTGACAACTACTGTGAAATCAAATTCTTGAAACAACATCAACCATCTACAAATCCTTCCTTGTAATACTAGTCTATTTATTAGATACTTCAATGGTTCATGATCAATGTAGAATGTAAATGAAGTGGCAAGTAGGTATTGTATGTACTTCATTAGTGTGTACACCATATTGAGTGCTTCTCTCTCTATGGTAGTGTAGTTCCTCTCTGCCTTTGCCAATTTCCTACTAGCAAATGCCACTGGGTGGTCCATCTTCTCCCTAGGTTGTGTTAAAACAACCCAATTGCAATTCTAGAAGCATCCACGTTAACATGAAAGGGTACCTTCCAATAAGGAAAAATCAAAATAGGGGCATGTAAAATTTTATCTTTTAAAATTTCAAAAGCATCATCACACTCTTTAGACCAATGAATTTGTTTATTTGTTCTTTTCTTCAGCAATTCTTCGAGAGGGGCACTTATTTTATTTCCCGATGAACTTTATATGATAGCCAATGTAGCCTAGATTTGTCCTTACTTCCTTTTGATTTTTAGAGGTGGCATGTTTACAATTACTTTGATGTTTTTAAAGGATCAATCAACAATCCATCTTTGCATATGATATGCCTTAATAAAGTACCAAAATGGGTTTAAAAGATACATTTTTAAAATTTAATGAAATTTGCAAAGCTCTACACCTATGAAACATTAATCTCAACACTTGTATGTGATTTTTCAATAGGACATACACCATCCAATCATCGAGATAAACTTCAAGAAATCATGAATGAAGTCTCTGAAAGCATGTATCATAATTTTGTTGAATAACTTTGGTACATTTTTCAGACAAATGACATGACTACATACATGAATGATCCCCATTCGGTAGAGAAAAAAGTAGTCTTTGGTTAGTCCTTCGAGGCAATCTTGACTTGGTAGTACCTAGAGAAACCATACGTAAATTAATATACTTCTCTTCTTGCCACATTCTCGAGCACCTCTTACGTAAAGGGGGTTGGAAAGGGATCATGAATACATGCTTTATTTAGTTCTCGATAATCTACACATATGTTGATCTCTCCAATCTTTTTATTTTTGATCACCATGGGGCTGATCCATTTTACATCTTCCACTAGTTTAATTATCCTTACATTCAACATTTTATCTAGTTCAACTTTCACCTTTACTTTCATATTTGGATTCAAAGCATGTATGGCCTCTTATTCAATGGTTTGAATCCTTCCTAGATTTAGATCTTCATTGTTCGTGCTTCTTCCTTTATCCCCTTTAGTTCTTTAAAGTCCTTTTAGAAAATGTCTTGGAATTATCTCAATAATTCCACTATTTTAGTGACTTCTTATTTTGTCCAATAATCTCCACTTTTAGCCAATTTTAGTTCCTCTAGCCCAATATTTTCATTCCTGATCTTCAATGGTTGATGGTAATATTTTTTCCTTCATCCTTTTCTTCTACTACAAGTCTCTCATCTTCCATACCTTTGTATCTTAGGTTTTTTGGGTTTTCTTCCTTATCTTGTTTTTCCACATTGTAGCATCTTGTTAGCTCTTGTAGTTTTATTGGGCTTTCTTGTGGTGTTATGGTTTCCCCTTCTGACTTCCCTTTTCCTTCATAGTACTATTTTGTGACATCTTATGGAGTTATAAACATTTTTTATCTTCTACAATACCCTCCAAATGTTTAGATCCACGTCGCGAAAGAGAAAGTATGGAAAAATTCTATAACCAATTGATCCATGTCTTTTGTCTCTCGTCGAGCTCTTGGTGTGTATACCATGACCTTGGTATGGGCCCTAGGGTCCATATGAATAATTGAGTCCATAGTAGAGGGGAAGTTTCTCCACATATCTTCCAATGTTTCTCACATACTTGAACATGTTTCCACGGATCTGTTTCTCTAGTATACACATGGATCGTGACATAATATCCTTCACTTTCCATGAATCTAGTTTTGAGTAGGATAGTTACTAATTTCCATCGAGATACATTTTGTTTATGTGTTTCCCAAAACTTTGACATTTATGGTCAATGTATCATCTAATGATTATACCCTTGTTCATGTGGAAATATTCTCTCCATAATCTTTATGTATCCTTCTATATCCCCAAAACCTGAATACTTTAGTAGCTTGTCTAATGAGATGTCTCATTTACTTAATCTATATACCTTTTTATGGGAAGGTATTTTATCTCTTCTTCTTTCATGGATAAACTTTCTTGGGCAAGCATAATAATGTCATCCTCTTCTTCTTGAGCTGAATAATATTCCTCTTCTTCAGCAAAGTTGTCTCTAGCAGGTGCAAAAATGTCACCCATAGCATCGTAGTTATCTTCCAATGTGATGACCTCGGTGGTATTCTTCTTCTTGAATATAATTTCCACGTGCTTGTTTACGGGAACCCATGAATCATGCTTCCATCACATTATATGACCCTTCCAGTTGTTTCCTCTAATTTGATCGAGATCTCACCATCTGATTTTTGCTAAAACTCTTTGTCAATACTAGAAAATTTGTTTAGTGCATACACTCCTTGTATCTCATCAAATTCATCCTCCTCAATGTTAAGCCATACTTCTTTTGTCCACGTGGCATTCATCCCAGCATGTAAGGGTACATGAACACATATCCCATCCGAGTGTACAGTTACTTCTTATTGAGCTTAAAGTGCCATTGCAATAACAAACCACTCTAATGCTGAAATAGCATTATAAGAAGGTTTTTAACAACATTCTCCACTACCTCAAAATTTACCAAATTTTTGATTCCCATAAAATTCATCTCAACATTCTTCAACACTCTTATTGGTTGTTTAGAGGATCCATTTGCCAACCCAATAAAGTACCTTGCGGGATCTACAGTAGGTCTTCCAAGCATTTCCCATGTGGCCTTGGACATCATGTTAACATCCATGCCAAGATCTAATAAAACCTTAGTGATGGTGGTGTCAAAAATATCCACATCTAGATAAATGGTGGACTTGCGCCATGTTCATTGAGTGCGGAATGCATTTCTTTTCTTATTGGGTCCTCTTTCAATTCGATGGGCATGATGCATCCTCTCCTCCTTATTCCAATATTTTTTGAATTATTTTAGGTTTTCTACTAAACCTTGATTGATGGTCATCCTTGCCAATTCCTTTAGTGCAATCACTTCTTCTTCACTAAAGAAATTATTTTTCTCGTTCTTCCCTTATTTTTCTTCTTTGATCAATGCTCTACTTGTTTCTACTTATTTCAAGTTTATTCTTGGTCGATATCCTTAGGATTCTATTCCTCTTCATCGAAGAGTGTTGTTCTTAGGGGAAACCTTATTATTTTCTTCTTCTTTGGGATTTCCTTGGTTTTAAGCAACACTTAGTGGTATGCTACCATGTACCGGTTCTTCAATACATTTTCCCACTTTTGTTGCCCTTCTTCTTATGTAGACTTTCTCTTGTTTCTTCTCTTCTATCCTCTTCTTTAGTTCTCCTCCGAAGTATTATTCCTTGAAGCAAGTGGTTCCTTCAAGAATGACCCTTGTGGCCTTATCTTTTCTTTGGTAGCTTCATCCAGGGAATTATAGTTATGTTGTACCTTCCTCTAAATGTTTATAGCCAATTCCTCTGATTTTGTTGATCCTCTTCTATAAAACTATGAAACTTCCCGAAAATGGAATGCATCATGTCCCTTCTTATGAAAAAAACCACATGGATGGGGTTCTATGCAATTACTAGCAATGTCCCCATCTTTCCCGTATTTGTAGTAGTTCATTGGGCGTCTGTCTTAGTATTTGCCTCCATGATTATCCCCCACGATAGCCACCATCATTTTATCCTTGGTAACCTCTACCTCCTTGATATTTTTCATAGCCTCCTCTATACCCCCTCTATATCCTCCTTGAAAGCCTCCTCTGAATCCAATGTGGTACCCTTTGTGAGAACCCCCATCATTGTAACCTTGGTAATTTTGGTTATAATGGTTTCCTGGTATCCACTTCCAAACTTTGGTGACCACCTTGTTGATTTGGGTATTGTGGTGTAGTTATCATTTGTTGAGATTGTTGTGTAGAACCTGTAGGTGTTATAATCATCTTTGATTGTGTAGGAGGAGAGTTAGGTGTTGTATTCTACCTTGGAGCCATAGCTCTCTAGTAGCATACTTCTTTAAATCATCAATTCATCAACCGAAGGGCAAGTATGGTGATAATGATTGTAAGAACCACATGCGGTACAATGCATTAATTGATTTGTAGGTGGTGCTACTTCTAGTAGATGACAAGTGTTTTGAGTGTGTTGGTCCCAAAGCCTATAGATTCCACACTAGGTTCATTCAGATGGAGCTATATTGTTGGATGAAGCTCTCTATGAGGAAGGTACTCTTATCGCGGATGCTCTTTTTATGTTTTCAAAGTAGGGGCATTCAAGTCTGTTATGCCCTTCATTGCAATAGACCATACACCACATTTTTGGTCTCAAATTACTCTTAGGAGGAGAACTGCTCCTTAATCCTTCAGTCCTCTGTATTTCTTGTTGTAATTTCAGTTTTGCAAGTTCTAATTGTAATCTTTCCAGTTTAGTTTTCAATGATGTCTCCCCTTCTCTTCTCCATGGATGAGCCACCAATTTGATTGCCATATCAATTACTTCCACTAGTGATTTGAATTGATATGCATCCAAAGCATGCTCTGAGATGAGGAAGTAGGCTAGAGGTGAACCATTCAACCCATTGGTTATCTGTCAAAGGTTCTTCTAGTTTCTGAGTAATAATATTGAATATTTGACTAAAATATTTTACTGATTATCCTTCTCTTTGAACTAGATCCTCATCTTACTCACACCTTCCATTGGTGCCTCTGGAAAATGAAAATTTGTTTTAAATTCTTTTTCAATATCTCGCCCATGATTTCAACCCTTGTGATGATAACTTCATGAACCACCTATAGTGCATCATGTCATCTTGAACATCTAAAATCTTACAGATTTTTAGCTTCATTCGTGGTGTTGTTCTTCCTCTAATAGTGATACAATAAGAACAAATGTTCCAACACATCAGTTGAATCCTTATAAAAAAATGGGTAGCTTAATCTTTTGATCCATTTTGGGCCGAGTACTTAGTCTTATTTGTAAGATGGTTTACTGAACTTGTTTTAATTTCTTTGTTTGATTGTGGATTATTGGCGGATTATTTCTCCTTCCCTTGTCTCTACTTAATTCGATATCAAAATAGAGTGATCGTAACAATTCTTGAAAATATCTTTGTCTATTTTCTTCATTGACTCTCTTCTCTCAATTCATTTATCCATCTTCCAAACTTTTTTGCTTTATATATATTTCCAATTGGTGTGTCAGCGTAGCACATGGAATGACATCCGCTCCGTGGGGTCATCTCCTTTGGGTTTCCATGTTGATTAGGGGGTGTTTCTTTATTTGTTTCTTTTCATAACTACTTTTCTATATTTAATATTTCTTAATCTATGATCTACCTCTAACTCTTCATCACTTCTTCTCTTCTTATTCTTCTCTTCTTTCCTATCCTGGTCCTCTTCTCTATCTCTTTCTTCATCCTTCTCTTCTACCATTTCTATCCTTTCCTTTTCTTGTTCATCTAGATTCTCTTTTTCTTCCTCATTCTCATCCACTACCTCTACTCTCTCTCCAAATTCCTCTAACAAATTTCTCATAACACTAACTTCATATTCTTATTCTCCTCTCTCTTTAATCATGGATGGGTTTGTTGTCTCTTCTTCTTTCCATCTTCCTACTTCTAAATCCTTTGTAAAGTTTGGACCTAAACTATCTACTAATTGTTATAGATCCTTCACTAATATTGCTTGCTTCATCATTGATTATTGGATTGGAATTTCTACAGTATATTGTATCAAGGATTCCACAGAGTAAAAAACCTAAGTGGTCTCTGTAAGATGCAAGTATTATAGTGATACTTGAAGTGTTCACCTCCATTTCTAAGTGAGTCAATTGTTGGGCTCCACTTGACGTGGGTAAATCTTCAACCTTCTCTACTTTCTCTTCTACTTTCTTGTCTAATTTATTTTCTTCTTTCTTCTCCTCTTTCTTAACTTTATTTAATTACTCATTTCTTTCTTTCATTTTTTTATCTCTCTCTCATCCCTCTCTAATTTTTGTTTTTCTACCTTATTTTCTAAATCCTTTCTCTCTGCAACAAGCCTTGTTCTTTATTCCATTCTCCTCATCTTAATTAATCTTTCACAAATTTATAATCTTCCCTAATCCTCTTAATCTATGTATTCTACTCTTCTAAATTTTTCCCCCTTTTTATTTTTTTCTCATGTTGGCCTATTTCTAGTACCCCAACTAATGCCCTATTAATTCGGATAATTCATGACTCTTGGATCACCCCACTCCGCTTCCGCCATCCCTCAATGCATGCCCCCTACAAGAACTTGTTTGCTTCTCTAATTGGTCCTTTCTCTATCATCAATAATTTAATTAAGAAAGAAACCTGACTAAAGAAATATTCAGAGGACTCCTAAAAACTCAAAACTTCCTTCTTCTTGTTGTCAAAACTAGTCCAACCCTGAATTACCAATGTAATGATATAAGAATCTAAAGTAGTTTCATACTAGTAGTAAAATTATCCGGTCCATGACTCATTGATATATTTTACTATCGTCAAATTTTCATGTAGTCCACTAAAATCTTAGTTACATCCACGTCCATTCATTTGTTTTTGCATGCGTCGATTAACGGGGCCACAACTTATGTGGAAATTTTACCCAAAACTTCTCTTTATTCTCCAAATATGTCATTTTCTGCTACTCTATAAGTTATGTTTCTTCTTTTTTATTCTCCTTTAACAAATATATCGATTTTCTTCTCCCATAAATTTTCAATTTCTAATAATGTGGGTTTCAATACCCCGGTGGTGAGATCTTTCCTAGCATCCGCTAAAAAGAAACTAGGCTCAGATGCCAAATGTTGACATAAAACCCCAACGAGGTTTGTGAGGCTTAGTCAAAGATTGATTTTTTTGTTAAGGATGTGTTTGAGTTCAAGAAATATAACACATTTAATCTAAGAACAGAAATGTAAATAAAAGTAAGTGGTAGATATATCACCAAACTCCATTCTTTAGTTATTCAAATATAATCATTACATCAGTTTTAGTACATATATTTTCATTATCTCTATCTCTACTCTCATACAAATCTCTCAAGATAGCCTTCACATATATTTTCTCTTGAGATCCATACACATCATATTTATTACATTAGTTTACAATAAATATACAAAATACAATATATCTCAAAAGACACTTTTCTTGACTTGCATCTTTGTCGGCTTCCGTGTTGTTCTGGTATGTTCTATCTTTATTCCGTGGCTCTAAGTCAGCTTTTGCGGATTCTTCTAGTCTTCCATGGATTTCTTTATGTATTGTGGATTTTTAGTCTTCTACGGCTTTCTCTAGTTATGCGTGACTTCTACCTTTTATATGTGGATTCCTCCTTTATCCACAATTTTCTACTACTTCACGGCTTATCATATCACTTCGTGACTATCTCTATCATTTTGTAGTTTTATGCCTAAGATCTTGCCAATAAGAAGGGATAATGTCACGGCGGAAAACCTAAATCATGGAGAAAGGTCATGGAGAAAAGGTTGAGCTCAGAGCCATTGTCGATAAGAGTACACTTGACAACAACATTATAGATGTGAGACATAATATAAAGTGGTGGGTCATTATCAAAGGAAGAATGTCGGTCAAAGGGGAGCCTAGAATGTGATATATTTATTGTGAAAAGGCTTTAGCAAATGTGCCATACATGGAATTTAGATGCATGTCAACAGAAACATTGGTAGTAGCAAAGAGGTTTTGAACTCAATCAAGCAGATCGGGTGGGAAAATAGAAAGTTGATAACGGAAATATCCATATGAGTAAGGATGAAGAGCCGTAGGAGGTTCTAGAAAGAGACGTCGGGTTCACCAAAATGATTAACTAAATTTAATTGTATGTAAATAGATAGTAACTCCTAGTTAATCTAATTAGGAGGACTAAAATGTTATAAATAAAATAAAAGAAGTATGGAATAAATGCAAATAAACTATTCTAAGTGCAATGGAACCCTAATGTGTAAGAGAAAGGGAAAAATGACTTAGCCGATGAACAGATGCATCATAGGTTGTCATAGATCTAGAAATGGAACCCGGTAGTGTAGATGAACACTCGGGGCCTGTGAAGGGTAGATCTCGGACTATCTCGAAATGACACGGAGTGCCTAGGAGTGTCTTGGAATTCCCGAGGCACCCTAGTCTACAATCGGGGCACTTGGAGCAGTGTAAATGCTCAAAACCTAGAACCGGTATGATCACAAGTTGATTCGAATGCTTCTATCTATCGCGTTGGATTCATCGATGTCTTATAGAATGATCCAAAATGCAAGGAGAAATACCCAAACCCTAGAAAAAGAAATATGCATATGAATGGGTTGGAATGACCTCAACCACCAAACCAGTGGCCTTATTGTTGAGCGTTGCATTATATTTGGACACGGATGTAGTTATGGTGTGTGTATATGTGTTGTTCCTTAGGTGCTCTTGTGTCGATCCACAATTTGTGAAGTAGTGCGAAATAATAACTATAGAAAATGTAAGTTGTAATGAAATTACTTGATTAATTATGATTATCACCATGATAAAACACCAAATAACACAATATTGCAGATAAATTCTCTCAATATGAAAGTATAATAGCTTGGCCACTTGAGGGGGCAACCTCCAAAACATACAATAAGACTCAAATACTCAACATAATGATCATCCACTACCTATAACCCCTATTTATACTATTCCTATCACATGGCCATTAGCAATGCCAAACAATTAATGACAATAGATCATATATGAAAGAGATACATCATGATAAGAAGTTATGATAGCCACAAGTTGGCTATATCCATCCCATGTAAGATATATAATTAAGGGCATAACATGCCCCTCCCCTTCAAAGCAACATTGTCCCCAATGTTGGGAAGCCCTAGATGTTGTTGCATGAATGCTTCATCTTCCCATGATGCATCCTCAATATTCATATTCTTCCACTTGATCAGGTACTCGGTAATGACTCTGGTCCTCAGTCTTTTGGTGCGTGTCTGAAGAATGCCTTCAAGTTCCAATATGATCCTTCCTTCCTCATCCAGTTCAAGAAGCAATGAATGGATGGAAATGTGTTGACCAATAACTTTCTTTAAGTAAGAAACATGGAAGACTGGATGTATTCTACTTCTTGGAGGGAGCTCTAGCTTATATGCCATACTACCAATTTTTTGCAAAACTTGGTAAGGACCATAGTATTTAGGAACAAGCTTATTATCCCTTTTTTTTGTTTTAAGGATAACTGCTTATATGGTTGTAACCTTACAAAAACAAAGTCTCCCTCTTCAAAGTGTCACTCACTCCTATGTTGATCAGCCTGTTGCTTCATACGGTTTTGTGCCCATGCCAAATTTTCTCTAAGACTAGAGAGTACCTCATGTTGATGTTGAATGTGATCTTCGACTACTCTCACCTTTGGTTTGACCTTCAAGCTAGATATGAGTGATGGAGGATGGTACCCATAAAGTGCTAGAAATGGAGACATTTTGGAGGAGGTATGAAATGAAGTATTGTACCACCATTCTGCTAGTGGCAACCATTGCACCCAATGTTCTTGTTTATCTAAAGTAAAACATCGAAGATATCCCTCTAAACATTTATTTACCACCTTAGTTTTCCCATCTGATTGGGGATGATAAGAGGAACTCTGGGCTAGTTGGGTACCTAGACAAGAGAAAAAATCAGTCCAAAATTTACTTGTAAATATTGGATCACAATCACTTACTATAATTTTTGGCGTGCCATGGAGCTTTTGAACAGTATCCATAAAAGAGATGGAAATTGTACTAGCTGTGAAAGGATGAGCCATGACACAAAAATGAGCATATTTGGTAAGTCTGTCTACCAAAACCATGATGACATTTTTCCCTTCTGATTTAGGTAATCCCGTGATGAAATCCATTGATACCTCTTCCCATCTCTCACTAGGAATAGACAGAGGTTGGAGAATACCAGGTGTCTTAATGGTCTCACCCTTATTTTTTGGCAAACCAAACATTTTGCCACAAATTTTTGAACATCTCCTTTCAACCCCTCCCAAAATAAATCCTTCTTAACTCTATGATAAGTTTTCAGAACCCAACATGCCACTTATTGGAGAAGAATGTAGCTCTGAAATAACATGGTGTTTAAGTGTAGAGTTCTTACATAGATATAACCTATCTTTGTACCACAATGTATCCCCCTCCATATAAATTGATCTGATATGGATGGATCTTCCTGGAGATTTTGAATGAGAGTATGTGTTGCATCTTTCTTCCATTCTTCACGTGCTTGATCTACCCAATCTGCATTTAGTATAGAGATGGCACATAACAATGCTTCTGCGAACTCATCCCTCCTAGATAGAGCATCAGTGACCAAATTTTACTTTCCTTTCTTATAAATAATTTCAAATTCATATCCCAACATCTAAGTGACCCATTTTTGTTGTTCTTCTGAAGATAGACGTTGCTCTAAGAAATATTTAAAACTATCATGATCAGTTTTACCTTAAAATGTCTACCCATCAAGTATGGTCTCCATTGTTTGACTGCATGTAGTATTGCCATCATTTCCTTCTCATAGGTGGGCTTCAAAAATTCTTTCCTTTTAGTTTTGGATCTCAAAAGAAATGGAGTGTCCTTCTTGCATTAGTACTACTCGATTCCATTTCTTGAAGCATTGCACTCAACGAGGAAAGTTTTGGAGAAATGCAGGGTTGTCAATATTGGAGTGGTGCACATAGCCGACTTCAATTTTTCAAATATCCTAGATGCTTCCTCATTCCACTAAAAGGAGTCCTTATTCAATAATTTTGTGAGTGGTGGTACTATACTACCATAGTTTTTCACAAATTTGTGATAATACCCTGTGAGACCTAAGAAACCTCATAATTGTTTAAGGGTTCTTGGGGTTTCCCATTCCACCATGGCTGGATCTTGTGAGGGTCCACCTTGACACCTTCATGAGAAACAATATGGCCCAAGTATTCCACTTTTTACCCCAAAAGAACACGTTGAAGGCTTGGCATAAAGTTGATATTTCTCTCGAGACTTCTAAGACAATATTGATGTGATGTAATTGTTTCTCCCATGAATTGTTGTAGATGAGTATATCATCAAAAAATACTAAGATAAACTTTCTTAGAAATGGTTTGAATATTGAATTCATAAAGCTTTGGAATGTGGAGGGAGCATTGGTAAGACCAAATGGCATCACTAGGAATTCATAATGGCCTTGATGAGTTCTGAAAGCTATCTTATGAATATCTTCTTGCTTGAATCTAATTTGGTGATACCCAGAATGCAGATCTAGTTTTGTAAAATAAATGGCACCATGCAACTCATATAATAAATCATCAATGGTGAGAATAGGAAACTTATCCTTGATAGTGAACTTGTTAAGCTCTCTGTAATCTAGACACATGCACTATCGTCCATCCTTGCGACACAACATCACCACTGGAGTAGAATAGGAACTCTGACTATGACGAATAATACCCATTTTCAACATTTCCTCCACCATCTTCTTGATCTCACTCTTTTGCACATATGGATATCTATAAGGCCTAATGTTGGGGGTTAACTTCCTCGAATCAATTGAATAGAATGATCATTCTCTCTTTCCCGTGCCAATCCTCTTGGTTCCTTGAAGACAACTGCATGTTGATTAATAACCTTTTGAAGATCAGGATGCAATACCTTCATTTGTGGTTGGAATTCCATAGAGAACAATCATGCTACAAAACCTTCAGACCCCTTTTTAAGAATCTTATACATTTGGTGAGAACTCACCACTTGAGGATATTTAGCTTGTAGACCTCGAAGTTCAAATTTTTTACCCTTAGAATGAAAGCGCATGAACAATTCCTAGAAATTTATCTCTATGGTGCCCAAAGTTGTGAGCCACTAAACACCTAAGACAATATCAGCTCCACCCATGGGAATAGAAAACATCATAGATTCTAATGTGTAGTCACCCATCATGATTTTGAATTTATGGCATTTACCTAAACATTGGATTGTGCCACCATCTGCAATCATTACTTGAAATTCAGGTGCTGGGTAGATGAAACAATTCAGTCTTGTTGCCAACTTATGATTGATGAAATTATGTGTGCTCCTTGAATCAATCAATATTGTTACCTTCTGCTTCTTAAGATAAACCACAACTTGAAGGGTTTGTAGAGTACTAATACCTGATAGAGCATGACATGAAATTTTGGGTGGGGATCTCAAGATTATTCCTCTATTTTTTCCACTTCCTCTGTTGATGTTGCCTCATATAATTCTTCATCACTGCACCCTTCAATGTAGAACAGTTTTTCTTAGAACATTTATGATTTGGTCCATATTTTCTATCATAATTAAAACATAACCCTTTGGCTCTTTTTTCTTCAATTTGTTTAGGTGTCAACCAAACTGGCCGAGGGTAAGAAGGAGAAAACGTGTTACAATATTTTATGCTAGAAAAATGTTGCCTTCTACTAGAAAGAAATTTTTCCTCTGCTCGACATGCCATGATAATAGAATTAGAAACTTTGAGTGGGTTAAACATGTGTACCTCATACTCAATGTGGTCCTTAAGACCCCAAGAAATAGGTTATTCAAATACTCTTTTGTAATATCCTCCACAAGCAAGGACAAAGTTTGAAATTGATGGACATACTCCTTAACTCGAACCAATTTGGCATAACTTTTCTCATTGGTGAAGGAATTTTTAGAAACACTAGAACTATAGTGTAATTAAATTTCTTCGATGAAAATCTGTCTGTGTGACATTTAGGTCATTCTTCTACCTTTGAGCACATAACCAACGATACCAAACAAATTTATCGAGGTTCTAGGTATAAGGATGCCACAATTACCTTTTTTCCTCCCGAGGATCTTATGGAGATCAAAGAAATTTTCCATTTGGGTAATCCAATCAAGTGGATACTTTCCATCAAATTTACACATTTCTACTTTTGGAATAATGCCCCTCCATTGGTGAGTAGATCCACCTAAATGAGTAAAGGATCCTCCATGATTGGAGTGATTTGGATCTGTGTGACCATTGCTAGAGGAACCCATATGATCGCCATTGGAAGTTGTATTTGAAATAACATGTAACAAATCCTACCGCATTGCGTGAAAATCCTTCCCGAATCTCACTCCTAAGGCTACCTTTCGGTTAATGAATCTCAACATTAACGTCATCCTTACTCACCATATTGTTTACCCTTTCCTCGAAGTTGGATGACCACCTCGAGATACTCCCTAACAAAGCTACAGACTCTAAATCCATATTTTCCTTATTTAGGGTCATTCCTTGATTTTTTTGTCTTTTTCCTTGGTCTCGTGTAGATCTACTAGCCGTGATGAAGGGTTATGGCCTAGGGGTAGACTTAATAGGGCAGAATTTTAGGGTTTATGGTTTCGTAATTTTTTTGGCCGAATATAGGAATTCATAAAAATAAACCCTAGCTATTTTTGGAGAGGTTTTCAAAAATATAATAAACTTGAAAATTTTCAAAAATTGCGCCTAGGGAGCCAAATTATGGAAAAATATATAACCATAATAAATTTTGTAAAACAAGTCAAAAATTCTTGAAATTTGGAGAGAAGCTTACTTGACTGATTTTTCCACACCAAAAAAACAATTACAGAAAAATTCGCTACCAATTTTGAGATATAGCCAAACCTTCGTAATTAGAATTTGATGTCGTCTTCTTGGTGAGATCAAGCTCGATAACACTTGTAATGAAATTACTTGATTAATTATGATTATCACCAGCAATAGAACACCAAATAACATAATATTGCAGATAAATTATCTCAATATGAAAGTATAATAGCTTAGCCACTTTGAGGGGCCAACCTCTAAAACATACAATAAGACTCAAATACTCAACATAATGATCATCCACTACCTATAACCCCTATTTATACTATTCCTATGATATGGCCATCAACAAGGCCGACCAACTAATGATAATAGATCATATATGAAAGAGATACATCATGATAAGAAGTTATGATAGCCACAAGTCATCTATATCCATCCCATGTAAGATATATAAATAAGATAAAAGAAGTATGGAATAAATGCAAATAAACTATTCCGAGTGTAATGAAACCTAATGTGTAAGAGAAAGGGGTGAAATGACTTAGGCGATAACTTGATGAGACTATCACGAGATCTGGAAATGGAACTCGGTAGTGCAGATGAACACTCAGGGGCCTTGCGAAGGGCATATATGGATGCTCGAAATGACACAAGTGCCAAGGAGTGTACTAGGGCACCCAGTGGCACCACTGGTCTCTGCAATCTGGGCACTCAAAGCAGTGTAAATGCTCAAAACCTAGAACTCGGTATGGTCACAAGTTGATTCTAAATTCTTCCTATCTTTCACACCTGGATTCATCTCGATGTACTATAGAATGACCCAAAATGCAAGGAGAAATACCCAAACCCTATAAAAATAAATATGCATATAAATGGGTCAGACTGATCTCACTACCAAACTAGTGGACTTATTGTTGAGTGTTGCACTACATTTCGACTTGGATGTAGCTCTAGTGTGTGTATGCATGTTGTGCCCTAGGTGCTCTTGTGTTAATCAAAATTTGTGAATTAGCGAGAAATAATAGCTATAACAAATGTAAGTAGCATGTGTTCATGGAATAAAATAGAATGCTCCCCCTATGCAAAGTATGTGTGATGCACAACTTCCTATCCTTGATGTATGGTGCTATGTGGATGCAATGGATGTATCTCTAATGGAGTGATAGATAGTAGTGATGCTAGGACCCTCATTATGGTCTTATAAGCTTTATATTTATAGGGATCTCAAGTCTAATTTCATAATTAATCCCGATAAGATTATCTCGAGAAAAAGATAAACATGACCAATGGCTAGAAGTGACCCAAAAAGGAGTGAAAGGGGATTTCAGATAGATTAGGGCACCGAGTGGGATCTGGGTGCCCCAAAGATAGGCTAGGGCATCAAGATTTAGGGCTATAATTTTGGGGAAGTTACGAAATGGTTTGATAAGTGTTGGAAAACATGTGGGAAGTATGAAATAAAATATAAAGAAAAGATGGCCAAAAGGTGGGATTAATTAGTACTTTAACCACTTGAGAACCTTCTAAATACTAGTATAAGACTGGATTAAATTATGTGTAAAGTGCATAATTTTGTGTCTACACTATTATATCCACCTAAGGTTATATCCATTAAAGGCTCCATTTACATCCATCTAACTTGATCACAAGGGACAAAGTTTGGTTTATCTACATCACACTTCATAGGAGGGGGTTTATTCTATTCCATCCACCATTGTTTTACATTCTACATCTAGTTATTACTCACTACTTCACAAAGTGCAACACACAGCGCACCTAGGCCATGATTCTCGCACACATACAAATACCTAGAACTACATTTGGGTATGAAATGTAGTGCCCCGCTTCAAGCTTAGTAAGTCCACCATTATGGCCACCGAGGTCAGTTTGTACCCTTCATATGCATCTTTGTTTTTAGGGTTTCGATGCTTTTATTGGGGTTTTTCAAGTGATCTCCTTTATTGTGCATTGCAACAAACACTCAATGAATTTCACGCAACAGAAGCGAACACAGGAGAACATCCAATGACACCTTAAAGGAGGTCCCTTGGTCATTTCGTAAACTATGGTGCTTAGAACTCAAACCAGGGAATCCCAGTGCCCCCATCCCTCTCTAGGATCCCCAATCCACTCGGACATCCTGGATCTACATTTTTCTAGGTCGGTGTGCAAAGGTTTCCTCCTAATTAGTTGGTTTTCACTATGACATGGTCATGCAACATCTCCAAATCAGCTAAGGCTCTTCCAATTCTCTCTTTTACTTAGGGTTACAAATTTCGTTGCTTAGTTGTTTGGGTAATTTTTGTATTGCATCACTTCATTTATTTATTTCTTATATAGAATTATATTAGGCTAGAAAATATCCATTTTAGTTTAATCAACTAGGCCATGGGGAACATTTTGTTACACTGTCATGCCCTTTGGCCTTAAAAACACCGAGGCCACTTACCAACGAGCAATGACACATATATTTCATGATTATATTCATAAGATCCTTGAAGATTATGTTGATGATATAATTTCCAAATCATGACATCGTTCTACACATGCTCAAGATCTCCACACACTCTTTGAATGTTTACAATAATATAAAGTACGCTTAAATCCAAAGAAGTGTGTTTTTGGAGTTACAACTAGAAAGCTCCTTGGGTACATTATCTCACAACGTGGAATTGAAATAAATCCCAATAAAATCCATGTTATTATTGATATGCCTCCACCTCATAATTTTCATCAATTACACTTAGTGCAGGGAAAAATCTAGGCCATCCGTTGTTTTATTTGTAGCTTGTTGAGAAAACCCAACCATTCACACGCTTGATGAAGAAAGATGCTAAATTTTTCTGAGACAACCATTTTCAAAAATCATTCAATGTTATTAAAACATGCCTCTTAAATCCATCTGTCTTATTACCTCCCATGGCTAAGTAACCTTCTTGTTATATATTTCTACCACATTTCATGCTTTAGAATCCCTCCAAATGACACGAGATTCTCAACATGAGAGTACTCTCTTATAAATGTAACCATAGCTACATCGATAAATTGTGCCTTGGCCTCATCTTTGTGGAAAATAAGTTGTGTCACTACCGTCTTAACAATGAAGTTCATCTAATCACCAAATTAGATCATCTACGCTACCTTTTCCCACACACATCTCTCGGGATGTCTGGCATGATGGGTCATGCTACTTACAGAGTTTGACTTCAAATTCATTCCACAAAAAGCAATCAAAGGCCAAGTTATTGTTGATCAACTAGCTGAGGCACCTATGTCGGATGCATCACCTGTTTACAATTCTTTTTAGATGATTTCACTACTTACACCATTGATACCAACACTTGGACCATGTATTTTGATGGGTCTCGTTTTGCTCTAGCATTGGGGCTAGGATAGTCTTTATTACTCCACATGGTGATCATCTCCCCTTTGCATATTACTTAGGGTTTTCATGCACCAATAACATTATTGAGTATGAATCCCTCATTCTCAGCCTCACCACCACTTGAAAGCTCCTTATTCAAAATATCTACATACACAATGATTCACAACTAATTATTAATCAAGTTAATGATAAGTATCACACAAAAGAGGAACATCTAGTACCATATAATAATATTGTTAAGGAGCTCTTAGCTACATTTGAGTCTTACTCTCTCACCACCATCCCCCGTAAATATAATCGTCATGCAGATGTTATGGATAGTGCAACATCACTTATCCCTCAGGATATCACTAATGAGAAATCCATGTTCATCATCCAACACTTGTGACAACCTCTACTAATATTTCACCTCTCAAATCTTGTGCCATCACACACAGTAATGACCATCCCAAATGGTTCACTCCAATCTACAACTTTATTTATCAACAAACCATTCCCGATGGCCTTCAACCTCATGAATCTCTCACCTATGATGTGAGGCCGCATGTTATGTCATCATTGGTGTGGATTTATTTAAACAATAATTTGTGATTGTTTTATACGATGTTTAGGACTCATAAACATCCCCATTGTTGTATCTCATGTACATGATAGTTTATGCGGTGGCCACTTCTTTGGAAAGGCTATGTCACACAAGCTCCTACATTAGGGCTACTATTGGCCTACCATGGAGCAATATTTCCTAGAGTATGCTAAGTGTTGTGATAAATGCCAAAAACATGGCAATATCCACCATGCACCGTATATTACCTTCAAATTTGATTGCTCCATAATATCCCTTATTTATGGGGTTTTGATCTTATTGGCATGATAAATATTAAATCAGCTAATGGCCACAAGTATATTATTACTACCATAGAATATTTTACTAAATGGGTCAAGCAAACACCATTACAAACTATCATTAGTCCTGATATATATCGTTTCATCACTACTCACATCATTACGTGCTTTGGAATTCCCTACACTATTATCACTAATAATGGATCTTCTTTCAAAAATAAGGATGTTAAAAGGCTCTATGCAAAATTCAAAATTAAAAATCATTCTCTACTCCTTATTACCCATAGGGAAATGGCCAAGTAGAGGCCACCAATAAAACTATTGTCAAAATCTTACGCAAGACTGTGGACACTAGCGGTGATGACTGACATAATCAAATCCTATATGCTCTTTGGGCATTCCGCACTAGTGTGTGTGTGTGCCTACTAATGTCACACCATTCTTGCTAGTTTATTGTATTGAGTTCATCATTCCATTGGAAATCGAAATATCGTCATTACGAGGTCTTGCTTAAATGCATATTAAAATACAATGAATATCACAAAACCACCTACATTAGCTTGAAATATTTTAATCTCGTCATGTCCAAGATCTTAAACATATTCGAGTATATCAATCTCACATCACCCAAGCATACAATCACAAAATCACCCTCACAAGTTTAGTATGGTCAATCTCGTGTTAAAAGAAAATAAAAAAATATGAATGATGAAGTTCCCATCAAGGGAGAATTCAAACCTAACTGGATAGGTCCTTATTTTATTACAAACAAGCTTGGAGGTGGCATCTATCACCTTTCCACTCTCTTGGGTAAGCCACTTAAAAACCCACTTAACGTTATGCATCTTAAATGATATTACACATAAAACATAACCACTACCCTATGATGCACTCGTGTTAAGGTTCACACTTAACTATTGATGGCATACTACATCCATGAACCTCACATCATAAACACAAACGCTAACCTATGACGCAGTCTAGTTCCATGGTTCATATTCGATTGCTAAGGGTCTAAATATGAAATGAACCTCACCACATTCACTCTCTACGCTTTATGCTTCATTGATCTATCTATCTAGCATGCACATAATTCAAACCATTTCCGATGATGCAATCTTTTTCTATAGTTCATTCTTGAATGTTGAGGGGTCTTTATAAATGAACATCCTCTTATAATGTTACACATTTACTCGGGGGCATTGTTGATCAGCTAGACTGAACTAGTGAATGAAATAAAGAAGGTTCGCACGGGAAAGCAGAGCGCATTCAACGGTGCGAAGTATCGAAAGGATCACGTGTGAAGAATAGAAATAGGTTCGGAATTTTATTTTCACGACAAGGATCTATTTTTAGAGATAGCACGCTTTGAGCACTCAAACCGATTAGAGACTTACATGTCACAAATTGGATTTTTTTGAGGATCATCTATGAAAATCTTTTCATGGACACAAGCCGGGAATAGATCTACTACTATCAGTTAACTAATAGTAGTCTATTGTTAGTACACTTACATGTGTGGCTATTTTTGTAATGGCGTGTGGCTAATAATAACATGTGACCTATTTTTGGATTAGATAAGTGGTGAAGGGAAATTCCCCACCCTTATAAGTATGTAGTAAACTATGTACTAGAGATATAGATGCATACATGGAGATAGAGAGAGAGCATCCATGTGTGAGAACTGAAATATAGTGTGATTATGCTTTGCTAAATCTGTTACGCGCATGAGCGTATACTATCACATTATTGTAATGAATCTTATGTGTAATTATTACATTTAATATAATGGGGATTATGGATGAAATCAAGGTGTTATCATGTTTGATTCTAAAGATTGCATGCTTGACTTCACTATGGTTATCCTTTAAATGTTGTTATTTTCTAGATCTAGATCTTATTATGCACTGTATGAAAGACATTAATTATAGATCTGAATGATTGAAGTCTTCATCATGCTAAATCCTCGTAATAACAACCTAAGAGGGACTTGGTACCTTTGCGTGCTGGGTGAGTGCTCAGTCTAGGCTGAGTGATGTGCCAACGCGCTTGGGTTTGTATTGTTGAATTCTAGGTTGTATCATTGGTTAGTTGTCGGGACCTCTTTTTCGTTGTTTTTTAATGGTTTGCGATGAAGAAGACATATCGGTTGACCTTAGCAAGTGTTGAAGAGTGGATACACGATATGGAAGAAGAATACGCACAATAGTTCAACATTGGATCTCGAGTTTAATGCATGCGTATGGGTAGAAAGTAAACCTGTATGACAGTTTATATGAGATATTCTTCACTATTTTTCTAGTAGAATTATACAGTCATTGATTACATATGCATCTAAGGTAATTGGAGGTATCGCGCACTTGTCTGGATAGAAGAAGAATTTCGGGACCTTTATGATGCTGATCTAATTTGGACTTGAGCTGTGGATACATGGTTCCATGGTGTTTTGAACAGTTATATTTGGAGTACTCAATTTCCACTTATTCGTGTCCAAAAGTATCTGAATTCCAATTTTTACGATATCCAAGGGGAACTTACCTGCAAGGCATCCCACTAAAGATCAAGATCTTGATGGTAACTTTGAATTTGAAGAGTAAATGATGGCTAACTAAACCCCACCATGCGCGGGGCAGAGAAGGTTTGGTGAAAGATGGCAGACCTAGCAATAGAAAGGCAGAGAGAGGAAAGGTGGCTTAAGTATAATGAGGTGCGCAAGAGGGAGATCAAGAAGCAATAGGAGGTTGCAGAATAAATGGCATTGTGGAGAAAGATAGTTTGGGAAGGAGTTGAAGTTCACGCAGAAGACATGGAACTTGAGCCTCAGGAACTCCCCCATTTGGGAAAACATGATAGGGAACCCTCCTCGGCCTCATGTAGAAGTGCACCAACAAATATGACTCGGGCCATGAGCGCGCATCCGAATCCACCTGAAACCTTGCCCTTGAGCTTGGTTTTGAGCATCAAGTACAAAAGTACCAACAAGCTAATTCAAGTAGTGGAAGAGTAGGAGTGAGTCTTATGAGGGGCACAATAATGGTAGCACAAACAACTTCATTGTTATATGGGAGTACTTTTTTGGGTGTATCATCAGCACAAAATATAAGCACGATAATTTTTAGACCGACTTATGGGAGTGGTAATGCTTCGCATGTGACCGCCTGTGGTACAATTTAGTTCTATTGTTGAGGCACGGGGAAGTACATCTTCTGGTCTGACCCCAACTATAGGTTTAGGATCAAGAGGCATAGGTAGCTCTGGTTCGGCTACTATAAAATCTGAGGTCCACGACTCATGACATGGAAAACTGTCGGCTGATTGGTCAGATCCATAATGTTATAGATATTGGTGTGACATGATAGGAATTTCAGATAACTTTAAGGGAAAGAACTAGCATCGTGACCAGGATCACAATCTAGCGTGCTATGATTGGAATGAAGGGAATTTAGAAGGTGGTCATGGCATAGTTCGAGGAGACCACGGTGAATTTAGAGGACGAGGACATGGTGGTGGAAGAATTGAGTTCCCTTCAGACATGAAACATGTTATACATGCGGATCTCCCGATCACTACGGGCGTGAATGTCCTCGAGAATATTACATGTTCTTTTTGTGGAAATAACCATAGCTATGAGGAGTGCCTAGACTTGTATGAATGTCTTAGTAAGCAACATAAACAAGAAAACAAAGGCAAAGATATGGTTATGATACAACGTGTTGTGGAAAATCAATGGATGCCCAAGTTGGTGGCGAGTTCGAAGAGTTACAAGTGAAGATTATGACATGCGTTGAGGCATCACACACTAGAGAAGCATTGCGGTAGAAGCCTACCATCACTAAAGAGGAGGTTCTACATGCACGGTACCCGTGGAGATCCTACCTATCGAAGGAGGTCTATCAGAAACCATGGAAGTTCTAAGGAATCTTTAGGGTGAGATACAATAATTAAAAGAGTACTCATGGAAGATAGAGCAAAAGAAAATATCTCGAGACGGTCCAAACTGATATAGATGGCTTAAGGGAAATGCATAAAATGTTACTTCAAGAAAATATCATTCCATTATTAGGGGATTGGTTTAAAGGAAACACTCTACGTGTAAGTATTGAGACTGGATGACAGATCTTGCATGCTAATCTTCCCTATGACAAGGAAATCACTCGAATCTTTGTTGTGGGTGGGTGGCTATTGAGTAATATATTGATTGATACATGGATGGAAGTCAAGTTTCTTACCCTATATGCATGGGTAAAAATCGGAGACCCTTGTTATAGCCATCCTCTAATATATTATTCATGGCTAATAGAACTAAGGCCACTCCCATCGAGAGTTTTGAAAGATGCATTCATTACCATACAAGGGGCCAAGTTCACTGGATACTTTGAATTTTTAGCGCTTGCAGAGTTAGATAGCTTCAGGAACTTTATTGGGGTGTCTTGGTGCTATGCAAATAATGTTGATCTCTAGTTCAACAAGGGTTATATCAGTTTATGAAAACAAGGAGGAGGGAGTTATTATCCCTTTAACATATGTAAAATCATGCCCTATATTTAGCCCTTAAGTGAAGAAGATCTGAATAGGATTTATGTATGCGCCATCCGAGATCCAGAGATACTTGAGCCGACCAAAGAAGGAATAATTTAGTGGGAGGATGCATAGTCTATAAGTGATACTACAAGTGTTGCTTGTGATAATTGGGCTCATAACACTTATGAGTTGGTAGGGCATGAAGTAAAGAGCATATTTCTAGAGGCAGTAAACCACATTATGTCAGGAGGATAGGTAACAACTCGGTACCTTGTTACACCGGAGAAGGAGATCCTATGGTATTCCATGCACGCCATGGAAGAATAGTGGATGGACCCACTAGAAAGAAGAAATATGCTAGCATATACACTACGTGGAACAACAACACATGCTGGTGGGTGGCCCATAAGGATAATCTTGTAGGATGGAATGAAATTAGGATTTCTCTTGCTACTAGGTTCTTCAGGAGCAATGCACCTACTCAAATCTGCACTTATCATGGTAATCAACCTATTCAACACCACATTTAGAAGTGGGAGAGACTCTTGATGAAGGGCGGGAAGCTTTACCACCTTTGCTATGGGTGCACAATTTTTATTCCACTTTACAAGTCTACAACGTGCATATATGTATATGCAGAACTCCATAGAGAGACTGGAAAGCCTCTAGTGGAAGAAGTATTTAAAGTCATAAAGCACTTAACTATGGGAGATAGTTCCAAGGCCTAAGAAATCCTTCAGGAGTTATTCGATGAAGGAAACTCAGGAGTGCGTCTTGATGAAGAAACGGATGCAGATGTAACATTACTTCAACGCACTTTCCTTGAGAAAGAAAAAGGAAAAATAGTCTACATAGTGGATGATGAAGAATTAGAAAATATGGATGTAAATCATTCGATAGGTAGGCGTGAGGTGTTGGAAAATGCGAGATAAGATCCTATTATGAACCTATAAATATAAAGCGGTGAATATTGGAACAGATATTGAGCCTAAGGAAGCCATAATTAGAGACTATTGGTTAGACTCTAGAAGTGGCAAAAATCATAGAGTTACTAAGGGATTATCAAGATTTATTCCCTAGGGGGTACCATGAACTTAAAGGTGTGCATGAATCATTAGGGGAGATGAAGATAAATCTTAAAGAGGGTGCACACCCAGTTAGAAAGATACCCTACAAGATGAACCCCAACTTTCATGAAAAGGTCAAAGAAGAGATTGATAAAATGTTGAAGTCCGGGATTATCAAGCCCCTTGATGATTCGAGAATGGGTTAGTCCAATGGTGATCGATTGAATATGTGTGGACTACAGAAGGATGGTTAGATAATCCATTTCTAGCCATTTCCTTTGAAGGATCGTGTGGACTACATGGAGCTAAAAAGACTACGTTTACTACTCTTACGAATGGGGTAGCTTTGCCTATAATGTAATGACTTTTGGTCTGAAAAATGCCCCATCGTATTTTTGCGCATAGGTACCCTAGCGTTCAAGGAATTTATTCACTTCTTATAAGTATATTTAGATGATTGGACGGTGTATGGATTAGTTAAGAATCACTTTGTGACAATCTACACTTAATGTTTGAACGATGTATAGATAGTTGAGTATCTCTTTGAACATGAAGAAGTGCATATTTGCTACACCATTTGGGATACTCTTAGGACACATAATCAGTAAGGAGGGTTTGTTGGTTAATGCAACAAAGGTTGTAATCATTATAGGCCTAAGGGCCTACCATTGAAAGTGAGATGCGTGGATTTTTGGTTCATATAGGATATTATAAAAGTTTATCAAAGGCTATGCCAAAGTTTCCACACCATTAGAAGAGTCTTGAAAGGGAAAGGTATGTTCTACTGGGGAGAACAACAAGAACGCATTCGAGACATTGAAGGAGAAACTTACTACCACGCCTATTCTACATTTTCCTTCATGGGACAAACCATTTCATGTACATGTTGACACCTCTAGCATGGCCATTGGTGCGGTGTTGGCTCAACCTGGAGAAGGTATTGTAGATCATCCTATCTGTTTTGCTAGTAGAAAGCTGACTCTTTCAGAATAGAATTACACAACTATAGAGTGTGAAGCTTTTTCAATGATCTATGTGCTACATAAATTCCACCAGTACCTACTAGCTACACCATTCATCTTTTATACAGATCACATGGCATTGAAGTATTTGGTAAATAGTCCTATTCTACAAGGGTACATATGTCGATGGATGCTCTTATTTACGGAATTTTAATTCACAGTTGTGGTAAAACCAGGGAAAATTAATTATGGACCAAACCATCTATCAAGAATACAATCGGAGAATAAGCATAGGTTATTGAAGGTACCATGCCGATACGCAGTTATACCGATTCTGATGAGCACCATCAAAACTAGAGGACATTGTTGTCTTTCTATGAACAGGGGATGTCATTAGAAGGAATGAAATCTTTAGAGAAGAAACAACTTGTTATATACGCCACACCCTATATGTTAATCGGTGGTGACTTTTAATAATTAGGCCGAGATGAAGTATTGTGTCGTTGTGCATTGGAACATGAGCACATGGATATTATGGTAGAATCTCATGGAGGAATTGCATGTGGCCACTATGTCGGTGATGCCAATGCACACAAGATTCTACTCACTTTGGATTATGGTGGGAGACCCTATATAAATATTAAGGAATTTTTTAAGGCATGTGATCATTGTCAACGTCTTGGAAAACCAGTCAACGAGATGAAATGCCTTTGAGACCTATTACTAGTCGCAGAACCGTTTGAGAAATGGGTTATAGATTTTGTGGGTCCATTTCACTAGCTGCGCGTAGAGAACTAGATCACGCTACATCATAACTTTTATAGATTATTTGACAAGGTGGGAGAACCATCACCTACAAAGGACTCTACAATGGCTACTGATACAAAGCTAGGTTCTTATGGAAAATATTATTACAATGTATGGATGTCCTTTAATTTTGACCAAGTGATAGGAGCACACATTTTCTTAATGAGACAATCAAAATTTTATTGGATGAATTCATGATTACACACCATAAGAATACAACCTATCATCCTTAGGAAAATGGAAGCTCTTTGAGGCTTTCAACAAAATTTTGAGCCAAACATTGACAAAAATCGTGATGTTGGACAAAAGAATTGGGATGATAAAGTATTTTTAGTACTTTGGGCATATCGGATAACATATAAAAGGTTGAACAAGGCCACACCATTTCGAGTTAGTGTTTGCTTTACAAATTCATTCTTCCTATGGAATTTATGTTACCTTCTTTACATGCGTATTATGTGTGCTAGAGGTCTTCCTAACGAGCAAGCATTAGAAGAGTGGATTGAAAAGTTAATGAAGTTGCATGAGCGAGGATCCATAGCACTTTGGAGTCAAAAACAAGAGAAGGCTAGGTAAAAGCATGGCATGATAGACACATCGAGGATATAAAGATTGAGATATGACATATGGTGCTCCTTTATGATTCTACTTCTTTGCACCATCAAGAAAAATCAAGGTACATTGGTTGGGGCCATATGTTATCACTCAAATACTTAAAACCGGTGATTGTTAGTTAGAGGCACTTGATGGAATGTGGTTACCCGTTTACTTCAATGTGAGTAGGTTGAAGCCCTACTATAAATAAGTCTTCTTGGTGTTTGTAATAAAGCAATGTTTCGACATTTAGATTAGGTTTCTAATTATGCATTTCCATAATGTGTTTCCTTCTTTGTCACTGTGCTTTGTAACTTTAGTTGGTGTGTTTTGTGTAATAAGTGTGTTTACGCACCATAATCTAATTACTATTTGAAGAATTTTTATGCGCAAAGGACTACACATATCCTTAGTGTGGGGTAGGTATTTGATATCCAAGTACATGATTGTTGAAAATAAGTCCACATAAAAGGAACTATTTATGGGTGTTATTCAAGGTTGGAGAATTGAAAAAATCTAGACAGAGATTGCTTCTAGACATGGGGACCATAGAAAAAGATGAATGAAGAAACAAGTATAACGCAAGGTAAGCAGAGGCCGGGAAGACTACCAGTGGAAGGTGCAATGATGAGGTACTCAAGCGCATGGAAGTGTGTTGAAGAGAAGTCTGCAGCCAAAAGGTAGAAGGGTGTGCTAGAAGGTTATAGCTTGGGTGCAAAGATGTACCACACGGAAATAATGAAAATGGTCAATTAATGAGAGGATTGTTGGTAGGTGGAGGAGCAATAAATGCACTAAATTTTTGAAATTCTATATAAGGATGGGATGTGAGTTCATTTTTACCATTGCAATTGAGATAATTTGAAAAGGGTTAAGTGCGAACGAGATGAGCAATCATGTTGAGGTGCGAAGAGTGTGAAACCAGACGTGAAGAGAAGGGTTATGCGTAGGAGAAGCTTACGTTCCCATAGGAGAAGGGTTTGAGTGAAGAAGACACATTACAAATGAGTTAGGGCACATGATTTCCACTAGGGAAAAATATTTCAACTAGATTTTTGACTTGCTTGAATACAAAAGGAAGAAAAGAGAGATTTTTCAAATGGCACCAAAGAAAGAACCCACAACAAGAGATAAAGGGAAGAAATTTCTCCTGAGAGTAATTTTTTAGAGATGCAGTATCCAAAGGGCGTGATTGTGGGACAAGAATGGGATTCCATATCCACCAATGTAAAATCAATGATTACAACCATTGGACATCAGATAATAAGAAGGATCTCAATGCATTGGTGAGCACAGAAATGAACAAGCACATGACAAAGGATATGCCAATATATGATGACGCTGGTGAGAAATTACTAGAAGCGAGTAATGGAGTTTACCAGTTGTATGAGCTGCCATACTTTGGAAAGTATGAACCATTGTATTGTTGGTTGATGAGTAGAGTCCACGAGGACTTCTACTTTTCTAGATGGAGGGTAATAATCACAGTTGCCTTGATTTCAGTGGTGACAGGACTAAGGGCCTCAGGGTTGGATCTGGATAATGATTTAACTGATAAATCCACAATCCTGGAGATGAGGAAGGAGTTGGGGTATACCAAGGGTCCGTGCGGCATGGAAATTGACAAGTTGAAGAAGTACCCAGTAGTGCAGGCAGCTACACATCTTGTGACAAAGCTGAATGACCAAGGAAAGAGGTCACAGGTAAACACAATGTGGTTACACGTCGCAAGAAGATTTGAAAGGAGTAGTCTACAAAATTTTAGATCACATAGCAAAGACAATCAATGAAGAAGCGTGGATAGGTGACAAAATAATTTTTGGTGCTTTATTATTATCCTTAGTATTCATGGAGATTGGGTTGCCTGATGGGCCAAAGGAGTAGATTTGGGAGTACCCCATGGAACACAAGTCACTTACGGTAAAGGTTTGATAAGTACTTGTGTGATGGATCAATGAGTGGACCATTTAAGCAGAGGGCAGAGATGTGGTATGATAGACTTTGCATGGCGTTCGAGGAAGAGTGGTGCATACCCAATGATTTTCCTTAGTGGTGGGTAAGGTAGTTTAGTTTGTTATATACCAACACTTTTGCATCACGTAATTTGTGATGAAGGATGAGGCTTTGATCCCATGGTGCAAACTGTCGTATGCCTTCACAACAAGGTATTTTCAAGCATCAGTTCATCATTTTTTAGATGCGCGCTGCTTAACCTTCAATGCAGACAAGGTAGATTGTGACTACCACACTCTGAGGAAGAAGTATGTATATCCAGAGGTGTAATGCATACATTGAAAGACTTATTTCAGATATTATAAACATGAAACCTTTAATCTTGGTAGTTTGGGAGACCGGAGTAGCGCTTATGTACTGTAACTTGAACCCAAGTGGAGAATGCAAAATATGTGGAGAATGATTTGCACTCCCGGGGCCACTAAATGGTAAGCATACAATGGAAAATGTTCCAATACCCAAGCCCACAAAAGATTCGGGTTGATGATGAAGAGGAGGAGCATGTGGCTAGTGGTGGTTTAGAACATAGAGGTAGAAGACATACTCCAAATAAGGATGAAGATGAGCACTCAAATACAGCACCGTAACCACAAGAAGGGGATGATGAGGGCCTAAATGTAGTCCAAGGAGAGCGTTGATTCAAGAGAGTATTTAGGAGAACAAGGACCCATGACGCTACTCGAAAACATTGCACGAGATCACCTCGAATCTCTCCAAAAAGGGAGACAACTAAGAAGAGAAGAAGGAAATTGAAGTTGAATGAGGAAGAAGAAGAGTCTGAGGAAAGTGCACCCAATTCTCCTACACCTCTAGAGAATGTAGAGGAACAAAAAGATGAATAAATTAAGGATTAAGAAGAGGGAAAAAAGGAAAAACAAACAACAATGATACTACTCAGTACATAGCCACACAAGTTCCAAATCTTGAATCCCAAGTTCCTAAAAAGATAGATAAAGAATAACAAGTGTGGAATACATTCCACCAACCATGGGCTATGCCGAGGACACAAGTAAAATTTTTGTGCCCGTTTCAGAGCACAATGACACAAAAGGAGTTATATGGCTGGGAGTTAATGGATGAGGATATGGAAACAAAGTGCGTATAAGGAAGAAATTGTCATGGTCGATGCACATGCACATGGATGAACTAGACTTTGATGTGTGTGAGGAGTCATGTGTGTCAAGGAGGTTGAAAAAGACACCTTAGGCTAGGCACATAATAGTAAAGCCTACTGTTATGTCAGATGAACAAGTAAGCAATGTTTTGTAAATTTCTTCATGTAGTGGCATGATAGAATATGGATAAAGCTGCCACAATTATGGTGATAAGAGAAGAAATCAATACTAAGGATGAGGAGATAGCGCACCTAAAATAGGAGAAATACTTGCCACAAAATAAGAACGTTGTGTTTATTAGCATGGTAGAGGAAATTTGTGACAATGTCATGAAGGGTAGGCCTCACTTGGAGCCAAAGGTACCCAAGATGTTTCCTTCTGCGATGCATTACATAAGTAAATTAGTGAATTTAGTGCTTGAAGATGAACCTCTTTGCATGCCAAAGCACCAAAGGATCCAGCATACAAGAAGCAGAAGTGAGAAAAGGCTTGTGATGTAGAATATTACATCATATGAAGGATTGCTTGAGATCTTATAGGAGGAATCGAAGAAGAGCGAGATCAAGCAACCTTGAATATTTATACAAAGCCGCTGAGGTTTTTATAAGGACTAGGACCATTTTAGAAGACAATGAGGTCCTGAAGGACATGAAGGATGAGACATTGGGCCATGTAAAATGGTTAGCACTTGTTAAGTAGAAGCATTAGGCCCTTACGGTAGCTCAGAACCACACAGGAGAGGCTATATGAGCTTGGCAAACTCATCACCCGAGAAGATGGACTTGTTGGAAGGAAGAATGACTAGAATGTCCAAAGATCGTGTTGGTATTCTGAGAATGAAAAAGGAGAGATTACAAGAGATGAGTTAGAATCAATTGCAGTGGATATTCCAGAGAAGGCAGAGGTCACGCTCAGTGACTGGCAGACATTAGAGGTGGAAATAAAAGAGGAATATCTAGAATTGATTATTCTAGTTATAGAAGAAGATACAACAAGTTAAAGGCATTCTTTCATTCATCCAAATTCTTTCTATTCTTCTATTCATATTCTTTGATTCGTTTTGGAGATAACCATTGTTGGGGTGACAATGAAACTAGTGTGGGGTAATGTTGATCAGCTCAGAATTTGGCACTTAGTGAAGGAAATACATAAGGTTCACACGGGAAATCAGAGCATATTCAAAGGCACGGAAGTATCAGAAAGGATCGTGCACGAAGAACAAAAACATGTTCGGGACTTAGCCATTTTCATGACAAGGATCTATTTTTGGAGATAGCGTGTAGAGCACTCAAAATGATTGGAGACTTGTACATCATGCATTGGATATTTTTGGAGGATCATCTACAAAGTGCTTTGCATGGACACAGGCCGAGAATAGATCTACTACTGTTAGTTAACTAACAGTAGTCTATTATTAGCGCACTTGCATGTGTGGCTATTTTTGTAATGGCGCATGGCTAATAATATCATGTGACCTATTTTGGGATTAGATAAGTAGTGAAATTCCCACCCTTATAAGTATGTAGTAAACTATGTAGTAGAGATATAGATGTATACATGGAGATAGAGAGAGAGCATATAGATGTGAGAATTGAAATATAGTGAGATTCTCTTTGCTAAATATGTTACGCACATGAGCGTATACTACTGTTATTGTAATGAAGCTTTTGTGTACTTATTGCATTTAATCTAATGGGGATTATGGACTGAATCAAGGTGTTATCATGCTTATAGTTCAATATTACATGCTTGACTTCACTATGGTTATCCTTTAAATGTTGTTATTTTCTAGATCTAGATCGACTATACCTTTGTATGAAAGACATATTAATTATAGATCTAAATGATTGAAGTATTCATCATGCTAACATCCTACAACAAAAAGTAACCCTAAGGAGGTATCTGGTACCTTTACATACTTTGGGTGAGCGCTATGTCAAGGTGAATTATGTGCAGCCGCGCATGGGTTTGTATTGTTGAATTCTAGGTTGCATCGGGCGTGTTGCTCCTATCACATTCACTTTACATTCCATTCCATTCACATTCACAACATGTTGCATAACTTGGTGGCTTTTATTATTTCTTTCTTATGCTCACATGTACACTTAGTTTCCCATGCTAGATAAATACATAATATATCATTATTTTTATCGTATACATATGTGCGTTCACTTGTTCTTTAGTTTCAAATGCAAAATTTCTACATATCCTTACAATAGCATAGATGTTTATCATTTTACCTCATACTAGTCCCATCAAGGCTCTTGGGGCATCTACTTTCATACACAAAACATGTGTTATTGTTTCGATTTTATACTACTTCTTATTCCTACTAGCACGTTACGCTATCAATACAAACAAGTCTTGACATAATTTTAATCTTTCTAACATGCTAAGAGGTGCTTCATGTGTAGCATGTGCTTTGCAAGAACTATTTACCACCATTGTTATATGATAATTTGTTTGCTCTTTTTTATTAGATTAGGCAAAAAATAGGGATCGACTCCCAAGGGCCAGAACAAAAGAGAGGAATGCAACTAGAAACAAAACAGGAAAAAAACCAGAAAGGGGTCCTAGAAAGATGAGTTAAACAGGCTTAACTCTTACATTGCAGGATCTGGACCCCAGAGAGGACAAAAAGACCAAAAAGCAATAGGACACCACAATTCACCAGTCCACACACAATTTAGAGAACAAAAAACCTCCGCAACAAACAAAAAACCACCGGAGGCCCTAGGCTAGCAGCAGCCGTCCTGGATTCCAGAACCATCCAACACCTACTCCTCCTCCGAGCTACTTATGCAAAGGTTGAATCTCCTCCTTTTCTTTTCCCCTTCAATCCCCTCCACTCTATCAAGCTAGAACTTTAACCTGAATCTCCACTTCCTCATTCTATGTTTTATCTGGACCTGATCCATGACCATCTTCTTCAAAATGTTGATGATGTTTAGAATGGACTCCCTTTGCCCCTCATTCATGTCCTCCATGGATTTTAGGACCCCTTCTAAATACAACATCTTCCTGCTCCATTCTTCAAATACATTGGGGTCTCCCACACATTCATTCTTCCTCGAAGCGTTGGCTTCCCAACACCACCCTCATTTTTGTCTTTATCTTTCTCATTCCCCCGTGAGGATACCCTTACCCACTTTCATTTTAGTTAGATACTTTGTTTTCTATTGTCTTTTATTGTATGTCGTTGTTTCATGGAATTTTCCATTTGTCTTGTTTGTTCATTTCTTGTATGCATTTGGTTGCTTTGGCCTTGATTGTCTTGTGACATTGTGAGCGATGTCCCATGTTTGAAACCTGATTTTCACAGTCTACATTGTCTTCTTACTTGTTAGATTACGCATTGTATTTTATATGTGTATTTGTCTTGTTTAAGTAATATATGTTTCTAGCCATATATGGTTTGCATGTGCCTTAGTTTCTACCACGCACATTCCCTCCCCTACATGGCATCATTTTCATATTAATGTCTAGTCCTATCCTTTGGGCCACATTCTCCTAGCGATGTCGCATACACCCCAAATGAGGGGGCATATGTTGAGTTAATCAGTCACCCTATTTAGTAGTACAAAGTCACAGTTCAAACTCCGCACAATACATGAACAACACAGTATATAGTTACAAAAATGGCTCAAATTTTGACATGGGTCATCAATAAATCATAGACATTAGCGCCTGAGATATTATTACATGAACACACTGGGTGCTCTCGACCCTTCTGGGTGCATATGACCAAGGGGTAGTTACAATCACTTTTTACGATCAACGTAGTTTACATAACGGTTTGCACAACACATGCACAATCCTCTAGTAATTATAATCCATTCTATATTTTGTTTCTATTTGGATTGGCTGGATCATTCTTGATATAACTAGAACAAAGTAGTATCACACCATTTGCAGTGGTGTATATAAACTTCAAGAAGCAATCAGGATGGATAATAACACTAGACCTTTCTCCCCAACACTTTTTCGTGGTGTGAGATCACCCAAAAAAATCACACTTGGCATGAGATCACCCAAAAAACTCATTCTTGGCATGAGATCACCCAAAAATCACTCTTTTATAGTGTTTTAGGACATTTTCTATCATTTTCAGTTATCACGGATTAGGTGCACGTGTTACTTTTCACATTTTTACATACTTAGATTGAATTTTTAGATACACAACTTTGACTGCTCTTTTTCTCTTTTTTTGTAGGTTCGTCCTTATAAGAAGCACTAATTTCAAGAACAACACAAACACAATAATGACAACAAGTACAAAATGGTAGACATATTACATTTTTCACCCCTACGGTCACTTCCTCATTCCTAATGTAGCTTCCATGCTTCATTTTAATCACTCCACGCTTTTTGTTGTCTTCTCAGCACACTTTTTCCATCGGTCTACATGGTTATCAGTACACATCTCTTATCTACAATCTAATGAGAGGTCTATTTTAGGGTGTTTCACCCTACATCTTCCATCATGGATATATCTACTATTTCTACTTCCATTATTTCTATATCCTTGAGGAAATCAATTCCCCCTCACGGTATTATAGTTTCTATTTATATGTCTACTATTATTCCTACATCTACTATATCCACCAATGGGAATTCTCAATCTCATTTTAATACGGGGCCTTTGAGAACCTTGTTCACAATTTGCAAGCTCAAATCTTACAATTACAACAAGGTTCATTTGCCTCTTATAATGTCATGGACTCTACTCGATTACTTCACATTACACTTATAACTAAATTGGCTTCTTTTCCCTCACCTATGGGTTTTTTTCTCATAAGATTCCCATTTACAATGTAAAAGTGATCATGAACAATACCTTCATGATTTCCATGTCGATTTCTTAGACTATGTTTACTAAATAGTATTACTTATGAAGATATTTTACTTGAATTCTCAATTATTTTGTGTTATAATTGTGTTATGATTTTTGTAATCATTTAGTATGATCCTTTACCCTTTTGGCTAATCAATTCCTTGCACAATTTTCCATCAATATTGGAAATAAAGTATCCAATGCTCAAATGTCTAAAATGCGTGGGGGTTCTAATGAGTCCATTACTAAATATGTTTTGCAGTATAATATTTTTCTTATTAAGATGAAAAATTGACGATGAGCTTCAATATTTATTCACTCAAAGCCTTCTTTCTCCTTTCCAAGAATCAATTATCATTAACAAGTTTTTAGATCATTTGATCACTTAAGTAAAAGACTAGAAGAGTATCAGGCTAAAATCCTTATAATGAACAACTTAAAGTATGTTGTCAATTTTCCCAACACATCTAATACCACTTTTTAAGGAAAACCTAATTTTAAAGTCGAATATAATGATAAATATATTATTAACATTGTATTTAAACCTACAAAGATTCAACTACAAGCTCCTCCTAAGCATAAAATCACACAATTACCTAATTCACCACAAGTGTTCCTTCAAATGTTACTAGAATGCAACCTCATTTCCCTGCCTTAAGTTCTAGAGAGGTTGATATAAGAAAGCCTCATCGTAAAGAGCTTGCTCTTAGAGTAGGAGATAAGGTATTTCTATACTTGACAAAGGAAAGGCTTCAATGGTGAGAGTACTTAAATCTATGAGGTATGAACCATTCATCATCCTAAATTAAATGGTAGAAAAGTATATCAAACTTGACTAACCACATTTCATGAGGATGAAATCAATAATGAACTACCCAAATTTATGCCTACATGAGACATCCATAGGAGATGAAGAAAATGAATATCAATTTTCCTATATTTAAGAGTTTGAGTTAAATCACAAGGGAAATTAGATGAGGGTGTCATATTAAATCTAGAAAGTCGAGAGAGACACATAGGGAATTCAATATTTTGGTAGGTTAAAGAAAGGAAGAAACCAAGCCATGAAAAGTGGTGCATGTTGGCACCAAAATTTGTTTCACATCAATTTTTTTCCTTATGATTAAATTTCAAAGTTTCAAATATTTTCATAATGATTAACATGGTTTTTTTGGGGACCTTTGTAGTAAAATTGTCAAAGTTTCTTGCCAAGCTAGCTCTAAGTCCAAACAAGCAAAACTAGAAAGAACTCAATGAAAATCATATGTTTTGGACTCTAAATGACCTAATGACATTCAAAGTCTTAATTTTATTAAAGAACCTGGGATGTAAAATTTAATCAAGTCATATAAGGGACACATCATGGTCACTAGATCATTTCTCATTTAGGATTTGGTCACAAGTTGATCCAGTATAAAGTTCCCGAGTGATTTAATTTAATTTGAATATTACATAATCACTACTGAACCAAATGATGTATAAATTTTGAAATGAGGATAGGACACAAGCAATCTAAGATGTAATATTTAAAACCCTAAACAAATAAAAAGGAAAGAGGACTTAGTTGATTTACACTTAATCTAGAACCGATCTGGACTAGGAAAAGTGTTGAACAATCCGAGCAGAAGCAGTATTGTTATTGCTCACACTAAATTCTGGAATGTAGGAATGAGGTTGGACATAGGATCCTACGATGGGACGGGAACATCTAGGCATTGAAGACCTTTTATGGGAATCGGTGACTTCTTTGGATCTCAAGATCTACTTTCTAGGGTATCGTAGGGTCTTTGTTTTTGTTCCTTTTTAATCATTTGATAGCCACACATGGATCTCGAGGGTACATATAACCTACAAAATATAGGTTCACCTACACAAGCCCACAAACCATGTCAAACCTAAAAAGAAAGATGCAATATGGGGATTCAAAATAACTCGGTGGTCACCCCAAGAGTGAACTTATCATCGATTGTTGCACTACATCTCAAACCTTATGTAGTTCTAAAGAGTGTGTCTAGAAATCGTGCTCTAGGATGCCCTTGTGCAAGTGCAGTTGATAGCAGATTGTAGCTAAAATGTAGTAATGTAGTAGAATGTGGATGGAATAATGAACTTCCCTTCCTATGTTGTGTATGCAGAGTTAATTCAATCCCTTGTCCCTTGAATGGATGTTAGATGGATTCTTTAGAGTGCTTGAGGTGCCTTTTGTATGCAACATTAGGTGATAATAGTAATGCTTAGTGCTTGGTCCCTTATTTTGAACACATCACTATGTATTTATATGATTCCCTTGTTTAAATTTTGTAATTGACAACTAGAAGGATAAACCATAAGTAAAAAGATGCCCAAAAGATAAAAGAGCCCAAAAGAGAGAGTAAGGTGGAAAAGGTGTAGGGTGCCAAGAGGGGATAAGAGCACGTGGGCACTACTATCCTAATTGAGCCTTGGTTTCTTGAGTCATAACAAATAAATCGATAAAATCGACTCATATGTAAGGCCAAATTGAAAACAAGAGACAAAGAAAAGAAACCAAAGATGGTTGTCAAGTACTAGTTTTCTCACTTACGAATCATATGAATGCTAGTATGTGTTTAGGACCTATAAATGAACCCAAATGCTTAATTTTATGTCTACATTTTCCCCCACTTTATGTTGTTGAGTGAATACTTGATAACATAAAGTAGATAGAAAAGATGCGTACATGATAAACATGTAGCATGTGCGGTGAAATGAATGTTGAGAAGACAAGTGAAGCGTGGAATGAGTGCAAAAATGAAATGTGGGAACTAGGAAGTGAAGGTGACCTTAGAGGTGAAGCGTATGAGTTGTTTTTACATGTTGTTTTGTAAGGATGGACCTATAAAAATAAGAGCACCGATGTAGTCTAAGTCTCATATATGATAAATCACATAAAAATATGCATAAGTAAAATTTGTAAAAGGAAAGTGTGCACTGATGTAATTTTGATGGGGAATAAAACACCCATCATTCCCAAGCATGGAAAAAATGCGAGAGAAGAAGAAAAATCCACCATTTTGCACCTGATTTTCAAATTTCTCTCATGCAAACCAAGGGATTGAGAACAATACAAGGTTCGATTATCCATGGCCATAGAAAGATTTGAAAATTTCATTCAAATGAGGATGACAATAGAATTTTCACGCGTCCAAACGGGGAAATGGAAAATTTATCAAACCACGCAGACTAGAGAGTTTAAACAACTTCAAAGCATGAATTTCTCTATCTTTTTAGGATTCCAACTTTACTTGAACACTTTTAGAGGTGTGAGCTCAAAATATTCGAATTTGACTTACAAAATGAGGGGGATTAAGAGGGTGACAACAGTGGCTCTAGCTTGGGGACATGACATGGACTGAGCATAGTGAAGACATAACATGGGAATCAAGAATCTCAATCTCTAGAACTGTAATTCATTGACGATTGCCTTATCCATTGGGCCTTGCAGAGTCATACACAACTTCGAGAAAGAAATATCGGAAGAAGGAAATACACAAGCACACAACAAGAAGGAAATGTACGACACGCAACAAAAGGGGAAACAAAACCACACAATGAAAGGGAAACACACCTAGCAATCACCTATGGTACAAGGCGGGGGACAACCCGCTTTCACTAATGATACAATTTCAATTATTACCCACTCTGAGGTAGATCCAGTGGTGTTCCATCCAAATATGAGAGAAGAAAAGCGTTCTCGCCACAAGATTCATGAATCTGGAATGGGCTGAGCCATAATGAGTCAAACTTTCCATGGTTGCCTTTTGGTTCTCTTCTCTTCTCCCATAGCAGATGAAATCTCCAACTTTGAATTCTCTTGCCTTGGCCTTCTAATAAAAAATATTCTTTACTTTCAATTGGTGCTCCTTCATGTGATCCACCACTTGGAGTCTATTTTCTTCCTAGACTTCTCAAGAAAGAGGATCCTCTTGTCAATGGAATCCTTGTATGACCATCTTCTATTATCTGTAGCGACTTGAGAGCTGGCATCTCGATTGTGAGAGGAATTTCTACTTCAAATCCATAGAGCGGTTGGAATGGTGAAATACCTATTGCCTTCTTAGAATTGATCATATCCACCCATAAACATCGTACTGACCTTTTGTGCCAATTCCTTTGGTTCTTGTTGCTTGATTCGGCTGTCCATTTCCTTATGGATAGTAGTTAAAAAAAGAATTAGATAGGGATATTTCATAGCTATAGAAAAACTTTTTCAGCTCTCTCGAAGAGAAATAGGTAGCATTATTTGCTACAATATTCTATGGCACTCGAAGCATGTGACTATGATATTCTCCTTGATGAAGTTGCATACGGTTTTAGTGTTGGCTTGTTTTTTGAAATGGCTTCCACCCATTTAATGAAGTAGTAAGTCTGTTCTTGTGAGTACATAGGTGTACCATGTGCTTGAGTGAGGGTTGAACACCAATGAAGTCCATCCCCATTGTTGAAATTCTTCTTTAATAACCATAAGCTTGAGTGGTAATGTGGCGAGTTGTGGTCTTCTAAAGGCTGTTGGCATGCTTTGCATTTAGAAACTCAATCTTGAGTGTACCAGTAAAGATGGTGGGCCAATAATACCTTCCTCGAGAGGATCTTGTGTGCAGTGACCCTTGCTAAAAATGCCCACCACATGCTTGGTCATGGTATGCTTTAAGAAAATTTTCTTGTTGCTCTTTATCTATGCTTTGAGGAAACAACCATCCAGTCTCTTTTGTAAAGTGCATGATTCCAGATTACAAATTTAGTTTCCTTTAGCTTGAGTGTTCTCCTTTGCTTGTAATCAAGATGGGAGGGAATTCTCCATAAGTTAGGTAATAGGAAATATCAGCATACCACTCATCAGTAGTGGTGATAAAGAGAACCTGTGGGTTATCTTCTAAACAAGTTGAGCAAGCACAGTTTTCTTCACCATCTTGAATTTTTAGTGTTTCATCCTCAACAATCAACTTACACAAGCCATTTCCCTTACCAGTTGGAGGTTGAATCTCCAAGTCATAGTCTTGATTTTTGCAATCAATTTCCTCTTTTAGCTCGGGATCCCACTTGTGTCAAAATGAACTTGATTGCCTTTGTCGAGGACCATCACCACCGTATGGGAATTGAGGATGTAAACCACTGAAGTTTTTATAGCCTTGACCACCGCATATGCATGCTTCTCCAATTGGTTGTATTTTAGCTCATGCTTTTTCAAAGGAAAACTCATGAAAGCAATAGGTGCTTCCATGCCTTCATCATTTTTACGAATGAAAACGGCAGAGAGTATGTGTTACGATGCATAAAAATACATGATGAATTCTTTGTTAAAATCTTGAGATACAAGATTGAGCCTTGATAATGGATTTCTTGATCTCTTCGAATGCTACTACCCTTCCTTGTTCCATTTGAAGTTTTCTTTTGGTTTCATCATGGAAGTGATGTGCTTTGTCAACTCAAGACAAACTCAAGCACAAAACAGCGAAGAAATATCACCTTTAGAAGAATGAATGAAATCCTTTCTTACTTATGGTTAGGGCTAATGCTTGAATGGATCTAATCCTCTCGGGATCAATATGTGCTCCATGTTTGTTCACAATGTGTCCCGATAACTTTCCTTTTGGTGACTCCAAAAATGCACTTTTTAGATTTAGTGATATGCCATGTTTCTTACACCTTGCAAGTACTTGTTCCAAGTGATAGATATGATCTCCCCTCTTCTTTGAAAATACTATGAGATCATCAAGATATATGACAATGTAATGCTTCAGATCTTTGAAGGCCAAATCCATTGCCCTTTGGAATTTAGCTCCTGCATTGATTAGGCCAAAAGGCATTCTACTATGGGAAAAAGTGCCCCAAGGTGTTGTAAAGGTTGTCTTAGTGCGGTCCTCCTCTACCACTTTGATTTGATTATATCCTGAGAATCCAACAAGTAATGAAAGCATTTAAGATCCAGTGACTACTTGCAAGATATGTTCTATGATAGGAAGAGGATAATTGTCCTTTAGTGATGCAGTTAGGGTGCGAAAATCTACACATCCTTATTTCACCATTCTTCTTCCGTACTTAGCACAATGTTAGCCACCCACGTTGAATGGTGGATGGGAAATATGATCTTGCATTCAACATCTTAATTACCTCCTCCTTGATGGTATCGGTAATATTTGGGTTATACGGCCTTTGTTTACGCCTAAAGGGCTTAACACCTGCTTCAAAGGAATTGAGTGTCACATTTCTTTTGGCTAGAAGGATTTGAGTTCATCATAAGAGTAGGCCAAGACATCGAGTATTTCTTGAGTAATGCAAAAACCTTTTTTTCTTCAGGTGAGCAACATTTTCCAATATTGACCATCCTTGGCTCCTCAGGGCACCAATGTTTTCTTTATCAAAATCAGCTAGGCACCCGAGAGAAGATTATTTATCTTTCTCTTGAATGAATCTATCATGTTTGTCAAAGAGGGCATCTAATGAGACTAGGCCTTTGGGAATTTTTCTCCTTTCAATTTGATTGCTCCTCATCATCACTCCCTTCAATTCATTATTTCTCTTCTTTGGGGACTACTTCTCGGTGTGGATTTTCACCTCCTTCGAAGAAGAGATTATTGAAATTATCCCTTTGCTCTAAAAAGGCTAGAATTTGGTTATCATCATTGAAGACTTGCCAATGATTTGCATTGTCTAGTACACTAGGCCTGAATACCATTTCAATGGTCACTTTATCTTTACCAAAAGAAGGATGAGGTGTCACTAGGGAAGTTGACACTACAAGAGAATCATCATTTTCATTTTGTTCCCTTGGAATAGCTTCAATGGAAAATACATCAAAAGATTCAATGCAATCCCACACTTTGTTTCTATAATGTCGGAGTCTTGGATTCTTCACCTGATATTGTTAGTAGACCTACTTTACTAAAACCTTTACATCACCTCAGCATCTCAGTTTCTTGATTCCCATGTCCTATGTTGCACTCATGCCTAAGAGTAGTGCTTCATACTTTGTAGTGTTATTTGTATTATCAAATTTCAGCATGTAAGTAAATGGGAAAAACTCATTGGAAGAAGAGTACAATAGTACACCAACTCCAGAGCCCACACTTGGAATGAATACCATCAAATTCCATTGTCCAAATTTGATCTTCCTCTTCCTCCATGAGAAGTGACAATTTCTCCTCTTTTTCTAATACGAGGAAGTAGTTTCCTAACCCACAATCTTGAAAGAGAATGTTTGCTTTCGGATCATCAAACTTTCGCACTATGAACTTCATCTTTCTTCTTGGCAAAAACTTCTTCATCTCACCTTTTACTGGGATAATTTTGGATGACCAATCCATTTTTATTGCTCCACCTAGGTCTCTGTAGAAACTCTTACTCAATAACATACCAAAAGATGCTAGGATGTCTGCTACTAGTATGGTTAGGATCACCTTCTTGTCTGGAAAATTAGCTAGTGCTACCTGTGCATCTTTGATTCTTCCTACCAATGGAAATTTTTTGGATTCCATTGAGTAGAAGGTGCCATTTCCCAGAGTCAAGGTGAGGCCTAGAGCATTTGTAACTTTCATTTGGCATCACATTGTCTGAGGCTCTAGAATCTATGATACAATTATTTAGATGGAAGCCTTGATGAGGAGTAACAAGTAGAAAGGTTCAACCTATTGGTTTTGGAGGAATTGAGTGCTAGAAATTTTTAGGAAGGTGGTGTGGATGGTGTGGTCAGTAAGACTTTAGAATTAAGACTCGAGGGTACAAGGTTACCACCACAAACTACATTAATGAACTTGTCAAACTGGGAAGGGTGTGTTTGTAGTTATTGTATTTCTGAGAGCTGGACTTTAGTTTTGCTTGCATGCTCCACAAATTCAAATGGGGTTATGGTGAGTGAGGAAGAGGTTCCAAAAATGGAGGAAGATTTAAATGGTAGAGGCTTTACTACATTGGGTGTTGAATTCTCCTTTTCAGGTGTAGATTTTGATTGAACCTTAGATGTTTTTGCAGGAACAACATTTAAAGGAGAATTGTTCTTAGCAACTTTTGAACTGGGAGAAGAATTAGATGACTTACTTGGCATAGTAGCATGATCCCTAAAAAAAGTGGGTATGGTTTTCTTTGGTGACTCCATAGAAGGTGGTAATGGTGACCCTCTACTGATGATTTTATTTTGAGTGACCTCTGGAGGAGAATCTTCTTTATTCTTCTTATCCTTTACCGCAACCGTTGAGGATGTAACACCTTTCTTGGGTTGTGCACGAGTGAAAACAACACATGAGAAACTTGGAGCTTCTTCATCATCAACATACTCAATTAGGCTATTATGCATATCAAATTCCTCGACCTCAAGATAGTTTTCATAGTCTTCCATATTTTCTTCTTCAGTTTCATCAATTTCGCTTCCTCCTTTGGCTCTTTGGTGTCACAGATGGCATTGACTAGTGGTGCTTCAAGAGCAAGCGTTGATGAGGAGGTGGAGCAATCCTTGGCCTATCTGGAGGGTTTGGTTTCCTTGAAGCATTCCACATTGTGATCTGAGATAGCTACTTCTTCAAGGCAACCAAGTCATTTGCCATTTTTTGGAACATTGGATCTGTGGTGACAAAGTTTGAATTTTGACCCTTTTGCTTCCCATTTGGGCCTTTCACTTTACCAGACAAGATTAGATCATCATCAGTTTCTATTGCATGGTCTTGAGCTTCCCTTAATGTTCTTGGTTGGGTTCTTCTAAGGAAGAAACCTACTTCTGATGGCAAGGTGTTGATGAAGAATCTCTTCAAATTATTTTCAGAAGGCACCACATCTTCAAGGATTCTTCTTATCACTTTGTTGTATCTTGCTACGAAGTCTCTCATTGACTCAGAGGTTTCTTTTTCATTTTTACCAATTGGACCAAGAGATCCTGGCAATCTTTCGTGGTCTTGAACTTGTGTTTGAATGCACTTCTTATATCTTCCCAACATGTGACAGACCTCGAGGGTAGCATGTAGAACCATTCAACAGCCTTTTCTTGAAGTGACTCCATAAAGAGTCAGACTAACACATCTTCGTCCTCAACACCCAACACACTGTAAGTAGTGATAAATCTTTGCTACATGATATTCGGGGATTTGAGAACCATCCTCTCGAATATTGGGAAGTTTTTTTCTTGAACCTCTCAGTAGCTCATGGAGTGGTTAAGAAAGAGCCAGTGGACCAGTGTTTCCTCCCCATGGTACATTAGGCCTACGGGCCTCACGATCACGTTCACACTCACGATCACGATCCCCATTCTATTTCTATTTCTATCTTCCAACCTTGCTAAGGTTGTGGCTTCTATTGCTGCTCTTTCATCTGCCTCGACTTGAAGTCTCTCGATTTCTTCGAGTTGAGCTCTTATTTCTTTGTTGGATCTTACTTCTCTTTCTCTAGCTTCTTCTTTAATCTCTATGTCGGTGAAATCTTCAAGGTTCTCATTGATGTATGGAAATTCACCATCCAAAGGATTGGCAACACTCAGGTTCCCAACGTGGCTGTTTCTTGAAAAGGAGGCCTCTAGATTTTGAGTAGCTCTTTCCTCCTTGAAGTTCCTCAAAAATGGGATCAGTTTGTCCTCATTGTCTCTATTCTTTGGGTGTATCTTCTATCCTTGACTTGAAAATATATGCTCTTCTTTCTTTGTGCTAGAATTTTCTTTGCCTCTCTAATTGATGAGTGCGTTCTTCTTTAAGGTCAGAATTCTCATGGCAATAAAGTAGTGATCGGCACTTTGTCTATTGTGCCAGATAACTTCCCTCAAATCTGAAGCAACGTCTTCTTGGATGTGGAAGAGAAATTCAGGTCTTTCAATAGGAGGGTTTCCCAAAATAGCCATGATTTGAATCCATGTGGCTCATATAGCCATTCAAATTCCAAAAAAAAATCTCTTTTTTGAATTTTGAATTTCTGACCTTGCAATGTCGCATTCAGGTGAAGATCTTTACTAAATCGCCCCACAGTGGGTGCCAAAAACTATTGGCAAGGAAATTTTTGGGTGGAAAAACTTTTGGATTCCTTACCAATGCTCTAGGAATCTAAGTCCCTCTACTTAACTGGGTGTAGCTTCCGTATATGCATGTGCATGAAAAGGTGGATTTCTGTGGTGGCCTTTTGGTCGGGGATCAACAGGGCACTCCACCGACCCTATGGAAAATGCTTGCGATTATCTCGTAGGGGGATTTTCTATTAAGGTGGGAAAGGAGTGAGAAGAGAGGTAGGAGAACTAATGTTACGGTAGAAAATTAGATTCCTGCATGCACTAGTTAGAAATTTCAACACATGCATTCATGAGAAGAAACAACTCTGCAAATGGCAACAAGATGAGATAAGATTGTGAACTCAAAGTTTCTAAAATCTCCTCATCAAAGAGGCTACAAAATCCTTCTTCTTGTATTGATGCTTAAACAGAAGTTGTACATAATGAGGGAATGGAAGAAATTTGAGAATGGAGGAAATTAGAAGAAAATGGCTATCTCCTTTGCTTTCTCTAAGTACAATGCACTCCTGAGTTTACAAGATCAATTGCTAGCCCCTTATAATGGCATGAAGAAGCCATTAAATATCTTCAAGAAATAGTTACAACTTCTCAGTCATTCGTGTCCATTTAGATTCTTGATTCGAAGAAACGCCAATGGCGGAAAAAACTAGACTTTTCATAATGCATCGTTACACTCGTTTTGTAACTTTGAATTTGAACCGTTCATCCTACCTTTGAAACTTTAAACCAGAGCCATCCACGTGGGAGAAATCTACTGGAGCGGGTGCAGAGGATGCCTTTTACATTTTGTGCCTTTTGGAGAAATGGCATTTTGGAACATTTTGGCCCGCTCACCCACTTTTGATATGGTCATGACATGTGGCCTCACTTGATTAGAGACAAAGTCGTGGGTCACTTTTATAATTTTACCTTTTTCAATGCGGGCTCAAAAACACAAATTACTCTACCGACCTACCCACCTGCTTTGACCTTCGATGCTGGGCTTAATATTTGACTTTCTCCCTTATAGCATGGTCGGGGTTGCGGGTCACTTTATGACTTTTCACCTTTTTTAAAAAGGCTCAATAACTCAAAAGGCTCACGAAACGCCTCCCCACTTTGACTCTTTTGAACGGCGGGCTCAACATTTGACTTTTTCCCTTATAGCATGGTCGGCCTCTTGCTGGGTCACTTATGACTTTTCATCTTTTTACAAAAAAGGCTCAAATTCTCAAAACGCCCCAATGGACCACTTCAATTAGATATGTCCACGTACCCATGGATAATGGAGCCAAAATTTGATGGGGAAGAAAACGCCGTCGTTCGACTATGGAAAAAATGCAGAGAAGAAGAAAACTCCATTTTACACAGATTTTCAAATTTCTATCACGAACCAAGGGATTGAGAACAATACAATGTTCGACAATCCATGGTCATAGAAAGATTTTACAATTTCACTCAAATGAGGTCGAAAATAGAATTTTCACGCGTCTAAATATGGAAATGGAAAATTTATCAAACCATGCAACTGGAGAGTTTAAACAACTTCAAAGCATGAATTTCTCTATCTTTTCAAGCTTCCAACTTTACTTGAACACTACGGAGGGTGCTAGCTCAAAATATTTGAATTTGACTTTAAAAATGAGGGCAAGTATTTTGAGGGTGAGAACATGTATATATAGAATTATAATGACATAATAAGAATTTGAATAACATAGTAAGTAAAGTGCATCATGGATGTAGTATAAGCAAGCAAGAGTAAGTGCAACCAAGAAATGCAAATGCAGTGTATGAGTGTGATGAAATGGTATACAATGTATGAATATGGAAGGATCAATGTGTCCCTTAGCGAATGTGTATGAGATGAGGTTCATTTATAAATTTCCCCTCGGCAGTCAAGAATGAACTATATAACAAGAGTGTGTCATCAAGAAATGGTTTGTGAATGTCAACTAGAAGGATAGATCATGAAGCATAGAGCATGAAGAGTGAATGTGGTGAGGTTCATTTCATATTTATACCCTCAGCAGTCAAGTATGAAGTATGGAACTAGATTTTGTAATAGGGTAATGATGATACAATGCATATATCAAAGGGTATGAGAGTGCATAAAAATATGAGACATTAAGCACATAGCTTTAAGTGTAGTAGTTGACATTAGATAAAATTGATAGTGATGGGAGGGGAGAAGAAAGTGTGATGTCCCCCAAGTGTGTAAGTGAGAACTATGTGACAATGAAGGAAAGACATTATGGTGGTGATGGAGACCTGAAATGTATCATAAGAGAGAATTTTGTCGTCACAATAGTAGGTATGAGAAAGAGTAGAACCAGGGTTGGATTTTGGGTTGAAGGAAGAATTTGAAAGAGGTTATCTAGAGTTTGTTGGTATTTCTTAGAAAGTGGTTGCTTATTTGGAATCGGTAACACGTCAGTAGAATACTTGAGAGGAGGAGGAATGCATTTATTTTTAGAGGGATTTGATTAGTGTAAATGGGTAACATTGTAGAAGACTTGAGAGAGGAGGGCATGTACTGATTTTTAGAGGAGGTTTCTTAGTTGGAATGAATTGAATAGGTGAGTCTTGATTGGTGAAGGAGGAACATTAGTAATTATGGAATGATTCTCATTAAACATGGAAGGACTAGATTTAGGAGCCCATTGGGATTTAACAACTGGAGATGAGCATAACACACAATTTTGTGCAAATAAATGATATAAAACCCTAACGCTTAATTTTTTTGTTTTAAAGCATACCAATCATTATCATTCTCAAATTTAATCATTTTAAAATATGAAATGAAGAAATGAAATAAGAAATTTAATATGTAATATTTAAAACCCTAAGTAAAGAAGAAGGAAAGAGGACTTACTTTATTTACGCTTGATCGGGACCGATATGGATTGGGAAAAGTTCTCAACAGATCCAGAGCAGAGTGTCATTACTACTCACAATAAATTTTGGAATGTAGTAATAACGCCAGACAACTGAGCCCATGGCGAGAGAGAGGGGTTCTGGGTGTTTAATACCTCTTTTGGACATCGTTGACTACACAGGATCTCAATAATTTCTTTTGATGTGTCATGGGGTCTTCATTATTATTCCCTTTTGATCACTTGATAGTCACACAAAGATCGTGTAGGGTACCTAAAACCCGCAAAATAAAATTTCACCTGCACAATCTGAAAAACTACATCAAACCTAAAAAGAAATATGCAATATGGGGATTGGACCGACCACATGACAGTCACCCCAGGAGAGTAAAATTATGACTAAGATTTGTACTACATCTCAAACTCTATGTAGTTATACTTGAGTGTGTGTAGAGATCATGCCTTAAGATGCCCTTGTGCAAGTGCACTTGATAGTGGGTTGTAACTAGAATGTAGCAATGTAGTAGAATGCGTGGATGGAATAATGAACTTCCCTTAATATGTTGTTTATGCGAGTTGATGCAGTCCCTTATCCCTTTAATGGATGCTTTAAGTGCCTTTTGGATGTAAGCATAGGTGATAATAGTAATGCTTAGTCTTGTGTCCCTTATTTTCAACACATAACTTTGTATTTATATGATTCCCTTGTTTGAATTTCGTAATTGAAAAGCTGAAAGGTCAAACCATAAGTACAAAAAGATGCCCAAAAATAGCATGTAAGGTGGAAAAGGGTCAAGGTCACTTAGAGGGACATGGGCACTTGGGTGCGATGTCCTGGATGGTTCATTTAGAGTCTGAGTCATAAAATATAAATCGGTAAAATCGACCAGAGTAAGGTGAGATAGAAACCAAGAGAGAAATAAAATAAGCTAAAGATAGTTTTAATTGCTAGTTTTCTTGCTTAGGAATCATATGAATGCTAATATGTGTTTTATCCAAGTACATGATTTTGTGTTTACATAAAGTTGAATGAACCCAAGTTTGATTTGGATTGATTTTCATCAAGTCGACTTAGAGTTAAGTTTGAAGGAAGGTGCAAGAGCTTGAGATCACGAAATGTTGTGATTGGTTCATTTGAATTAGTGACAACACTTTTGGTCTCACAAATTTGGAATCAAGTGGGAGTAACTACAGCATGGAAGCCCAAAATTTTAATAAGTGCGATATCCCGAGAAATTGTGACGAAGCCTAATAAGGATAAGGAAAACCCTAGAAACTATGGGTGATCCCGATCAACTCTTATAATGGCAAAGGAACATGATTAGTCCATGTGGAGAAATCATGGATGACTCAAACCCTAAAAAATAAAATAAAAGGCAAAGAAATGTTTAGAGACTCATGACCCCATGAACCAAAGACCTCAAGAACCCCAATCCACTCCAAGAAGGACACATGGTTTCAACTCAAGAGAAAATAATTCAAGGTGGTCACCAATAAGGGTGAAACATGTGGTAAAATCATATATGAGGTTAAATTTGTCAATCTCGTCCTCGTCAACTGTGAAAAATGACATAGGTATCTTTGAATGGCCATAAATTTTGGAGAGCTCAAAATAAAATAAAATTGGTATTGATGAAAATCTTATGAGAAGGGCTACATATTGAGGGAAAATAGGGGTAAATTATGGGAGGTATTTGTAGATAATTTTGAGGCATAATTTTTAGTATCATTTTCCATCCTTTATTTCCATTTATCAATCTGCTTATCCAAATTGATCATGTGTGGGGCCTCCTTTGTGTTTCTTAAGAGTGTTGTGCTTCTCAAAAAACGTGAATGTGGCCATGAGATCTTCAATTGAATTCCAATTGGTTTCATGTGTCATTTGATCAATGATGGAGCCACTAATCAATTTGTGCATGCTTTTTCCTCTCTTCTCATTAGTTCTCAAGCTCTGAACTTCCCTCAATTCCATTATAGAATGTTCTCTTAATTGTATAAATAGATGAAGAATGTACTTCATCTAATCATCTTTCAGCTTTTCATTCTTGGTAGGAACTTTGATCCCTTTTGGAATTCTAGTGGAGATTAGCGGTGATCAGTTCAAAGACATTAATATTTTGTCAAAAATGTATTCACTCAAATTATTGGAATTTTCATTTGGTAATTAGGTGTAGAGGTTAGATGTGTAATCACTAAAGCACTTAATTATAAAATCCTTGTGAAATTCTAGTTTCATTTTCTCTCAACAAAATTATATAATGTTATATTTTGGGTTCTAAGTTATAATTGTATGATAATTAAGTGAATCTTAATCTATGTGGCTTCTTAATTATCTGAATTATGGGGAATTTAAGAATTTTTATAGATTGAAACAATTATTTTGTTATTTTTTACTCCTCCATATAAACTTTGCATGAGAATCGGCCTAATGGACAAGGCACATATGAAGTTAATATGATCAATCCCCCTTATAAATTAAATATTGTTGTTCTACCACCTTTGAGACCTTTGTTTAATCATGTATACTTTTAGCATGCCTCATGATATAACTTTATACATATATTTATTGTAATGAATTTTTTATCCGCAACCTTTGCCTAGTTTAAATATCGTAATGATTCTCTTGTTAATGATATCCAATTGGGTGGGAAATCATAATGTTTGAGTTATTTATCTAAACCTCTTGTACTATAACTACATACTTTGTGTTATTTGGCACAAATTGGGTTGCTTTATGGTCTCTCCCTAGGTTTCATAGAGCCTAAAGAGTAAGAGGTTAACTACCATATAATTTTTTTCCTTGAATCTTCCCCTAATTAAAAATGATCTACACTTATACAATGGCATTCTTCATCTCTCACTCATTTGACAAGCGATGCAGATTTGGTAGCTAATAAATTAGCGTCATTATCGCGATGCACCAATTTTATTTTGGTTAGGGGTTCATGGTTTTATTTTCATATCGGTATTCTCCTTTCAGATTCAATTGTTGCATATGTTTAAAAATAATTTTGATTATATTTTCTTTGTAAAGTGGAGACTTCCTATGGATATTAGGACCAATATGCTTGATCAGAGATTTTTTTAAGGTAAAAGTTTTTAGAGGGACATTACCAAAGAGTACAACTAGAGGCTCAATAGCTAAGATAAACATTACATAGAAATGTGGCTAACAAAAATAAGGGGGCCACACCCTAGCCAAAAGCATAAAAAAACTAAGAACTAGGGGAGGGGCCATCTACCTACAAGAATCCCTACTACAAGAAAAACTACAAAACTGCAGCAACACAACAACATTATAACAACTACACCAAAAACTAAGAAACTCGATCACTAATTGATGGACATTTTGTAAACCTTGATAGCAATTCGGAGTGCCTAATGAAGATTCAAAGAAGTGCTAATGTTTGGATCCCAGTTTGAGGCTTTGATTTTTTTGGTGAGCTTCCCATTCTTCCACGCAGAGTCTAGTATTCCACTGACATCACAAATCTACCTAATGTGAAATTACATGAGGTCGAGAACTACCCTATGGTTAGCCAAGTTGTTGTGTTTATCTTTCGTAGTTTTGAGTTGGGTGGCAAGGGTGTTGAGTTCCTCTTCGAGGCTTGTAATGGAGTTAGTAGTTAAGTTCTTAATGTTGGATTTGAGAAGAAAATCCACATTATCTTCAAGAGATTTGAGTCTCATATTGAGTTTTCAATTTTCCAGAAGAACAATGTCTTGATCACCAATAGTAATAACAATAGGGGATCTATAAACCGCCATAACCTCTTTACGTTTGGTACTCCTAAGAACCCTTTTATGGGAGGCTCAATGACAGGGTCTCGATAAATGGGTTTCTTGGAATGAATTCGAGGTTGTTGAGGAGGAGGTGGGGTGAGTAAGAGATAAGGGTCATTGGCCACGAAATCAATAATATATTGGTGAATGAGAAATATAACTCCCTGATGTAATGGTATAGTCCTTTTATGACCTTGAACTTCCAACACCAATTTTCCAAAGATTACAGGATGTAGTAAGACAAACTCACCTTAGTTTTGTGCCAAGAAATGGTTTAGAAGCACCGGGTGATGCGAGTGCGATATTGTAGAGAACCATCATTTGAGAGTGATATAACTAATCACCATATGAGAAACATCATCAAATGGCTCTAGGATTGTATCACAAAAATACCTTCCTTCTTGGTCTTGAGACGTTCCCCATCATCAAGGAAGATTTTTTCCTCAGCTTCTTTATCGAATTTTTCTGAAGAACTTATTGCCATCCATGCTAAGCCCGTTATAAAAGAGATGAACTGCTCAGAGATATTGAAATCTTTTCTCTATATCTGGATATTCCTCTCTTTCCAATTTTCCACAAATTGGAGAGATATGTATTGGTCATGCCCCTTGATCCTCTAAATAAAATTTGGAAAACCCCAATGTTAAGGGTTTCCCATAGCTCTACATTTTCCTTCCACTAAGGATCAAAAATAGGTTCTACTCTGTATGGTGCTCCCCCATAGTGAATAATGTCGATGTTCGTGAAGAGTAGAGTTAGTAATTTCTGCAAGTAGTCTTGCCAACAACACTCCAGTAGTCTACAAACTTGGTTATTTTAGAGATGAACCCCGACCCCTTCCCCAATTTTTATTAAGATGTAAAAAGAACTCATTTTTCAAGAAATATGGGTAACTAAGTCAATTAAGATCAATCTACTTTAGAAATCCATGCCAAGGATTCCACACGTGAGAGAGTCGCCAGCTAGGGATTTGCATTTGCTTCTTTAATGATGATTTGGTGAGCTTCATGAGGGGTGTCATGTAAATCATACCATTCAGTGTACTTATTATTGCATACCCCTACATTAGCCAAGATGTTCGCTAATTTATTCCCCTCTCTATATGTATGTTGAAACATGATGTTAATACCATTGCATATAGAAAGGGCTTCATTGATAAAATCACTTATGCTTCTACTAGGAATTTGGGTCTTAGAAAGATTATTGATAATGTTCATTGAGTCACCTTCCATAATGATGTTAACCACTTTGAGGTTCCTAGCAATTTTGATTCCCCAAAGAGTTGTTAGGGCTTCCGCGTAGTGGTTGGTTTGCTTGCCCATAGAACCTGCATAAGCGGTAATGAGGTGACCCAAGTGATTTCTAATAAGACCACCACCACCTGCTGAACCAAGATTGCCTTTGGAAGCACCATCGAATTTCAGCTTATGCCAACCTTCCAGAGGGGGAATCCACTGCACAAGAGACCTATCAATGTTAGGGGGAGGAGTTGTTAATTGTTGTGTATTGATGTTCCAAGCTTTCGAGATATCTCTCCTCGTTGGGGATATGAAGCCTTTTTGGGTGGCTTAAATTTCTGAATGTTTTCTTTGGCAACCACTGTAATTTCATTCAGGATACTTTTGATGGTTTTTTTAGTTCCCCGAATATGATTGAGTTTCGGGCCTTTCAAATCCTCCAAATGGTGTGGGGAAAATGATCCTCCAAAATCTATGAAGAAGAGCATGCTTAATTTAAGGGGTTTCCATTATAGCCGGGCTTGAATAATGTCCTGCGGGAAAAATCATTTGACCCCAAACCTATTAAAGATATGCTTCCGAGAGAGCATTTGCAATCGGACAATGAAACGGGATGTGTTGAATGGATTCAAATTATTTTTACAATGGTAGCATCTATTAGGCATGGTAGATCCCCTTTTGATAAGGTTATCAATGGTGAGGATACCTTTATTGAGAAAAAACTAGAGAAATTGGTTAATTTTAGGGGTAAGCTCTTTGAACTAGATCCTACTCCAAGAGGAAGTTGTTTCTTAGTTGGTTCATTGGCATATAATTGGTATCCTATTCTCACCAAGTAGTTACCATAAAAGGAGTGGGCCTAGGTAAATTGATCCTTAGTCGAATTTAGATGATGGGAATATGAGTGAGGATGTTTTGCAAGTCGCAAGGAGCTCTTCTTGGTTAGGGATAATGTTCTCAACTTTTTCCATTGAAACAAATTGCATTGAAACAGTATTTTGTATATAGCCACTAACTTGTTGTCCCAAGGTTGCATTGAGGTTGTCCTTAAGTTGATCCCAACATTGGTTATTGGCTAGCGTGCTAAAATCAACCCATATATCTTTCCAAAAGTTGATGTTTTCTCCCATGCCTAGAATCCATTCGCAACCGAAGGCAAGTTATTTTCGATCGTAATTAAATTGTTCCAAAATTGGAAGCTGCCAACACCAATCCAAAGCACTATGATAATTCTTCACGGGAACTCCTCGTGCTTTATGATTATTAACTAATGCACGACTCTTAGTTTGGTGGATGTAATCTAGAAAAACAACAACAAACATAACACAAGAATACCATAGACTATGATAAGAAGGAATAATGATAAATCTGAAATATCAGTGTAAATTATAATATCAACATGAAATTGTTACAATCTCACCCATGAGGTTCTTCAAGTGTTATTAACTTCACTTACCTTCAAACAATAACTATGGGAGAAACTTCACAATTACACCTCTTAATGGCTTCTTTAACACACCTTCAAAATGATGGCTTCCTTTACACACTTACTCATACAATATTTCTCACTACTTATCTCTATGCTAAATGAGGGGGGGTGGCCTCTTTATTTATAGGAATTTAGGATTATCCACCTTATCTCTAAGATAGGATAGGAAATCTCTTCTAGCCAATCATATTCCATGCCTAAACTCTTGCCTTTACATGTAGGCTTATCTTCTAAGATAAGATAAACCTTATCATCTCACATGGGTTCCACCTTTTTAGACTTTTCCACAAATAAAATATACAAAATATTTATGACATCACTCTTTGTCCTCATTACAAATATAATATTTCTAATTCCTAATCATGTAGACCCTACTTCTCTACTTATCCCAACTTTGACATTTTAACATTACCGGACCACTTACGACAAATATTTACTTTTACAACATTCCTATTGTACTTTGATTGTTACCTGTAGTACTCTACATTATTGGCGCACCGTACTAATAGCTCCGTTATCTTCTATTGGACGCCACTACTAATTACACTTAACAACATCCTATTCTTAATACATACATTAATAAAATAGAAATTACGGAGGAAAATTTTAATGTCGACATTTTCTCCCTTCTAACTTCTACTCCATCCTCGAAGTAGACTCTTATGGACATTCAAGTGGTGCTTAGAAAATCTTTAACTTGTCATACTTGACCCATTTTGTAATGGGAGTACCATCCAATTCCTCCGGTCGATATGTACCATTTTACCATTTTCATTGCTATTTTGTAGGGCCCCATCCACTTTGGAAGAAATTTTATGTCTTCTTTTTTGTATCGGAATCATATACTAGAACCAAGTCATTCACATGAAATGGAGACCATCGGATCTTTTGATCAAATTATTCCTTCTACTTCATTTTCTTCTTATAGCTTGTATCCTTCGCTATTTCCCTCATTTCCTCTAGCAAATAAATATATACCAACCTTTCCTTTTTGAATCACTTTCATCCATCCTTTCATTTTTCATAACTCTCACGGTTGGAATATCAAACTCAATAGGAAGAAGCTGGATCAATGCCATAAGCCAACTGAAATGGGGAGTATCATGTTGCTTGACTTTAATGTTGCCCTATATGCCCACAATGCTGCATGAATCCTTTTATCCCACTTATGTACTGCAAGGTTGCATCTTTGCTAGAATTTAACACAACACAAAAAAATTTCATTCCACTTATCCATTTGTGTTTGGCTTGTATGTTGTTGCCTTCGTGCTTAATAGAAAACTTGTTGACTAGGGCTTCTACCACCTCATTAATGAAGTGGCTTCTTTAATCATTACAATTTCTAATGGGCAACCAAACTGGGTGATAATGCGTTCATATATGAACCTTGCCACTTCATCCATGGAAGCTGTTTTCAATGGCCTAGCTTCAACCCACTTGGTTAAATAATCTGTGGCAACTATAATATACTTATTTTGGCATGGGGTAGTTGGAAGTGGACCTACAATGTCTATTCCCCACTTTTCAAAGGGACCAAGTGGAAGAATAGGGCATAATGGAGCTGATGAAGTCTTACGGTTACCATGTGTTTGACAAATATCACATATCTTACAATAATTATAACAATCTCTAAAAAGAGTGGGTCAGTGATAACCTGCATCCAAGATCCTTCTTGCTGTAAGTTGTCTAGAGAAGTGTCCTCCACATGTACCATTGTGGAATTCTTCTATCAGCTCCTTCCCTTGATCACGTCCAATGCCCTCTTGTATTGTCCATCGAGTCCTATTGAAAAATACTCCATGCGAGAATAGAATATGGACGATTGGCTTGAGTAATCTTCCTCTTAGTCTTTGCATTGGCACCATCAGGAAACTTGAATTCATTTAGATAATTCCAAATATCTATGTATTCACTAGGGATTGTGTCAAGAGATAACAATGCTACATCTGGGAAATCATCATCATCACAAGGCGAACCTAAACCATCATAGGCTCGAGAGAGTGCATCTGCATTGACATGCTTCTTTCTTGGCCTATCTCTAATATCAAATTCAAATTCTTGTAGCAAAATTATCCATCTTGCTATCCTCCCGATGGGTTAGGATTATTGACAATATATTTTAGAGCACGATGATACATTCAACTATAAATTTCTACCCTAGCAAGTATTTTCTAAACTTCTTTCTGATAAAAATGATAGCTAGAGCCTCTTTTTCGATTCATGAGTATAATTTACCTCAAAGATTTGCTCATTTATGCGCTCCCAAAGTAAATTGGATGATCATTCCCATTTTCATCCTTTTGGCTCAAGAGTACTTCCTAGTCTTGCATCTCGAGGCATCATCATTATACACAATGAATGGCTTGCTCCAATCTAGATTCTTTAAAAGGTGAAGACACTAGGGCTTCCTTGATTGTTCAAAAGTTTCATGTGCCTTATTTCTGGTTCATAAGTAACATCCTTCAAGAAAGGTTAGTGGTTAGTCGTGCAATCTTTGAGAAATTCTTGATGAACCTTCTATAGTAACCCACATGGCCTAAAAATGATCTCAACTTACTTCTATTCATAGGAAATGGTAACTCTTTGATTTTAAAACTTTATCAAGATCAAGTACAATACCATCTCTGGATACAACATGCCCTAACAAAACACCTTTAGAACATCCAAAGACACACTTTGTAGGGTTTAGTGAGGCTTGTGCTTCATCTAACCTTTGAAATGTTGTCTCCATCTAGTGCAGGTGGTCCATCTTGCTCCCATAGATGTAAAAATCATCCAGAAATACTCTGATGAAGTTCCCAATGTAGGGTTCAAACACCCTATTCATCAAGCTAGTTGGAATGTTGCTAGAGCATTACACAACCCAAAAGGCATAAATCTATAAGAAAATGTTCCCCAAGGAGTGGTGAACATGGTCTTCAGCTGATCTTTCTCTGCTATATGAACTTGGTTGTATCCGCTATATCCATCAGCAAAACTATAACACTCCTGGCCAGCTACTTCATCTAAAATCTGATCTGAGAATGGAAGAGGGTAATGATCCTTCTTTGTTGCCTTATTGAGCTTCCTATAATCAACACAAATGCGTAGCTTCCCATTCTTTTTTATTGAGATCACAATGGGAGAAACCCATTTTGAATTCTCCACAGCAAATATAAATCCTGCATCAAACAACTTATCTATTTCTTCTTTTACAGTCTTTGGAAAAATTAGGATTCATTCTATATGGCATTTGCTTTATGGGCTTAGCACCATCTACCAGCTCAATAGAATGTTCTACCCAACTTACTTGATGGAGTTCCTTGTAATCAAAAGTGAATATGTGTATGTACCTTGAAAGAGATGGAGGTAGGATTCCTTCTCACTCTCCATCATAGCATCACCAATCTTTATTTGTTGGAGACGATCATCAATTTCTTCTTCAGATAATTTTATGGGATCATGAGTCGGTGTGACTGGAAGGATATCCATGACCTGAAACATCAACCTCACTTTCTTCATCTTCAGTGTCCACTTCACTAGTACTCGAGTAATCAGAGGATGTCCAATCATCAGTTTCATCACTTGAATCCACAGGTTCTACCTTATGATGCCGAGGGATCATGTTTATCTTCACCCTCTCTCTACCACGTCCAAGTGTCATGAAGCCTTCATTCCAGTAGTTTCTTGCATGAACTCTCCTTAGCCATGGTCTTCCCAACAACATTGGGTACGCAACAGTACAATTTTTCATCACCTGAAAGTCTACCACACATACAACACCCATAATAGATATTGCCACATTTGAAACTACACCTTTTGGTTTAGTTTTTCCTTTATTTAATGACCTTAACATAAGTGTTGAGGGGCGATCAATTTTTAAACCCAACATATTCATTACAGACTCGATCATTACATTAACTACAGCACCTCCATCAACTAAGACATCATGAATTGAAATACCATTACATAATGCCTCGGCTTGTGAGCGTGGGATCTGCCTCTGCCTCCAAAACAGGGACCTCAACCTCCTTCCTTTGTTGAGCATTGAGTCCACTTCGCAGCTCCCACCTCTTCTCAGAAGACATAGCCAAGAGTTGACCATATGTAATATTTACAGGCCTTTTGGACAGATCTTCTAAGATGGAGTATGGTCCTTGTCCCTGTGAAATCAGAAAATCTGCACACCTAACTTTCTTCTCCTATGTTTCTTACTAGTTTCTCCTTTCATCTTCTTAGGATCATTTCCATCTTGGTTATCTTTTTCTTTATTTCTTTTTGTTACAAACACATCTACTTCATTATTTATGCTCTTATCTACTACATCAAAAGAATTCACAGGTGCTTTCCCTTTATCATTATCTCTTGTACCAGATGTAGAAGCTCTATTTGGACAATTATACTTATAATGAACCTTTTTATAACAACCATAACATACAACTTCAGAAATATTTTTTTTGGACCTCTATCTCCTCCCTGAGAACTAAATTATTTTCCTTAAAGAAGATTAATAGTTAACTGACCCATCTTTCTCAGCAGATCTTCATACTCAGTAGATGTACTAGAAGAAAGATTTGTGCTCACCAAGAGTGGTTGTGGATTCGGACCAAAGGTCTTTGGTGTAGGCTCTACTTTAGCAACAATTTCTTTGGGCTCCTCTTCCATGCTTTCTTCTTGCCTTCTTACAATCTCCTTTGCTTGTTCAATGGTAGTTGGGCGGTCATACTTCACTCGTTGTCTAATCTCTGGCTTCATCCCAAGAATGAAGTGCTTACAGAGGAGATTATCCATGCCATTCATTAACCCATCCGCTAATCCTTCCTTCCGGATCTGGGCATCGAGCTTCCTCCTTAGCTCTAGAACATGAGCATGATAATCCCTTATCTTCTCCTTCTCTCCTTGGGCTAGCTTTGTGATATCGATCATGAGATCTGCATATTTCTGTTGTTCACCAAATTCTTTAAGAAAACTTTCAGTTAATAAATCCCATGAGTTTTTCATATTATCACCTAGTGTTTCAAACCACCTAAGGGTTGAACCATCCAAAAAGGTAGGAAAAAATTCAGTCCATTGTTCCCTTCTTATAAGGCCATTACAAATATAAGATCGTTTAAACTTTTGAATGAAAGAGGAAGCATCTTCATTAGATTGGGCTGAAAAAATAGGAATCTTCCCCATTTCCAAAAGTAACCATAGTGAAATACCAACCCACAAGTACAATCAACAAGACTTATGTGCACAAATAATTAGAATCACTATAATAGAAAATAGAAATGACCACGATAAACTATGGTAAAACTTGACTTACTGCGGTAAAAGCTGAATTCTTGTGGTAAATACTATTCACGGTAAAAAGAAATTCTTCAAGGTAAATACTATTCATGGTAAAAGTGACTTTCTTGTGGTAAATACTATTCGGCAAAAAGTGACTTTACCATGGTAACTACTATGCGCGGTAAAAACAAGGTTACCCTCAAATGTTTTTTCGACTAAGTGGGAATATTTCTCCGGAAAATCCACCAACAAGGAATGGTCGAACGGAACCAAAATGTCAACACCAATCCGGACAATGATAATTCTTCACGGGAACTCCTCATGCTATGATTATTAACTAATGCCACTGACTCTTAGTTTGGTGGATGTAATCTGGAAACACAACAACAAATATAACACAAGAATACCATAGACTATGATAAGAAGGAATAATGATAAATCTGAAATATCAGTGTAAATTATAATATCAACATGAAATTGTTACAATCTCACCCATGAGGTTCTTCAAGTGTTATTAACTTCACTTGCCTTCAAACAATAACTATGGGAGAAAATTCACAATTACACCTCTTAATGGATTCTTTAACACACCTTCAAAATGATGGCTTCCTTTACACACTTACTCATACAATATTTCTCACTACTTCTCTCTATGCTAAATGAGGGAGTGTGCCCTCTTTATTTATAGGAATTTAGGCTTATCCACCTTATCTCTAAGATAGGATAGGAAATCTCTTCCGGCCAATCATATTCCATGCCTAAACTCTTGCCTTTACATGTAGGCTTATCTTCTAAGATAAGATAAACCTTATCATCTCACATGGGTTCCACCTTTTTAGAATTTTCCACAAATAAAATATACAAAATATTTATGACATCACTCTTTGTCCTTATTACAAATATAATATTTCTAATTCCTAATCATGTAGACCCTACTTCTCTACTTATCCCAACTTTGACATTTTAACATTACCGGACCACTTACGACAAATATTTACTTTTTACAACATTCCTATTGTACTTTGACTGTTACCATACTCTACATTATTGGCGGCACCGTACTGACGGCACCGTTATCTTCTATTGGATGCCACTACTAATTATACTTAACAACATCCTATTCCTAATACATACATTAATAAAATAGAAATTACGGAGGAAAATTTTAATGTTGTGAGAACCACAAAGGAGGTTGACATTATTAAAGAACTATTAAACATTACCAAGGTTTAAATACTTATCTCTAATGAGATTAGCCCAAGGATGCTCCTCCTTAATAATTCTCCACCCATTTTGGAAACTAGTGCGACATTCATAGATCTAATGTTTTTATGCCAATGCCCCTTGCTTTCTTGTTATTACGGGCCTTCTCCCAAGCTAACAAGTGTATTCTATTCTTCTCTTACATTCCCATCCAAAGGAATTTTTCAATTCTCTCAATTTTATCAACAATAGTTGTTGGAATAAAGAAAAGAGACATGATATAAATTGGAAGATTTTTAGAGTACTTTTGAAAAGCAGGCATTTCTCGCACTAGAAAGGGATGGATCTTCCAACCAAGCAAGATTTCTTTGAAACCTATCAAGAAAAGCATTCCAAACACTCATGTGAATCATTTTAGTACCCGGAGGAGCCCGGGTATGTGGTGGGAAAAGAGTTAATCTACATGACCAAGGATTTTGGCAATTTTTATTTATCTGGTAGGAGGAGTGTTAAAAAGTATAGGGAACTTTTATCAAAATTATTATTTTGTGTGGAGGCGTCTTCATAAATTTGGATAATATGCTTCATAGTTTTGGCTTCTAGGATAGAGGCAAGAAGGAGAAGAATAGTGTCATCAAAAACTGTTGATGGGAGACCGTAATATCAAAGGACGTGGGCTTAAACCCATTAAGATAACCCAAAGAAATAACTCTATTGATAGTATAAATAAGACTATTTGCCATGATAATAAAGAGAATGGGAGAGATGGGGTCATTCTTGGATGTGATGTCATGGCTGCTTGGGAAGAATCCCACAAGGATACCATGTGACAATAATTGAGAATCGGGAGTTAAAATATAGGTCCAAATGATCTTTCTAAAGTGAGCATCAAAGCCAAACTTTTCCAAGACTTTATCAAGGAAAACCCACGAAACTCTGTCAAATGCTTTGTTCATATCTAACTTTAAGACCATACCTACCTTCTTGCTTTTCTCCATCGAGTGTATGGTTTCATGCACCATGAAAACTCCATCTTGAATTAGTCTTCCTTTGACTGAATCCCCCGATTCGTAAAAATTTAGTAAAAATCCTTGAAGTGAGAATTTTAGTAAAAAAATTATATAACACACTGGGAGAGGCTTATGGTTCTAAAGTGTTTGAAGTCCTTAGCCCCCTCTTTCTTAGGAACCAGGACTATAAAGGTATTGTTGATTTCTTTAAACAGTGAAAGATGTCCTAAAGAATTCATTGAATACTTTGAGGAGGTATTCCACACAAATCCCCAACATTTTTGATATAAAAGAAAGTAGAAAAACCATCTAGGCACAGGGATGTGTCTCCCTTCATAGAGAAAATTGCTTTTGAAGCTCTTGATGGTGACTGTTTAGAGAGAGAACAAAGTCTTCAATTCTCACAAGATTGTTTGGAATAGAGTCCAACAATGTGTTAGCAAGAAGAATGAATACAATGCGGGTGAATTGTTTAGGAGGTTCTTGTAGAAATTGACAACTTCCTCTCTAATGCAATTAGGATTGTTTGTTGTCTCTCCATTTTGTCTAGTGAATTCAGAAATTTTGTTGTGCTGCACTCTATGCTTTAGGGTTGTCATGTGAAAAAAATTAGTGTTCATGTCTCCTTCCTTAAGCCATGAGATAGTTATGGATTTAAGTCTCCGAAGGATTCCTCCCAACACAAATGGTATGAAATTCAGCTAATTGACTAACAAAATGGAAACCTAACGAGACTAAATGAGGTATTAGGGTATTAATGCTAATATAAATAGGAGGAATAAAACATTGTATGAATGAACTCGAAATAGTATGAAATAATTATAGTAAATTATTGTAAATGAAATAAAACCTATCACAAGTTGGTTACAATGTTTCATGTTTATCAAGTTGGATTCATTGAGTGAGTTGTGTAATGACCATGATGTAGTTCTTGTGTGTGTGTGTGCATGTCGTGCTCAAGGTGCTCTCATTTTAGTCACACTTTGTTAAATATAGAGTAATAGTATCTATAGAAAATTGTAACTATAATGTGTTCATGGAATAGAATAGAATCCCTCCCCTATGTAGTGTGTCTCGATGCAGATCTCCTACCCTTGATGCATGGCACTAATGAATGCAAGTGATGAAATGGATGCAGATCTAGATGGATTAATAGTAGTATGTGATGTTAGGACCCTCATTATGGTCTTATAATCTTTATATTTATAGGTCTATTAAGTCAAATTTTGTAATTAATCCCGATAAGGCCAACCTGAGAAAAGATAAACATAAAAATGACTAGAAAATCCCCAGAAGAAAGTAGGAAAAGGATGTGCATAGACTAGGGCACCCCGTAATAATCGACTAGGATGCCCCATGGTGCCTCCCAAGACAAGATAGGTCACCCCGAATGTGGGCTAGAATGATGGGGAAATGATGGTGAAATAGGTGGGTATGTGCTGGAAAATACATGGGAAGTATAAAATAAAATATAAAATAAAGATGGCCAAAAGGTGGGATTAATTAGTACTTTAACCACTTGAGAACCTTCTAAATAGTAGTATAAGACTGGGCTAAATTATGTGTAAAGTGCATAATTTTGTGTCTACATTTTCCCCACTTTATGTTGGTGAGCGGAAAGCTCGGTAACATAAATTAGATAGATATGTGTACCGATATCCATGTAGATTGTAGAAGAAAACGCGTCGATGGACTAGAATCAAGCGTGGAATGACAAAAGAAACAGATGGAGCGTGGATTCTAAAGATGAAAAATGCACAAAAAAGTGATGAGAGTGAACCTAGGCTGAACGCGTGTGTAGTTGTTGTTGTGTGTAGTGTACCTGCATGGTTAGTAAAGGTAAATGCCTGTAGTGGTGTGTTGTCATTTTCAATGTCATTATTTTTGTTGTTGTTTTTGTTTCCCCCAATTTGACTACTTTTTTCTCATACGGCGGACTTGCAAGGAGAAAACAATCAAGTAGTTAAATATGTATGTATGTAAAAACGTTGTGTAAAATATGCAAATGTAAAGTACGCAAATGTAAAATACACTAGAAAAGTGTAAATGGAACAAGTGCACCTGATACATGTCGAGAATAAGGGTGTACAAGGATATCATGTATTGTTGCGAGTTTTTTGGGTGATCTCACGCTTTTGGTTGAAGAAGTTTAGGGAGGAAATAATTTGTGTCCTCCAACTCTAACCGCTTCTAATGAATTTTTTTGAAGAGATCTCTATACCATGCTATTTTTTTGGGTGATTTGGCGCCACTCAAGAAGAAGAAATACTGAGAGAAGCCATCCACTATGACCCCCGATCCTATAATGCTTGCATAATTTTCAAAGGACACCATGTCCTATTTTGGCCATTGTGTATGGATTTCATAGACTAGTCTAAACTCACTCATTGTATCGAACTATTCAAGAGCGGTGTAAATACTCTGTGTTAGTAGAAAACCCACAATGGTGCCCCCTCTTTGGGGCATGCGATGACCGAAAAAGGAGAATGTGGATCCAAAAGAGGACCAAACTTACTTTGACTTGTAACAACTCAGCCCTGTATGGGGGAAAGGAAAGCACTTGGTAGATACTAAGGCGCGCATAAAAAGGGAATGGTTATCTAAAACAACTGTTAGTCCGCAAGCACGTACATGTAATCGGTGTAAAACGTAAACAATGTAGAAAAACTACCAAGCATGTGAGTGTAAACATGTAAGAAACATTAAGAAGACCACACAAAGTGGGTTAAAAATAAGGGACATCACTCACGATGGCGCAAGACACACAATGCCATCATGGCCGCAAACAACAAGCAAGTCTGCACACAAGCAAAGGTCAAAGCTCGCATACATTTACAAACAAAGAAGATAAGTAGAGACAAACAAATAGTCATGGAAACATGAAATCCTATAAAACAAGTGTTGTACATGGAACACCCATTAGCATGTTAGATTGATAACCCATATGTCAAATACATGTAGGAATAAGGATTATAAGATGCTAAGTACAAAATGAAACTATAGCACATGTATGAGTCGAATGTGGATTCCCCATCAACCAAAGATATATGAAGGGTAGAAGGTGAGCATCCATGACGCATGTAAATTTCCTATATCTGTGATCACACTAAACAAAGAGATGAATGTGCATGTGTGTATGATAATGACATATAAGAAAGTAAGCTAACATGTGTAGTAAAGTGAACATGCAAAACACTAGTAAGCAAAATTAAATGCCCCCAAGACAATGCAATATGTTGTGGATGGATGAAATTAAATGCAAAATGGAATGATAAGAGAAATGTGCCCCGAGTGGATGGAAATGTATGCGATGATGATGTTCATTTTTTTCCCCCTTAGCGATCAAGAATGAACCATAAATGAGAGTGCATCATCGAGAAATGGTTTAGTAGTGTTGGTTGTGTCTAACATGTTGCGATGAGTGTGTATATGTGATGGTGATGAAATGTGACATGGGGATATTTTTGTGAACCCTATACCATAAATGTATACCATGATTTGTTGAGTAGATGAGTAATTATTTAGCCCTAAGCGTATATCACTATGGGATGAGTAGTAGAAAATGATGTAGTATATGATGTATAGCAGATGTACGAGACGCGATGAATGGAGGAGTGATGATTTATCCCTAAGCATATATCACTACATGATGAAAGAAGAAGGTGACGATTTATCCTTTAGCGTATGTCACTATAATATGGGTGATGAGGGTGTATTAAGCGTATAATAGAAAGGCGGTGGATAGCATATGGTGATGATTTAGTACTAAGAATAGACCACTACATGATGAATAAGAATGAGGTGGTGATGTAGCCTACAACTTATACCACTACGTGGTGAATAAGAATGAGGTGATGATTTAGCTAATGTGAGCCGCTAGTAGGGTCGAGAAACATCCACAAACATATATATTATTGCTCAAGAGTCGATACAAGTATATTACAGTGGCCAAGAAGCAAAACTTGCATTACAACCCTAAAGGAGAGGTTAGAAAAGCTCCACAAATCCTTCTGTGAACAAAAGAAGAAGGGAGGGCGCAAAATAGAAATGTCCAACCTTTTACAATGAGCCCCGACCCTTCTTTTATAGATTCAACACAAAGGGAAGAAGGAGAGAGAAGTGGGAAAACTAGTTGAAGCTCAACCACTATCATCAATGCCTCCTACAAAATCCACCCCAAATCTATCATGTCTGCATCAATTACTTGTTTGGCACCTCGAAGGAGGAGGAATGGCGGATCAGATCAAATCGATCTGGTTGTTGGGGGAAAATAGATCTTGTATTAATGGCTAAAGACGTTTCTTCATTTTTTCCCACCTAACCTCTCCAAAATTAAAGTTTCAGATCTCCATGGTGTAGATGAGGCCGAGATCTTTCCAATGGTGCCAATTTGTGGATTTGAGCACTGAGTCAAAAGATATGCCCATTTGAAATTTGAATCGGGTCCATACAAAATGGCGGGAACCAACTACCAAAACGGGCCCCTTTTTGAAACCGGACACGTGGAGGGTGGTAGCGCATGTCTGAGGGAAGCCTTTGTATTTTGCTTTTGAAGTTGCATCGAGGATGACATGTGGCTTCTTTCGTGGCTTGCTAGTTTCTTCATGTTTTTGGCTAAGTCTTTTGCTCGGTGGGGTCATATATCTGACCGGGGACACGCGGAGGCTTGGCGCTTGTTTGGAAACCTTCCCCAATTTTACTCTTGAATTAGCATCATGTTGACACTTGGCACCCCTCATTTGCCTGTCTCAATGCTTTGACTATTCAACCCTTGACCCTGTCCCTTTATGAACCAGACACGTGGAGGCTCTGCGCTCATTTAGAAACCCGCTCAGGATTTTCCTTTAAAGGAGCGTCGGGTTGACACGTGGAAGCCTCTCACAGGCTCTTGGACTTTTCAACGGCCTCTCTTACCTTTTCGGACCCTGAACACGTGGCGAGCAAGGTGCTCGTTCTCCATACTTAGTCGATTTTGGGCCCGCTCTGTCCCATTTTTCAACTTGGACTACGTGGCAAGCCCGCGCTCATTTGGGCCTCCGCTTTTGGATTTACCTTTGGAGATGCACCAAGCTGATGCGTGTGGTACTTTCACTAGCACTTCTATACTTAGTATTTTTAGGCCCGCCCTATCCTTGCCTTTTGACTTTTAGTTGTTGACTCTCCCCTCTTTGGGCTGGGACATGTGGGGCCTAGCGCTTGTTTGAGTCTCCCTTTTGGATTCAATCTTTGGAGGTGCGCCGTTTGGACACTTGGTAGTGTCCGTTGTCTCCTCCATACTTAGTCATTTTTGGGCTCATTTTGAACTATTTTAGAGCCGAAGACTTCAAATTTCACCATTCCTTCTCCTTTGAGCCTATGGCTTCTTTTGACACTGTCTTCTCCTTCCCCGACCCTATTATTCCATTTTAGAGCCCGCCTGTAATCTGTTTGCTGGATTTGAAGCATGGGTTCACTCGACAGAGCCATTTCTTGAATTTCTTCTTGCATGGGGTTGTTTGATCTTTGCAGGCCCTACCACTCCATTATAGAGTCCCTCTGTTGCCTGATTGTAGGATTTGAACATGATTTCTCTAGTTTCTTTATGTGGGGTTCGTGGCTGATCCAATTTTACCCTGGGGGAAAAATATGGATAACAATTTGGTGACTCGCAGGGGCATCTGCCTGCTAGATGAAAGGACCAGTTGCCTTGTTATATCCATTGGGCATGGAGTCAAGAATGATGGCCTGATACTGATCCTACCTCTGATCCATGAGCCCGACCATTTGCACTCTCAATTTTCATAAGAAATCTTGAAACAAGGCTTATGAGAGTAGAAAATTGTTTTGACTGGGGCTTTCATCATCATCTGAATGGACTATTTGAAAATGGATTTTTAGTTGCTCTGCATTTGTTTTATTTTGAAATTTGCAACTATTATAGGAAACTATGAGTCTTCTGCCATGAATAGTGAAGGGCTGGCCTCAGTAGCTCTGGAGCAATATGAACAAAACTTATGTACAAAGACAAAATCATACATGCCTCAAATGAGACATGCAGAGTGTGCACAAGCACTTCTTCTACTAAAAACAAAATCTACTCCTACCCCTACACTAACCAGAGAGAAAGAAAAGCTTAAACAAAGCCCTATAAGGGAGAAGTAGCTTCCCTTTCTCAAGAGGGGCAGCCATGCAAATGATTTGACACTAAATATGGCTTCTGTATGAGTGAAAAACTGACTTTAAGTCGATCCTCCACCCATATCATCAAGGTATCAACATTAATGGAAAATACCTCCTCAAGTTGATTTGCATTGGACTCTTGGAGGTGTTGATGGTGACCCTTGGTGCTTTGATACTCATCCTCATGCCTGAAGTAGGCATGACTAGTTTTGGCTTCTCCCTTGGCTCCAATGAAGCCAAGTATCTGATTGGGCAAGGTATGGTCCTTTGAATTTTCCCATGGTTCTAAACTTTAACTCCAAGAATGGAGCCTTCTTGTTGACCCTCATGGATGGATGGTGTGGGAGGAATGATAGCCTCATACTCTTTCTCTTCCTCTACAGGTGTGACTTTTGGAAGATCAAAATCTTCCAACTTTGATTCAGGAGGCATGTTGTAAACTACAGGTTGTGTTTACACGTTCTCTTCCATGGTAGTAGGCTCTTGTGATTGAAGAATGAATGATGGGGAAGAAAAGATTGCAATTTCAACTTGGCTCCTTCTTATCAAAACATTCTTTTTGAGTCGATAGAAATCAAACTCTTTATTGTCCTGTTGTAACAAGGTCTCTCCCTTTTGCATGGTGATCTTAAAATCTTCATTATTTTCACCATATGAAGCCTCATCTTCAAACATGAAGCTAGTGAGTTCAGGATCTTCCAAAAACATAGACTTTTGGAGAGGTTGAAAGGGGGAGAGGGGTCTGTACTTTCTCAATGCAAACTAGCCTTGGACTCATGATTCAAAGTGCCTCTAAAATATCTTGGTCACCTCCATATGCTCCTCTTTAACTAGACTTGGAGCTGGTTGTTCTTCCTCCTCAACTGGTTGTGCAGCTTGGATCAAATCAACATCCTCTTCAGACAAAGTGCCATTAGGGACATTATATTTAAAGAAAACAAGTTGTTGATCTTCTTCCTTTTGTTTTTGTTCCTTCTCTCTATTGCAAACTCAGCCTCACCACCATTGGCTCTTCAACCTTGACCTCCTCTATTGGCTTAACCATCAAGGGATCTTTGTAAACCCAAATTTAGCAGCCCAACTCTTGGATTGTCTATCATTTCTTCTCTGTTGGGTTCCTCTTCTTGCTGCCCTTGGCTGGTTGTTTGATTTTCATCTCCCCAACATGGATTTGGGGAAGCAAGAGGAGTGGTAGGTTGGGGTTCAACCAGTTTTGCTATTGTTTGTGGTGGAGAGGGAGGTGGAACTTCTTGTTTCTTTGGAGGGAATGACTGCTTGGGAAGGAAAAGGGGAGAAGAATTGAAATGGGATGGAAGACTAGGAGATGGAGAAATGAAATCAACACTTGAGGCAGCAAGTGAGGGGCTTGACTCTTGATCATGTTGAAATGATAAAGATTGAGAAAGAGAAAATGAAGGACATGGAGCTGGTGATTGACTTACCCATTGACAAGGTTGTCTTGTGTCCAGCTCATAAGCCTCAATATCTTCAATCCATTGTGTAAGTTGAGGCATCATTTCAACCATGAAGTCAAGCTTCTCTTGAGGGATGTAATGTCTTGGAAAAGGGCCTTCCCATGGACAAGGTGCCTGTAACCAATCTTGAATGCCTTCATTTGTGTTATGGCCCTTGATTGAACCATGCCAGCCTCCATTTTTTGAATCTTCTCCAACAAACCAACATTCTCCACATAGTTGTCACCATTGTATGTGCCCCCTTGTTCTTGATAAGCTCTATGGCCAAACTGACTTTGACCCTGCTCATATGGGTAAGCATAATGGTCTGGATCTGATTATAATGCTGATTTGGAGGAGTTGGGAAATGCATTGGAGGTGAACTACATTTTTTTGTAAGTGTGAGTTCTAAGAAGGAAATGAAGCCATGATTGCACAACTTCATGGAATGGGAGAAAATGAAAGAGATGGAAGAAGAAAATGGATGAAAATGGGTGGAAATGGATGGAAAAGGTCTGCAACTTAGAGATAGGGTTATTGACCAGATGGAGTCACAGATGTGCTTGCATGTGCCTCAAAAGGCTGAATCTCAACAGGAACACACCAACCTGCTAAGATGAAGTGGTAAGGTGCTTCAGACCTGTCCCACCGGGCATGTGCAAAACTGTTAGTGCAGAATCACAACACCCTTGAATGTCTGCAACTAGATGGGTTGAGACTCTCAGTGTGATTGCACAACATGGAGCATCTCTCAAGGTGTGGGACCTTGTGAGTTGAGAGAGCTCTCCGGATTGAGGTCGGTTCCTATTCCTCTATTCAGGTGTACAAAAAATTACAGAGGATCTATTCTAAGTCTATTCTATCTACCAAGGAGACAAGGTTAGAGAGATGCAAGAAAATAAACCTAAGCTAATGAGGTGATACACCAAAGGAATGTTAGACACTCGTTTTGTAGTTTAACACAGACCATGAAATGTAATACAAACACTATGCATAGATGACCAAATCGCAATAAGAGATCAGAGAGACAATAACGAATACATGAGAGGGTCGAGAAACATCCACAGACATATATATTATTGCTCAAGAGTCGATACAAGTATATTGTAGTGGCCAAGAAGAAAAACTTGCATTACAACCCAAAGGAGAGGTTAGAAAAGCTCCACAAATCCTTTTATGAACAAAAGAAGAAGGGAGGGCGCAAAACAGAAATGTCCAACCTTTTACAATGAGCCCCGACCCTTCTTTTATAGATTCAACACAGAGGGAAGAAGGAGAGAGAAGTGGGAAAACTAGTTCAAAGCTCAACCACTATCATCAATGCCTCCTACAAAATCACCCCAAATCTTGTCATGTCTGCATCAATTACTTGTTTGGCACCTCGAAGGAGGAGGAACGATGGATCAGATCAAATCTGATATGGTTGTTGGGGCAAATAGATCTTGTATTAATGGCCCAAAGATGTTTCTTCATTTTTTTCCCCACCTAACCTCTCCAAAATTAAAGTTTCAGATCTCCATGGTGTAGATGAGGCCGAGATCTTTCCAATGGTGCCATATTTGTTGGATTTTGAGCACCGAGTCAAAAGATATGCCCATTTGAAATTTGAATCGAGGTCCGTACAAAATGGTGGGAACCAACTACCAAAACGGGCCCCTTTTTGAAACCGGACACGTGGAGGGTTGGCGCATGTCTGAGGGAAGCCTTTGTATTTTCTTTTGGAGTTGCATCGGGCTGACACGTGGCTTCTTCCACGGCTTGCTCAGTTTCTTCATGTTTTTGGCTAAGTCTTTTGCTTGGCGGGTCATATATCTGGACGGGGACACGTGGAGGCCTGGCGCTTGTTTGGAAACCTTCCCCAATTTTACTCTTGAATTAGTCATGTTGACACTTGGCACCCTCCGTTGGCTTGTCTCAATGCTTTGACTATTCAACCCCGACCCTATCCCTTTATGAAACCCGGACACGTGGAGGCTCGCGCTCACTTAGAAACCCGCTCAGGATTTTACCTTTGAAGGAGCATCGGGTTGACACGTGGAAGCCTCCGCAGGCTCTTGGACTTTTCAATGGCCTCTCTTACCTTTTCGGACCCTAAACACGTGGTGAGTGGTGCTCGTTCTCCATACTTAGTTGATTTTGGGCCCGCTCTGTCCCATTTTTCAACTTGGACTACGTGGTGAGCCCGCGCTCATTTGGGCCTCCACTTTTGGATTTACCTTTGAGATGCATCGAGCTGACACGTGTGGCGGCTTCCGCTAGCACCTTTATACTTAGTCTTTTTAGGCCCGCCCTGTCCACCTTTTGACTTTTAGTTGTTGACTTTGCCTCTTCTTTGGGCCTGGGACACATGGGGGCCTGGCACTTGTTCGAGTCTCCCTTTTGGATTCAATCTTTGGAGGTGCGCCGTTTGGACACTTGGAAATCCATTGTCTCCTCCATACTTAGTTTTTTTTGGGCTCGTTCTAAACTATTTCAGAGCCCGAAGACTTCAAAATTTCACCGTTCCTTCTCCTTTGAGCCTATGGCTTCTTTGACATTGTCTTCTCCTTCCCCAACCCTGTTATTCCATTTTAGAGATAGGATGTAACCTGATAATAATAATGATGAAGGGAGTGGTGATTTAACCTAAGGTGGATTTGAAGCACAGTTAACTCGAATGAAGAAAATTTCTTGAATTTCTTCTGATGATAGTGGAGAAATGACTAATAGGTGAAGTATGTATAGGATAATGTAAGATGTGTAGTGTGTGGGGTTCAAATTGTAATAGTAATCCCTTGACAAAGTTCAGTGAACCAAAGCACAAGAGTGCATCATTAGGTAACGAGGTGTGGTGATTGGCGCGAGATAGAAATAACAATGATACGAGTAAGGTATATAATGTAAGATGATATAGGTATGCGAGAGAGAGGCTATATACGTAAGATTATATAGGTGGAGAATATAATGTGGTCCCCCAAGTGTGTCAAAAAGATAAATTAACTAAGGAGCTCAAATAACCAAGGTTCTTCGACTAGCGCTTGAGATGATACAAATGGAGGGCCACAATCTACCAATGGAGAGATAGTAGATATGGGTGGTGCAGGTGGGAAAAATTTATATGCATGTGAAAGATGGATTAGCGACTTAATATGCTGGTGTGAAACTTGTAGGGGGAGATAGGGAATGTGATACTATAGGTTGGTGGTGAGATGGTATGCGGGTAGGGAGAGTTTTGACGATACAACCGGGTAAGCCCGAGGGGTTGTACATAGAATAGGAGGAGGTGGGGTGCTAAATGAGAGAAGGCCTAATCGTTAGACATCTCGATAGCATAAGCTAATACGTGGAAAGAATCTATATGATGTCCCTAAATGCGATGATAATGACAAAATGGATGATCACGGATGTGGGTTAATTGCGAAGGAGGATAATAATGAGTAGGTGGAAACGTAAGGAGTTGGTGGTGAAGAAGGTGACCGTAATGTGTTGTAGCATAGCATTAGAAGGAAGGACAATGGGTGAAGGGGAAGGTATAACCGGTGGATCGGGGGGAGGATACCGAGGGGAGGTGGATGGAGTAGGAGTTGTAGGAGGAGTAGGAGCATGTTGAAGTTGTGTAATCATAGCATGAAGAGATATAATTGTGGCTTCCATGGACTGAAACCGAACTCAGAAGCGCGTGTATAGCCTTACATAGGTATGTATTAGAAGAGGGAAAGCAGAGTGAGAATCATCAACTATCTCAAAGGAGGAAGAACATATTGTAGTATGAGGTGAATTGGTGTTAACGCAAGAGGGTAAAGGAGAGGGAAGGTCTTCTAGAGAATCATCAAGATAGGTATCAAAATTGTACTTGGACAACACGAGAGACTTGATAAGCAAGGGTATGTGGTTGGTCATCCAAATAACCATGAATGCGTAAGATATGCATGACCATGACATATTTTTCATCTATGAAGGGAGGCAATGGGCATCCTAATGCATACCAAATAGTGTAGTTAAAACAAAGAAAGGAACTACTACAAATGTGGACGTCACCAAATGGCATGGGAAATTGATATCAACATGATTAGTATCAAGTATCCCTTCAATATAATCTAGCCAAGATTGGCCAAGAGTGAGTGGAGAAGTGATGGGAGTTCATGTAAGATGAACTACAAGATGGAAAACATGCGGGCCATATGTAGAAGTAAGGATGACGAAACATGATACTGAGATGTGGGTTGTATAGGGGAGTATGAAGGTCATTGAAGTCAAACCCAAGTCATAGGAGACCATCATGGGAAAATATAGTACTTATGTAGGATGTGTCGAGTGGTATATGATCCTAATAAGAATTATTGATGAAGAGAGTGAAGGTGAAAGGTGGGCTTACTGAGAGGAGGAGAATGTTGGCAGAGAGGCAGGGGGACGAGCCATGGGTGATGAAGGGATTTGGTGTGGCACAATAAAGCAATGGTGGGATCAAATAGCGGGAAGAGATTGTACTAAGCTAGTGGATAATAGTGGCAAGTGGCATCTCATAAAGAAAGGGGGACAAGGGAGGAATGTGAAAAGCAACCAAATATTGTGGAGTATGTGTGGTGGAGGGTATGATAGCATTGGAAATAACATGAGTATGTGGTGAAGTAGAATGGACCTTATCAACCATGCAAATGGTAGGAACTAGGTCATGTGTGGGTGTTTTAGATGGGGAAGGAATCGTGGATGGAGAAGAAAGAGATAAGGTAGTGCAAGAGTCATTTATGTCTACACGAGAAAGAGCCTCAAATTCCGCTACTAGTTGAGCTAGAGCCACATGATTAATTGTGCATAGATAAGTGGTGACAAGATCTTGGATATCCCGAGGATTCATTCTAGAAGATGACAATTGGATAAAATATGGGCAAGGGTTATAACCATCAATAACAGTAGGAGTGTTAACAAAAGCATGGCCATGGTGGTCAAAATGAAGAGTAGCTAAAGACTTAGAGGAAGATGACTTTATGGCGCTTGCCCATGATGGTAGAGGAGGTGCTAAAAGGAGACGTTGGCTTCACCAAAATGATTAACAAAAATGGAACCTAATGGACCTAAATGAGGTATTAGGGTATTAATGCTAATCTAAATAGGAGGACTAAAACGTTGTATAAATAAACTAAAATAGTATGAAATAATTGCAATTAATTATTCTAAATGAAATAAAACCCTAAGTATGCAAGAGAAGGGAAGAAAATAGCTTAGTTGATTAGAGAAGATGGTCACAAAGTTGTCGCAGTCTAATCAAAAAATCTAGAAGTGCAAAAGAACACTAAGGGGACCTCAGACGACAAAAATCAACACGTGGCCTTCTTTGCACCCAACCTCTCGAGGTCGTGCTAAGTCAACCTATGTAGAATGAATGTGAATGTGAGTATGGTGGTGGGAATCGACTAATTGGTAAATCTTATATATTCAACACGTAATATCGTATTCGTGAGTCTAAGGTAAAGAATGATCTCCTAACTTTAAGTGGTGTGATGGCCCAGACTAAGATGATAGCCACTACGTAGATTCCAATCAATATCGAGCTCGGCCCAGCATTTTTTGTTTGTCGGTTGTTCAACACATGGAAAATGGCTGCGGGCACCTTGTATATATTTCTAGACAATTTCATGGAAGTAAGAACGAGAGGCGCGATGGAGCCACAGTATTTATGGGTGATTTTCTGGCCTGGTCCGAAAGTCTTAGCCTGATCGATCATGTTATGTTCATTAAGGAAATTTGTGTGATAATATCTCGGTAGAATGGTGAAGATCTGAATACTAATGTATGCAAACTAGTGTCAATGTCTAACCGATGGAAGGCTCATGGGTTGTGGGACATGAGTATCACAACCAAAGACTTATGGAGGCTTTTGGTCCTTTGATGGTCATGCACGTAATCAAACCCTATTTCTAGGAGAAGTCTAATAGTCGTAGGCTTGATTAACAATGATATTTAGCGTATTGAGTTGTTCTATTTTCTCAACAAAAGTTACAGTGTGCGTAAAAATGTCAAACGTAAACTAGTATCAATGGCACTTATCAATTCTAGCCCATTGGGTTATAGAACCAAGGGATCACAACTATATGTCTTTTTCCCGTTATGGTCTCGGTGATGGTCATACAGTAATGAAATAAAATGATTTTTGAAAATAAAACTAATTATCAAGGAAATCTAATCTATGTTTTTGGAGTTTTCATAATATTTTGGATCAAAGCAATAAAAGCAAAATAATCTATCAAAGGAAATATTTTTGTTCTTTTCCAATCTTTAAGAAATGTGTTCTAATCTAATAAATAAAATAAAGACAAGTAATTAGCCGATGTAGAAATGGTTACTTGTGCAAATGTATGAATCTAATCTAAAACAAATAACCTCATCCGATCAAGATGTTCCTTTCTTTCTCTAAGTTTTCACGTGAGTCCAAGGGATTGGGAATGCAAGAACAAAATAGGAGAATGGTGCTTGAGTAATGCAGCTTGATGGCGGTGCCCAATACAATGCAGTGTAGAAGAGAGATAGCACAAGAGATTAGAGTTTGGCTATGTAATTCCTAGCAAGATCATAAAGACCAATACAATGGAAGATACACAAAATTCTAAGGCTTTTTTGCTTCAATACAAGCATGGAATTTATAGGAATGGAGGATGGGAGATGCCTTCATGCACAAGGCAATAAGGAGTAGTTCCAACCAATTAAATCTATTTAAAAATAGGAGGAAGGAGAACCAAGAAATCAAAGCTAATTTTAGACAATTTGGCTCACAGATGCATGCAAAAAGTGAAGTTAAGTGAACCGTTGCATGTTAAAACATACGTGAAGAATTCTAGAAAAATACGAGACGACCGTGACCATTTTCGATGAGAGTATAGCCAAGATGACCATGAAGAGATCATGATCATGCCTCCACGAGCGGGAGATCGATCGACGCGGTCTAAGTTTGGTTGTTTTCATTTTTTTCTTTTAATACCCTAAATGTGAAAATGTTAAAAATTTCACCTAGGGGATTATTTTCAAAAAAATTGTCTTAAATGGGTCTCAGGGGGCGCCCATATGGCATTCTTTTTATTTGGTCAAAAGTAATCTTTTTTTTGTCTTTTTGGGCATTTTAGGGTAAAATACGCATTTGGAAAATCGATCTAGTGCCACCACCCAAAGTAGGTAGGTAGTCACGAGACCTCGCCCTTCCAGGTAGCGGTCCAGTAATCGCCACCGCACCGGGCGGCGGTTTTGAACAGAATGACCAAAATGTGTATTTAACCATAATTGTTTTGTATTTTTGATGTTTTGTAGTGTTTTTGGTGAGCTTATTATTTGGTATATGTTACTAACTTGCTATATTTCCATATTTTGGTGAATGCGTATGAGGAGTACATCATATGGAGTCGGGAGAGGGAGTGTGATTGGCTCCCTGGTATACTAGATCAGCTAACCCAGGATGAGATGGACCTTCTCTAGATGGAAATAGATTCAGAGGATTGCACGGGTCCCCCACGTTGCTCCTGCTAGTCATATTCTATGTGACTTATTTTCCTATTGGGATGTGGGCCAAACACTATCTCGGTTTCCTGTGTGTCCGAGGTGAGTAGACCATCACCCTGGAGGATGTGTACCGTATCCTTGGGCTCCCGATTCTTTCGAGGAAGCTACTTTGGGAGACAAGTGGGGTCCATTACCACGATGATGCAAAGGCCTTTTAATATATACATGGGAAATGTCATTGTCTCATCTTATTCAAAGAAGGGGATGAAAGCTTGGTCCATTGCCACCGTTCCCATTCCCGTCATGCCATCATGGGCATCCCGTCATCCCGAATGATCGAGGACAAGGGTGGTGACACCCTTTCATATTGTTGACTCCTATCATGCAAAAATCGAGGGGCATGGTCATAAATATGTCGTGGGTGTAGATATCTTGGGGAATACCTACCATGATTTATACAGGTAATCAGATTCATAAAAAAGTTATTGAGCCACCCCACTCTTGTTATGAATCGGGTTTATGAGCATTTCATCCCTTATGGTAGGGGAGTACTAGTATCATATCCAGGGATGTTTTGCTAGATGGATGGGTATGTTAGTGCTTAAACGCTACATCAGCTAGTGGATTCCTAACTATTTAACATGGTTACCAAGACCCATATGGGGACAGAGGCGACTACGATGGTAGATTTCTCTTCGATAGGTTGGTTAATGAGCAGGAGAATCACTTGCATTGGGTCAGCAGATTTGGCCTTACCTCGATGTGGTCCCTCTAGTTACACTGGGAGGCTCTCTCAATAGAAATTAGATACCCTTAAATAAAATTTTGGGGAGGATCCGTTTGGAGCTATGCTCAACAAACTCTACTGAATTCACAAAATAACACAACCGAATTCAAAACACATCTCTCAATACAATACATTTGCTTGTACATCTATCATATGCATAAGACCATATAAATAGACAATGCATAAGCTAAATAGACAAGCAGTTTTACAAAACCGTGGGTATCAAAACCATGGGAAAAACCTCAGTCCCATAAACCTATGGGTCAAAAAACTCACCCATATGAGAAAAGCACGTTTCCCGATATGTCGGGTGCATTTTTCGAGGCCAAAAAATTTTACGCCTAAAAATTTGGGGCGCGCCTGATTCCTTAGGGGCTGCCCTTGACCCCCCGGCCCGACCGCCCCAAACCCCCGACGAGGATACATGAAAAGTGTATAGTCTTCAACACTTTCACACATGAAAATAGGCTCCACAACCTAACAATCTCCCACTTGGAGACTAGTTTTCCTCTGAGCAAGCTTCTCAACCCTTCACTAGTTTCTGTGAAGACCAACCAAAGTTGAACACAACTTTAGTTTTTCCCTTGTGACCACCTTGGTCATCATGTCTGTAGGATTTTAACTGGTATGAATCTTCTCAACTTCAACTTCTCTTCCTCCAAAGTTGTCCTGATGAAATGGTACCTTAACTGTATATGCTTTGTCCTAGAGTGGAAAGCAGAGTTCTTAGCTAGGTGTATAGCACTCTGACTATCACTATGCAACTTACATTCCTCTGCTTATGCCCCAACTCCTCAAGCAATTGTTGTAACCAAATCATCTCTTTGCTTGCCTCTATGGTAGCAACATACTCAGCCTCGTGGTTGACAAAGCCACCAGCTTCTGTAGTCATGAAATCCAACTCACTGTTGTCCCACCTACAGTGTAAATATAACCTGTCGTGCTCCTCTTGTTGTCTACATCTCCAGCCATATCTGAATCTACATAACCACGTAAAGTGGTGTTTGATCCACTGTAGCACAAAACTGTCCCCATGGTCCCTCTCAAATACCGAAGGATCCACTTTACTGCTTGCCAATGCTCTTTACCTGGATCACTCATAAATCTACTCACAGCTCCCACTGCATGGGCAATATCAGGCCTAGTGCACACCATAGCATACATCAAACTACCAACTGCTGATGAGTAAGGTACCTTGGACATCTGGTTTCTTCTCTTGCTCTATCTTGGGACATTGCTCCTTTGATAACTTGAAATGGCCTGCCAAAGGAGTCCCAACCGGTTTAGCATCCTACATATTAAACCTCTCCAAGACCTTCTTAATGTACTCTTCCTGAGATAAAGTCAACTTCCATTCCTTCCTATCCCGAGATATCCTCATACCAAGGATTTGTTTGGCTGCCCCAAATCCTTCATAGCAAATGATTCACTTAGTTGCTTCTTGAGTACTTTTATTTCTGCATGTTTTTACTCCTGCAACCAACATGTCATCAACATACAAACACAGGATAATATAACTTCCATCCTCAAATTTTTTTTGTATACACACAATGGTCAGAATGACATCTAATATAACCTTGCTCCATCATGAAGCTATCAAATTTCTTATACCATTGACATGGAGCTTGTTTCAGGCCATACAAGCTCTTCTTCAGTTTGCACACCATCTCCTCTTTACCTTTGACTTCATATCCTTCTGGCTGCTGCATATATAGCTCCTCCTCCAAATCGCCATGGAGAAATGTAGTCTTTACATCTAACTATTCTAAGTGCAAGTCTTCTACTGCCACTATTCCAAGAATAGTTCTGATAGAAGTCATTTTTACTACAGGAGAAAAAATCTCATCAAAATCTATACCTTTTTTCTATGCAAACCCCTTGACCACCAACCGGGCCTTGTATCTTTTCTTGCCTCCTTCTTCCTCTTTGACTCTAAACACCCACTTATTCTATAATGCTCTTTTCCTTGGGTAGCTTTACCAAATCCCATGTCTGGTTCTCCATGAGAGCTTGATGCTCCTCATCCATGGCTTGCTCCCACTTCTTCCTGGCATCTACCTGCATTGCTTCATCAAAGCTCTCTGGTTCTCCACTATCAGTGAGTAATAAATAATAAAGAGAAGGAGAAAAATGTTCAGGTTCTCTTCTTACCCTAGAAGACCTCCTCAATATAGGAGTTTGGGGTTCTGTTGAGGGGGTTCTGAACTAATTCATGTGTCACTTTCCCATCCGGAAGATCCTCTACCGCTGCATATTCTTTCTTGGATTCTTCCCTGTTTTCCCGCAAATTGTTGCTTATACATGACTTTCTCATTAAAACCACATCCCTAGATCAATGATTTTCTTGTCCTTAATGCTCCAACATTTATATCCAAAGTCATCACCACCATAACCAATGAAAGTACATTTTTCTGATTTAGCCTCTAGCTTAGTCCTATCATCCTTGTCTATGTGAACAAACACCTCACATCCAAAGACTCTAAGAAATGAATAATCAACTTTCTTACCATACCAAGCCTCCTCAGGTATGCCTCCATCCAAGGCACTTGAGGGTCCTCTGTTTATCAAGTACACAGCTGTGCTCACCGCTTCTGCCCAAAAAGAAAGAGGCAGTCCTGCATGTAACCTCATGCTCCTAGCACGTTCCATTATTGTTATGTTCATCCTTTTTGATACCCCATTCTGCTGCGGAGTTCCTGGAACCGTCTTTTCCTGTGGATTCCATTCTTAGAACAGTAATCATCAAATTCATTGCTGCAATACTCCCCTCCATTATCTGACCTAAGACATTTTAGCTTAAGACCTATTTCATTCTCTACCAAGGCTTTCCATTTAACAAAAGTGTCAAATACATCAGATTTGTTTCTAATACAATAAACCCAAACTTTCCTTGTTGCATCATCAATAAAAGTAACATAATAACTTGAACCCCAAGAGATGATACAAGTGGCCCCACACATCAGAATGCACCAGCTCTAACTTACTCTCTTTCTTTGTAGGTCTAACCTTGAGAAACCTTACTCGCTTATGTTTCCCATATATGCAGTTCTCACAGAAATCAAACCCTGTTTCTGTATATCCAGGAAAATTCTTCTTTATGATGTTCATGCCCTTATGGCTCATATGACCGAGCCTATAGTGCCATAATGTTGTATCTACATCTGAAGCCACAAGATTACAATCATTAGTACTATCAGTGGTTAAATACAAGGTTCCAACCTTCTTACCTCTTGCCACCACAAGAGCACCCTTGGTAACCTTCCAAGAGTCTCGTTGTAAATATCACAGTACAACCATCACTTCCCAACTGCCCTGCCGATATCAAATTTCATCTTAATGTAGGCACATGTCTAACATCCTTCAATAGCCAAGTATTCCCATTCTACATCTTAACTTTGAATGAACCTTTTCCAACTATATTGCTGAGGCTCATCATCACCAAGAAAAACATGCCCAAAATCTCCTTGAACATAATCAACAAAATAATGCCTATGTGGAGAAGCATGGAAAGAAGCCCCTGAATCTAAAACCCAAGATTCAGTAATATTGTGCAAAGAAAGAATCAAAGCATCCTGACATACATTACCGTTGCCACATTTGCCTCCTTGTTTTCTTCTTGTTGTTTCTTCTTCCCGAAGCTCCCAGCAGTCCTTCTTTGCATGCCCGGAGCTTTCCACAATTCCAAAGATACAATCTTATTCTTAGATTTTGACCTTGCTCGATCTTTTGATTTTCCACGGTTTCCTCTATTCTTCTGTCTCCCTCTAGTTTCCACTATCAAAGCATTCCCTGAAGTAGAAGATTCCCCGGAGCTTTTTCTTCACATTTCCTCACTTAGAATCACCCCTACAACATCCTCAAACTTCAACTTTGAGTTAGCTGGAACCGAGTTACTTACCGCCATTACCAAGCTATTCCAACTCTCAAGTAAAGAGCACAGAATTAATAAAGCCCTAACTTCTTCATCAAATTCTATTGTAACCGAAGCTAGCATATTCACTACCGTATTGAAATCATTTAAATGATCTACTACTGAACTATTCTCAGACATCTTCATATTAAACAACTTTTTCATTAAAAATATCTTATTAGAGGCAGAGGGTTTTTCATACAACTTCCCTAATGCATCCATTAGATCTTTTGTAGTCTTTTCCTTTGAAACATTAAATAATACCGAAGATGCAAGACACATCCGGATCGTTCCAAGTGCCTTCCGATCCAACAAATCCCATTCCGCATCTGTCATACTCGAGGGTTTGTTCACCTTCTCAGACAACGGAGTATAAAGATCCTTCTGATAAAGGTAATCTTCCATCTGCATCTTCCAAAGACTGAAATTCTGCCCATTGAATTTATCAACCCTAGATCTTCCTTCATCTGCCATAGCTCCCACTCAAGCTAAAAACTTTCCCTGCGATTCAACACTTCAGCAAACCAAACCAGGCTCTGATACCAATTGTTAGGAAATAAGGGATAAAATATGCGGAATAATCCCTCACAAAATCGCAACAGTAGAAACTAATATGCAGAAATTATTACAGATCTCAAATAAAATTACAGAATAAAATAACACAACACAAAGAGACAGTATTTAACATGGTTCACCCAATTTGGGCTACGTCCATCAAGAATCACTTGCTCGATTTTATTACAAGCCACCGCTCTCTCAATACAATACCCAGATCCGTTTGGAGCTATGCTCAACAAACTCTCTGAAATTCACATCCGAATTCAAAACACATCTGCAATACATTTGCTTGTACATCTATCATATGCATAAGACCATATAAATAGACAATCGTTAGCAGCTTTACAAAACCGTGGGTATCAAAACCATGGGCGAGGATACATGAAAAGTGTACAAGACTTTAGTGTACGCCTTCAACACTTTCACACATGAAAATGTGCTCCACAACCTAACAAATCCAGCTTAGACAGTTGTTCATTCTAGGTGTGTCTATTACTAAAGACAGTGGTCTCGCACTCAAGGTCACTGGTACCCCTTGAGTGCCCCTACTCAGAAGGCAGCTCCTACTCATGGCGGAGTAGGATGAGCCCATTGATCTAGACTCCAAATCTGAGAAGGATACGAGGGATGAGACAAAGGTAGATTTAGTTGGAGAGGACACAGAGGATGAGGGAGTTGGTGTTGGGACTAGTGAGACAGCCCATACGAAGGAGGAGGAGAGTGATCCCTGAGTGGCATAATACTCATGAGATGTTGAAAGCAAAGATACAAGGAGGCCAATGCCGAGAGAGAGAGAGACCTTAGTCTCAAATACGACACTTCCTCACAATGGAGAGGGGGACGAAAAGTCTATGATAGGATAGTGATTCACCTCGGCTTTGGGAATCCCTCAGTCACCAAGAAGCATCGCCAGCAGCAGCTACCAATCCTACTTGGATGCCTAGAGACTCGAGTAATTTTAACACTTTCCTCTCGACTTTGTTAGTTAGGAATGTTGGCTTGTATCCCTCTCCTTCTTTATTTTTTCTAACGTATTGCTTCTTGTTCTCTTCTTGTAGAGATGACACAAGAGTGGCGAGACCTCATCCGTACTTGGGTGTGCATTGAGACTCTATGTATCCCTTAGGGAAGACCGTGAGTCGAGCCGATCGACTATCCTGCAGCCATTAGCCACAGGAAGACACACTAATGTATTTTCCCCTGTGTGGAAGGTAGCAGAGATAGTGACTTCCCTCCGTACCTGTGGTGGATATCGACTATCGAGCACTCTGATGATACTGGAGCCATTCTCACAGAAGGCCACGGGAAGTGGACACCACCATGAGCACTCACATCATTTGGTTCACTCCTCAGGCCATCAGTAGCCACGTAGAGGATCCCTATATGTGGCTGGGTACCACCCCAGGGATCCATAAGGACCGGAGTAGGCCATGGGGCCATTTTTATTGCTTTGATGACATTTTATCGGTGTTTATATGATTTTTTGTATATTTCAGGCTCATTGCAAGCATTTTGACCATGCCTAGTGCATGGTGACATTGTATACAAACTTGATTCACCATAATATATACTGAACTCTCTTTTTGGTTTGGTATTCCATTGACTCGAGTTGACTTTTTTTTGGTTTATCTCTCATGTGTACTCTAGATTTTTGAATTTCTTCTTTTTATGCTTTTCAGAATGTATGCAATGGATGTGAAATGATAACAAAATGATTTCTTTTTGTATTTCATAATGTTGATATATGATAATACGAACACAATGTGATGTTTGAATTTTAGCTTCTTTAAGCAATCTTTGATACTTCATATTGTCTTGGAAAAACATGGTGATACAACGATATGATAAGAAGATGTACTTGCCCCACTCCTGACCCCACGCAACCAGTAGGATGTGAGGGCTCAACACCAAGATCCAGAAAGGGCACAAGTTATGAAAAATTATTGAATGGTAATGATGAGGGAAAGACAATGGTTTGATAGGACCAAATTGGGACACTACAACCTCACCCTACTCAAGTTACTTCATAGCTTAGAATGTGATTTACTTTCCAGTTTATCTAGACTTAGATCCATAGATGGCTACTTGGTTGACAAAATATGGTTTTTGGGTTTTAAAATCTTTTGGAATCTTGGACATCTAACTCACTTTGTTTTTGACTTATGAATTCACAACATTTGAACAAATTATTTGTAACTTTCAATTTTATCAAAGATACCCCCTACTCCTTGCCCCATGCTACCAGAAGGAAGCATGAGCTCATCACCACGGATAAGGAATAGGAGAGTAAGGTAATTTCTCTCCTTTTCCAACCCTACACCACCAAAGAAGAGATGTAGGCTCAACACCGAAGGTTGGTAGGGAAAATAAATGCATAAAATAAAAAAATTATGTGGATTTTCATTTGACTTACTCATCTAGACAAAATGTTTAGTATGTTCTTATTTTCAAATAGATTTTTATGGGATAGATGTGACACCATGAAGCTTCTAGAATAGACTATAGGCAAAGACATCTAATCTAGAAAGAAACTATAAGTAGAACCAAGTATTCATGCCTTGGTATGATCACATCAAAACTTTGTCTTATCTTTCCCGAATTGATGAAATGATTTGAAAACTATTGATGATACCATGAAAATTTGAAGAGACATGACTTGAATGTTTTGCCAATTCCTTTTAGAATTTTTAGTAGTTTCTATAATAATAAATCCCGATCACAAATTTTACTAATAAACTAGAAAATGAAAGTGTGATGCGAGATGCTAGAATGTACATATGAGAATGCTAATGGATCATGTGTAATACCTCTTTAGGTGAAGAGAGTTCACTGATTCGTTAAAATCCTCACCCTCACAGCATACATAGGTGAAATGCCCCATTTTTGTATTCTTCTACTACAAGATATGGACCCAACCACCTAGGTCTCGAATTTCCTTCCTCACCGGTTTTCTTGTCTATCTCGAATGTCAAGTCTTAGTACCAAATCTCCCTCATATATTTCACATTCATAAACCTTCTTATTGTATTTCCAAGCCATCCTGTCAATGCAAATGTTGTGTCATTGTTCAGCATTAAGTCTAGCCTCATCGAGGATTTCTAACTGAGAGAGTCATGCTTCTCGATAACCCTCTTCTGAAAGATCCCATGCAATGAAATACGAAGACTAGGTATTTACTTCAATTGGAAGAACTGCTTCCAGACCAAACACTAAAGAAAATGGGGTGGCCCCCATTGGTGTTCTAACTGACATTCGAGAGGCCCACAAGGCGAGAAAATGTTTTAAGTGTCAATCTTGTTTTCTCTCTTTAATGGTATTAAGGATGATGGAATTTAATGTTTTATTCATAGCCTTGTCCTTTCCATTGCCTCGAGGATAATAAAGAGAAGTCATGTGATGACTTATCTTGAACTTTGCACATAATTCACGCACCTCGTCATTTTTGAAAGATGTGTCATTATCTAAGATAATGACTTGTGGGACACCGTATCTACAAATGATTTATTTTAAGATGAACTTAGCAATCACGGCACTGGCATGCAGTGGTAAGAGGCATGACTTACCCACTTGGTAAAGTATTTTTGGCCATGGTTATCAAGTTATGGCCATCCATTAATGAGGGAGAGAATTTCCTATCGAGATCCAAGCCCCGCGTGGAAAAGGGCCATGTTAGGAATTAGAGAACAAATATGCGAAACAATTCCTCAAACCACAAAAGAGTAGGAAACTATATAGTAGAATTATAGTTGCAGAAATATAACAAAGCATAAATGAATAATGCGCAAAAGAAGACAAGACAAGATTTAACATGGTTCACCCAATGTGGGCTATGTCCACTAAGAACTTGCTCAGATTTTATTATCAACAAGAGTAAAACAACTCTCACAATCTTCTCTCAGTTTTGAACTCACAACAGAATTCCAAAGATGCTAAACCACATCTAAACCGCAATTGACACCCAATTGCTTAACCTTGATCACTCTTGATCACCTCTTGATCTCTAAGACTCAAGACCTCTTAAACACTCAAGATATATTTAAGATACCCTAACACCTCTATTTATAGGATTACAATCCTTCTAAGAAGCCATAAAGCCAACCCTAGAAGATTGAAAGGCGCGATCTTTCAACTTCCCATGGCTAGAAAATAGTCTCGACATATGGCTGAAACATTGCCAAATAGATAACAAAGAATGTCACAAAGAAACAATGCAGAAAGTTCCTGGAGTCTCCAAACTTAACTGTTTGAGCTCTAGCACTTCAACACTGATTCAAGAAGACCAAGAAACAAGCTCCACTCCCCAACAAGCCATGGGGTTGCAATCGGTTGTAAAGCTTATGCCGGTATGTGGATCTCATGGGAGAACTCTTGGCATTTGTGGCATCTGCACACAAACTTTATAGCATCATCTTCTAGAGTGGGCCATAAATATCCCATCTCGATGTATCTTTTGAGAAGTGGCGTGGTCGCTAAAGTGACCTCAACATACTGCTATGTGACTTGTAAAGAATCTTTTAGATTCTTTGGTATCAACACATCTTAACAACATTCCGTCAAAGGCTTTGTGGTAGAGCACTTGTTCCAAAATAACATACTTAGCGGAAATGATGTGTAACCACCTTCTTTGTTGTGATGTTGCCCCTTCTAGGTATATGTGGTCCATGATGAAATTAACAATGTTGTTATACCAAGGACATATAGAGATAGGGGGCCTGGTTTCGACAAAGTACACGTACTCATCGAGAAAGTCTAAATCTACCATATCACCCTCATCCAATGGATTGTCACCAACCGGTCTACAATTATTTGTCCCTTGACAAATTTCTGATTTAAAAATGTTAGTTCAAACTCGCCCATTAGGGTTATGAAACGCCCGACCTTCTTAGACAAGGATCCTTGTGTGAGAAATGTCTGCAAGTGATCTCACTTAACAATAACCCTCATTTCTTGATTTAGCATATAATGCCTTAAGCATTTTGTTGCAAAGACTATGGCAAGGCATTCTTTCTCTACCTGGGTGTAATGTGTATCATAATCAAGAAACATTCAACTAATGAAATAAATTGCACTCTCTCTCTTATCATCATCCTCTTGAGTCAGCATGCAAGCTAACGAGACATCCATAGCTCATGAATATAGGATCAAGGAGAAGTCTGACTTAGGAAGAATGAGCGTGGGAGGGGATAACAAGAATTGTTTAACTACCTCGAAGGCCTCATTGCATTCTTCTGTCTAATCAATGTAGCAATCCTTTTTCAACAAATTGTTGATTGGATGAATAGAAAAGGTCAAGTTAGGGATGAACCTTCGGATGGCACCGAGTTTCCCAAGAAAATAGCTGATACCAAATTCGTCTGATGGTGGAACCATTTCTAGTACAACCCAGATTTTTGCTGGGTCGACATCAATTCCTCATAAAGATATAATGTAACCCATAAGCTTGCCTCCCATCACACTAAATAACAATTTCTCTAAATTTAATGTGACACCATACTCGATTAAGTGAGAAAGGATGACACGAAGAACCTCTGGGTGGTCACAACGCTTCCTGGCCTTAGCCAGAAGGTCATCCACATAGGATTCCACAATCTTATGAAAAAGGTCATTGAATATATATGTCATTTCTCGGGGTACGTGACGCCAAGATTCTTAAGGCCAAATGGCATAGCAACATAACATTAGGTTCCCAAGGAGTTATAAATGTAGTCTTGGTTTGATCCTCCTCGGAGATTTTGATTTGATTGTACCCAGAGAACCCATCCACGAGAGATAACAACTCAAATACAATTTTTACGTCAACAATAATTTCGATGGACGGTAATGGGAGATCATCTTTGGGGCAAGCCATGTTAATGTCCCAAAAGTCTATGCAAATACGGATCTTTCCATTCCTTTTTAGAATGGGGGCGATATTAGATACCGATTGTGAATAATCAACTGGTTTGATGAATCCTACCTAAAGAAGTTTCATTACTTCTTCTTTCACCATGAGGGCCACTTTGATCTTCATGGGCCTTGAATTTTACTTAATCACTTTTGCATCTAGTTTGGTGACAAGATTATGCACTATAATATGTAGTGTGATTCCCGTCATTTCTTTCAGAATTCAAATGTGAACGCTTCTTTGGTTCTCCTTGAGGATTTGGGTATGTATTTCCACCTCCTCTAGAGTTAAGGAGGATCCTAGCTTTAATATTTTTGGTTCCTCCTCTGTTCCAATATTTATATCGATCGTTCCCTCGATTAAGGAGGTATTTCCCTCCTCAAACTCAAGGTGGGGCGGAGGTAACTCTAAATCCCCTTCTTCTTCTACCTTGTAAATCTTAAGATCTTTTCCTGGGGAGGATTCGATCATGGGATTCCCAAAATAGGAAGAGGAACACAGAATTAAGGAAAGGTCTATCTCGTGATAAGTAAGATGCAGCTCTGTAAAAGTGTTTAAATATCTTAAAGTCACTTCATCACCATCAATGTGGTCTGAACAATTAGGTTGATTCTCAGCTTCTACATACGTCAACATTGGGGTCATTGGTGCTTTACGAATCAAGGGCTTGGCGTGGACTAAAACCGTGAAGTTGGTATCTTCCAGTCACTACTTGGGGTGAAGCATGAAGCAGAAGTTACTATAGATTCTGCAAGAAGGTTCTGTTCGTGTGGAACTACTTTGATTGATATGAAGTCAAATCCTTTTGTCAGACCTAGTACTATTGTTTTGTAAAGTTATAGATGCTCAGCTCTAGTCTCATATACCTCGGATATCCGATTTCAGAATCAAGTTATGAATCACCTAACACCCTATTATCGAGGATTCCCATTCTCTTAGCTACAATGAGACCTGATATGAGAGCCTCATATTCAGCCCCATTATTTATGCATTTGAAATTTAACTTGAAAGTAAAAGGTAGAATCTTTCCTTCAGGAAAAGTAAGGATCACACCTACCCCGGCACCAAAATGACACCTAGCTCCATCAAAATGGAGATTCCAATAACTACTTGGAAATATGGACGTTGGGTCATCCTTTGTACCTTCTCCCTTTACCTCGGTTACTTCAACCATGCAAACCTCATCTGCTGGAAGAGAACCGAGTCCCAGAGTATGTCCCATACCCATAGAATCAAAGGGGAGGAGAATAGGAAAATCCTTCTCCAATAGCTTGACAATTTTTGATGTGGTTCCTAGCAACACTGTCTCTATAATAATGGTTTCATCCTTGACCACCTAGGAATGCCTTTTATCAAACCCATGACTTCTAAATCCGTTGTAAGAACTAGCTTTTCTTCTGGTACCACACTTGTAGGTTTGTTTAATTGATTTGTGGGAAGCTCAAACTCAGAGTGGACCCCTGGCCTCTTCTTTAAGTTAGCCAAATGTATGTCAAAGGGTTTTGGATCACCTTGTGCCACAAATACCTTCCCTAAATGCAGGAATCTAACCTCTTGGAATAGAGTGGAGGGGATTGCCTTCATGCGGTGGATCCAAGGACAGCCAAGGATCATATTATATTTGGTTTCCTAGTCTATAATATAAAACTCAGTTAGTATCATCTTAACTCGAGAGTAAGGTAATATTATGGTTCTCGATTGACATTGCCTTGAGGCTATCATAGCCTCTCAGTGTGTTTCATGTTGAGGAGAAATTGGTCTCCCCATACCCTAAATTTTGAAGAAAAGAGAAGGGAACTATGTTAACTACTACCCCATCATTGATCATTGCATGCTTTACGTAGTTATTGTAAATCCAAAATTACGTAAAACAAAGTTGGGTCACCCTTACGAGCTATCTCAGCATCCGTGGACATCTTGTTGATGTCAAACATGAACCCAATATCTCTCTCAGGCTTCCCTGGAGGACTAACATCGAATTCTATGTGATTTATTTGTGCCTTTGGCGAAGGGTTTATCAAATGGTCAAGACCTAGCACTTCTAACAAAGTGGCTCTAGGAACAAAATAATTCTTGAGTAGATCCAAGAAGAAAATGTGTGAAAATATCTTAGTTAGATCAATGATCGTGTCATAAGCCCCTACCGGCTTGCTTAGTGTATCATGAAACTTTTCACATACTGGATAAATCGGGATTGGTTGTGAAGAATAATCCTTGGTTCTTGTGGCAAGCATTAATTTTGGGTTTAGCATCTAACTCTACCAACCCCATAATTTACATTTGTTGGCAACCATCTAAAGGAGGTGTCACCTATGAGTTTGACAAAGTTGAGGATTTGCGATCATGAGTCCCTATAACAATATCTTTATTCAAACTGTTAGAATATAGTCTACCCTCCTTTGGACGCATGGGGAGAGGATCGTTAAAGATCCCCAATGGTGTGTTCTACAGAGACACTGGTCCCATGTAGGCATTTTGAGTGGGTGCTATTGGGTTTTCCAAAAACATATCAACAAATAATTATCTTTGGTCCTCTAGAAAACATTGTGAAAACTTGTTACAATCGCGGCATGTTCTTACATCATGCACGTGAACCCTATAGAAACTGTAGTATAGGTCGGGATCGTAATCTCAAGGCCTTTGGTTTGTTCCTTATCATGGTCTCGAAACTACAGCGTTATTGCTTGGTTTGGTTGTTATAATTAAAATTTTGGAACCCTTGTCCTTGGTTTTGGAATGGTTGGGATACCCACCAGGTATTGACTAGGGCTTGGGCTCAATGTTTGTCTCTATTCATTGAGGTTGTTGTTGTTGTTGAGGGACGATTAAAATCCACAATGTTTACCAAGGGTGAGAAATTATTAGTTCTTTGATTATTGCCATTATTATTGTTGTTATTATTAGCACTTGTACTAGTAGGATTATCAACATTAGGCTTTTTGGGCTGGTCACCACACCACATTGGCCGTGGCTCCATGATTCTTATTAAGGATCTTTGGTCCTTGATTATTATTATTTTGTTTGAGTAAGCTGGGATTATTTTGATCGGGAGTGACTAACTTCACATTTTCTCCATAAGTCTTATGACCACCGCTAATGGCTACGCTATGATGTTACACATGCCCCAATGATGATACAAGTCTCTCAAAAGGTGTTCGGGATCTGAAAATCTCTCCAAGTGTACATTAACATCCCGTATGCCCCACTTAGCCTCCGCATGCCTTTGCTCTTTTCCCCTCTTTTCCTTTGCATTTTGTCTTCAATGATTTAAACCGCCACCGCGGTCCGTGCGGCGGTCCTGTAACCGCCCCCTACTTAGGTGGTGGTCCTTCACGTGTTTTCCAGCATGCTTCTTTTAACGTGACTCACGTAAATTTTCAACTTTTACCAGCTTTCTCATCCATTTTTGCTTGTATTTATGATTTTGGTTCCCTGGAATAGTGTTTCTTCATTGTTTATAGTAAAAGAGTCCTAGTTGGAGTTACCTTTGGGTGAATGGGAATTCTATAAATAGCTGGTTTGATTACAAGCAAATGGCCCCTCAAAACTACCTCTCATCCTCTCATTTCAATAGTTTAGTCTTTCAGTTATTGTTTAGGAATTCAATAGTTTTCATTTGTTGCATGCATAGTTAGTCTTATTTTGTTGTTTAGAAGCCACATGATCTTCTTGTTCTAGTGTTATTTCTTGTTTCATACAATCAATTAAGGTAGGATAGTTTCATTTTTAGTCTGAATCCATTAGAGTTGCAGGTTTTGTTTGTCAAGAAGGATAGTTTTAGGTTCTGGATGTTTTGTGTTGCATGACTCGCAATAAATCCCGCTAGGAATTGCATAAGCCAAGCTCTATTCTCTTGCGCTATCCCTCTCCTACTCGCATTGTATTCAGTCTACATCAAAGCTGCCATTGTTCCAATACCTACTCCTATTGATGCTAGCATTACACACTTTTCTGGATTCACGTGAGCATGAAGGAACAAGGAGACCACACTGAGGGGACAAAGCCACACACAATTGGATTCGCCACTGTTCTACAAAATCTAGGTTCAAGCTATCAAAATTCTAGTTAAAACATATCAAATAGAGTAGTGAATCATTTCATTTCAATTAATCTCGCTTTCGATATTGCCAGGGAAGCTATGGGGATTGATAGTTTCTGAGAAACTATGATTCATTCCTCACTTCTGAGGTAAGATCGGGGGTCTTTCAAATAGATTAGATCAGTTATTTGGTTATTTAGAATAGATTCACAACTGCACAAGTAGGTAGCTATACTCGGCTACTTTGTTTGTTTTAAATTTTTTATTAGCTTAGTTGTCATTTTCTAGATATTAAATAATTGCTCTTTCAATTCTATTAAATAGTTGTTATCTTAATTCTGTTAAATATTCTGTCAAAAATACAAAAATAGAGAATTTATATATATGTGGATATACTTTACATAATTAGTTTACTTTGCTTTAGTTAGATTTATATTGTTTTTTTGTATGACAATCACGGACCTAGGGAGCCCAGAGAATACGTATTCAAGCCAATCGTGCCTCAACCAATCTTGTTGCAGCAATAACTAACATAGACCAAAATCTCAAAATTCAAGTCTTTCGAACAAAAACAGACCTACAAGAAATTAGCTCACAGTTAAGAGGATTAAATATAGAAGACGACAAAGCACATATGTTTTGGTCAAACCAGCCAAACTACAGATTTCCCTAATAAATATCCGCATGACTAGAAGGGCTTGAAAGAGAGAAAAATTCGTTTTGATCCTTTGGTCCCACAGCAAGACGTAGGAGACATCCTCATTGACATAGACACTAGCTTAAGAATTCAAGTTGCAGAATGCCTGTAAGGTACTCTAAGAAGATTACGTAACTTTTAGTTCTAAACATAGAGGCCAAAAAGGCATACGACTACTGGATATTAGGGATTAGGGATTGATTCTACACATGACCATAGGAGGCCCGCAATGACCACAAACCTACGGTTGTGACCCACAGGTCCCACAACCCAACGGGCCCACAGGTCAATCAGACGTTGATGCTGGTTTACACACATTAGTATTTAGATCCTCTCCACTTCCACCAATCATTATCGCACAACTATCCTCTTACTAGACGTAGCAGCTAATCAAGCTAAGGATTTCTAGACTAGACCAGAGAATCACCCATAGAATCCACTATATATCCATCATCCATTTTCATGACCCTATCGGGAGATATCATACGAAGCACCCACAAGTCATTCTTCCACGTATTCCACAACCTATAGATCGGATCACGCCAGAGCTCGATATTGATTGGAGCCTTCGAGCAGTCATCCTCGCCGAACGATCTATCATGCCAATTCAGGTTAGGAGGGCCTTCTTTTCTTAGATTCACAGATTCCATTAGTGCGCGTCGAAGACATAAGATTTCCTAACTAGTTTTTCTGCACCCCACGTATATTCCATCCCCACCTATCTCAGCACGACCTCGGGAGGTCGGGTGCGAGGAAGAGTTACTTGTAGATTCCCATGCTCACTTGTCACTTTTCCATCGTACAAAATTGGTGAACCCAACGTGAACTTCCAACCTTCTGATTCTAGAGTCATATTTCTACTTGTTCTTCCAATTAGTATACTTTTCGTCTTTTCCACCTCGTTAGCCTTCACATCAGCTTCACCCCCAAGATTAGTGAACCTGATATGATTGAAACAATTTCTTCACTTTCACACTCTTCTTTTAGTTTTATCCATCTTCACTTCTTCCCATTATTCTATGGGTATTCATATACCCCGAATATGTCGAGATTCGATGCATATGGCAGACCTCTCCTAGGTCTTGAAGCATACTACGATCAACTGAATAGACAACCATCACCCTCGCTCTCAACATGGGGTGACAACTATTCAACTAACCGGTTTTCAACACAAACTCCACCTCAAAGGACTAGATATAGTTCTTCTTTCCAAATAGAGGAGTTGGATCAGCTCACTCAAACGCAACAACCAGAGCCTTCAGGCTTGAACAACATGACGCTCACTGGAGAATCTGGTTCATCTCCTCAGGTGTTGCTTAGACCGCAAATCAGTAGACAATTAGATCCATATCTATTTTTAGATGATGAACATTTAGCACGTTATGCCAGGAGTGAACAACGCTCTCAGAGTATGTACCCACCTATAGGAAGTTTACAAACACAACCCGAGGTCTCTTTTCAAGAAAACACCCCCATTCCTCCACCTATGGAAATGTCCCTGGTGAAACTGGCGCAGGCAACGATCAATTCATAGCAGGGTACCATATGCCTATACAACCTCAAGGTATACAACAAACACCACTAAGGAAAATACCGTGACTTCACCAAATGAAGTCATCTCAACTTAGTCAAGAAGGTTAGAGGGTTGGAACTTGCTCAAGCAAGTCAAAATTCACAATTCATGCAGGCAGAAATTCCAATCCTCCACATCATCCTAGCCAAGTAGACCTCCTCACAGGAACAGGCACATTAGGCATGCCTCCTCAATATTTACAGAAAACGCCAACTAGAACCACGTTTTCAAACGCCGCTCCAGTTGAGAATATGATACCTCCCAACCTAACACAAAATAACCCATTCCTAAGCAATGCTCCTCCGTATTTGAACATGTATTCCAAATCACCACAGGAGATATGTTCTCTTCTCCCGGATGTTTGCTCAACCACAGGATTTCCTTATGTCCCTGCAAATGCATATGCTACCCATATCAACAACCCATTCCACCTCCACCCCCTCAACAAACACCATCAATGGTCGAAACCTATGCAATAGGAACTTATTCAAAATATTTGAAAGAACCTTTAGACTTCACTATACGAAGTGTCATGCTTCCAAGACCTCTCCCCAATCTACCCAAGTACAAAGGAGAGGGAGACCCGAATGCACATATTAAGGCCTATGCCACAGCCATTCGAGAACTGCTCCCTTGGGATGGAGTTGTTGCTAAAATATTTCCCAAAATTTAGAGGGTATCACCCTCGATTGGTATTATAGAATACCTGAAGCCTCAATACATTCATTTAAACAACTCATTTCAGAGTTCATCAAGGCATTCGACATGAACAAATTATTGAGAACAGGAATCAGGGAATTCTTGCATATTAAACAAGAACACAATGAATCTGTTGCTCATTTCATCCAAAGATGGCATACAGTCCTCTATTCTTCAGCAAGCACTCCAAACATGGATCAGATGGAACTATGTGATTTATTCCTTCATTCTCTCAAAGCAAAGAGATAAAGGAAGAAGTCCAGAAGTTCCCACTAAGAACTTATGATGAAGTACTCGAGAGCGCTCTCCGAATAGATCAAGCTGCAATAGATAGCGGTCACAAGACATATGGGACAAATGGGAGGCTAATCATCCCCAACCAAAATACTACGACTTATCCTACTACCACAAATGCCAATCAAGGACCTAAAATCCTTAACAAAAACCACGGGTAACAACAGATGGAGTAACTGACCAAACTAAAAAGGAAAATGTTGTAAATGCTCCACCACCGGTTAACAATCAATGAAACAACAATTTTACCCCAACAATCAATGCGGTGGATTTTAATCATCCACAACAACAAAAACGGTAGATCCAAACACAATGGGGTCCAAGTCAAAACTCAACTGGATATCAAAACCAAAGGCAACAAACGCAAAACTTTAATCCTAATGATCAATGGTTTAATCAGAGTTTTGGACCACAACACGTGCCAAACCAACAACCTAGGAGTTATAATCCCAACTCATATTGTGGTTTCCACAAAATTCGAGGCCATGACACTAGGACTTTCCGTGATTACAATAAGTTCATGCAACGTTTGCCAGAGGAACAAAGACAACTTTTCATAGATATGTTCTTAGCAGATCCTGCATCACCTGCGCCAAATACTTTCACAGGGGCGGTCTCCCCTCAAAATGCACCCTCAAGATCTTCAATGATCCACTCCCAAATCACAATAACAACAAATTAAATCCAAATGGGATGAACAAAGGTGTAATGACAGAAACAATGATCATGAAGCCTCGACTTCACTAAATCCCTGTCGCACCACAATTAGGAAATCAGCCACGAACCAAGATAGTCGGTTTAGTGGAATTAGACAATCGAGCTACGCGTGGAAGCCATAACAAGGACATGAGAGTATTCCTCTCACCAAATCCAAGTTACCCACTAGAGCCGATAACATTCAACAAACATTAGTAAAACCCGTAGGTGCCTATGATTTAATTAATGACTTAACAAAGACCTTTTCTCACATCTCCTTTTGGACTTACTAAAGAACTCTCCTGCCCATAGGGATGCTATTTTAGAAGCATTAGGTTTAGGTCATTTAATTAACATCACTCCTCCGAAACATAGGTAAACCATATAGACTTTGATATCCACCCTCCGGGGCAGCCGGATAGGGATACCGAGTTTATATTCGACATAAGCAAAATGCCAACAGATGCTGAGATTACACGTAGAGGTGATCCGGCCTTACATTTACAAGTGTGGGTTTATAACAATTACATTAAATGTGTAATGGTTGACGATGGGGCAAGTTAACATAGTCCCCTTCTCTTTCCTTCAAAAGCTAGGGTATGGAGAAACAAATTGTTCCACGACTCGGAATACACTAAGAGGCTATGATAGCCTTAAAGCCACTATGATGAACTATAATACTACCAGTCACCTTAGGACCCAAAACAATCCTCACCGAGTTTTATATTATAGATCAGAAACCAACTATAATATGATCCTAAACGACCATGGATACACCGTATGAAGGCAATCCCTTCTACATTATTTCAGAAATAAGATTCTTGCACTTAGGAAAGATATTCATAGCAAAAGGTGACCCAAAACCATTCGACATACACCTAGCAGATCTGAAGAAAAGACCAGGTGTTCACTCCGAGTTTGAACTCCCAACAAACCAACTTAACAAACCAATCAACTCAAAACCAAGAAAAATTAATACCTACAACAGAACTAGAGATTACGAACCTAGTCAAGAGCATCCTAGCCCTCAAGGATGAAGCTAACATTGTAGAAATAGTGTCATTAGGAACTACTACAAAAATTGTTGAGTTTCTAGAACAAGATCTACCAATTTTCCTACCGTTTGATTCCACAAGTATGGGATGTACCCTAGGAGTTGGTTCTCTTCCAGCAGAGGAACTCTGCATGGTAGAAGTAACCAAAGTAGAAGAAATAGATGTAACAAATGTCCCAACATCCATCTTCCCAAATAAACATTGGACTCTCCACTTTGATGGAGCTAGATGTCGTTATGGGGCTGGGGCAGGTGTGATCTTTACTTCTCTTGAGGGAAAGATCCTACCATTCACCTTTAAATTAAATTTCGAATGTACAAACAATGGCGCTGAGTGAAGCCCTCCTCCTTGGCCTCATCATAGCTAAAAGGCTTAGTGTTAATGACATCAGAGTGTTAGGAGACTCTCAATTAGTAGCAAACCAAGTCTCTGAGGTGTATGAGACTAGAGTGAACATTTACACTCTACAAAAAAACAAAGTATTAGATTTGAGCAAAGGATTTAACTTCATATCAATTCAAGCAATCCCGTGAGAACAAAACCTTTCTCATGCATTCGATAAAGAACCTCAACTTCACGTTTCACTCCAAACAGTGAGTTGGAAGACACCCATTTCATGGTATCCCTTCGTACTGAACCATTAGTAAAGAAAACGTCAACAAACCCTCTTCTAACGCACATAGCTGAGAATAAATCTACTATCTTAGGTCACATTGATAGTGATAGAGCCACTCTTGATTACCTAAACGCCTATGCAGAGTTACATCTCACCCATCACATGGTAGATTTATCCTTAATCCCACATTCATCTTCTTACTTTGGAAATCCCATGGTAGAGCTTCCCCCACAAAAGGATCTCGATATCTACATGGTAGAGAATGGAGAAGATTTGGACCTACCTCCAGCCCCGCCTGAGTTTGAAGAGGGTAACGCTTCTTTAATCAAAGGAATGATTGATATTAACATCGGAATGGAGGAAGAACCAAGGATATTGAAACTAGGATCTTCGTTAACTCCAGAAGAAATAGAAATACACACTCGAATCCTCAAAGAACATCAAAAGGATTTTGCATTCAATTATAAAGAAATGACGGGAATTACACCACACATCGCGGTACATAACCTCGTCACCAAATCAGATGCAAAGCCAATTAAACAAAAATCGAGACCAATGAAACCCAAGGTAGCTCTCATGGTGAAAGAAGAAGTAATGAAGCTTCTCCAGGTAGGGTTCATCAAACCAGTTGATTACTCTCAGTGGGTATCTAATATCGTCCCCGTTCTCAAAAAGAATGGGAAGATACGCATCTGCATAGACTTCCGAGACATTAACAAGGCGTGCCCCAAGGACGACTTCCCATTACCATCCATTGACGTCATCATTGATGCAACAACTGGATTTGAGCTTTTGTCTCTCATGGATGGGTTCTCAGGATACAATCAAATCAGAATATCTAAACAAGACCAAGCCAAAACCACGTTTATAACTCCTTGGGGAACTTATTGCTACGTTGTTATGCCATTCGGTCTCAAGAACGTTGGGCTACATACCAACGAGCAATGACATACATATTTCATGATCTTATTCATAAAATCATGGAATCCTATGTAGAGCGACATGTTGGCCAAGGCTAGAAGTTGTGATCACCCGAAGTGCTCTGCATCATTCTTTCACGTTTGATCAAATACGAAGTCACACTAAACCCATGAAAAATTCATATTTGGTGTGATAGGAGGGAAATTCCTAGGTTATATTATATCATCATGAGGGATCGATGTAGACCCAGCCAAAATCCGGGCTGTTCTTGAGATGATCCCACCATCAGATGACTCTGGCATTAGATCGTTTCTTGGAAAGCTCGGTGCAATCCAGAGATTCATTCTAGACTTAAGTTTTGTTGTACATCCGATCAACAATTTGTTGAAAAAGGATTACTGCATTATTTGGACAAAGGAATGCCATGAGGCCTTCAAAGCAGTTAAACGCTTCTTATTGTCTCCTCCCACGTTAATGCCACCTAGACCAGATCATCCTTTGATCTTATATTCACGAGCTATGGATGTCTCGCTAGCCTGCATGTTGGCTCAAGAAGATGATGATAAACGAGAACGTGTGGTCTATTTTATTAGCCAAACATTGCTCAATTATGAAACATGTTATACGCAGGAAGAACGAGAATGCCTTGCCATAGTCTTTGTAACCAAACGCTTAAGACATTACATGCTAAATCAAGAAACAAGGGTCATTGTAAAAACAGACCATTTACAAACTTTCCTCACGCAAGGGTCTTTGTCTAAAAAGGTTGGACACTTTATAACCTTAATGGGTGAATTCGAATTAACTTTTGTAAACCAGAAGTCCGTTAAGGGACAAATCATTGCAGATTGGTTAGCCGACAACCTGTTAGATGGAGGCAATCTAGTAGATCTAGATTTTCCCGATGAATGCATATATTACATCGAAAACCGCACTCCCATCTTTAATGTCCTGGTATACTAATATTATCAATTTTATCATGGACCATACGTATCCGAGAAGGTGCTACACCACAACAAAGAAGGTGGTTACGCATTATCGTAGCTAAATACATTATTATAGAACAAGTGCTCTATCGTAAATATTTTGATGGAATGCTTCTAAGGTGTGTCAAACGTAAGAATCCAAGAAGATTCTCTACAAATCTCACAATGGAATATGTGGAGGCCACTTCGGTGGTCACGCCACCACTCATGAAATACATCGAATGGGCTATTTTTGGCCCACTCTCGAACACGACGCAGTAGAGTTTGTACGTAGATGCCATAAATGCCAAGAATTTTCCCACAAGATTCACATGCCAAGCACAACCTCTTCAACCAATCGTGACTCCATGGCCCTTTTCTACATGGGGCCTAGATTTGATAGGGAAATTCTCTCCCTCGTCAACGGATGGCCATAACTTCATAATCACGGCCACCGAATATTTTACCAAATGGGTAGAGGCTATGCCTCTTACCACTGTACCAGGAGCCGTGATCACCAAGTTCATTTTGAACCAGATCATTTGTAGGTACAAAGTGTCCCACAAGTCATTATCTCAGATAATGGCACATCCTTTAAGAATGATGAGGTCCATGAGCTATGCAGTAAATTTAAAATAAACCATCATATGGCCTCCCTGTATTACCCTCAAGCCAACGGACAGGCTGAGGCTACGAATAAAACTCTAAAGTCCATTCTCTTAAAAACCGTAAAAGAAAACAAACGAGATTGGCATTTAAAGTTATATCCGGCCTTGTGGGCCCATCAAACCTCAATAAGAACACCAATGGAGAGTAACTCCTTCTCATTAGTATTCGGAGAGAAGCAGTTCTCCCACTTGAGGTTCAAATACCCGATCTCCGCATCTCACTACAAGGGATTCTGGATGAGGAAGCTTATAAAGAGGCACACCTCTCCCAACTAGAAATCCTAGATGAGGTCAGTTAAACATTGAACAAGCGGCATAGAGAGTCTATGCCGATAGGATGTGCCGCAAAGATAACAAAAAGGTCTATGAGTGAGAAATATATGAAGGAGATCTAGTTTTAAGACTAGACAGCCGGATCGATAAGAAGATTGGTGAAGGAAGAAATTTTGGCCCAAATGGTTGGGCCCATACCGAGTCATGAAGGACTATGGAAATGGTGCGTATCTCTTATGTACACTGGAAGGTGAGGAATTCAATGAAACTATCAATTCCTTGCACCTTAAACGGTTTTACGCATGAAGCATCGGCACTATTTGTATAATTATATCTACATTGCATCTTCATTTAGATAGGTTCATTTTGTTCACTCGTTTCATAAAATTTAGTGATCAAGGGACTTATTCTTAAGCAATTCATTACAAACTTATGATGGTATTAGTAGAAGCATTCAAATCATACTTCTTCATTTTCATAACATCATTAATTGTTTTAATCATTTCATCAATTAAAGATAGATATGACAAGTCTTAACTTGGTAGCTATACCAAGGCCTACATGCTTCTTCTCACTTTTTGTTTCTTCCTAGGATAGGTGTCTTGCCTATGGTCTGTTCTAGAAGCTTCATGGTGTCACATTTATCCCGTATATAGATCTCTTTGGAAATAAGAACATACTGAAATTTTGCTCAAATAAATAAGTCGAATAATAGTTCAAACAGAAAATTTTACTTTTACACATTTCCTTTCCCTACCAACCTTCGGTGATGAGCTTGCATCTCTTACTAGTGACGTAGGGTTGGGAAAGGATGGGAATGCCCTTACTCGCCTGTACCTTGTCCATGGTGATAAGTCCATGCTTCTTACTAGTAGCATGGGGCAAGGTGTAGGGGGTCCTCTTGACTAGTAATGTTGAAGGTCATAAGCAAATAGTTCAAATAAACCTTTGAAATCTTGAGTCAAAAACAAATGAATCAGATGTCCAAAATTCCAAGAGAGTCCAAAACCTTGAAAACCAGATTTTGTCAACCAAGTGGCCATCTACGGATCTAAGTCTAGATAAACCGCAAAGCAAGTTGCATTCTAAACTATGAAGTCACTTAAGTAGGGTAGGTTTTTAGATCCTAATTTGGTTCCACCAACTCTTTTTCTATCTCTCATCATTATCATTTCAACACTCCTCACAACTTGTGCCCTTTCTAGCTCTTTGGTGAGCCCTCGCATCTTACTAGTTGCGTGGAGTTAGGAGTGGGGAAAGTTCATATGTTCATTATATCAATTTATCATCATAATTCATCAAAACAAATATGAAGTACCGAGAAAATTACTTATAAAAACTAAATTTCAAGATCACATTGTGTCTACATTATCATACATCAGCATCACGAAATACAAAAAGGAAGAAAGCATTTGTGTATCATTTGTTCTCCATTGCATACATTCGAAAAGCATATAAAAACAAGAATTCTAATAAGCATCTAATATACATGTGGAAATGAATCACAAAATCCTGATACCAAGAGTCTAGTCCAAAAGGAATTATATATATATATATATATATATATATATATATATATATATATATATATATATAATCAAGTTTTGTGTATAATGCCATCATGCGCTAGGCATGGTCAAAACGCTCAATGAGCCTGAAAATACAAAATGATCGTATAAAACAATCTAACAAGAGTCACTATAAAAAGAGCCAAGTGGCCTCTCAACCCCTATGAGATCCCTCCAAAGGTACATGACCACATCTAGGACTCCGGCTACACTAGCGCTCTGAGTGCACGGAAGGCTCACGGTCCCGAACAGTGGTGTAGCCTCACTATGAGAGCGGCTCCTCATCAGGCGCTCTGCAGTCCTATACCCGGCTAACTCGGTATGGAGGGAAGTCACCATATTGGCCACATGCCAGATAGGGGAAAAGACATCACTATGCCTACCAGCCATCAAGGCTCCCCGCATCCACCGACAACTCGCCGCGAGTCTTTTCCATGGGGAGCATCGTCAGTGGTAAGACATACCAAATGAATCAAGTCTCACCACTCATCAGCAGTCTCTCGCAAGAAAAGAGAAGATAAATTAGAAATATTCAAAAGATAAAAACAAAAATAAACAAAAGGAGAGATAGCAACTAAGGCAATCCTAGCTAAAAAAAATATTAAAAGAAGAGTGACAACTCACTCGGATCTCCGGGCCTCCAAGAGGGATACTCAGGATCAGCACACCGCCATGATGCCGCCACCGATCGATGTCCTCCTCCCGTGTCCTGGGGGTAACATAGCGTCCTACTACGGACTCATCCTCCCCACCTAGGTCCTGAGAGGGAACTCCTCTGAGACTAGAGTCACCCTCTCGCACTCGCCTGCGCCTCTCATGTAAGATCTCGTAATATTCATGCCACTCGGGATCGCTATCCTCCTCTCCACCCGACTCTTGATGACCTCCATGTCCCTTGGTCTCCTCCTCCGTCTCTCCCCGTGAACTCCTCAAACTCAGAGTCTATATCAATAGGATCATCACCGCTATGGGAAGAACGCGGCAATCTGAAGTAAAGGTGCCTAGGGCACCGACTCTCTCTCTCGGGCATGTACCACCCGCCTAGCTACAATAGGGACACCAGAGTAACAACAGTCCAACCCCCGGCCTCTAGGACCTCCCTAGCCTCCCGAACTGATTTGAACACCTGGAACCACTGGGGAAGAATACCAACGTAGGAAAGGCCAAACTTTGAGGCACTCGATCAAAAGGGTGTGTCTCTACCTTCCCATCCTGTCCACAAGCTGCCCCGTAGTAGAGCAGAAATCAAAGTGAGGGTCTCTCACCCCACAACCCTTCCATGGCCTCGATAAGGTGTGGCCTCCATATCATCGGTAGTAGTTAGGGAAGCAACTAGCTAGTGGGGTGCTCTAAGCACCGACATCTCGTCCATCCGGCTTCCCCACGGCCGGGATCCGCCACCTCTACGCCTCTCCCATGGGGATGATACACTCATAGACCTAACTCATAACCAAGGTCGGATGGCTCAAAGATTGTCCTCCTTGTAAGTGGACCACCCTGTATAGGTCATGGTAGGTGGTCCCAAGTATATCGGCTCCCCAAGCATAAATCCGGCCATGTGCCTCAATGCAATAATAGGGGACTAGCAAAAGAGAGTAAGGTGTCCCCTCCCTTGTCCCTAATAAATCTCGAGGAAAGGATCCCCATAATGGCCTCGATTTGAATCAAAGGGATAGGCAAGCTAGGAATGGAACAGACCCTCACCCCCTTCTTCGAACCAATGGAGACAACTGCATCTCCCATATATGTAGCCCATTGAGCTATCTAGAGCCGCAACCCCGCTGTCTCAAGTGTAAGCCATCTCCTGATGATCGGGACTCCCAAGATGTGGTAGACATCCTCCAGGGTGATAGTCCACTCACCTCGACTCGACTCGGAAATCAGAAAGTGTTCCGATTAGCATCCCAATACGAAAATAGGTCACATAGTATGTGACTAGAAGGTGCGACATGAGGAACCCATGATATATGTAATATGCCGCCCTCTGAAGAGTATCCTCGCTCATCCCGAGAATGTGCATCCAACTCGCTAGAAGCCAATCACACTCTCTCTCACGGCTCCATCTGATATATTCCTCCTTATTTTGTAAAACACACAAAAACACGCAAAAACGGAGTAAGTTAGTATCAAAATTGCATTGGAAAAACCATTAAAACATATGAGAATACTAAAAATGCAAAAATGGGTTCAAAACAATGTTATTTTAGCATTCAGAAAGGACCACCACCAAGCAGGGGTGGCGGTTCCAGAATCGCCACTTTCAAGGTGGCGAGTAGCCTCAGAACCGCCACCTGCTCGGGGGCGATTGTGTCCCGCATTTTCAAACGGGTCACATGCCCTAAAAACACTCAAATACATTAAAAATGATCATTTTGACTAAAATGAGAGCCTACCCATTAGGCGTCCCCCCCTAAGGACACATTTAAAACTAAAAATTTCAAAAATTACCCCCCATGGTGAAGATTTCATCATTTTTACATTTTAGGTATAAAAACGGTAAATCGAGAAGAACTAACCTGAGATCTCGCGGGTCGATGTTCCGCTCGCAGAGGCATGATCACTATCTCGTCACAAACATTTTAACTATACTCTCATCAAAAACCGTCACCGTGGGTCCCAGAGCTCAAAATCAATCAAATCAACACGTGCAAATGAATAGGAAAATGGGCCCGTTTTTATATATATAGCATTTTGACTCATCTTGGATGCCCCTTTTCACAGGTTTGGAGCGCCAACGGAGGTAAGTTCTTATCCCCACGCAAATGGTAAGTCCTCACTTCATATTATTTTAGTATTTATTTTTAGCTTATTTTATCTATCTGCACTTGAGTCTTCTTTTCATTTTGTAGGTAGTGCGGGAATTTTGGATGGCGTCATTTTGACACATGGACGTGTCAGGTATAATTTCTAATTTCCCATTTCGGGACCGCCATACTCAGACCCACCATTTTACGCCTCTTCATGGCTAAAATGCTTCTCCGAGGGGGCAATATGTACGTACCCAAAATTGTAAGGGTACTACGCTGCCAGAACGATGTTACACATGCCCCAATGATGATACAAGTCTCCTCGCAAGGTGTTGGGATCCGAAAAATCTCTCCAAGTGTACGTTAACATCCACATGCCCCGCTTAGCCTCTCCGTGTGCTTTGTTTTACTCTTTTCCCCTCTTTTCCTTTGCTTTTTGTCTTGAAGTGAAAATGTCGCCCGCCTGGATGGCGGTCTCATGACCGCCATCCAGGTAAGGCATGGCGGTCTTGTAACGCCCCCTGCTCAGGGTGGCGGTCCTTCATGCATTTTCCAAGATGCTTCTTTTAACGTGACTCACGTAAATTTTCAACTTTTATTAGCTTTCTCATCCGTTTTTGCTTGTATTTATGATTTTGGTTCCCTGGAATAGTGTTTCTTCATTGTTTATAGTAAAAGAGTCCTAGTTGGAGTTACCTTTGGGGTGAATGGGAATTCTATAAATAAGCTGGTTTGATTACAAGCAAATGGCCCTCAAAAAACCGCTCTCATCCTCTCATTTCAATAGTTTAGTCTTTCAATTATTGTTTAGGAATTCAATAGTTTTCATTTGTTGCATGCATAGTTAGTTTTATTTTGTTGTTTAGAAGCCATATGATCTTCTTGTTCTAGTGTTATTACTATTTCATACAATCAATTGAGTAGCGGGATAGTTTCATTTTTAGTCCTAAAGCCATTAGAGTTACGAGGTTTTGTTCATCAAGAAGGATAGTTTCATGTTCTCGGATGTTTTGTGTTGCATGACTCGCAATAAATCCCGCTAGGAATTGCATAATCCAAGCTCTGCCTTCTCTTGCGCTATCCCTCTCCTACTCGCATTGTATTCGGGTCTACATCAAAGCTTGCCATTGTTCCAATACCTACTCTATTGATGCTAGCATTACACACTTTTCTCGGATTCACGTGAGCATGAAGGAACAAGGAGACCACACCGAGGGACAAAGCCACACAAAATTGGATTCGCCACATTCTGCAAAATCCAGGTTCAAGCTATCAAAATTCTAGTTAAAACATATCAAATAGAGTAGTGAATCATTTCATTTCAGTTAATCTCGCTTTTGATATTCCGGGAAGCTATGGGGATTGATAGTTTATGAGAAACTATGATTCATTCCTCACTTCTGAGGTAAGATCGGGGTCTTTCAAATAGATTAGATCAGTTATTTGGTTATTCAGAATAGATTCACAATTACATAGGCAAGTAGCTATACTCAGCTACTTTGTTTGTTTTAAATTCTGTTATTAGCTTAGTTGTCATTTTCTAGATATTAAATAATTTCTCTTTCAATTCTATTAAATAGTTGTTATCTTAATTCTGTTAAATACTCTGTCAAAAATACAAAAATAGAGAATTTATATATGTTGTGGATATACTTTACATAATTAGTTTACTTTGCTTTAGTTAGATTTATATTGTTTCTTTTGTATGACAATCACGGACCTAGGGAGCCTAGAGAATACGTATTCGAGCCAATCGTGCCTCAACCCAATCTTGTTGCAGCAATAATAACATAGACCAAAATCTAAAATTCAAGTCTTCCGAACATAACAATGACCTACAAGAAGTTAGCTCACGGTTAAGAGGATTAAATATAGAAGACGACAAAGCACATACGTTTTGGTCAAACCAGCCAAACTACAGATTGCCCTAATAAATATCCGCATGACTGTAGAAGGGCTTGAAAGAGAGAAAACATTCGGTTGTGATCCTTTGGTCCCACAGCCAGATGTAGGAGACATCATCATTGACATAGACATTGACTTAAGAATTCAAGTTTCTGAATGCCTATAAGGTACTCGAGAAGATTACGTAGCTTTTAGTTCTAAACATAGAGGCCAAAAAGGCATACGACTACACGGATATTAGGGATTAGGGATTGATTCTCGCACATGACCTTAGGAGGCCCGCATGAACCATGAGCCTACATTTGTGACCCACAGTCCCACAACCCAACGGGCCCACAGGTCAATCGGATGTTGATGTTGGTTTATGCACATTAGTATTTAGGTCCTCTCCACTTCCACCAAACATTATCGCACAACTATCCTCACTAGATGTAAGCAACTAATCAAGCTAAGGATTTCTAGACTAGACTAGAGAATCACCCATAGAATCTACTATATATCCATCATCCATTTTTCATGACCTGTGGGAGATATCTACAAAGCACCCATAGGTCATTTTCCACGTATTCCACAACCTATAGATCAAATCATGCCGCTAGAGCATGATATTGATCGAGACTTCAAGCACTCATCCTCGGCCGAATGATTTATCACACCGGTTCGGAGTTAGGAGGGCCTTCTTTCTTTAGATTCACGAGATTCCATTAGTGCACGTCGAAGACATAAGATTGCCTAACTAGTTTGTCTCGCACCCCACGTATATTCCATCCCCACCGGCTATCTCGGCACGACCTCGGGAGGTCAAGTACAAGGAAGAGTTACTTGTAGATTCCCATGCTCACTTGTTACTTTTCCATTGACAAGCACCTCTTCATAGCTCTCTTAGCGGGAACTTTTCCTTTGTCTCTCGTTGAGGGAGTGAAGGAAAAAATCACAAAGTTCTGTTTGATCCATATTTGGAGCGCTTCACGAGGAGTAGAGAACTTGTCGCCACCTATGAATAAATTGGGCTGCAGACTCATTGTGTTCTTGCTTGATATGAGGGAATTCCCTTATTATTGTTCTCAAAATATTTTTCATATAAAAATCTTTAATAAACTCGTCGATACAAGTTGTTTAAACGAGTATATTAAAGCCTCCGGCATCTTTTAGTACCAATGAGAGAAATACCTTCTAGCGTCTTAGGGAAAAGTTTCACAATGAATGTGTCCCATGGGAGTAGCTCTCGAATGGTCTGTTCTTAAGCCTTGATGTGGGCATTAGGATCACCCTCCCCTTTGAATTTCGGAAGATCGTGCAAGGGTCTCGGGAGCATGACTATCTAAATAGAGAAGTCTAGGGGTTCCTTGAGATATTAAGAATAAGTCCCCATTGCGTATGTTTCCGCCATATCAAGATCCTTTTGCGGAGGTGGGGGCTACATCGGTTGCTGAAATGGGACAAGTATATACATTTTTGGGGCATATGGCATCCTGCAGCTTGTCCATATGGACCTGTGTAGGTATACATGTCCCCCTGCAAAGATTTAGAATACATGTGCACATAGGGGGGTTGATTACCTTGGTATGGAATCGAAGGCACAAATCTAGGGAACATTGCATTTCCGGATGGTATGGCATTTGAGAACACACTTCTGGATGGTTCCTATTGTAGATATCCATACGTGGCTTTGGGGGCATAACCAAGGTGCCCATCCTTGTAAGTAGATCTTCGAGGGTATAGAGTATTCATATAAACTAGAGGGTTTTGTGCAAGAGGTATTTGTTCATAATTTTTTGGGTAGGGAGAAGTTTGTGCTTTCCCCGCATATGCATTATGAGTATTTTGGGAAATCTCTAGCTCTTGACTTAGTCTACCAAAGCTAAAATGACATCGTCTGTGCTGGCTGACAAGGAAGTGCTTTGCTTAGGTACTCTTTGTTGAATAATCGGAAGTTGTTGAGGAGTATGATATCTTGCTATGAATTGTTCACTATGTTGCCACCCCTCATTGGCGGTATTTTTGATTGGGAGAGGGTAGCATTATTGTTTTGGATCAGGACATCACCTTGTCCTTCGCAACCTATTGAAATTTTGGTTCATGTTAAGGAAGTTTTTTCACTCCTAGCATATCATGCTAAATATTCCTCATCTAGATGTGGGAACTAATCCGATTGCATGCTAATGGGTTATCAAACAATACCCAAGGAGATGAACTTACTTCACTAGTGAAAGTCATGTTGTTGGAACTTGATTGTTCGTGAGGATAGGTTTGAGTGACTGGTCAAGTTTCAAAGTGACTTGGTCAAGTTTCTCGATACGTGACAGAGGAACCAACATTGGTTCCCTAAAGCAAAGGGTTTTCAGCAAATGAGCGGTTGTCCACTCATGTTGAAAGTGAAGGTGATTGTTGTGGTATACTTGATTAGTAGTGGTACATGTCAAAACCTGGATGAGCTAACCGTAATCGTCGTATCCGACATATTTAGGGGGTATAAGAATACCGCGTAGAATAAAAGATGGATGAAGAAAAAAAAAATGTTTAGAGGCTAGCTCTTCATGTCGGGTTCAACAATTTGTATGACATATAATCAACACGTGAGCTTCTTTGTACCTCGACCTCTTAAGGTCGTGCGAGACATTTGGTGTAGAATGAATGTGAATATGAGTGTGGTGGCGGGAATCAAACTAATTGGTCAATCTTATATCTTCAACACATAATATCATGATCTCATGAGACTAAGGCAAAGAATGATCTCCTAACTTCAAGTAGTGTGATGGCACAGTCCGAGATGATAGCTGCTCGTAAACTCCAATCAATAATGACCTCGGATGATATTCTATTTTTCGGTTGTTGAACACATGGAAAATGACTGCAGCACCCAGTATAGATTTCCCAGCACAAGGTCATGGAAGTAAGAACGAGAGGCATGATGGAGCCACATGTATTTATGGGTAATTTTTGGTCCTGGTCCAGAAATTCTTAGCTTTGATTGGCTATTATGTTGAAGAAGGAAAGTTGTGCGATAATATCTCGGTGGAAGTGGTGAAGATCTCGAATACTAATGTACACAAACTAGTGTCAATGTCTAATCTGGTTGATAAGCCCGTTGGGTTGTGGGACTCGAGGATCAAAATCAAAGACTCGTGGAGGTTGTGGCCCATGGATAGTCATGCACGTAATCAAACCCTCTTGTCGGAGCATTCCAATAGTTGTAGGCTTGATTAGCAGCGATATTTAGCATCTTGAGTTGTTCTATTTTCTCAACAAAAGTTGCGGCTTGAGCGTAATACTATCAAGCATAAACCGGTATCAATGTTAGTTATCAATTTTGGCCCGTTGGTTTGTGGGACCAAGGGATCACAACTATATGTCTTTTCCTGTTGTGCACCGTTAATGGTCATACGTAAGAATGAAATAAAATGATTTTTGATAAGCAAACTAATTACTGAAGGAAATATAATCTATGCTTTTGGATTTTTCACAATATTTTGGATCAAAGTAATAAAAGAAAACTAATCTATCAAAGGAAATTTTTTTTTTCTTTTCCAATCTTCAAGCAATGTGTTCTAATCTAATAAATAAACTAAAGACAAGTAAACAATCGGATGTAGTTGGTTACTTTTGCAAATGTATGAATTTAATGTAAAACAAATAACCTAATCGATAAAAAACCCTTCAAACTCTACCTCAAAGGTGAAGAACAAATTATGACCCTAAAAGGGGATATTGTTCCTCACAACTTCCCTAGTAATGTTAAAGAGGCAAGCTTACTAATGACTTGATCTACTTGTGATCTGACTAATTCTATTGAAATGAATGATTTTCTACTCTATTTGATATGAATGATTCTCTACTCTATTTGATATGGAATGATTAAAACTAGTGATTTGAAATTGACAATTCAACAAACAAGGCAAGCAAACACACAATTCAAACTTGGACAAGCAAGATCTTTGAAAAATTACGTTGTGTCTATATTTGTCCCCTCAGTATGTTCCTTTCTTTCTCTGAGTGTTCATGTGAGTCCAAGGGATTGGGAATGCAATAACAACAGCAAGAGAATGGTGCTTGAGTAATGGCAGCTTGATGGTATTCCAAATGTAATGCAGGTAGAAGAGAGATAGCACAAGAGATCAGATCTTGGCTATGCAATTCCTAGCAAGATCATAGTAGCAATACAATGCAAGATACAAAAATTCTCAAGCCTTTTGCTTGAATACAAGCATGGAATATATAGGAATGGAGGATGGGAGGTGCCTTCATGCATAAGGCAAGAAGGAGTAGTTCCAACCAATTAAATCTATTTAAAAATAGGAGGAAGGAGAACCAAGAAATCAAAGCTAATTTTAGAAAATTTGGCTCACGAGATGCATGCAAAAAGTGAAGTTAAGTGAACCGTCACATGTTAAAACACGCGTGAATAATTATGGAAAATGATGGCAGACGGCCACCCTACGCAGGGTAGCAGTTTCAAGGCCACCACATTGTCTTGGACGCTAGTTTCATAACCACCACCTAAGCATGGCGGGGTCCTAGCACTAAAGGTCAAAATATGCATGAAAAGAGGCAAGAAGCTAGAAAAGTGGGAGAAGGCTAAGTAAAGACGTCTAGGCAATAAATATATACCGCAAATGGAAATTGAGATCAAACACCTATTAGTGCAGAATCACAAGCACCCCAAATTGACCTCTTAGATTTGCACTCCGAAATGGGTCATTTGGTGTGATTACACAACATTGAGCTTTTCCCAAAGTGTGGGACTTTGCAGAATTAGAAAAGCTCTCTAGATTAAGGTTGGTTCCTACTCCTCTATTTATGTGTATGCATGAAATTGCAGAGGATCTATCCTAAATCCTACTCTAATTTGCCAAGGAGACAGAGTTAAAGAAGGGATGTAAAGTAAATAAAACTTAAGCTACAAGGTGATACACCAAAGGAGTGATGAACAATTGTTTTGTTGGTAGACACAAACCAGAAGAATGCAACACAAAAACATGCACAAATAACCAAATTTGTAATGAAGGATCAGAAGACAACAATTAACATAAAAAGGGATGAAGATCACCCACAAAACATGTATTATTTCTCTCATGGCTTGATACGATGCATTACAATAAGAATAAGGCAAATTTGCGTTAAATGATCTATATGGGAGGTCTGAAACTCCATGAATTCACTTACCAAGGGGAAGAGGGGAGCCTACAAAACCAAAAATGTCCAACCCTTTACAATGAATCTTGCCCCTGTATTTATAGATTCAATCAAAGAGAAGAAAGAGAGGGAGAAGCTGGAAAATCAAAGTTAAACCTCAACCACTTTTGTTAATGCATTTGAAAAATATACCCCCAAATCTATCTTTACTGCATCAATCCTTGGTTCAGTGCCTTGAAAGAAGAGGAAACAAGCAGAACACATCGAATCCGATCTAGTTGTTGAGTCAACGAGATCCCGATTAAATGCCCGAAGATGTTTCTCCATTTTTCACCTACTAGTGGTCTGAAAAAATGAATTTTTATCTTTCTATGGTGTAGAATATGTCGAGACATTTCCAACGGTGTCAGATTTGCAATATTTTGAGCCCCGAGTCAAAATATATACCCTTCGAAGTTTGTATCGAATCCGCACAAATGGGTGGGAAAATAGTTTGAAAAATAGGTCCCCTTTCTTGCTCTTGGTTCCTCTACGGCACTGCCCCTTCCTTTCTGACCCTGTTATTCCATTGTTGAGTCCCTCTATGACCTATTTATACATCTGAACAATTTTTCTCGTGTTCTTTCTATGTGGGGTCGTAGCTAATCCGATATTTGCCTCTGGGGAGAAATATGGATAACAATTTGCCGACTCACAGGGGTATCTCGCCTGCTTTAGATGAAAAGACCAATTTCCTTGTTGTATCCATTGGGCATTGTTGATTGTCAAATTAGGACTTTAATGAAAGCAACAAATCATGGGACAGAAAGTCCCTCCTCTTTAATGAATGAGGTGCCCTTATTGAAAGCAAAGTAAAAACTATTTACAAATGTACAACTTTCTATTTTAATGAGGAACTCGATATCATGAAAGTGTTTTAATGCAAAGGTAGATCATCAATACAAAGGAATAGAAGAACTAAGTGAGGAAAAAGGTAGAACATAACAGCATTCCGGGGAAATATAGATAGCAAAATAGTTCCTTATAAATGTTGTACAAGGATGATATATAGAATAAAATCATTCATATTAAATCACCAGATATTATTTCATAGACACAAAGTTCCAGAAATGACATCCATAATAATACAAAGCTTCTTAATGCAATAGATTAATGATTCACAAAATTTAGACAGGAAAGAGAAAATAAATCGATGCAGATAGAAACAGGAACGGAAATCTTTTGTATTGATGGCTTTTAGTTCTTTTACACTTTCAAAAATTATCGAGTTCCACTGGAATAGTGTGGAGAGCCCAATATATAGATTCCAAAGTGGTTACATTTGGTAACCATTTATTTTAACCAAAACATTAATTAAGGAAATACTAAACATAAAGTCCTTAATTAAATTACAAGGAGATTCGAACTAAAAATAGAAGAAGAGAGTCAAGAGCCAGAAGTAGAGACATCTAGTTGTAATGGAGAAGGGCCCACTGTTTTGAGGATTGGTGCCGATCTCTTCAATGCTTCCACTATCTCCATGCCCTGCAGTGAGCATAGTGTCGGCACATTGCACAAAGAGAGGAAAACCAGCGGTGTATTCGATTCCACTATCATTTATCATTTGAGCCATGGGAGAAGGCTTTTCGCATGCAAATCTACCTTAGAAATCATCAAAATCCGGATGTCAAACTTCGCTATCTCCAATGTCGGGCACAAAATTCTCCAAAGGGATAGATGCTCGTGAACTTGAAATTTGATCTTCATTTTGACAAAGTGAATGCAGAGGAATGGCCTTCAAATATATGTGATTCACGACAAAAATTGCAAAGAGATACAGGAAGGTGGACAAACGACTCGATTTTGAAAAAATGTGGGTAAGAGATAATGAGAAGACAATTTGACAAGTGCATAGACGGTTGCCCCTTTAAATAGTTTTTCAAGAGAGAGAAGATCATAAATGTGTATTAAATATACCTCATCTTTCGACTCAAAAAGGTAAAATGCGGAAAAGCGGAAAATCGACCCAGCGGTCCATGGGACATTAGGACATGAGGGACGCGAAGAGCTAATTCGCCAATGCGGGAAATGTGGGCCAAAAAAGCACAAGTGGTCCAAGGGACACATAAATATGAAGGACATGAAGAGCCCATTTGGCTGATTGAATCGGTGAATCGGGAAACAGGGGGCACGGTGTACTTGGGGATGATGGCTCAAAAAGTCCAGAAAAAGCCGACTGATAAGGACTTTCATGGGAAATCGGTCGATCGGTGAATAGGATGCTCGCTAGTACTTGGGACATGAGGGACAAAAATGTCCGACAGACCCACAAGTCACTAAAATGACTTGACTAGATCACAGGAGCGAGGCAAGACAAGAATTCAAGAAAAACTCTGGGGAAGAAGACCAGTGCTTTATCCATTGGGCAATAGATTCAAAGGCAAATCAATTAAGAAGGTAAACACGCACTATACATAATATACAAAGGACTTCTTATTCCCTAGGATTTGAATAATTTCAGTACTTCCCACTATAAGGAAGCGAGAGAGAAGATCCATCCATGTAATCAAGATAGAAATAAATTTCACTAAAGAAAGTGCCCGATCCTAAAAGGACCAAGCCAAATAGATTCAAACTTACCATGGCTTCCTCGAGGTTCATGCCTTTTCTCCCATAGTAAAACAATGTCTCCAACTTTGAAATCTCTCGGATCTGGTTTTCTTATCAAATAAGGATTTCACCTTCTCGTTGATGGGCGAGAGATCCTATCAAAACCCGCGACCTTTCTTCATCTAGCTTATGGAGATGCATGATCCTCTTATCCAAAGAATCACGTAGAAACTAAGGTCCTCAATAGCTTTCATCAAATGCAAAGATGGTAGTTCCACCTTGTCATTGGTAGTTGAGCTTCCACACCATACACCACTTGAAAAGGGGACATCCCAATTGCTCTTTTGGGTGTAATCGATCTACCCAGAGAGCATCATAAAGCTTCTTATGCTAGTTTCTCCTCGAGATTCATTAAAAGCTTTCTTTCAATGGTCACCAAATTCTTGTTTGTTGATTCTCGCCTATCCATTCCCTTAAGGGTAGTAATCGAAGAATGAGCGAGGGAAATTCCATACCCATATCAGAAATTCATCATCTCAAAGAAATAAAAATTGGAAGCATTATTGGTCACAATATTGTTTTGTACTCCAAACGTTACAAGATGTTTTCTTTAATAAAATTGCATACTACCTCGAAGGAGTACTTTTAACCGGGATGGCTTCCACCCACTTGGTGAAATAATCATGTGGCATCAATACATGAGTATGTCCTACACTTGAAGGTGGGTTGAGTGTTCCAATGAAATCCAAACCCCATTGCTGAAAGGGTTCTTCGATCACAATCGGCTTAAGTGGTAAAGCAGCCAACTTAGGTCTTCCCACAAATGTTTAATAAGCTTCACACTTGTTGACCCATTTTGATGCATCTCTAAATAAAGTAGACCAATAGTACCCCATGCAAAAATAATTTTATGAGCAAGTGATAATGCAGATGAGAAATGACCCCCACAAGCTTGATCATGAAAGGCTGAGAACAACTTCTTTTATTGCTCTTTGTCAACACACTTCAAGAATCTTCCATCCACTCCTCGCTTGAACAAAGAATTCTCCCACAACACATACTGTGTTGACCTTAACTTGATAGATCTCTTCTCCTTGCAATTAAGTGAGATGAACACTCACCATAGGTGAGGAAGTGAGCAATGTCAGCATACCATTTGTCTGTCGAGCTGAGGAACAGAACAATAGGGACATCAACTTCATCCTTAGGCAACTCATGACCAGCTCCTTCGGTAATGAGTTCACACAAGCCTTTACCCCAAACTAGCTTCGTTGTCCGATGTCGAGATCATACTTCGAACCTTTCTTGCTACCCAATTTCCTCTCTTGGTTCCAAATTCTTGTTGTGTAAGAATAGACTTGATAGTCGTATCGGGCACAAGCACAATAGAGTGAGATTTAAGAATGTAAAATGGCGCTTAACATGACTTTAACTACTACAAAAGCATGTTTCTCCATCATAGTGTACTTCAACTCATGAGTTTTCATAATATAACTCATGAATGAAATTGGGAGCTCATGGTCTTCAGAATCTTTCTGAGTCAACACAAGTGGCAAAGTACTCTATGTGGCATAGCAATAGATAATAAAATCTTTGCTAAAATATGGACATGCTAAGATAGGAGTCTTAGCAATAGCTTTCTTAATGCCTTCAAATGCTTCCTTTCCTTTAGAGGACCAACCAAATGTCTTCTTTCCTTTCATCATTTGGGAAATGTTCAAAGTCAGCTCTGTAAAATCGGGATGAATCTTCTCAGGAAATTGATCTTACCAAAGAAAGAGTGCACTCCCTTTTTGCTTGTGGGAAGAGGAATCTGCTGGATGGCTTGAACTCGTTCAGGATCAATCTTGATTCCTTCTTTGGAGACAACATTCCCAAACAACTTGCCCTCCGTGACACAAAAGATGGATTTCTTGGGATTCAGAGAGACTCCATGTTCTCTACATTTCAAGAGGATTGTTTCAAGATGCTGAAAGTGATCTGCTCTAGTTTTGGAAAACACAGTTAAATCATCTAGATACACAACAATACATTTTCCTTTCAAACTCCCAAAAGCCAAATCCATTGCTCTCTGAAAGGTGGCACTAGCATTAATGAGGCAAAAGGGCATCCTCTTGTAGGTAAAAGTACCCCAAGGAGTGGTAAAGGCAGTCTTGTGTTGATTTGCAATATTGACTTCCACTTGGTTATATCCTGAGAAACCATCAAGCATGGACAACATTTCCACACCTATGACAACTTGTAACACCTGGTCCATCATGGGTAGGGGATATTTTTCCTTCAAAGAATCTTGATTTAGATTCTTGAAGTCAACACAGATCTGAATCTCACCATTTTTCTTCCTGATAGGTACAATATTAGCAATCCATGTTGAATGATGAATGGGGAAGATGATCTTGGCTTTCAACAACTTTTGTATCTCTTGGAAAATGGTGTCAAAAATCTTTGGATTGTACTACCTTTTCTTTTTCTTGAAATGTTTAATCCCAAGTTTGAGGGGAATGAAGTGTTGCATTTCTTTTGGCTGGAAAGATTTCAAATCATCATAAGAATAAGCAAGGACATCGACGTACCTCTTCAAAATATTTACCACCTTCTTCTTCTCCTCTAGAGTGTAGCACTTTCCAATGTTCACCATTTTGGGTTTGGTAGGACTCCCAATGTTAATCTTTTCACATTCAGCAGACTGTTGAGCTCCTTTGGAAGCCTTGGACTTGACATATCTGTCATGTTTATCAAACAATTCCTCCAAACTTACCAGCCCTTTAGGGATCTTGTTACCTTTTAGTTTGATACAACCATCTTGATCCATCTCCTCCTTGACACCTTCCTCATTGGAAGAGACACTCTCTCGAGGCAAATTGTCACTTCCCTCAAAATACAATTGGTCAAATTTATCCCTAAGCTCCAGGAAGGAGAGAAAATGTTATTCGTCATTGAAAACTTGCCAATTTTTGCATTATCTCGGTATGCTTGGTCTATGGATCATTTCAATGGTGAATTTTTCTGAGAGAAATCGGGATGAGGTATCAACAAAGACCCTGAAATAGCTAGGGAATCAGCTCTAGTGTTCTTCTCCCTTGGCACCACTTCGATGGAGAAGGCATCAAAGAATTCAATAGAATCCCAGACCAGATTCCTATAATGCTTCAACCTTCTATTCTTCACTTGGAAAAGGTCTCTGACTTGTTTGACAACTAGTTCGCATCTCCAGAGCCGTAACGTTACTCACACCTCTTTCTTTTGCTGCGTTTAGTCCAAGGATGAGAGCTTCATATTCTGCTGTTATTTGTATTTTCAAACTGCAGCTTGAAGGAGAAAGGATGAATCTTTCCTTCTAGAGATATCAATACCACACCAGCCCCAAAGACCAATTAAAGAGAAACTTCCATCAAATTCCAAATTCCAAACGCTATTAGGATCATAGAGCACTTCTTTGGGACGTTCCGCCTCATCCTAAGACATGATCATGTAGTTTTCATGCCCAATATCTTCATAAAGTATTTGTGCCTTGGGATCATCTATCTTTTGCACAATATATTCATTTTGCTTCTCGGGTAGTAGCTTCTTCATCTTTCCATTGACTGGTATAAGGGCATGTGACCAATCCATTTGAATTTCTCCTCCTACATCCTTACATAAATTTCTACTCAACAACATGCCATACGAAGGAGGAATATCAGCTACCAAAATAGTAGCTAAGACCTTTTTCTCTAGAAAAGCAGCAAAAGCTACTTGTGCATCCTTAACTCTTCCAACCAAAGGCACCTCCCTACTCTCCATGGAATAGCAAGAACCAAAAGTACATGTGAGGGTAAGACCCAAAGCATGAGCCACTTTGTAAGACATCACATTGTTTGATGCTCTTGAGTCTATGACATAGTTGCTGAGTCTATGGCTAGCTATGAGGAGGGTCACATAGAATGGTTTGATTTTCTCATTAGGTGAGGTGGCTACAACCACAAGATTTGGTTGGGATGCGAAAGAGGGAGTGGGAAAAATACCTTTAGAAGTGTTAGATGAATTTTGGAATGGGAATTGAGAAAGTGGACCATTTTGGCAAAGGCTTTTGGATGAGTTTGATAAAACTCGGCCTCCGAAATATAGATTTTTGTCTTCTTGACGTGGTCGATGATATCAAAAGATCCAGAGGTGGATGGGGTATCATCACTAGGAATCCTAGGATTATCAGGTTTTGAGGCTAGAGAATAAGAAGTTTTAGAAGCAGGAGTGGAAGAAGAAGAATTAGCAAAACTCACCTTTTGCAGATGCAGTGGGAATAGGAGATCCCCTTCTTACAATCACTGGAATGGTCGTGGGATGCTCCTTAGATTTTTTAGCGGGCTACATCACTTTTTCTCTCTTGTTTGTCTAATCCCGAGTCATAACAACATATGACTCATTGTTCATCTCTGCCACCACTTCATCATAATCATCTTCTTCATCAATGCCCTCAGTAGTGAGGAAATTAACTCGAGATTCATCAAGTTCTTCCATTTCTTCCTCAACCTCTTCTCCAGGTTCTTCAAAGTCTTCATTAACCTCTTCGTCATCAGGTTCTTCAACTTCACAAGTTGCATTAACAGGGACCTTGATGGGTGGTCCTTCGATTTCCAACCTTGTCTAAGAAGAAGGCAAACGGTTTCTAGGCTGAAAGTTCTTCCTTGGAACGTCTTGATAAGGAGCATGCTGAGCCAATTGTTTCTTGATGGCAATGAGGTCATTGGAAAGATTTTATACTAACTGATCCACATTAGCTCCAAGAGTAGGGAAGAGGAAGAAGAAGTTTTGGATTTGGAAGAGTCTCTTCTCAATTTTCCAGACATGATCAGGTCATCTTCAACACTGACGGCTAATCTCTGATCAAAGCATCCAAAGTTGCAAGATTGGCTCTTCTCAATGCATAACTTACTTCAGGAAATTAAGCGTTTAGGAAGAAACATTTTTGAATTTGATCCACAGGTCGGGTGTCTTGTGGGATCTTGTTAATCAGCTTATTGAACTTGGCCACAAATTCTCTCATGGGCTCTTGTGGTTCTTTCTTGATTTGAGAAATCTGGGCAAGCAAAGCATGCACATCTTCTGCAGGTTTGAAACGGTTCTCAAATCCAATTCTCATGGTAGTCCAATTGGTGATGGTCCCAGCAGGGAGATGGTAAAACCAATCTTCCACATTATCCTGCAAAGTCTCCATAAAAATCCTCACAGAGACATCCTCGTGTTCAACTCCAAGGACTCCACATGTAACTATGAAGGCTGCAATGTTACCCCTGGGTAAATCATGCAAATTTTGAGGTAGAGGCAAGAGGCCCAACTCATTTTCCCAAGGTAACGGAGTTACCATCCTTGGAAAAATTACTTCAAGTGGAATTGAAACACCAGCAAGAATTAAAGTGTGAAGATTAGGGCTAAGTTGTTCTTGAGGGATACCACTCCCAAAAGCTCTGTCTTCAATAGGAGGTGTGCTTGTAGAACGAGATCTTCTATTTCTCCTTGTTGAAGGAAGGGGAAATCCTTGCTACTCTAGGAGTTGAAACTAAGAATCTTCAATTCCAAGAGCCCTTCTACCGTGAGTAAATCTCGAGTCACCAGATCAGAAATGATCAAGAAATTGTTCTTTTAAACTGGAATTCGTTGAAACGAATCCCTAGTAGAGTCGCCAAAAACTATTGGTTGTCAAATTAGGACTTTAATGAAAGAAACAATCAGGGGACAGAAAGTCCCTCCTCTTTAATGGGTGAGGTGCCCTTATTGAAAGCAAGCAAAAAAACTATTTACAAATGTACAACTTTCTATTTTAATGAGGAACTCTAATATCATGAAAGTGTTTTAATGCAAAGGTAGATCATCAATACAAAGGAATAGAAGAACTAAGTGAGGGAAAAGGTAGAACATAACAGCATTCCCAGAAATATAGATAGAAAAATGGTTCCTTATAAATGTTGTACAAGGATGATATATAGAACAGAATCATTCATATTAAATCACCAGATATTATTTCATAGACACAAAGTTCCAAAATGACATCCATAAGAATACAAAGCTTCTTAATGCAATAGATTAATGATTCAAAACTTAGACAAGCAAGAGAAAATAAATTGATGCAAATAGAAACAGAAGGGAAATCTTTTGTATTGATAGCTTTTAGTTATTTTACACATTCAAAAAATTATCGAGTTCCAACCCTTGGAATAGCGTGGAGAGCCCAATATATAGCTTACAAAGTGGTTACATTTGGTAACCATTTCTTTTAACCAAAAGATTAATTAAGGAAATACACAACATAAAGTCCTTAATTAAATTACAAGGAGATTCGAACTAAAAATAGAAGAAGAGAGTCAAGAGCTAGAAGTAGAGACATCCGGTTGTGGCTGAGAAGGGCCCACTGTTTTGAGGATCTCGTGCATGTATCTCTTGATGATTCCGCTATCTCCATGCCCCCGCAGGTGAGCACAGTGTCGGCACATTACACAAAGAGAGGAAAACCAGTGGCGTATGCGATTCCACTATCATTTATCATTTGAGCCATGGGAGCGAGGGTTTTCGCATGCTAATCTGCCCTAGAAATCATCAAAATCCAAATGTCGAACTTCATTATCTCCAATATCGGGCATAGAAGTCTCCAAAGGGGATAGATGCTCATGCCCTTGAAATTTGATCTTCATTTTGACAAAGTGAACAGAGGAATGGCCTTCAAAGAATAGATTCACGACAAAAATTGCAAAGAGATACAGGAAGGTGGACAAATGACTCAATTTTGCAAAAATGTGGGCAAGAGATAATGAGCAAATAATGTGACAAGTGCATAGATGGTTGCCCCTTTAAATAGCCATTCAGGAGAGATAAGATCATAAAGGCATATTAAATATACCTCGCACCAACTCAAAAAGGTGAAAGGACTTGAATCATCATTGGGGACTTTTGTAACCTTTTTTCGACAATGTAGCAAATGTAATTTTGGGTGCATACAAGAACCTGCAAAGGGTAGATCTGGTGAATCGAGGTGTCTTAGGCACCTAGAAGTGTACTAGGGCACCCTGGGAAGCCGGAGTCTTCAATTTGGGTGCTCAACACCTGTAAAACCTCAAAAATTGTAACTAGTATGGTCGTAAGTTTGTTCCGAATGCTTTTTCTCTTTCGCGTTGGGTTCATTGAGTGAACGTGTAATGACCCAAATGTATTTCTTGTGTGTGTTGTGTGTGTGTGTGAATTTTGTGCCCTAGGTGCTCTCATGTCAGTCACACTTTGTGAAGTAGCGAGCAATAATAGCTATATAAAATGTAAATAGAATGTGTGCATGGAATAGAATAGAATCCCTCCCCTATGCAATGTGTGTGATGCAGATCTCCTAGCCTTGATGCATGGCACTAATGGATGCAAGTGATGTAATGGATGCAGCTCTAGATGGAGTGATAGTAGTATGTGACGTTAGGACCCTCATTATGGTCTTATAAGCTTTATATTTATAGGGCTCTCAAGTCTAATTTTGTAATTAATCTCGACAATTTGATTTGAGAAAAAGATAAACATAACAAATGGCTATAAAATCCCCAAAAGAAAGTAGGAAAAGGATGTGCATAGATTGGGGCACCAGAAGTGGGACCAAGGCACCCCGGGGCACCTCAAGACAAGTTGGGGTGCCCTGAATGTGGGCTAGAATGACGGGGAAGTTGCGAAATAGGCGGGTATGTGCTAGAAAATACATGGGAAGTACAAAACAAAATATAAAATAAATATGGCCAAAAGGTGGGATTAATTAGTACTTTAACCACTTGAGAACCTTCTAAATAGTAGTATAAGACCAAGCTAGATTATGTGTAAAGCGCATAATTTTGTGTCTACACTAACAGATTTTTCACGGACATAGTCCTCTTGGCTCATTCCAAAAGTAAAGCAACCTTATTTTCCAAAGTGTTTTATGTCTTCTTTAAGTTTTTTTTTCGATTGAAATTGTTTCCAAAAACATCTTTTTCCAGGATCAAACTTTTCTTTTAACGTTTTTGAGTTTCTATACAAATTTGTATTGAGCTAATCCCTCAACTTGGAGCCCCCACCATTCTTTATTTCTATGCATGATATCGGATGATCGAACCACATATTTTTGAATTTAGATGAGGACTAAGCAGAGGCCTCTCATTATTCAACAAATTTAGGACAATGGAGTTATGATTAGAGGCAAATCGGGAAGAGAAGAAAGATGAAATTCTTGGCTTAAAATCCAATCAGCCGAAATTAGAACTCTGTCAAGATAAACCTGGATGATATTATTTTTGAGTCTCTTGTTAGACCAAGTGAACAAAGTTACCATGGATCTCAAGGTCCATCATGTTGGCTTGAGAAATGAAGTCAGCAAAATCATCCATCACATTTGTGTGTTCAATAGTACCACCTCTTTTTATCGGTGGTGAGGGAGAATTAAATTCCCCATGAGTAACCAATTCCATCTACGGAGCTTGTGTTTTGAAATCTTAGAAGGTCCCTCCAAAGTTTCCTTCTACCATGAAGAGTATTTGGAGCATATATGATCGAGAAGATACAACTAAATTTATTATCAGGAGTATGGAAGGAAATATCCAGGTGAGAATGCAATGCAAAACAGGGCTTACCAAAGTAAGCTTCTGCATAGGGTCCCAGAAGAAAACCATACCTCCTGAGGCTCCTCTTGAGCCAACTGCCACCCACTCTACTTTTTCCCAATTTTTTTACAATGAGCCAAGCCTTTAAAGTTTCGAATTGCCCATTTTAGTTTCTTGAATAGCCATGATGGCTGGATTACAACTCTTTCTTAAATCTTTTAGTGTGTGTTGTTTTCCACTACCATTAAGGCCTCTTATATTCCAAGAAACAATCTTCATTAAAAGATACGAGGAGAGGAGTGGGCCAGGTGGTCCAATGAAGACTTAGTTCCATCAGCCAATGCTTTATTGATCTCCCTTTTCCTTTGATCATTTTTAGATGGTCTCCCTTTTGTAGTGTTGGCTTTGTATTTTCTCTCATGGAAGATCCGGTCACCTTGGAGATGAAGAAGCGACCCGGCTCCCTATGAGTTGACTTTCTTGTTAAAAGATAGGTATCTGGTATGTTTTTATAGCCTTTAGATTTTTCCTTTTTCTCGAAAACCAGTGTAAACTCGGAGAGTTAGTGGACTTTATCCTTTAAAACATAGTTCTTTGGAAGGGCTTTTCCGAGGGGTGAGTTCACCCTCCTCCTTTTCAGACTAGGGAAATTTTGAAGTCCTTCGATAATTTTTTTAATAGAGGTGAGGGTGAAGTTGTGCGATTGTTTAGGCATTCTTGAGTAGATCCATCTCTCCCTCCTTGATTATCGGGCTCTAGAGTGAGTATTTTGTAGGTGGGAATTTCAACGATTGGTTGTTTAGAGTTGTAGAAGGGATGCCTCTTGAAAAATAGAGTCCACTTCACGGGGATCTACGAAAAGAGATTATCTTCAAGAATATGAGTGAGACCCAAATTCCCCTTTTGCCTTTAATCGCAAGGATTAATAAAAACCTTGACTGTTTGTTGTTCTTCATCAACTCAAGACCGAGTTCAACCATTAAGGAGTTTTCACCATACTCCTTAGATTCTAGAGGCTCTTTGAGTGGATTTTCTTTTGGCCGACACCTTGGGAACACATAGAGACCTTCACACTTGTTGCTTCTTTATGGGAGTTTTGATGATCTTTTCCTGAGGCTTCTCTTCCTTTTTTGGTTCATATTATGACTTATTATTACCCTTATTGTTTTCAGTGGTAGCTTTTGGATTAGGGAATTTCCTGGTGAAATGTCCTAACTTGTGTAATTTAGCACACCTCATCTAAAAATATTGATAGATCACAGCGTGTGTCCAAGGGCTGAACTTAGTTTGGAGAACGATATGGTTAGGGAAGCTCTTGATCCATGTCGGAAGACACACAAAAATGAACATATGCTAACCTCGATCTATTCCTTGTGGAACTATTTGGGCTAATGGGAGATCTAATCAATCTAGAAATGTTTACAATTATCTTATTATACCAAAACTACGGTGGTAGTCCTGGGGAAGTCTACACCAAATGGGTACAATGTTGATATTTTCTTTGAAGGGGTCAAATCACGCATACCAGAGCTTAATGAATAAACCCATGTTTCCAGGCACGAGTGGTCCACCTAGGAGAGCGACATCTAGGTCTTCTTGTAAATAAAATTTGAACAAGAAAAATCCATTGGCCATGGAAGAAACAGATACATCCCCAAGAGGGCGTCATTTCCTCAAATCCCATCTTTTAACAACATCAATATTAGGTCTAGGACCCAGAAACTTACATGTTAGCGCCATTTGGTTCTTTTGAATTTCTCTGTTCATGCTAGTTCTTGGGAATATTGATGTGTTGTATTCCTTTCTTGTCCTTTGAGCTCGAAAAAACTGAGGGGGCCAGAGGGGCACCATTCGATCGGAGTTCCGGTCCACATTCTCGACCGAGTCGTTTTTGAAAATCCCCAACCATGTGCCCAGCTTGGTCAAAGGGGGCAGTTTTTCTGAGATTACTTTTCCCTACTTCATATTGACCCACAAGATTCATTGGAGAGTAGCCATAGTTTCTACATTGAAAATCCCGACTTCAATGCAAAAACATTTAAACATTTAACTTCTAGATGGTTTTTATGAAATTTGGAAAAATGGTTTAGAATTAGTGCTCTCTCATTTTTCCTAATGGTTCCTTGTGGTTTGTTCCTAGATATTTGTGTTGGATTAGATCAGTGGTATTCATACTTGGTTCCAAAAATGACTATTTGAAGAATGTAGGACTCTAGTTTAGAATCTTGTTCTTAGTTTGCTAGTGCCTTAGGTAAGACTAAAACTTATTCAATTGGTGTATTTTGATTTATGAGTTCAGATCATTAATGCATTATTGTGGTATCCATGGTTTCTCATTGATCTCCAAATAGACGTATGCATAGACTCTCATTTATTGATCTGATATATCAACCTATTAATAGATATTATTTTCATGATTTCTTAACATCTTTTCTCAAATCTATTGGAGATTGTCTACCTAAGTTTGATGGTAGTCAACACTTAAGGGAGAGAGACGTTTGAACTCCTTTATTAATTTGGTTGAAGATTTTGAAACTAATTTTGAGATTGGTTAGGATTTTCATTCAAATTTTGGTTTATGATGCCCAAGATTGGTTTCATGAATTTCCTAATAGAATCATTGATTCTTGGGATAAATTCCAATGGCTCTTCATTGATTAGTATTATGATAAGATTGATTACTCTTTTCTTAGGAATTTTTTTTACAAAATGGTAAAACAGAAGAATGAAAGTATTTATAATTTAATGTCAAACTCTTAGAAACATGGAATAAATTCCCTCAACATTTAAAGTCAAGTTAATTGTATGCCCTTACGTATATTGTGATGCATTCAATGGAGATTTAAACTACTACTTGAGGGATAAGGATCCATTGCACTTATCCATGCTTTCAACTTTAATTTAAAATTTAGAGATCTTTCATATAATTTTGATCTAGATATTGAGACTTCCATTATTGAAAATTAGTCTGATTTGTATGAGAGAGTATAGTTGATGATGATCAATTTGATTACAAATACCCTACAATTGATACTAGTCTGGAATCACATAATTATACTAATAATTTGCAGTATGATTTTTCTGATAATGTTTTATCTCTCTTTATGATGGATATGGATCTTCTCATGGAAACTCTCTTGTAGTTGATTCTAGTGTTGAATCTGTAAAATGGAAACATCTTGATGAGCTTGATAATGATATTCCAGTTTCTCCCAGCATAGTTGTAAGTGCTTATAATGTGTGTGTTGAAGTTGTGGAACTTGTTGCATTTGTAGAAGAGGAAGAATCGTTTTAGCCTAATAATCATTTTGTAGGAAAAATCATTGTTAATTTGTATGTCCTTTGAAGTTTTGAGGATGCTAACATAGAAGAGAATGAAACCTTTTTTTGTTTGTTGCATATGGATAATGATTTCATGAATGGTAATGAATCTACCTTTGGTAAAAAAATTCAATCAAAGAAATTCAGAGATAATTTCCTCCATGCACTTAAGCTACAAAGGAGAAAGTGCATCATGCTGAATGATTTGGAGATCAATGAGGTTGAGTTTGAACAAGTTTTTCCTAGGAGAGAAATATTTATTAGCCACTCAAACATACAACTTTCACTAAAGAAAATGGTGAGACAAGAGTTTCAAATTTTAACGATGAAAGCACGGTTGTTCTTAGACAAGAAGCGTCAATTAAGGATGATGATTAAATAGAGCATGGAATGGAAGAGAAAGTGTACTTAAACACTACTAAGACTCGACTTCAAGCTTTATATAATGAAGATGAATAAATTTCTATCTTCCTTACAATATTGAATCACTGAGGTAAATCAAATGGACTCCCATAAGGTTGAAGAGATGGAAATGGTAGACTTTGCATTTGAAAATTGAGAAGATAAATCAAATTGCATATATAAGTATAATATGTTGGTTGTTGATTTGGAAAGGTATGAATCTATTGATCATTTTTGTTCTGATGAAAACATTGAGCCTGTGTTAAGTGAAAATGAAATGGATGAAGTTAACTCAATTAACTCAGAAGATTTAGAACAATGCTTTGATGCTCTTAATGAAACCACAAGTTATGATTGTTGGAATTTTGAGTTTGATGAAATAAATAATGAAGTGAACTTGTTTACAATGTGTGATGATGCACTCTTTGAAGAATTCAAGTTATTTGATAACTCGGTGTTTGATTCACTTCACTCAGATTCCCTTGAGTCTCCACTTGCTGATTTTATGTCAAAGTATCCTATGCATGATTAATTGCAGTTATTTTTTAGTGATGAGTTCTATGATGGGTGTGTTTCAGATTTAGAATGTAACTCATTTTATTCTGCTGCTAACAGATCAATGATGTTTGATAAAAATACAGGTGTTGTTTTTTATCCAAGGTTGTAAGGTTTCTTCCATTTTATGATGTGTAAATTTCGCATGTTGATTCTTGTGTTTCTGACATTATTGTTGAGCCTTTATGTTTAGACATGGATAAAGTTTTAGAGTAGCAAAATGAGTATCCATATGGGGGATTAGAGACCTTTTTGGATGGAGCGATCTATTTGTATAGATTTGGGAATTTATCAAAGTTGTGGGTGCGATTAAAATTTTACAACTTCTAAACCCACCATTCTTATTCCCCAAATCCATTTTAAACCATGTATTGGGAGCTCTGAAACTATGGATGACAGAATGATGTTTGTTCACTTAAATTTTAGCTTCGTTCAAAACTTTGGGAATTGGGCATATCAATATCATTCCCAACAAGAAGCTCAATTTAATTGGTCCTCATAATTCGGCTCTAATTTCATATTTGAGACTGTAAAATTTAGTAAATAATTTCGTGCTTTTCTTTGGAATGTTTTGTTGAGGACATTCTATTTTGTTGAAGAAGGGATCATAATTCTCCATTCATGGGAATGGGTTTATTAAATTAGGACTGGAGCATTTTATTACTTGTATATTGTGTGACTATTTTTGCATAGCCTCTTGCTTTCAAATAAGTGCTTGGCACAACTAGACTGTTGGGATTTCTCAAATATTTTAATCTGAATGGTTTTGGGAATTAGAGAGATTTTTAATACGTTTACATCTTGGGATTAACTTGGTTGTCATCTTGGAGGCACTAGTTTTCTTTTTCATAGTTTTTGGGATCTTTAGTTACCCACAAGAGGTACTCATTCCATAAATAGAGCTAATGTTGGTGCCAAAATTTGTTTCACATCAATTTTGGAGCCTTATGATTAAATTTCAATGTTTCAAAGCTTTCACGATGATTATTAAGGTTTTTCAAGGGTTTTTATTAATATAATTGTTAAAGTTTCTTGCACAAGTTTGGATCTAGGTCTAAAATGTAAAAAATAAGGAGAACTCGGTGAAAATCATACATTTTGGGCTCCAAATAGGCTAGATACATTCAAATTCTTAAATTTATTAAGGGACTAGGACGTCAAATTTAATCAAGTCGCATAAGGGACACATGGAGGTCACTAGGTTGATCCAAGTCTAGAGTTCCTGAGTTGAACGAGCTTGAGTTTGATTTAGATCGAGTTGCCTTCGAATTAGCCGAGCCAAGTTTTAAAGAAGGTACGGGAGCTCGAGATCACGAAATGTCATGATTTTTCCATGTGTACTAATGACGACACTTTTTGGTCTCGTGGATTCAAGATCAAGTAGAGAAGCTAAGGCATGGAATCCTAAAACTCTAAAAAGCCTCAAGATCCCATAAAATCACAACCGAGTCCTCGATAAGGCTAAGGAAATCCCAAGAACCCACTAGTGACCTTAAGCGACTCGATAATGGAGAAAGAACATGAATGGTCCATGTGTATCAATCACGGATGACTTGGACCCCGAGAAAACAAAGGAAAATTCAAAAAAATAAAGACACGTGACCTCATGAACCGATGACCCCATGAACCACGATCCGATCCGAGAAGGACACGTAGCTTCAACTCGAGGTAAAAATCATTCAACGGGGTCATTGATGAGGATGAAACATGTGGAAAAATCATATATGAGGTTAAATTTTATGTTCTCATGCCCGTCAATTGTGCAAAACGACATAGGTATCTTCAAATGGCCATAACTTTTGATTAGGAGCTCCAAATCAGATAAAATTGGTACCCATTGGAAACTTGTGAGAAGAGGTACACATTGGGAACAAATTTGGGGTGAATTGGTGAGGTATTTGTATAGTATTTTGCGACATGATTTTTAGTAGCATTTCCCAACCTTTATTGCCATTTTCAATCTACTTTTCTAAATTAGTCATATCTGGGGCCTCCTTTTTGCTTCTTAAGAGTGTTGTACTTCTCAATAAACCGGGATGTGCCCATGATATCTTCAATTAAATTCCAATTGGTTTCATGTGTCATTTGATCAATGATGGAGCCACTAATTAATTTGTGCATGCTTGTTTATGTCTTCTCATGAGTTCTCAAGATCTGAATTTCCCTCCAATCCCATTCTAGAATGTTATCTTAGTTGTATAAACAGTGAGAAAGAATGTGATTCTTATAATCATCTTTTAGCTTGTCATTTTTGGTCGGATCTTTGATCCTTTTCGGTAGTCTAGTTTGTAATTTTTCATATTCAACTATGTTCTAGGTGTTAGAGATGAGCAATGGTCAATTCAAATTCATTATAATGATGTTATGAGAGAGTAGTTATGTATATTTTGTTGAGCCATAAATAAGATAGTGGATTTAGATGGAAGCTATCATTTGGGTCAGAAGTGTATTCACTCAAATTATTGGAATTGTCATTGTGTAATTAGGTGTAGAGGTTAGATGTGTAATTACTAAAGTACTTAATTACAAAATCCTTGTGAAACGCTAGTTTCATTTGCTCTCAAAAAAAAATTCCAATGTTATGTTTTGGATTCTAAGTTACAATTGTTTGATAATTTAGAAAATCTCATTGTATGTGGTTTCTTGATTATCCGAATTGTGGGGAATTGATGCGATTGTGTAGACTAAAGAAATTCTTGTGCTATTTTTGACTCCTCCATCTCGGTTTTGCAGGATTGGCCCAATGGACAAGGCACATCGAAGTTAAAATGGTCAACCCCCTTTTTAATTTAAATCTTGTTGTCTTACCCACTTCGATACCTTTGTTTAATCATGTATACTTTTAGGGACCTCTATGATATAACTTAGCTATATCTTTGTTATAATGATTTGCTTTCTCGACCTTTGCCTAGTTTAAATAGCTTTATGATTCTCTTTTAGTGGCAGCCAATTTGGTTGAAAATCATAATTGTTCGGTTATTTATTTGGGTTTGTTACACCTATGATTGCATATTTTATATTATTTGGCACATATTGGGTTGTTTTAGGTCTCTCCTCTAGGTTTCACAGGGGCCTAAAAAGTAAGAGGTTAACCACCTCTAATTCATTGTGTTGAATCTACCCCGATTGGAGAAGAGCCCCACTTCTATAGTGACATATATTCATCTCTTCACTCATCATCGATAGGCGGTGCATATTTGGGAACCAACAATGCCTAAAAGAGATGGTGTGAGATTCAATCCTACATGTCCAACACTAAGCTTAAGGACTAAAATCCTACCAAAATGAGAGGTATTACCCGTAATGATCAAGAAAACAAGTGTATTCATCAACCAAACATAATTCAAGAAGGTTTCAATATTAATAGGGCTCCAAAATGGAGTGAAATCATGACATGTTGTGAAAATTTCAATTTGCACAAAGTGGAAACTACAAAATGCCCAGTGTGTGTAGAGTGACCGTAGTACAAGCACCATGATGGTTATGTAACTGCTAGTTAGTTAAAATCAATAATTTCGCTTGTGGTGACAATGCAAGCAAGTGACAACTTAATGCTTCCAACTACTATGACTCTTCGGATTATTCAATGCACATAAGGACATCTCAAGTATGTTTAATAAGAGGCACAAGGACATGGGAAGGTGTTGGTGATCAAAAGAACAATTATATTAAATGTAATTGGTTGTAGGAGGAAAGATTGAATTGAAGAACATAAGAAATTGAGAAGTTAGGAAAATTTTATATCCAATTAATTTTTCCTTGTCTTGACATTTTGAAGATAAATCATGTGTTTATATTCTTTCTTGCTTATGTTTTTTGTACACGTGTTGCATTCATATCTAATAATGTGCAATTCAAAAACTAAAATACAATAGTCCCAAGCTCATTAAGACTATGGTAAGTCATTTTAAGAATTTGAAATAGAGCAGTGATATACAATCTATATATTTAAAACTTTGCAATCTTAAGAGTTTACAAATCAGTTATGAACTTATAACTTCTCAATAAAACCTTTCTACTAACACAAACTAAAGAATATTATTAATCATATACGTTATGACATATTAATTTCATAATATTCCTCCTTTATTACATATACTTCAAAAATTACAAAGAATGAACTTTGTATGTAAACGAGAACACACTCACGTATCAACATACAAACAGTAGTGTTGATGGCCTTATTGCACCAATAACTGTTGAACAAGGATAAAATTCATCATTCATCGAGAGACGTCAAACCAATATGAACTAGGAAACACAATAGGTCATAGATATAATCATGTGAAAACAAACTGACATAATTATTCAAAACAAAGAACAATTATGAATGAATAGGGACCACAACCAACCATTCATCACTAATGTATAGGAGTGGTCCTCATTACACTCATCCCGAGATGAGATTTGGCCTCACTTAAATTGTGATTTTTAGGACTAGGCCTCAACAAATAGTTACAAAACACCAATAGTGGTGTTAGGTCCACACTAAACTTTCTCAAGAGAAATTGATCTCGTTAATTGTCTCATGCATAGTTCAAGTATGGTCATCATCATCACTATCATTGATGTGCACGGTCTTTGGTTATGTATTTTTTCATGTTGGATTTGCTACTAAAGCATTTAACCAATATTTGAGCTAGTAACATGCTCAAGACATGAGGTTTTCCACCATCCTACCGCACTAGTCCAACCTTCTCTAAAACTTGATTCAGATTAACCATATCAATCTTCATGGTCATATGGACGATTCATGGTCATATGGATGAAAGAGTGTTACATAAAGTGCTCTAATGGTTTTGGCATTTTTTCTCTTGCTTTTTTCCATACAAATGCAACCCCCCTCCTCCATAAATCAAAAGTAGTTGTGGAAGTGTCAAGTACTACTAATAATGTAACCATTTGCACACCTTAACTAAAAAGACAACTTTCAAAGATAAATTTTGAAAAGAAAAACACAAATAAACCTCCCTTTATGTGAGATCTTACAAAAACATCAAATGCCACATGGTTAACAAAAGTGTTTCGCTTACATTATCCAAAAAAATGGATCTTACGAATGAGTATCAAATTAATTTGATTGAACAATCTATAGGTGATATTTTTCTTTTTCTTTTTGTAACACATAGACACACATGTGTGCACATGTGCACACATGTGCACACACATGTGCACGTGTACACATGCATGCACACCCACACCCATACACACACACACGCATGCACATGTGTGCGCACATGAACAGATGCATACACACACGTGCGCATGTATGTATTCATGCATGCACACACACGACGCGCACACCACACACATGCGCGCGCACACATGCACACGCACACGCACGCACACGCGCGCACAGCGCACGCGCACGCACACGCACGCACACGCACACACACACACACACACACACACACACACACACACACACACACACACACACACACACACACACACACACACACACATGTGCACGCACACACATGCACATTCTTCTTTAAGATAATTCCTATCATCTTTCAAGAAGTTAAAATCATAAAACATCAATTACCTATCTATATGCACTAAAAAAATTGGTTGACGTTAGACATGTAAAATTAACACGTCTCCTTGCCATCAAATATCTTCACTTCACATGTGCTTATTCATTCCACACCAGGAAATAGCTGGTAATTGTCAGCCCTAAGTTTGTGGGGTCACACAACCATGTAGGAATGAAAAAATAAATTCATTTAAAATTTTAACATTTTTACTAATTTACATTTATTGTTTGGGATGTTGAAATGGAGGGAAAATAAAAATTTGAATTAATTTAAAATAAAACAATTGAAAAGCATGACAAAAAAATTGCCCAATAGTTAAATACAATGTACAAATGTTAAAGAGCACATTCCGTAACTATTATGTTTTTCAACTAACATATGCCATTGATTTCATGAAATATGTTATGTCGAGCATGATCCATCATTTGAATTCTCTATCACATTTTGCATTCATCAAAATTAAATTTTAGGTTTTGCAATTCACACCTGACTTTATAACTTTTCACATAAGATTTGCGTCGAGGATTTTTTATCACTTTATTTTTAAATTTTGTTAATGTTACATGCAAGAAGATAGACTAGTATGGACACTAAATTGTTTCTAAAGATAGGAATTGATCATAGCACTACAATTACACATAAACTAGAATTTCTTTGAAGTGAGTAAAACAACACACTATAAGCTTCCTTTTGATAAATAAATTATCTACATACTTCTTTTTTATAAACAATATAAGGACTACTTTAAGTTGATTATTCATCTTTATCAAGGATTTCAATCTAATCAAAAGTGTTCTTGATCCATCATAGCAACTTACTCAAAGTCCTTATATAGCTACGTCATCGACATATCTCGAAGTTTTATCTCACTCTTATGTTATCTAAACATTCATTAATGGATCTACAAAACTCAGATTTAACACACAGGGATTACACAAACACAAACTCCACACCATAATATATTATTACAGCAACATACAATATTACACTCGATTATATAGGAGTTCTCTCATAACAAACTCTCTAAAACATTTGTTTTCACTCTCAACAAATTCACTCGACTATGCTAATAATAAAACAATAATTGTTTTATCACTAACCATATTTACCCACTAACATTTTACATCCACTTTTACATTTGACCATATGGTAAATATGAATACTATATGTTAGGCACTAAACCAAAGTTTCCTAACATTCCCCCTTAGTGCTAACATGGGGAAAATGTCCATATTACACTACACCTGATTTCGCGATCATGTGATTTTCCTTTGGATTATCACAAACAAAAAGTTGGTTTTCCATCGGTTAACCAAAAACTGAGAGTGAGGTGGTTTTCAAGTGGTTGACCAAAAACCACAAAGGGGTGAAGGTTTTAAAATGGTTTACCTACAACCATATCGTGATGTGTCAGTGCATTCTTTGGCCCTCATCATAATTTCTCTTCCAAAGATAACATTAGGAAACCATGATAGTGCAAAACATATCATCCAACTCATAAAAATTGAAACATTGTGTTATTTCCCCCCCAATGTGAAGTCTCCATAACACATTATTCTGAAAACACCACACTGAAATCAAATGAAATAAATACACACTCACACACATCACCAAATCAATATGCACGGCCTTGTCGATGGTGGTGGCAAGAGGACGTTATTTGTCCTCCATCCTCCGTGTATCCTCCAGCCTCCATATCATGTTGCTAGCTCAGTCAGATTTGATCATCAAGCACAATTACAACTCTCATCTCAACTCGGATGTCGGGTTACACCGAAAATGTGTCCGGCTAAAAGTAAGGCAATTTTTTTTTATTTTAACAAATTTTTTAATGACTCCACAAGACGACTATACTCGAACAATGATGAGATGATAACTCTATTGACATTGACTGACTATAGACTTTTCACATATCAATCGATAGACTCAAAGTATAATTGTTTTGCTTTGACAAGACGATACTATTGAAACGCTATTTTGGAACAAACGACTTTAAAAATAATAGAAGAAATTACTTTTAAATGGCGACAGGATACTAACTAACACAAAACTATATCATGCTAAAATCATAAATCTAATGACAATATTCACTATAGAAAATACATATACTAATGAAAATGAGATATTAATCTTCATGCACATGTAGACAAAAATGACACTAAAAAGAAATGAAATGTAAAACAAGGGTTACGGTGCAAAACAATGATTACTTCCGCTAAGGTTAATTGCCATGGTGAATGGAAACAATTTAATGGGATGAGCTAAAATGGTGGTGAAGAATATTTACCAATTAACAAAACAAAAACTGAATTGGGGATTTATTTCTAAAACATTATAGCAACAAAAGATCAAAGCTTTAGTAATGTTGGAAAGAGTAATGTTGGAAAGAGGTAGAAACAATTAATAATTTCTTATTCCAACATAGGTTTGCAGCAGCTGCATGGTATTGGTTCTTGCATAACATGCAATGCTCATGGGTGTTGATGGGATTATAATCTCAGCTGACTCAATGTTGTTATTGAAACTTCAACACCATTAAAGAAATGGCTATTTGCAAGACTGCCCTGATATTATAGTTTAGAATTTGGGGAAGAGGAACACCATTCTATTTAGGAACAACTCTATGAGCACATAGATCTCTATTCAAATGAGGTTCAAAATATCTTGAGGCAATGGATGCTAACTAATCCACCGTTGTTGCCTGCTAATTGACGCCATGATACATCAAAACTTAAGAAGGCTGAAGTAGCATCCTTTTAAGGGTATTCCAATGTGTGGGAAAGAAAAACCGACAACTTAACACTCTCTAATGTGATCTGAAGGTGTCAGGAGTGTGTCTAGGAAAGAGAGGCTGCTAAATAAAATTTTGAGAAAGACAAGTAGTTTTCTAGGGTGTTTCTATGGCATTAAGCAAAGTTGTCAATATGAATTTTCTGTCAGAAATTCTGTTTTGGCTTGGCTTCTAGACTATGTAAAAGCATACACAGAGCACTCATTGTGTTAAACAAAAACTTCAATGAGATGTGGCCGCAATAATTGCAATCATGGCAAGATTTGCACATCATGGGGTTTTTTTAAATAAAATGCAATTTACAGGCATAAAGCCATACTTAGTTGCCTTTACCAACATTATCCCAGCACTTGCCAAATTCTAAGCTTGTTAACAAGGGGAAATTGGGGAGGATGATCACGAATTGTTGGTTACTATTGCCTCAATGGAAGGAACAAACTTTAATAATATTGATATGGAGTAGCAGGTAGTTTATTGTAACTATCCATATAGGGCATTCAATCCCTTATGTTGGTGGTGCAATGATAGCCATTTTCTCCACACAAGCAATCTATAATACTCATATTGCAGAAAGCGTGGCAATGAAAGGGAAAGTGGTGACACATTACAGAAACTAGCAAAACTATTTGAATAAAAAAATTGAGAGCAGAGGATTTGGGAATAATAGACAGAGGACATTTGGATAAAGCTTTCACAGCTCTTCTGTAGCAGTTGCATGCAGCAAACTAGGTGGAGAGAAACGACACAATAGAAGTCAGTCCTGCAAGTACATGGCAATTTGTAAGAGGCCAACAAAACTTTTGAAAAACCGATGATATCTGCAGTTGAAAAAAGAGTGAACTTTAGCAATGAGAAATAACATTCCACCAATCACGCTACAAAAATAACTCAGAAATGTTTAGAGTACCATCAATATCCAAAAATTTAAAGCAAACTATAGCTAAATTATAGTTTACAAGTAGTATTACGAGGTGAAAACAATAGTATTCGCCCTGCAGTACTAAAAATAAATCTATATCAAACACACCATGCATGGATCAGATAATGGTTTTAAGGAGTGAATAAAGTGGATGCGTGGATGGTGGACGGCATGGTACACAACAGATACCTATGTACAATAATATTCATTGACACGTAGAACTTCAAATCCTCATGGAAATACGTGGCTTCAAATTCTAAACCTAGATCGTTGTCGAAAGTGTATGCACATGATCGAGACATGCATAGAGGGCTCTCTTGACAACGCCGACAGAGCAGAGGGGATTAAGCCTTAGGCAAAGTAGGCAATTGCCTAGGGCGCCAGCAGTCAGGGGGGCCTGAATCTAAAAATTTCCTTTTTCAGTTAATTTTAGAACTTAACTTTAAAATAATTTATCTGAAGATTTAGTATTGATAAACCCATTTATAGATATTATTGTATAGTAACATCAATTTCACGCATACACATAAAAAAGTTTTGTAATATTTTTGCAAGTAAAAGAAAATATCACATATTTATAAGCACATATGATTTTGTTGGTATTGTTACCCATTCTCTGATATAGCTCCAGATTATGTAGGTGTGTAGTTTGTTCTAGAAAAAGGTTAATGTTTTGTTTATAATGTCATTGTTGTATCTAGTAGAGGTGAGTATAATTGAAGGAAAAAAGTATTATTTTTTCTATTCTTAATTTTTTGGGGGAAAATTCTACTATTTTGTTATGGAGGAATTCGTAGGCCTGGTCCAAATATGACTCTTCACAAAACCATAGGAGCTACATAAACATTTTTGTTTCTTTGCAAAGAAATGGTGCTTTATTTCAGGATAGAGTTACTGTCACCTACTTGATATGGCTAAATCAAACTTGTAAGAAGCCTTGTATAAAATATTGAATTTTTTGCATTCTAAGCATCCACTACGATTAATGTTTTCCATCCACGAAATATTTTTCATCCTTATGTGATAATTTATTAATATATTTTTATTATTATTTTAGTATGACCATGATGTAAATTTAAAAATAAAAGAATATAGACATATTTTATTTATTTACTTTATGGAAAAAATATACTAACTAAATTTGTGAGGAGGGCGTCCACTCAAACTATTGCCTAGGGCGCTCCCAACCTTTAATTCGGCCCTGCATAGCGATTTCAAGAGATTACATTAGAAATGCTCACACCTCTTGATGGAATTCACCTCTGCATTGTCTAGATAAAGCTCACACATGGCTCTGTTGCACACTCGAAATCAGGCACATGGGTTTGCAACGGTGAATGAAAACGAGATCATCAGCACGTTACTAATGGCGATAGGATCGAAGGATTGCAATACACAGGAGGGAAGATCAAAGTAGTTTGATGGATGTTAATGCGTGAATCTGCAAAGTTGTTGCAGAATGAGTGAAAACGCATATCTTCGTGTGACGTCAAAGCCTAAAGGTGCAAAGAACTGCGCGCACAAGCCAACAAAACAAATATGTAGAACAAACAACGTAGAATGCCTGCCCGAGCCTAACGATCACGCACGTTAGCCAACAAACTTCGAACCCACGACCTCTGTATATGTCGGGACCCCACAACCATTTGCCTTTTGTTTTTTGCATATCTCGGGAAAAAAGTATTTGGACGTCACGAACTTACGTGACACGCAGAGGAAAACAAGGACGTCGATGCTTGAATGAGGTATACGCTTCAACTATGGATTTCAGATGAATGAGACGTATATGGCATGATGGGCTTGATGCAAAGAAATTGCATGCACCTCTCCCTCTCACCCATGCTATGTTACGCTTCTAGTGTATCACCATTTTACAGAGGGACGCAAAATAGCTCTGATACCAAATGTTTTATTTGGCTGAGCACAAAACAATAAATTCACATTACATATATAAAGCCTAATGCACTCCTATTAATGAGGAGGTTAGGCTAACAAATTAATCCTAAAATATCTCAATTATGTTAAAACAACCCATACAAATACCTTTACACAATAATATATCTCTAATATTAATATTCTAATGGAGCACTAATTTCCTAACACATGATATTTTTATTCATTAATCATCATACGCAACATTCATACATTATTAGTTTATAGCCATAACCAACTTTTGTTATAGTCATATAATTTCCAAACCAACCAGACAATTTACCTACTCAACCAAGCTATGATGTATTATTAAAATATAATGTATTTAATACTAATTTCCTAACAAGGTCCCAATAATGTTTAACCTTAATCCTTTGTGCAAATTAATGTTCATGATAAATGTTATTGTTGTCGTGTTTAATTTCAATGGCCTTCTTGAAAAATTATTTTATTTAGCAATATTTTCATTAGGAACCCTTTTCTTATAAATAAAATATTGTGAATTTTCATCTAATGTGGATTTTTTAGCAATGTTATATTTAATATTCTTATCACAATAGTTTATCATTAGTTGTCAGGAACCATTATATCGCATTGTCAATGCTCTCCTCTTCAAAGTTGAGGTTGAAGTCTTCTACATCGTCGCTTCCAAAACAAATACAATAGTTTCGGTCATGAATCTTGAACTCCCTTTCATGAGGGTGATAGGAGGCGAGCTTCGATCGCTTTGATGGCTATGAGACCAGTGATAGTGCTCATGGTACTAGTGGTAGTACTAGATGGGATGTTCCCCTCCTTGGTGGGAATGGTTTTGATGGTGACACTTGGGGTGCCACTCCTAGCAAATTCCCTCCCCTTGCTCTGAAGATTTCTCTCATGCGGGAGGATGAGGCAAAATGGTTGGGAAGAAGTCCTAGACTATTTTTTTTTTTTTTTTTGGGTGAGGCAACAGGCTCAACAATCCCCACCTCATCTACGGGACACCATCTTTACTGACGGTTGTTACTTATTTTCTTTATACTCTTTATTTATTGCTCCTTTTTTATTTAAATATATTTGTTGATATGAACTCTGTGTGAGCTAACCCAACCCACATGTCGTTCTCTCTATGATTATTTGTACCACCCATCTTTTGGTATAATTAGCCTTTACTATTTTTTTGATATTATTAAAAACTTTTCAATCAAAAATATCTCTTATCATATTCTTAAATCCTAATTTGGTTAATATCCTCCAATTTCACCAACATAATATCCAACAAAAACCACATCTAAATTCACTTGCCCCTCCAACTCTTACTTGCCTTGAAAACAAAAGTTCATTGGAGCTACCCAATTATTGGGCCCACCTCTTTTCCTAGAATAGGTGTCACCACTTATCCTTCAAAGTCCGCATAAATATTCAATACAAAGGAAAAACACGAAAAGAAAATATATTTAATTATTAGTAGGCAAACCGAAGATCATGAAAATTTTACTTGTAAAAATATAAAAATTTGTTTGTTATTAGTAGGTGAATCAAATAGCATACCAAGAGAGATTGAGTCGTGAAAATGTTCAAAAAGTAGAAAGGGGCAACAGATATCCGGCATTGATTAGACCCTTTAATTTTGATGAAAAGAGATCTTATATTATATTAATTCAATAAGATACAAGATAGCTTTCAACAAAAAAATGGGCGGTATGAGAGCACACCCCAAAACCACAAAAAAATTAGGCCAAGCCTAGGAAAATGAAAAACACACTAGGCAACGCTAGGAAACCATCAAAACACAAAACTAAGTCTGCAGCCACAAACATCCTCGAAATGAGAGGATCGTGGTCATAAAGTTAGCCCGAACTAGGGAGGTCCTTGCCAGCATCTGGAATGTCCCATCCAAGTGGGGTTCTCCTCTTCATTATCCGCCGCCACCCAAGTAGAGGAGATGGCGAGAGGGAAATGGAGAAACTTGTTAGAAGGCGGCGTGGGCGGTGGGGGCAAATTCCAGCCATCCAAGGTACGCGTAATGAAGTCAAACTTTAAACACACACTCAATACACTACAAATATCTTGAACTCAAAGAAAATAAATTCTCTTCTTCGTTATTGAATAATGAAATACAATGCATCTTAAATAAGAAAACAACCCCCAACTCGAGTTGTCATGCAAACTCTAACTAACTTCAATTAAATCTACTTTAGGTGGCAAAATTTACTATTTTTAGCAGTTTACTAGAACATGTTATTTTTAGTAAGTTCGCATGCTTATTTGCATGGGCACAAAAATTGCCACTTATTTTCTACATGCCTAAATTAGAGGAATTTCCAACTTTCTAACCTACTATACGTAAGAGACTAAAAATAACTAATGCCCAAAAATAGGAAAAAACTAAATTGAAACTAAAATCCTAATTTTCAACCCTCGAAGGGTGGGTTTGAGCTTGAAAATTCATTGAAAATGGCTCCAACCAGAAAGGTAGGTTGATTAGTGTGTTCATCTCGTCAAAACAAGTGGTTTGAAAAAAAGGCTCAAATGGACACCCGGATCAAAAGTTATGACCATTTTAAGTTTTTGCTAAAAATAGTGCATCATTCTCCCTACTTGAAAAAATGCAGCTCCTGCAAGTTGTCTTCTTCAAATTTCTACCATTTATCTTTATCCAACTTCTTAATCTCCCACTTTGTGACCCATGTGTTGTCCTCTTGTTCCAATCCTTTCCAATGTACCAAATATTTATTGTATTGTCCATGTCACGTGTTCATTATTTTCTTGTCTAAAATTTGATCTACTTCTTCTTTCTTTTCACTTTGGGGCCCTACTGCCTCCGATCTACTACTTCTTCAATAACATCCCCTTCTTCACTATCTCCATGAAAATAATATAAATTTGAAACATTAAATACTAGAGAAATATCAAAATTTCCTGGCAATTCTACCTCATAAGCATTATCATTTATCTTTTTCACGATTTTGCAAGGACCAATCTTCTTGTACTTCAGCTTGTTATAGGTTCCTTTTGGAAACCTTTCCTTTCGAAGGTATACCATAACTAATTCACCCACTATAAACACTTTTCTCCTTCTGTGCACATATGTTATTTCATTATACTTATCATTACTATTCTGCAGCTTCTTTTGCACTTCTTCCTGCAATTATTGTATATGTTCAGCAAATGCTTCTACATCATCACTAACTCTTCCATCAATTGGTAGTTGCACCAAATCTAACACCTCTTTGGGATTACTCCCATACACAATATAAAATAGAGACTTTCCTGTGGATCTATTTACTAAGCTATTATAAGCAAACTTAGCTTGTGGTAATTGTTGGTCTTCAAACTTGCACCCGCGTCTCGGATGATCTAGAAAATGGAAGGTGGAAGGATCGAGGTGTTTGAGACAACTATGGAACCGTCCCCAAGTTCAGGACCTTGCGCACTTGGGACGGATCTTCGGAGAAGGCTGGTTCCTCTACCTACCTCTAATGCTACTGCTACTCCTAATGCTAAAAGTAAATCCTAGACTAAACATGCCAAGGGACCAGGGATAGAAGGATGTGCAGAAAGGGGAAATCCTAAGCTAGGGAAGGAGATAGCGCCAGAAAGAAAGGGTTGATCTCTCTCCACGAGCGGCAAAGGAAACAGAGAGGGCGTTGGAGAAGAGGGCGGATGGCGCGTGCCACAGATCAACACGCAGGCTCGGCCTTCCAGCGCGTGCAACACATGAACGTGGGGAATGCAAGCACATGAGTACGCACAGCATGCCAGAAAACGCAAATAGAGAGGTGAGATGCAATGAAAATGAGAGAGGGAAGACGAGAGTTCCACAAAACATGATTTTATTTCTTAAGGGACAGTCATTTACATTCACAACAGGAGGCAAGAATACATTGCAAAGACCACGCCAAGGTCTGAGACCCGTGGGAAGTCAACCACCATTTTGGCATGGTGTCGTTACAACAAGGAGGGATCTTTTTACAAAGCAGAACTCTACTATTTATAGAAGGAGAGAAGAGAAGGAGAAAGAGAGGGAAACTCGGATTCAAATCTTCAACCAGTGATAAATGCCTACAAATCCTCATGTAAGGTTGTCAAATGCACTTCCCCATGTTTGTTTGGCGTGTAGAAGAAGGAAGAAGGCAAGATCTGATGAAATCTAGTGGTTGAGGTCGATTAGATGTGTGCATTGATGAGCTAAGAGACGTTTCCTTGTTTTTTGCCTAACAAATCCCACCTACATTTTAATTTGAATAGTCCAACATGTAGCTTGTGTCGTGAGTTCTCTTGCAAGTCCAGACGCACGCGATCGATCAAAGCTGCAGAAAGAAGATACTTGTTGAAAAATATCGAGCCGCTTCTTAGCATGCAAAACACGTGGCGTGTGTTGATTGATCAAGGAATCGCCAACTATTCATTTGTTTTGTCTTTTATGCCACGTGTCATGCACTGGTTGGTTGTCATTCAAAGTGCCCAATTGGCGCACTTTGATAGGTTGCGTGCAACACACTCGACTCGGCATGAGATGACATGGCATGATGACGGGGACAGAGAAGAAGGCACAAGGCGCGAAGCAAAAGGCAAGCATGCAAAAGGGAAACAGAGGGCAGGCGCACGCATAACGCACTTGGCGGGAAGGAAGGCATGCTTTAGAAGGCAAGTATGGAAGCAAGGCGCACGCATTCAAGCGAGGAAGGCGCGCGCGCGTAAGAGCGCGCAGCGAGGGAGCTTAGTGTATGCAAGTGCGTAAGAGGGATGCCAGGGACAGCCATTTTAGAAGGCAAGTTTGTAGAGGTACGTGCAAGGAGTGCACGACAGGATAGGAGAGAAAGCGAGGAAGGCGCAAAGGGAAGTGGAAAAGGAGATAGCAGAATGAAAAGGGTGAAGGAAGGCATGTAAGGACACGCAGAGGAATTACAACTGTGCCAAGGTGTCAAAAGAACAATCTTGAGTGCGCACAACCCGAAATGTGAAACACCAGAGTCAAAATGAAAATATAAGTTATCCAGATAACTAGGAGAGTTAATTGAATAATAGTAATGTTAAGTCCCATTGTTTTGGATTTTCCCCAACTATGCACCTTAACAGGTTTCCCAAACTCCTATTTACCACCTTTGTTTGCCCATCAGTCTGAGGATGATAGGCATTGTTGAACTGTAGTTTAGTTCCCAACTTCTTCCATAAAGTCCTCTAGAAATGACTTAAGAACCTTGTGTCCCTATCTGAAGTAATGGTTTTTGGAACACCATGCAACCTAACAACTTCTCTGAAAAACAAATATGCTACTCTTGTTGCATCACTAGTTTTCTTACAGCAATAAAATGAACCATCTTAGAGAACCTATCAACAACCACAAAAATTGAGTCATTACCTCGTTGTGTGTTTGGTAATCCCAAAACAAAATCCATACTCAAATTTGTCCATGGTCCTTTGGGAATAGGCAATGGCATATACAACCTTGTATTTTGTGCATGGCCTTTCGAGACTTGGAAAATTCTACACCTCTCCACATCTCTTTTCATCTTTGGCTAATAGTATTTCTCTTCTACCAAAGCTATAGTATTATCCTTACCAAATTGCCCAACCAATCCTCTGTTATGTAGCTCTTTCACTATATTATCTCTCATAGACCCAACTGGAATACATAGTTGTCATCCCTTAAATAGATAGCCATCCTGTAAAAGGTACTCATCCTGGACATCAACGCGTTTCCTCGACAATGGACTACTTAACCTTTCAACAATATCCTTGAAATTAGAATCAAGAAAAATACAAATCCTTTATTGCTTCAAAACCAACCACCTCATTCTCCATAGTTGTAAATAGAGTCACATGCCTACTCAATGCATCCACAACTTGGTTCTGTTTTCCTGATTTATGCTTTAGAGAAAAGGTATAACCCTGCAAAAATGATACCCACTTTGCATGCCTACTATTCAACTTCTTTTGTGTATTCACATACTTCAGGGCTATGTGGTCTGTAAATAACACAAACTCCTTAAGCACTAAGTATCGCATCCAATGCCTCAATGCTTGTACAATTGCATAAAATTTCACATCATAAGTAGAGTAGGTCTTTCTAACCTCATTTAATTTCTCACTAAAGAAAGCTATTGGCTTCCGCCTTGACTTAGGATAGCACCAATACCCACATGTGAGCGTCACAATCAACCTCAAACACTTTATCAAAATCTAGGAATGCCAAAATAGGTGCTTCTGTCACCTTGTTTTTCAAGAACTTAAAGCTATCCTTAGTTGTCTTTGTCCACAAAAACTCTCTTTTGTGCAATCTATTATAGGTGCTATAATACTGCTAAATTTTTAATAAACTTTCTATAAAATGTTGTTAAACCACGAAAGCTTCTACCTCTGTTATACTTCGTGGAGTAGGCCATTCAATTATTGTCTTTATCTTTTCTGAGCTCATCTTTACCCCATATGCTGAAATAATAAAACCCAAAAATACCAAGCTCTCTTGCATAAACGTGCACTTCTTCAAATTTGCATAGAGCTTCTCTTTCCTTAACACTTCGAATATCACCCTCAGATGCCTCAAATGTTCTTCTTTAGTTTTACTGAAAATCAAGATATCATCAAAATAAACAACAAACTTACCTATGTACTCCTACTGCGCAGTGTTCATCAATCTCATAAAAGTGCTAGGTGCATTAGATAACCCGAATGGCATCACCAACCACTCATATAATCCATCATTTGTCTTGAATGTTGTTTTCCACTCATTTCCTTTTCTGATCCGAATCTGATGGTAACCACTTCGAAGATCAATCTTGGTGAAATACCTAGATCCAGCAAGCACATCCATCATATCATCAAGGCAAGGTATTAGGAACCTATACTTGATTGTAATTTTATTGATTGCTTTGTTATCCACACACATTCTCCATGTTCCATCCTTCTTTGGAGTTAATAAAGTTGGAGTTGCGCACGGACTCATGCTCTCCCTTACTACACCCTTTCTCATGAGCTTTGTCACTTGCTTATTCAATTTTGCATGCAATGTCGGGCTCATCCTATAAGTTGCTTGATTTGGGAGTGAAGACCCTGGGATCAAATCAATATGGTGTTGAATATCTCTTTTGGGTGGTAACCCATCTGGTAGCTCATCAAGAATAACATCAGAAAAGATGTTGCTTGATTTGGGAGTGAAGACCCTGGGATCAAATCAATATGGTGTTGAATATCTCTTTTGGGTGGAAACCCATCTGGTAGCTTATCAAGAATAACATCAGAAAATTCTTCTATTAATTTTGTTGTCTCTAATGGTATTTGTGCACTTGCAAATTCATCTTTATTTGCGACCAGTGCATAACAAAACCTTGTTGCCTTTGCCTCCTTCACAAATTCTTTTGCAAAAACATATTTTCAATCTTCCCCTCTTCCTCAAGAGGTAGCAAAACTATTTTTGTGTCATCCTTCCAAAAAGTATAAGTATTCTTTCCCACGTCATAAATTATTTTTCTATCAAATTGTCATGATCCACCCTAGCAGCATATGACATGCATCCATAGGAATAACATCACACCAAATCTCATCCTTATAACTTTTACCAATAGAAAAATTTATTAAACATCACTTATCAATAGTAACTTCATTACCCTTCTCAAACCATGCGATACAGTAAGGGTTAGGATTCTTCTCACAATGCAGGCCTAGTTTCTCAACCATCTCATTTGCAACCATGTTCTCACAACTACCACCATCAATAATAACATCACATACATTTCCTCTTAAAGTGCATCTTGTTCTGAAAATATTTGTACATAGTCATGCATCCCCCTTGATCTCCTTTCTTAGAGCAATCATCATCCATTTTGATCATCAGATTTTCTCCCACATCTGGTGGAATTTCTAGGTTTAGTTCTTCTTCTTGTTCAATGTCAACAAGATTTACTCTTGGAGGATCTTCTTACCTTTTGTCATATGTATAATAATGATGGTGAAGCATGAGTGCTCGTCAGCCACCCACCCAAGTTCTAATCCCCCAGCCCTGGTGACCGATTAACCTTGCATTTACATGGCCCGGTTAGGAGGACTCGCCTGCATTAGCACGCCACGAAGTGTGTCGGGTTGTTGGGTCATTAACTCATGTAGTATTCAAAAAGATGTGGGCATTCAAATGTCATATGCCCCTCTTCACCACATATGTAGCAAACAGGTGGTCTTCGCAGAGCCTCCCATCCTTTGCCGCCAACATATCCTCTACCTCTTTGTTGATTTGAGAGATCTTGTCTTGTATCTTCTTGCTTTTCCACTCCACGAGGTTGTTCTCCTCTACCTTGACTGAAACCAGCTCATCCCCGAAAGGAGGATGATGCCCCCTATTCATCCCAGGTGATCTCCTAAAACTTTGTCGGTTCTATTTTTCTTCGGCCTTTAAAGCTAGTTGATAGGCATCCTCCATGCTCTTGATCATGTGCATGCTTAGCTCATCTTGAATAGAAAATTTTAATCCATTTACATACCTTGCAACCATTTGTTCCTCAGTTTCTTCATGCTCTACACGAATGGACAACTTGTAAAACTCATATGTGTATTCTTGCATGGTTTGTAAGTTATGTCTGAAATTCTGAAACCTCCTGTGAAGGGTTTGTAAAACTCTAACTTCAATTAAATCTACTCTAGGTGGTAAAATTTACTATTTTTAGCAATTTACTAAAACCTGTTATTTTTAGTAAGTTCACATGCTTATTCACATGGGCACAAAAATTGCCATGTATTTTCTACATGCCTAAATTAGAGGAATTGCCAACTTTCTAACCTACTATGCATGCAAGAGACTAAAAATAACTAATGCCCAAAAATAGGAAAAAACCGAATTGAAACTTAAATCCTAATTTTCGGCCCCTAGATGGTGGATTTGGGCCCGAAATTTCATCAAAATGGCTCCAACCTGGTAGGGCGGGTTGACCGGTGTGTTTGTCTCGTCGAAACAAGTGGTTTAAAAAAAGGCTCAAATAGACACCCGAGATCAAAAGTTATGACCATTTTAAATTTTTGTTAAAAATAGTGCATCAACACGGCTCGAGGGCGACAGGCAAGCCCCACCCGAGTTGATGAGCGAGGGAGAACCGTAACCTTGCTAGCGAGCTAGTGGCATAAGACTCCTCTCGTTGTTGATTGTGGGGCGAGCAACAAGCCCGACTAAAAGAACGTCGTTGAGAGTGGCTACATCGACCACCACGGCCATGCGGCGAGGAGCGTTGAGATGGCGATGGTGGCTCCCACACAACATCACACAAGACATCCGCCCAACCACAACAAGGTCTATAGGTGGTCCACCTCTAGGGCAACTTTATTAGCCTGGACTTGAATCTGCATAAGCACATTGGAGATAACCATAGACTTGTTATACACTGAAAATTATTGATCAACTTTAGAATTAGCAAAGAAAAAAGCATTTTGTTCTTTCCATATCCAAAACAAAACTTTCCCTCTAAAAACATGTTAAAACGGGACGAACATATGCGGAATTTTGGGGTTATCTCCTAAAAGGACATTCTGCCAAGTAAAACACTGAGGTCTGAGAGGAAAGAAAAAGGAATGGATCCAATTCCAAGCAAGTTGTGCTTTCGGACAAAACCTAGAAGAGGTGCAACAAAGTTTCCAAGTGGCCACAGAACGGACACTTGGGAGCCAAGAACCCAATTCGAAAAGTGCACAATACACCGGAAAAAGTGTACAATTTTAAGTTCCACACAGATTGACCAAACAGTGTCAAATCGCCTTCTCCAACAAGTCAAAGTAGAATGAATCCCCCATCGAGTGTTGAGTTTTTCAACCATGGGAAAATGAGGGGAGAGCCAATGGTAGCTTTTACTAGTTTGAATAATTGTGAAATGGGGTATCAACATACCATTTCCAGTCCATCCACCAAGGGCGAGAGGAATGCACAAAAATCTTGTGCAACATATGGTAAAGGACCGAATTGATAACTTTTGTAATACTAGCATGATCCTGGATGGTCAATCAAAACCGAGTTTTAAGCTCAAGCCAAGAATACCAGGATTGAGAGTGTTTGCAGAATTGTACAAATTCCACGTTTGAAGAGCTTGAGCGCAAAAATCCCCAAGATATCTGCAAAACACTTATCCTAAGCCTAAAAGATCAGCGACCACCATAGAGAATGATGGTTAATTTCATATTTTCATTCCATAATATATTAATACCATACATTCACCTTCCGATAGGTTGTCAACAATCACATCAATGTTCAATATCGGATATTTTTAATTTGTTTTCAATTATCAATGCAATTAGGATTACTTGCATAAGAATTGCTACATATCAATTAGTGAAGTGCAGCACTCAAAAAGAAGTGGTGGTAAGACTAAGTCACAATATTGCGTGCAATATTTGTTTAATTTTATCAAACATTGATAAATTATCTTCCATGTCAAAACACAAAGACTTGGTTGTAGTGGAATCTAACTAGCAAGATGATCATCAAATGGTCATTGAGATGTACATTAAAATGCATAGGTGCAATATGTAGGTTGGATAGTTGCTTAGGTACTCTAGACACATACTTTATAGATTCGATTTCATCACACCCTTGCATCAACTTGCATGCAAATCAAATCCTTACAAACCCTTTAATCTAAACAACTTATAGCGAGATGATACATATGGGGGTCTTAAGGTTGACAAACCACCCACCCATGCACAAATCAATCTACCAATTCTCTCTTCTACAACTTCTACTACATTAATGAGCATGAAAGAGGTTATTAATTCCCCAAACTAAAACCCCAAATAATTGAAGGTACCTATATATTACCCTCATTTGTGTTTGTGTGAATAAATCAACTCATCCAATGAAAAATTATCGTTAAATCCACTTTCGACAAAGTTCAACATGGATTCTAATATGAATGTTGAATGTGAAGTACAATATTTTGGTTATAACATCTAGCCTTCAATGGCACATTGCAAACAATAGCAAGCTTTTGAATACAGGGGAAATGAATGGATTTGCATATTTTCAAAATGTTAATACTTTCGAAAAAAACACAATTAAAGCAAGTTTAAATATTATTCAAGATGGGCAATGCCAAAAACCATTACTTCTAGTTCATATGATAGAGAAGGTGAACTTCATACCGTAGACGTAGAAAGGTACACACGACAATCAACACACCACGGTACAATGTCGAATGAACATGCTAGGAGTTTAAGGTCACTAGTTAGTGTATCATAGCAACCTTGCATTATCATTCTTGTTCAAATGTTATGCTCAATTATTCTCATGCATATATATTTGATTATGTACAATTATGGACCTATGTAAATCGTTAGTCACTTTCATCCTAAAACAGCAAAGCTGTTCAAATCCATGGAAAACCAAGCTCCATTCTCAATGATAACGAGTAACAAGCAAATCTACAAATGTCTAAAGAAGAATAATCAAAATACTGTAGTATTATATTGAGATCTAGATTTCTGTGGATAAATAATAAATTTGTCCCGCCCATTTATATGGCAGCATGTAACTTATTATGTTCTAGAATTTTATTGCATGAATTTCAATTATTTGCAATTTTGAGTCCACATTACTATTTCCCACACATCTTCATGACATTTAAAACTGGCATAACAAAGTCCATGCATAGCAAAAATCCACCAATAAATTAGTCCACCTATATACCATGTATAAAAAATCAGCCAATTTGAATCAAATTTGAAATTACACCTGATACTAGGAAGGAATCAAAATTCATCGCTAGCTAATATTGATTATTAAATTATACAATTCTGCAAAGAATTTTATTAGGAGTAGATCAAATCTTTTGTTTAGCTACTATATTAGCACATGGATGACTAGTAATTCAACAAGAGCTTGGAAGACGGGGAAGATTTTTGGAGTGCTTTGCAATTGTTGGGGATGTTATGACCAATGGCCACTAGAAATCCTTACTAAGCTGCGTGTGTAAATTGTTTTTGTGAAAAAATCAATGATTTTAATGTTTGGAAGGCAGTTTTTTCGACATAATCGCAAAGACCAAAAGATCCCATTATGCGACTATTGCATTGTAATTGGCATAAAGAAAAGAATTAGTATAAAAAGAACAAGAGATATAATCTATAATGATGCCATGGAGAGTTTACAGAGCTAAGCCACACTTCTTGGATGCTACAAAGGCGGTGATGTGTCCCTGCAAAAAAAAACTAATATCGGGTTGAACATCAATAATTCCCTTTGAACTTGTAATCTTCCCTTGCCACTAGAAATTACCCAGGATGAAATGAAATGAAGTCCAAATACTGACTGTAATATACTTTTACTAGATCACGAATGGTCAATAGTAGATGGTTAAACTATAAATGTTCAAAGTTTGGCAGCCATAGCTTCATTTGTGGCTATGTACATGCGGGCCTGCAGGTGGGGGCTTGACCCACTACAAGAAAACAATAAAATAAATGAAAAAAATTCTAAACCAATTCAAGCAACCACATAAACTCAAGCTACAATGTTCCTAAATAGATGTGAGCACCAGATTAGGTCTGAGTGAAAGTTTGCCTTAGTATCAAAAACTCAAAAAGAGAAGATGAGAAAACTAGTAGTACACCTCGTTACAAGATTGAGATGAGAAAACTAGTAGTTCGACTCGTTACGAGATTGAACAGGTGTTAATTGAGGGAAATGGAATTTTGTCCTTAAACTTAATCCCCAGGACTTTCGGCCATTTAATCTTTCTGTAAATGTGTTTCTCTGATTACAAACAATTTCCCTCTTGAAAAAAACGTAACACTAACCTAAACCTTTAGACTGCATAAATACCGGAACCTTTCTGTTGATTAAGAATCAATTCAGAGCTCATTAAACTTAATCCCCAAGACTTTTGACTATTTACTTTTTCTGGAAATGTGTCTATCTGATTACAAAAAAATCCCTCTTGAAGAAATGTATCACTAACCTAAACCTTTACACTGCATAAATAGAAGTAACCTGTCTGTAGATTAGGAATCAATTCAGAGATCATTAAAGTATTATTTAACATTTCATATCATGGTGGAAAGACTCGGCAAGTCCAAATCCAACAAAACAAGTAAATTTGGTACAACTCGCAAGTCTCTTTCAAATGTGGGCAAGAATAACTAAATTTTAGTTAAGTTTTTGCCAGAGTTTTTTTTGCAAGTCTGAGTCCAAAAGTTTCAAGTCTGAGTTCGAGATAGGTTTGTCAAGTCCTAGTCCAGATTAGGTGTGACTGCTTCATATGGAAGATCAGGAAATCAGTTTATAAATTATCAACATCAGTCCACACTCCTTGTTGATTTGGTATAAATCTAGAAAGAAAAGTGGAATACAGGATTTGCTCACACAATCCTTAGTAACACTAACATACATTTAAATTTTTAAATCAATCTGGACGATAGAAATACAATTAGTATCTCTCTCATATGAGAGAACAAGATTCCCTACATAAATTAGGATGAAAGAAAATTATATTTCTGTACACTTCAAAAGGTATGTGACTTAGCCTAAGTAAAACATAAGCATGCTTTTGTCCAAGGGTTGTGATCTAGTGGCTAAGTCACCTTATATTCAGCAACTCGCACAGGTGTATTTCTCTGTGCACATGGAATCTAATGTAACTCTAATCGAAATGGGTAAAGGACTCTCCCATCAAAAGGGGCTTAACCAATATCCAAAAACATAAGCATGCTTTTAATGATCTCTCCACAAGTAATGGAAGTACCTTTGAGGTTTTCCTAAAATAAAATAGGGAACTGCATCTAGAAGTGTGCTTTTAATAGACTCGCTACAGACACAATGGGACTACATTTCAAGTTTCCTTGTGCCCCAATTCAATTCAGAGATAAATATATTCAAACTAATAGCAAAGAAGATCCAATTGGTGATATCTTGGGACATGACAAATACTGAAACAGTGAGAATATCCCGCAAGATGTCATGCATCTTCCCTGGATCAAAAGTGTGATTTTATGTTTTCAAATAAGAGCTTCCAACCTTCAATAATTATTTTTTGTCAAATGAAATTATGACATTTCAATATTATTAAAGAGGCACTCCCATTACATCCCCTTCAGCCAATCCAGGCAAAAACTAGTAATTACAAGTCAGCTGCTTTAACATGGAAAACAGGCAAATTTACCAGCAAACATGGGAAATCCTTACATTGGAGAAAACATTATTTTGACAATTACTCTAAATCCTGCTCAAAATATCTGAAAACCATGATTCATTTCTAAACGTGCAACTTAATAATATATAATATCTATTTTGAATCTGGCTCTGGAAAATTTTTGCACCACAGCTGAGATGGAATTGAGCGAACTGGATAGTGCGGACGTTGCTGCAAAAACAAGACAGTTATGTTCCAGTTTCCACCCAAATGATGAGACAAATGCTAAAAGCCAATAGAACCATGACAAATAACATGATATGACACAAATCCAATGACCAATTTAACTGTGGATCTTGATTTTGAGGACCTTCCAAGCTACAAAAAAGTAACTGAGATAAGCATAGAATTTTTTATCAACTGCTTTGATCCTCAAATGTTGTCAGCTGGAAAGTACGGTCATATTTAGATTCAGACAATATAGCAAAACTTTAAACCATGAAAGATTTAAATCTAAACAATTCTCAATGCATGTCTTAAACCCAATAAAAATGATCAAGAAACACAAACATGACCAAGGCTGACGATAGTGGATACTGGATTTCTATTAAAGCATTTAACATACACCTCTGTTTCAATCCTTTGCATACAAAACCTACTCTGCCTGGATCTATCCCAGGACTTACCCAGTAGCATCATGTCAAAGAAATCATGTCACTTAATAACAATATGTTTTTAATATTTCCCCCTTTTACTTTTATGTCACATTAGTTATTATTGCTTTTGTCAACAGTGATTAGAATTTTGATGATGTGTTCCTTTTGAGGTAGCCATCTAAATCCTTGAAGCTTCTTAAGGAGTGAATATCTCTACATTCCTTCTTTTGCACAGTCAAATTTTATCGATTGGGATCTTACCAAAATATATTCTTCAAAATACTCCCATTGTAAAGAAATAATCTGTATCCTCCACCTAAGCCAAGTCATAAGTGTTCTTGCATAAGATTAATAACAAAAGACAATGATCACTTCAAATGATTCTTAAAAAAATCAATGTGAGTAACAGTTTCCTTCTATGAGTATGGAGTAAGGTACATGGTGATGGAGTACATGGTCTGGGACAGTTCGGCATCAAGCATATCCTTTTACAGAGACATGAAGCAGAAGTTTCCTTTAAAGAAGCTACAAACACTGCACATATAAATCATCCAATTGAGAAACATCTGTGAGAACTCAAAACAAGGCCAGTGTGCCCACAACCACTATATTGAAAAGAGCATCTGTTTTGAGTTTGAACTTTTAATAAAGCAGTAAGAGCCAAAACAAAGAATCTAATTCAAAAGCATGAGGCAAGCACGGGTAAATTGCTGCAAAAGTGTGTTCAGCAAGACATGAACCTTGACTACGAAAATTGTAGACACCCCAAATCTGCCACTCACAAATCATTCTAAAATCAAACCAATCCTATAAATCCCCCTTTGTTAATTAATTAAACATCCCCAACTCACAACAGCATCTCATGAGCAATTAATATCTCCCAATCACACTTAACTAGCTATTAATCCAACATCTGCAAAAACCAACCAACCTCCTCCAGCTAAAACCCATATAAAGGACCTTCCAAAGGTACATTTTACACCTCTGGTGCAAGGTTTCTATTTTTAGAAACCTTACTAAATTGATAAACCCTCTTATGTAAGAGTCTTACCAAAGATGGATATCCTTCCAATTTGGGAAAGTTCCTTACATCATCCTCTTCCTTACAAGCACGCTGCCCAATCTTGCACAAATCAGCTTGAAGCATCCACATTCATTTGAAGCAAGTCCATACAACAAGAGGGGATTCACATTTCATTTTACTTATGCATTTGGTTTCTCTTCTTATGCTTTATCTAGAGGTTGCTGAGTTGTGGATTAGGTTCTTCTTGGTGCAAGTTCCTATTTCAAGTCTAACACAACCTTCAAAAAAAAAGTTGTTATAATAAAACTATAATAGATGTTATTGCCTTAGCACATATCTTATCTAGCACTCCTCTCAATAAGACATTTCCTATCTCCACAAGTTCCTTTTAAGGGGGACAAGGAAATAAGGAAGTGGCTGCAGTTATCCCCAAATCCTAGGAAAATATGGTTTTACAAAAATATAAAAATTGCATAAACATTAAAAATTTAAAAACTATTTCTAGAAGACTATTTTTGCCCCTACATGACTCCTCTACGTTTATCTAGTAGGTTTATAGCCCCACTAATACAATTTGACTTCTAAACATAGCTTTGCATGAACACCATTTGAGGGAACTGCAATGCATAAGGCATTTGAATACATTAAAGCACTTTGTGTGACCAGTATAATTTCAGAGTTATCTTGGTTTGTACTTCATTCTCGCAGAACATTTATTTCTACAGTTGCAGATGTAATAATACCCAATCGTCTAGCTGAAATTCTTGTTGATCCCTTACATCGTCAGATTTCTGCTTCATCCTAAGTTGTTAGCCAGTAAGTTTTCTTTGAGAAGTCTGAGGATCTCCCGAGTTTGTTGTATCCACTTAGTAACTTCTTGCACCTTAAGATTATTGGGAAGATATCTTGTGATACTAGGTTGCTCATATCCGTATCATGCTTAAAACTGTTGGTGTGAGGTATATTTTTCGCCTTTTATTTAGTTATTGGGAATTTTCCACCTCACACATGGTGAGTCATCTCACTTAGGTGAGTCATAGGTCTTTAGGGAGTTATATGACATATGACAGATTCCGTCATAGAATTTGTCATACTTGTCATATGTGTCATTGTCATATGGGAGTTACATGCTATTCCTAGCATTGTAACTCCTCACTCCATCATGGGAGTATGACATGTCCAGGCATGGGAGTTACATAACACTCCCCATATGTACTTTCCTTTTGATCTATGAGCATGAGTAGACCTATTCTTTTTGCATGAACAATTTGCTTGTGGTTAATTTTCTTGTTGATTACTTGGAGCATTTTCTCATTTTTGTTGGAGTGCAACAACCTTGATGTGCACGGGTTCCGTTGATCCTCGTGGTTCACTCTCACATGGTATCGAGTTGCGTTGTTTGATAAACGTGTTACTTGTATTGGTTCATTGCTAATTACTTCCGATTTCGTGGTTTATTAGCTTCTTGTGCAAGTTTTATTAATCCATTATTGTTTTGTGCATTTTGATACTAATTCGGGCTAATCTCATTTTTGGAGTTTGTTGGTTTTTGGTGTTTGCTTTGGTGTTTGTGCAGATAGGTGTTTTCCAGCTAAAATTGGCTATCCATAGCTAACTTTGGCAAAAACCTAAATTTGGCGGTATTTATGTTTTTTGGTATTTGGTTTCTGGTTTTCCATTTGGCTTTTGGCAAAAACTAAATTTGGAAGTATTTATGTTTTTTTTTGGTAATTGGTTTTGGTTTTTCCATTTGGCTTTGTTCTAAGTTTTTGGTTCCAGTCTTGCCATCTCATTGTTTGCCTCTACCTATCTCCCTCTCTATCCTTGTCCTCACCCTACCCCGCTTTGCCTCTTCTTCTAGACCCAACTCACCCCTGGGCCGAGTGAGCTATACCCTCGAGTTCCTCTTTCCCAACTCGGTCAAGCCACCTCGGGCTCAGGCGCCTTATCCCCTCCCGAGCTCTATACCGAGCACATCTCTATGTTACGTGGGTTCCTTTTGAGCTCGTTTGGTTTCCCAGTCATGTTGCATTAAACTCGCGGTTCTCTCCCCATAGCTCACCGCCTTTCGGCCCTATCTTCCCTTATGTGCTCGATTGTGGTTCTCGCCGTGTTGCTCGTCCACCGCCCACCATCTCCTTAACTTAGCTTTGTCTTACATGGGTCAAGCCCGAGCTTGGGCACCTCCATTTGACTTTGTGTGGAACTCTCCAACTCAGCACTTTTTTGCTTGCATCCCTGTGTCATTGCAACCGCCACTCAACCTCCCTTGTTATGTCTTGGCCAGCTCGATTCTTGCATGTTGGCTCAACCCTTCCATTCGAGCTCGCCATGCCTATGCCAACCTTGGACCCTACTTGCTCCCTCCAACAGCTCTCTCGCCTCCCTACTCGCCCTCCTCCTTTGCAAACGGCTTTGTCGTGCTTTGCCTTGCTTCCTAACACGATACGAATCTACCTTACCTACCTTCGCTTTCGCCGAGTTGTGTCTGCAATCGCCTCAAGCCCCTCCATCATGCCACTTGGCACTATCCTTGATCAGCTTTTAAATTAATCCTTTTTCCCTCCCATTTAAACTAAACACGTAGCTTTAATTAAAAAGTTATGTTTATCCTTAAACTTTGTTTATATTTTTTAAAACTTAGCTTTATTTTAAACTATAGTGTTGTTTTATTAATAAGGGAAGAGTTTTTTTAAATAGGTCATTATTAGTGCAAAGCAAGAATTAAATTTTTAATACCTTATTATTTTTTAATCATTTTGGTTAATTAAAGTAATAGGGAAAACTATTAAAATTTAGCGCGCATCGAACTTTTTTCTAACGTGTGTTTGTGAAGGTGATTGTCATTTTTGGAGGCTTTTTTGTGTTTTGGGAGGTCATTGACTCTTTCGGGAGTCATTTTTATTGTTTCAAGCTCTTATTATTGCTTGTGGGTTAGTGAGCGCATTCGACACAACCTTACGGCAAGGAGCTCCAAATGGACGTGAGACATTTTTTCTCACAAAGAACTTAATTTTCCCTTATTGCTTGTCTTCGCCTTGTTTTGTGCTTATTACGGTGTCAATTCGTCGTGAACACTTGAAACTCATTGTGGTCTCCACACTTGCGTGTTTTTATGCCAATTGCAAGGTGAGTGGCCAACTATTTCACGTTACACGAACGCACCTGATTGTAATCAATGCACTCGACTATAAAGTGTCGCAAACAGGGGGGCGAAAATATTGTTCTAGGGTGTGTGCATTTATTTTTCTTCCGCATTATTGTTTTTTCTCCCCTCACAATGGATGTTAATGTTATTTCTTTGCTCACGCCGTTTAACTTCTTTGAATGGAAATCCAAGATGATAATCAAACTAACAGATAAAGGATTGTACCGCATCATTGTGGGAGTGGAAACTAAACCCGATGATGAACCTGAGAAATCCAAGTGGTTTAACCGATGTGATGAACCCAAAGGTCTTCTTTGTGACTTGCTCTTCCACATTGAGTCTTCTAAAACACCTGATGAAGCATGGAAAACTTTAGACAGTATGTTCGAAAAACAAGATGACATGAGAGCCCATGAGTTAGAAAATGAACTACTAGGATTAACTCCTAGTAACTTTGATAACCTATATGCCTTCTTCTCCAAATTTATCCACACGAGACTGCTTTTAAAAGAATGTGGAGTCACTAAAAAGGATGCCCAACTGATCTTATCCATTCTCTCTAAGCTTGGCCCCGAATACTCTATCTTCGTTTCTACCTTTCATGCCACGAAAGAAGCTTTAGGGACTACTTGGAAGATGCCCTCATTTGACAACTTTTCGTCCCAACTCATTCGAGAACAAGACAAGTTGATTCAAATGGGAGCAATCAAGTCCAAGTCACATGCCCTAGTTGCAAGTAATGGTAAAGGAAAGGAAAAGAAACAAGAGAAGAAAATAGAGAAAAAGGACCAACCTAAGAAAGAAGCTAATAAGACCAACCAACACAAACACTTCTACTTCTAAGGAAAAACCAAACAAGGAAAAGTTTAAGTGTTCATATTGCAAGAAGTCGGGACATGAAGAGCATCAATGCATGAGAAAACAAATTGATCACCTAACTCATTTACTTGAGAAACATAATATAGGTGTTTCGAGTCTATCAAGCAAAATGCTCAAACCCGAGTCTTCTAATGTAGACACCTAAAATTGGTTACCCAATTTAGTGTCCCTTCTCATCCGTTTACGTGCTTAGGTAACCTCGGGGCACGCTTTGCCACCAACTATCCCCTTGAGATATTATCCAACTGTGATTTAATCACCTACTCTAAATTTAATTCATCCCATCACATCTTACCCATGAGTAATTAAGTATTAAATATTTAATTACGCTTCTTCCCATGCATCTTAATCACTTATCCACCCCAAATTTATTCTACCCATGTATCACATCTATTTTTAATCTTCCCTAAGCGGGATATTTTCCCGTAGTCGGGATGAGTCTTATTTTTCTCGAATCGATCATTTTTAGCCATCTCGGGAGTCTTCTCCGCGATCGGCGCCGACCCATATGGTCGGCGCCGATTTTCTAGGAGCGGCGCCGATTATAAAAGCAAGTCCAGAACTCAGTTCTAAGGACGGAAAAGAGCGAAGAGACCGAAAAAGAGACGAACGAGTGAAAGGAAGCACTTACGCACGAACAGAGAGTGAGAAAGAGAGATCTTCTTAGCATCAATTGTCTCGGCTTAGGGCAGATCTCGTCCTAATCAATCCTCGAGAGGAGCACCGTTATTTCGCCCGTATCATATCAACACCATACACCATTATCTATCATCTCGGTGACTCTGCTCCAATGCCTCTCCATCTTCGGCATATCCTCATGACTCACATTCACCTTCCGATCCCCGAATCTCATCGCACAGTCCCTGATTGGTCGCTTCATTGACACTCGATCTTATCGGGCCGACGCCGACAGTCCTGGCCGCCGCCGATCGGTCCTGGGCCGCCGCCGATCACATCAGTCGCCGCCGATTCTACATGGGCCGACGCCGATTTCCCGCAGATGTAAAAGGTCACAGGTAACACAAATCTAGCATTATTTCTCGCCCGCCGTACTTCTGCCTCGCTGTTGTTCTCGTTTTATTACTGCAATCAGAGAATCTAGTCTTTATTTACATCTTTTATCATGTATGCTGCTTTTCTTTATTGAAAACGTGGACTGACATCCGCCAAGGAAGCTTATCGCTTCTCGGACCCGCTTCTCGGCAGTATCCACCCATATATCTTCTAACGCCATCTTTTTCTCGCAAGCACCGTGTTTTGCAAAGTTACTCGGATCTATTGTGCGAATTGCTCGTGGTGCGCCTGCCTTATCTACATCGACTTCCTCATCCGTCTACATCTTCATCGTGTATCTATTTCATTGAGGTTTTTCGTGGTTTTTGTGTTTAGTTTGGTGCATTAACTTGGACAGGTAACAAGCACGAAATTCTTGATCTACATTCTGGCACGACCGGTGGGACTCGAACCAAAGTCCCTTATTGGTAAGTTCATCTCTTTTCTAGTTTTGAACTTTGTTCCTTTTCTTCACCGATTTCTATCACCCTATTTGAACATTCTCGCTCATCATTTCAATCTTGCTTTTAGGCGAAGTCATTATCTTGAAATTTTTCTATTTTCTTAAAATAGAAATTTTTCGTTTCGCCATTATCTGGATGTATCTTTCCGGATCTTGTTTGTTGTTTGCTTGATCCTTTCTTGCGGAGCACTTTGCTTGTTCGTGGGATTGTTCGAGGGGAAGAGCTCAACAACGCGCTTTTTGAAGTCCACACACCTTGGAGAGCTAAAACTACAGGTATTCCTCTTTTTCGGTGTTTTCTCCTTTTTAGGTTTTCTTTGTTGGTTGTTTATCACATCCAAACACTTCAGTTTTTGGTGCTTAAAAAGAACCTAATCGCATTTGGGAAAGAACTTGTTTGAATTGTCTTCATCGAAATCAAACATTTCGTTTTAAGTGCTTAAAAAGAACCCTTTCTTTTTCATTGCTGCATGCTTTGTCATCTAGTGTTAATTAGGTTGGAAAATTGATCAAAATCGGTAGTGACACTATTTGATTTTTATTTTTCACCCTTGCACACAAAGCCAAAATCACTAGGTATAAAGCATCTAAACAAAACTCCTTCCCTGGGCCTCGCCTACTTGGAAGTGATATCCAAGAGGAAGAGCCACGCGGTACTCGGGCCGCGCTATAAATTCACGAAAGATTTTGGTATATATTGGCAAAGCACCCACTCCCTTATCGCAAGGGTGTGTGAAGTGCGGGGGTAGGCCCCTATATCAAGCCACGTACCGGTCTTTTACTGAAGTGCCTTCGGGACTCCTCACCAAACATTACCCAAACCATCCCTAGTTTGGCTATCTGAGTAGTTCCTGTTCTAAAAAGCCTTCCCTAACATTTTCATTTCTTAAAAGCATCAAAATTTAAAGGAGATAATCACTTGCGCTGCTTGAACTGTTTGTGCATTAGTTAAGACAATCTTCTTTCTTGCTTGTTTACGACGGCTATCACCCGCTCACAATCTAGGAAAATGGCCCAACAGTTCCTTCTTCCTCCGAAATCACCACCGGCGTGGATGTTTCGGCACCCTCCAATCTTCCTGACCACTGTTAGTGGGTTCCCCTCATGGTCGTATAATCCTTTCCATCAAGCCAAAACAATCCCATCACGTCCGGCTTCTCCTAGTCCATCGAAATATCTTCTCGACTCGAGTCTATTCCTCGCGGGGATCCTCAATTTCGTGCTCTCTCGATCGCAATCCGGTAGCCCTCATGGACTATCTAGTACACAAGTCGATCCAAATATCTCGACCAAGACCCACCAATCCGACAAGTGTACAATTATCCTCGCGGATCATCCTGTGCCTCTTTAGAGCAGTTTGCACCATCTCTCTTGCCTTCGAGCCACGGAGAAGGGTGAGGCCCCTATGCCTCCCTTTCTTCTCTTCCACCTACCATGTCGACTAATTCTCAATTAGTCTTACCTATCCCTAACACTGCAGCCTACCTCGACTATTCCACAACCCATTTCGAGAGGTCTTCGCCCTGCTATAGTAAATTGCCTCGCACATCCGCACATTGCCGCCAATTCGCCTATGCCTCTATCGCTTCTCAAGGTCAATACCTCTTCATGAGCCAACCCTCCGAATAGGCAGTTGGCTCCTACTCGTCCTCTAGGGGTCTTTCTTCCAATATTCCAGCATCGTGACATTCGCCCATCCTCTCAAGTATCGGCACCTCGATACCTAATTCAGCAATAAGGCCCCTTTCAGTCTTGTTCCCAACATGACCAATCCAACCAACACTCATATTCCTCAATCTATCCCGATCCAATCAACCAACATAGGAGTCCACAATCATGTGCTCCATCCGTCACCCAACCTTTATTTGCTCAACCACTTATTATCTCGCACTCGCCTATACGCAAGCTGCACAACAAATACCCCACCCGGTGTCACCCAGAACACCTGGTTATTCCTCTTATAATCCTATCCAACAACAGATGAATCCCCCATTGACACCTCAACCACGCCCACTACTTGCTTCTCATGTAGGACAAACCAATGTACCTCCTCCCCAATCGGATGTGGTTCAATTTCTCTTCAAGAAAATTGCAGACTTGGAAGCCTCCACAAAAGGAGCCCGCCCTTCATACTCCTTTGAAGAAGTATGCAATGAACCCATTCATCCTTCGGTGGCTTTTAAGCCTTATCCTCCCCAATGGGAACTTCCCAAATTCTCAAAATTTCATAGTCGGGAAGACCCCCAACAACATCTGCGAGCATTCAAACATGCTTGCTACCTCATTGTCCAAGATCAGGAGCTCATGCTCCGTACCTTTCCTATGTCTCTAGCGGGTCCCGCTTTGGACTGGTACAATAATATTCCTCAACATTCATTATTTTCTTTCTCTCAATTGGCCCAAATGTTTGTTGAGAACTTCTCAATAAATATTGCCCATAAGATCTCAATCACAGATCTTTACAACATTCGCCAATTTGACGATGAGTCTATTGCAGACTTTGTCGCTCGTTGGAGAGGGATAATCAACCAATTGTCCTTCTCTCTTCCTCAATCACAACAGATCGAGCTGTTCACCCGATCTTGCGCTAGTCACATTTCTTCCACGTTAAGAATCCAAACTTTCCACACCTTCGAAGAAGCCTTCACAATGGCACGCAAACTCGAATCTCGTGCTATCAACAAGGAAAACTAAAACTTCGCTCCAAATCTAAACCCGATTTCTCTCGGTTCACCAAACCAAATTCTTTTCCTCCTAAAGATAAGAATCAAGGGTCCACCAATGCTATCGTATTAAAAACATCGAGAACCGATAGTACTCCTAATCAACCACCACGAAGAGACCCTCATCATCCGCTTCGAAAGGGGCTTCATTATCTCGATCCTTCGCTCCATTGGGGGAATCATATGCCTCCATCTTAGGAAAAATGTTGGAAGTTCGCATGATCGAACTTCCACCCATTAGAGATATTGATGAAAGTCGAGAACGTCCTTTGTGGTACAGAGAAAACGATTTTTGCCACTATCATAGAACCAAGGGTCATGACATCGAACGATGTCAGACTTTCAAAAATCTTGTCCAAAAATTCATTGATAAAGGCGAGCTTATTCTGGATAACCCAAATGCTCCCCAAATCAAGCTACCGGACGTTTTCAAACAACCCTTCCCCAATCATGCCCCAAATCATAATTCTTCAGAATCTCAAAAACCAAACACCCACACTATCAACTTCATTTCTACTGAAGAATCCGCTTCTGAAACCACATCATCTACAAACGCAAAGAATCGAATCAGAACCCTCTTCCACTTCACCAATCACTGGAATTCCTCCATCCTCAGATAACCCATCTTTGGATATTCCTACATTGCTAAACACGGAGTCATCTCTCTCCGCTCCTTTGTCCGATCTCCCATCCATACCCGAGACAGTGTCTTCCTCATCTGTCTCATCATCAGACATCCTTTCAATGCTCGAGGCAATTACATCCCTTCGAGTTTCCACTTCAGACACATCTACTTCTGTTGCTCCCATTCCGGCTACAACTATGCCCTTGATAAACATCCCTATAATCGTGCCGACTTCGGCGGAAGTGTCCTCAACTTTGACTCTTCCTATCTCTTTTCCTATAGTAGTTCCACCCATGATCACCACACCAAAAGTGGTCCCTTCGCAAGGAACTTCTTCATCACTTACTTCTTCCATCACTAATACTACTTCACCTATTCAGGAAAAATCAAAAGAAGTAACACCAACACCTGCACACTCGATTCCTCAACCTAAACCGCGACAACCAAAATCTAACATTATACCATCAATATCTCCCCATTTGCTTCCTCCAAAAAGGTTACAATCACCTTATGACGCTGAAGTTGTCACCATCCTCAAAAGGGGAAGCCCATATTTCGACCATCAAAACTCTCGGTGTTCTTCCACAAAAATCTCTCTCCACGCCTCATAAACGATTAGATTTGCCCGCTGAGAAGGCATCTTCTTCTACACACCTATCAAAGTCATCATCTTCTTCTTCATCAACATCCCTAAAAGTAGACTTACCTACCAAAAAGATGCCACTTCTTCTATCAAAATCCTCATCTTTGTTACCAAAAATCAAGACACCCTATCTTCCTCCAAATTCACCTATTTTGGGAGCTTCTTCCTCTTCCAAACCGACATTATCTAAATCATCCGTAAATCCGACTAAGCAACCCCCTTTGTCTCCAAAAACCGCAAAAATTATCGCATCTCCATCCTCCTCAAAATCTATCTTAGGGACTCCTCCTCCACCAAAGACAATCATGTCTCATTTACTCCCATCCCAAGCACCCAAGACTGCTCCTCCGAATGTCCAAACAAATAAGAGGATCCCTAATAAAACTGTTAAACCTAACATGCAAGTTCTTTTACCCCGGCAGTCGGTTAAGGTAAAAGAACCATCTCCATTATCTCTATCCTCATCTTCGTCTACCGGATTCTACACCGAAATCCTTCATCAACTTATCCAATCTTCAGCCATAACCCTTCCTCCGATTAAGCCTTATAACCCCAAAGGAGTGAAACCTACCTGGTTTAACTCTGATCTGATTTGTGCTTACCACCGTACTCCAGGTCATGACACTGAAGGATGTAAAGCTCTTCAAGCCGTTGTCAAGAACCTTCGAAGAAAGTGACCTCTTGTTGGAGGAGGAACAAGTACCTCCTGTTACCCTAGCCTCATCCGAACCTCAACCATCCATTCGGACTCTAGTGGTTCCACTCCACTTGATCTCCCTCCTTCCCAAATTCGACACAATCCATATCGCCACTAGAACCCAACATTATCATAACCCATCTTCATCTCCAACATCTAGACCACGGGTTGTCATTTCTGCAGCCCCTGAAGGCGTGTCTCCTTCCTCATCAGCCCCACGACCCAAGGTCTCCATTCGTGCTGCACCTCGGACTCAAGTTCCCGTATCCGTTGAGGAGAGTGTCATGAAGCAACTCTCACCAAGCCCGGTCAAAATGTCTCTTTTGACCTCATCCAATCCTCTCCACAACATCGCCAGGCTCTAATCGATAATCTGCGTCGCATCGCAGTAAATTCCGATGAGCCCCAGCCCTTCGAGTGGGTTGTTGGATTGAATGGTCCATCGACCGCCATTTCTTTTGAGGATTCAAATTCTCATCTTTCTTCGTAGGATTTGAGGCTCCTCTCTTCATCACACCAAGTCAATAACACCGCCTTAAAACGTGTTATGATCGATAGTGGAGCTGCTCTCAACGCCATCTCTTCCCACACATTCGAACAACTTAAGTTACCTAAGAATGTGGTGTCACCTCCGCCTTTCGCCTTCGATCATTTAACGATCAGCTAGCTAGTCACTCTAGAACCGTGGTCTTACCCATCCGAGTAGGTAAAAAGTCGCTCCATGAACTCTTCTATATTGTCGAAGGAAAATTCCACTATAACATGATCCTCGACGCCTCGGGTTCGCGCAATGCATTGTGTCCCATCCACCCTCCATCGATGCCTAAAATATCAATATGAGGGCAAAATCTACACCCATCCAGGAGATCCTTTTCCTTCTGCGCAATGCGACATGACCACAAGGTCTGCGCCTTTAAAAGAAAATGCATCTTCTCCGGATGGGGCTTCATCTTCTTCCATACTCGCAGAACCAAACTACCGATTTGCGAAACTGGAAGAGACATTGCAGCGTTTCTCACTAGGAGAGCTCTCTTTTCTTTCGATGCCCATCTCAAACCTAATGAGTATGGTAGACCCGACAAGCAACTCCGAATATCAATCGTGTCTCTTGGCCGCATCGCTACCATTGGCTTGCCCAATCAATGATCAATTTCATCTACGGTGGTCTTGATACACCTCATTATTGTCCGGATTCTCCTCCTAGAGCCAAACCTTACCCTAACAGGTTTGATTATCTACGTAATCCCACGCTTGCAAAAACTTATCTATATCGATGCGCGTGGAAAGGTTTTGGCCTTGGAAAATATGAACAAGGTATACATGACCTCAAATCCATTCCTACTCTCATGCCACACCAAAAGTTTGGTTTGGGATTTAAACCCATTTCAAAAGCCATGTCACTATTCTTGATGAGCCTCTTCCTATCAAGAACCATCTTCCCCACCAAACCAAGCATCACTTGATGTGGACGATGACATTTCCATCCCACCTAACTTTTTTTTTTGATCAATACCATTTCCTGGGACCTTTAGCCTATGAGACTAACAATCGGTCCCGCTTCTATACCATTAATCTTCCCCGAGATAGTTTGGAGACGACTCTCCTACTATCAACACTATCCACCGTGCGGATGACGACTCTGCCCTCACCTATCTAGGGCAAGAGGATTCATATCTTCCCAAAACCATTCCTTCGACACGCCTACCCTTCTCAACGAGGCCACTATCGACCTTAATATAAGGACTCAAGACCCTCGCATCATTAAGGTCGGCCAATCCTCTTGATCCACAAGAATTAGGGGACTTTACTACTTTTCTTTCCAAACATCGCCAAGCCTTTGCTGGTGGTCGATTCGCGGATACCATGGCCTCATTAGATCCCTTATCCCGCTTTTTATCAAGACTCGCGTCTTTATGTGGTCACGGCAACGATTAGATCAACCATCTTATCTTCAACAGCTAACTTCGATCAATGCTGTCACAACCCATACTCAGGATGAGTGGTATCAACAGATAGTTGATTATCTATCTCATTCGGTGCTTCCTCCAGATCTGACTTCCAATGGTAGAAGGTCTTTTGTCCAACGCGCTAATCGCTATTCTATCCTAGGCGGGATTCTTTACAAACGCGGCTTTGATGGTATTTTGCTTCGATGCCTCAAAACCCATGAATCATCTAAAGCTATTCAGGAGGTCCATGACGGTATCTGTGGTGGACATTTTAGTGGTTTAGCTGTGGCTAAGCGCATCTTACGTTTGGGATATTATTGGCCTTCTCTTAATCAAGATTGTTGTGAATACACTAAGAAATGCGTCAAGTGTCAGCAACATTCCAATCTCACGCACGTCCCTAGTCAGGCTTTGCAACCTGCGGCGGATTTGTGGCCTTTTTCACAATGGGGCCTTGATCTTATTGGTCTCATCAATCCCCGTTCTTCACAGCGTCATCATTCTATCATTACTGCCACTGAGTACTTTACTAAGTGGGTAGAAGCTATCCCTCTTTCTTCAACAAAGGCTAAACCCATAGTTGATTTTGTCTATCAACACATCATTTGTCGCTTTGGCGTTCCACACAAGCTCATCACAGATAATGGTAAATCCTTCAAGAACGTCGATTTGCAAAATCTCTGCAATGCTTTCAAAATCAAGCTCAGTTTTTCTTCTCCATACTATCCTCAAGCTAATGGTCAGGCCGAAGCTTCCAATAAAACTTTGCGTAATATCCTCGCAAAGGTAACTAGTCGAGTTGGTAGGGATTGGCATCTACATATCCCTTTCGCCTCTCTGGGCTTATCGGACTAGCATTCGTACTCCTACTGGTGCTACTCCCTTCTCTCTCGTCTATGGGTCTGAGGCCGTCCTTCCTTTGGAGGTCCAAATCCCATCTCTCCGTGTTTCTCTCAGAGAATTTGTCTCTGATGAGGATTATCGTCAAAATCGTCTAGCTCAACTTGAATTATTAGATGAGCGCGTCTCAACGCTCTTGAGCATCATCAAGTCTATCTCGGCGTGTCAAGCGTGCTTACAACAAGCATGTGCAACACCGTGACTTCAAAATTGGTGACCTTGTTCTTAAGGAAAATCAAAATGTCACTACACTCGAAAGGAGTCAACGTGGTAAGTTTGCTCCCAATCGGATGGGTCCCTACATTATCACTCATAAATATAGGGACCGCCAAGGAAGCTTATCGCTTCTCGGACCCGCTTCTCGGGCAGTCCACCCATATATCTTCTAACGCCATCTTTTTCTCGTCACAAGCACGGTGTTTTGCAGGGTTACTCGGATCTATTGTGCGAATTGCTCGTGTGCGCCGTCTTATCTACATCGACTTCCTCATCCGTCTACATCTTTCAATGTATCTATTTCATTGAGGTTTTTCGGTGGTTTTTGTGTTTAGTTTGGTGCATTAACTTGGACAGTAACAAGCACGAAATTCTTGATCTACATCTAAGGCAAAGGAAACCAAATCGAGAAGAAGGCAAAGCCCTGTAGCAAGAGTTGCTTCGTCATCAAAATGGATCATAGATTCCAATGCCTCGCACCACATGGGTTCTTCACATGTTGAGTTTTCCGACATTGAACCATGTGGTATGTCCTAAATCACTTTGGGTGATGACACTTCCATGTTAGTCTGGTAGTGGATCAAGTAGAAGTAGATGGTGGAACCTTTAACAATGTTTTAAGTGTTCCCGATCTCTCTACCAATCTCCTATCAGTTTACCAAATCACTCATATTGGTGAAGGAATGTGAGTGGAATTTAATCCTAACTCGGTGATCATTAGAGAGCTTCATAGTGAGACTACAGTGGCTGAGGGAAAGGTAGATCACCAGTCTTGGTTGTACACCTTTTCCCACTTTACTTTTGATTCTTCGCCCACTCCTTGCTTACTCACGTTGATGAGGTTAGTAAGCTATGGCATGAGCATTTTGGCCATTTAAACTATCGTTACCTTAAACAATTGAGCCAACATGAGATGGTCAATGGGTTGCCTCGAGTCAAATTTTCTAAGGGTCTTTATGAGGGTTGTGCCCTTAGGAAGCACCCCGAAGAAAGTTTTGGCAAGGGAAAAGCCCTTGGAGAGCTTCTCATCCCTTGGATCTTGTTCATAGTGACATTTTTGGCCCATTTCCGTCTCCTTCGTTCACTAGATCTATTTTATATACTCACCTTCATTAATGACTTTTCACATTATACGTGGGTTTACTTTCTCAAATAGAAATCTGAAGTTTTCGATCACTTTCGAGACTTCAAGGCTCTTGTTGAGAAACAAGCCAAAAGGTCTATCAAGGTTCTTCGAACCGTGATGGAGGCGAGTATGTGAGCAATAGGTTCGATGATTTTGCACCTCTGGAAGGGATTGCTTGCAACGTACGATTCTTTGACCCTTTCGCAAAATGGAGTTGCGGAAAGAAAGAACTAAACATTTAAGGAGATGGCCACTTGCATGGTCCATTCTAAATCGCTTCCTCCGTAGTATTGGGTCGAAGCCGTGAATTGTGCTTGTTACATTCATAACCGCATTCCACACAAAGCAGTAAAAGGGACGACACCCTTTGAGGCTTAGTACGGACGCTAAACCTGATGTTGAGTACTTTCGTGTCTTCAAATCAATCTGTTATGGCTTAGATACCCAAAAACAAACACAAGGCCTTGGAACCACAATCCAAACCTTGTATCTTTGTCGGGTATCCCGATGACATGAAGGGCTATAGATTATTGAACCCCGCCATTCATCATCTTTACATTAAGAAGTGTGAAGTTTGATGAGTCATATTCTACTTCCACTTCTCCACCGGCTAAGGTCCTTCGCCCTCTCTAACTCGATTCGGACTCTTCGATGATGATCTTACTCGAGCCTCCCGGTCTTGATCCTCCTACTTTGAAATCTACCGATTCGACAGTAGTGATGATGAGGACTATGTCCCCTCTCACTCGAGTGATCGTTTTCCGGATTCTGAGCCCGACTCTCCTCCCGGTCCTCGCTCGCTTTAAGTAGACCTTGCAGAAAGTGGAGATTAGATAGGGATCCTTCGACGACGAGAGGCGAACACGTTCAAAGTTCGTTGGATTCCACGCCTTCTTTCTCCTGCTTCTGAACCTCAATCTTTTCCTTAAGCTACTGGAATTCCTGAGTGGGATTCTGCCATGGAAGACAAGTATTCCACTCTCATGAAGAACGATACTTGGGATCTCACCCCTCTTCCTAAGGGAAGAAAAATGGTTCGTTGCGATGTGGGTATATCGAATGAAATATGGTGTCGATGGGAACGTCGAAAAGTATAAAGCATGACTCATAGCCAAGGGTTTCTCCTAGGTTGTTGGAGTTGACTATTCGAGAGACCTTTGTTCCTGCGAAGATGACTTCTATTCAATGACCCTCGCCATTGTTAAGCTTTAATAGATAGGAAGTCCATAAAATGGACATTAAGAGTGCATTCCTTCATGGGGGCCTAGA